>JABTXL010008269.1:208772-221418 GCA_025134845.1 Neodon shergylaensis | reverse complement strand
GAACTTCTTCTGTTGAGAATTCTCTGTTCAGCTCAGTGCCCCATTTTTTTTAATTGGGTTGATTAGCCTTTTACAGTCTAGTTTCTTGAGTTCTTTATATATTTTGGAAATCAGACCTTTGTCAGTTGCGGGGTTGGTGAAGATCTTATCCTAGTCAGTGGGTTGCCTTTGTGTCTTAGTGACAGTGTCTTTTGCTTTACAGAAGCTTCTCAGTCTCAGGAGGCCCCGTTTATTCAATGAGGCCCTTAATGTCTGTGCTGCTGGGGTTATACATAGGAAGTGATCTCCTGTGCCCATGTGTTGTAGAGTACTTCCCAATTTCTCTTCTTTCAGGTTCAGTGTGCTCAGACTGATATTGAGGTCTTTAATCCATTTGGACTTGAGTTTTGTGCATGGTGATAGATATGGGTCTATTTTCATTCTTCTACAGATTGACATCCAGTTTTGCCAGCACAATTTGTTGAAGATGCTCTCTTTTTACCATTGTATACTTTTAGCTCCTTTATCGAAAATCAGATGTTCATAGGTTTGTGGGTTAATGTCAGGGTCTTCTATTTGATTCCATTGATCGACTTCTCTGTTTTTATGCCAATACCAGGCTGTTTTCAATACTGTAGCTCTGTAGTAAAGTTTGAAGTCAGGGATGGTAATGCCTCCAGACGATCCTTTATTGTATAAGATTGTTTTGGCTATCCTGGGTTTTTTGTTTTTCCATATAAAGTTGATTATTGTCTTCTTCAGATCTGTGAAGAACATTGAGCCTATAATTAGTGATCCTAGAGAAGCTAAATAAGGAGATCCCAAAGAAAAACATATAGGCATCCTCCTGAATATTAACTTCCATCAGGCGATGAAAGAGACAGAGACAGAGACCCACATTGGAGCACCGGACAGAAATCTCAAGGTCCAAATCAGGAGCAGAAGGAGAGAGAACACGAGCAAGGAACTCAGGACCGAGAGGGGTGCACCCACACACTGAGACAATGGGGATGTTCTATCGGGAACTCACCAAGGCCAGCTGGCCTGGATCTGAAAAAGCCTGGGATAAAACCCGACTCGCTGAACAGAGTGGACAATGAGGACTACCGAGAACTCAAAAACAATGGCAATGGGTTTATGATCCTACTGCACAAACTGGCTTTGTGGGAACCTAGGCAATTTGCATGCTCACCTTACTAGACTTGGATGGAGGTGGGTGGTCCTTGGACTTCCCACAGGGCAGAGAAACCTGATTGCTCTTTGGGCTAACGTGGGAGGGGGGCTTGATTGGGGGAGAAGGAGGGAAATGGGAGGCGGTGGTGGGGAAGAGTCAGAAATCTTAAATAAATAAATAAATAAATAAATAAATAAATAAATAAATATAATAAAAAATCACTTCCCTCCAGAACCCTGTTTGTAAAGTCTCACTCTATAGATTTATTTCCCCAAATCTGCTAACTAGAAGAGTTTGGATCATGTTTTTGTAAGATATTTTAGAATTTTTATAGCAAGGAGAAAATTGTAATTTCTTAATTTTGTAATTCCTTATTGTACTACTTGAAATGTCCCTTTTCCCCTTTGAGATACTTTTTTTTGAGATGCTCCTCATCACACTTTGTTGTCCTTTGAAATAAACTGATATGAAGAGGATAGATATATAGAATGAAGAGAACCTTTCCTTTGCAGAAACTTCAAGCAAGTATTATTAACAGTGCTCTGCAACTCTCTGTAATTCCATGGAATTTGAAAATATCTCTTTCCAAAACTATTTATTTTTTTCAGTCCCTTAGATTTTCTAGTATATTTTTCTATGGTGACAAATTCTGTATAAATATATAAACGAAAAATTACAATTGTATGTCCCATGCAAAATATGTATTATAAAATTGAAGCAACCTCAAGGATCAGAATTTGAAACTTTCATGTAATAATTTCACATGCCTCTAATTATCTGTTTTAATGACACTTAAGAGGGAAGTAGGAAATGATAGAGAAAGAAGAATTGGGTTAACAAATTCTCCTCTTTAAAAAACCATACTTTATCTGCTCAGAAGTTCTGAGTAGAATATTAGGAGCCATTTTTCCTTCAGAATTGGTGTCCTGAACCTCAAAAAATAATCCAACTTCATGGGGAGTTGAGCAGCAAATTAAGTATAAAAGAACTTAAAAAACTAACAATGCCATCAGTTCTTTGACAGAGGAAATCAGCATGTAAAAGACAAACCACATGGGAAAAAAAACTATTGAGAAAGAAGTAGTCCTATGACATGTGTTTTCTTTGAGGGTCCATTACTACCAGTACTGCCAGCTCTCTGCACTTCACTGGGCCCCAACCTTGCCTGGCAGGATAAAGCATTCAAGCTACTGTTGAAGACAAAGAAAAGTTGCATTATATATGCAATCCATGTGTGTCCCACTAGCCACTAACTCCCAGTTCCAAAGTGTACAACTGATGTAAGTCTGTCTTTGATGTTGGCAACAACCTAAAGATTGTTTCAAGCCAGCTAAACCACATGGTTTAATCTATTGCAGAGGAGAGAACTCGATGCCACTGTGAGGTGTGGTGGGTTGTATAATATAACTGGGATGGTGAAGACTCTAAATATAATTTTTTGAGGTTATCCTCATTAGTTCATTCCAAAAAGCTATCTGAAGAAATTGATACCCACCATGGATCACCAAATCAGTTTACAAGCATAAAATCCACAAGCAGGTTCCAAGATCCCTACAGGTCCCAAGAGCCATGGCCTTGGAAAGGGCCATAATTTCTACCACATTATTGATGGTTCTTCTTGTACATCTGGAGAGAAAAACAATTCTCACCAGATCTACAATTACTGCTAACATAAGAAATGTTTGCTAAATTCATATCCAATATAAGATAATAAAAAGATAAAATAAATATAAAACATAGGCATACAAGGTCTAAAATAGCACCTAGAGAGAGAAGCATTAACTTCTCCCCACTGTACTTGGCTAAATTAAGAACGAGAAAACATGACTCTTGCTACAGTTGTTTGAAAAACCACTTAACACCTAGGAATGAAGGGATAAATGGTTTCTATGAAGTGAGACATTTCAGAAAACAGGACAATGATTCATTAGGTTGTGTTTATGATCTGATGTTCAACAACAATCACTGTTCTCTTTATGACTATTGCCTAGCTACCCTACAGAATGACTCAGTTTCCAAACCTGGATCATTCATAGTAGGATGAACCCATCTAAGACAAAGCAGATAGCTAAATCAGTGATCTGAGTCTACAGATAAGGGTCTTCAACTTCAGGGAGCATTCAAATTACCTTGATGATGATCCAAGGTGCAAATTTTTAAATTTTGCCAACCAAAATTTGATTTGAGAGTGGCCAACTATAGTGTATGTATAATGAATATATCCAGGTTTTTTTGCTGAATATTGAAATAACTTACAAAAGATATTCTTAGAAAACATTCTTTGAGTGCTTTGCAACTCAGGCCATTTGGTCAAAAGGAGGTCCATTTGTCAAGATAGCCAGAAGAAGATCTTCAGACACTGCCTTTGGTAAACAGCCATTGAGTGTGTATACCACCTGTATCTCAGGAGTGCTATTACATGTCCTGAAGTAATTATTCACATAGAATTATTATGTAAAGATTAGTTCTAAAATTTATAGTTTCTAAAATTGAGTGAGATACCTTAAAAGATTTCAAACTGAGAACATAAAGTCAAGATTTTCATTAATGTGACAGAAATCTAAGGCTCTGTGAACTTATCTTTAGGAGCCTTTTATTCTTTGTAACGAGTTAGCTTTTTCCTAAAATAAAATGCAATACAGATGACAATAACCAAGTTATTGTCATACCCCTTCTAAAAAAGGCCATTGCTCTCAATCAGAAAATGTGTTATACTATACCTCCCTTTGTTTGTAAACAAACTGGCATTACTTACCAGGAATGAGAGATTATGGCTTAAAAAACAAACCAAAAATCAATACCAGCAAATAAACCAAGCAGCAACAAGAATAAAACCCTACAAAGTAGCAAAGCAGATAAATCCATTTTTAAATTAGTCAGATGTCTTATTATGCCAGTTTTTACTCTTTTGGTAGTTTCAAAGTTATTTTATCCAAACTGAATGAAAAGTGTCTATATTTTCTCTAGAAGTAAATGTTGCAATGTGACTTAAGACAGTGTATGTTTTAGTTTGCTTACTGTTACTGTCATAAACACCACGAAACAAATCAATTTTGGAAGCAAAGTGTTTATTTATGCTCACAGGTGAACCATCACCCAGGAAAGCTAGGGAAGTTCATGGCAGAAATCTGGAAGCAGGAACTGAAGCAAAAACCATAGAACATGACTACTTCTTGGGTCAGTTCTATGCTTATCTACCTTGCATATAATCCACGTATGCCTACCCAGGGATGGTACTCCCAACAGAACTGGGCCCTCTTATTTCAATTATTAATCAAGAAAATGCCCCACAAACATATCCACAGGTCAGTCCAGTAGAGGCAATCCTTCAATTGAGTTATCCTCTTCCCAGATATGCTAAGTTTACAAACAAGATGAGTCATCACAGTGTAGATTTCAAGGTCTTAAGGTGAGATAAAGATGATGAACAATAGTCATTTCTAAAAGTATGCAAGTTAGAAGCATTTGCATTCAAATGAGAATATTAAGATGCCACCCTCCTTTTTACTTTCACCAAAGCACATACATTATTGTGTCTATTCTTAAGCCAAAACTCACTTTCTGAGACAGATTAATTAATTGTAGTATGAATATATGCTAACAGGTAATTTCCCTGGCTTGTTTTCTGTATCACATAAGAAAGAAACCTAGTTATCTTTTGAGACTGAGAAATCATTTTTTTACCTACAAAAGAAGGGTCTTGTTCCAAATACAACTCAGGGCTAAGGTAAAATTTTTTCCACTGACTTTGATCTAGCCTACCCTACATATGTTACCACACCAAAAGCATTTTAAGAATAAGAAAGAATTGACAAAAATCAAGAAAGGTATGACTTTGTCACTTACACTGGCAATATCATCCAGTTTGCTTCACTGAGGACAGAATTAATCATCTGACTGTAGGCTTAAGTCACAAAACAATCCCATACCAGTTTGGAATTATGATTAATAAAAGGGTTATTTATTTAAGGGGAAAAAACTTACAGATCACTGTCCTAGACAACAGCCCTCAGCATGACCAGGAATAGAGTCTAGCAGCTGGAAGCAGGAGCTGAAAGCAAGAGAGCAAGCACATGACTACCACTGCTTTTTAAAGCAAAAGAGACCATATCCTAGTGAGCTGGTATCTTAAAGGTTATTGGCTGAAAAAACAGAATGTGCTCCCACAGCACCTTCCCCTTTTGTTTAAATAAAAGAGTTTGAAACCAAATACAAAACTATACACATTATGAAAAGACATCAAGTATAGGTAGAATTCCAACCAGCATAAACAATACTAAGCAAGAAATATATACTAAATGTTTTAATAAACATTCTATCCTATAGAGTCTAAGTCTTGTATCTGGGCTTGACTAGATCATAAGAGTACAGTAACTATGACTATTTAATCTTCAACCCCATCAAAGGCCTGAAAAGGGAGATAATATTATTTGATCAGGAAGGAAGTACAACTAAGTAGCTTCTAGTTACCTTAGCAATCACCCAAAGTCTCATTTTGCAATGTTGAAGCAACCAACTTTGGGTAAGGCCTAGCATAACTTACAGACCATTTTCAGAGGTAGAAAATTTTTCATAACTGTCTTACCCTGTCTTGACAAGATTTGACAGTTCTGTGTTGTAGTAGAGGCGGCTGGGCTGTGTTCCCGGCACCCGGCCGCCCACATGGCTAGCTTTGTACCCGAAATAATTACACAGAAACTGTATTCTTTTAAACACTGCCTGGCCCATTAGTTTTAGCCTCTTAACCCATTTCTAATAATCTATGCAGCACCACGAGGTGCACTTACCAGGAAAGATCTTAACCTGCGTCTGACTGGAGTGGGAGAATCATGGCGACTCACTGACTCAGCTTCTTTCTCCCAGAATCCTGTTCTGTTTTCTCCGCCTACCTAAGGGTTGGCCTATCAAATGGGCTTAGGCAGTTTCTTTACTAATAAGAAATCACTCCCACATCATTTCCTCTTTTTCTGTTTAAACAAAAAAGAAGGCTTTCATTTTAACATAGTAAAATTACATATAGCAAAACAGTTATCAAGCAAGAATTAAAGTTACAATATTTATATCTATTTTATCTTTTATCATAACTAAGGAAAACTATAACTATCTATCCATTCTTCAACTCCATCAAAGACTCCAGAAGGATATAATATTACCTAAGCAAATAAGAAATCCAAAACTCTAGAAATGACAGAGACATCTCACTGCCTGGACAGTCACCCAAAGTTCCTCTGTACCATTGGGGCATCCATCTTCGGCCTACAGGCCCATGGTATCCAGAGACATTTCCATGAAGCAGGAAATTTCAAAGGCAGTTCAGTCACTGTCTGCTGTGTCCTGCAGAATGTCTTGCAGACTCTTTCATGAGTCAGAAACCCCGAAAGATCATCTCACCTTTAGGCAAGTTCAGTAGTCCTCTCTCTGTGGGTTCTTTGTGTCCAGTTTATGCATCAGTCCAGGCAAGAGCAGTTCCTTGCCCAAATGGCTATCAAACTCCATAAGGATCCTCTTCGATGCCCATCTTCCTCTCGAAGTAGCTGGTGCTGCCAGGGGCAGACATGTCTCCTTGTCATGAAAAGCCCTAAGTTATTAAACCATTAAATGCCATGTTCTGTAGTCTTTGAAAGATATGAAGAATGCCTGTCTGAAATATATCTATGAACATCTAGAAAATCTAACTAACATGACTACAAGCTTGACTATATCCATTAGTAACCTATATTTCCTATTATACATTACATTTTAAGTGAACTACACAATCACAATATCTTAATCAAGATCAGAAATACATATACATATAACAAAATTGACCTTAAAGTCCATACCAATGCAAATTATTCATATCTACATCATATCCCCCTTTAAATGTAAAAGAACATTTATAAACAATATTTAGGAACATGGGCACAGATTTTTCTCTCCAAAATGCTTCCTGCTGAATGGGGGCGTCGTTAATTAGGTCTTTCATGGTATAACCTGTGTGCTAGGTTCATCTCAGTCAGCAGTTGAGCAAAATAATTTTTTGAGGGTGTTCACAGCAACCTTTCAGGAGGGCGAGGTCTATCATACCAAATCGGAATAGAAGAAATGAACAGGGTCTCATCCTCTGTGAAGACAAAATAAGAAACTCCTTTCCAAAGTATCATGTACTTAGATCCAAATTTTAAAGTCAAGGCATTTTGATAATATCTATGTTGGATTAGTTCAGCAGCATTTATAAACAAATATCTTTTGGCAGCTGTTGCTCCTTCCTCAGCATTCAAACAATTCAAAGAGAGCATAATAGCATGCAGTATCAAGATTCTCTGTGTATTTTCCATCTTTGTACGCTTTATTTTAACCTCTATTTTGTTTATTTTTACTTTTATTTTATATTCTCTGTATCTTTGTCCTGGAATAACTCTGTAGACCAGGCTGTCCTTGAACTCTCAGAGATCCGCCTGTCTCTGCCTCCCAAGCATTGGGATTAAAGGCGTGTGCTACCACACCTTGAAGTCACAGAGGTCGATCTCCCTCTGCCTTCCAAGTGTTGGGATTAAAGGTGTGTACTACCACACCCAATTACTTTCTTCCTTTTTTTACTTTTAAGAACTTTTAACTTTTAGCTTGCATATATTTTTAACACAGTGTAAACCATTTAGAAATTTTCTTTGTCTTTGAATCTCTCTTTACTGTATATCTCTTTTTGTGACCACACGAGCCTTTAAATTACCAAGCAATATCAGTAGGACTAAAGCCGTGGCTTTGATGGCTGGATCCAAAGACCAGTCAGTTCTGCCAAGAAGAAAACAAGCTCCAAGGAGAGTGTCTTTTTGTGCTCAACATTCTCTTGGGAATAGACTAGTGCTGTCAAAAGCAATAATGTCTCATGTCAACAAAACCCTAAGTTATTTAGATGCCATATTCTACAGATGCTTGTAGTAGTTGAAGATTACCTATCTAGACAGAATACAATCTCTATGTATCTAAAGAACCTAAGGATATGACTGTATGTACAACAAACATGAACAACTAGTGACCTATAATAATTAATACTTGTATAACATAAAGACTGAGACTTCATGTCAGAATATTAAATAATCTATAAACAAATGTGGAACAAGTAATGACAGTGACCTCAAAATAAAACAATGCATAAGAATCTTGATCAGAGGTAGGGGTAATATATAATGCAATATGAAAATATATCCTAAAAGTTGTATCAATATACAAAATGTCCTAAACTAAGGTAGAAACATACATATATACAATCTGACAGAATAACTTTGCATAGGTGTACAAATGTAAACAAAAATAACATATAATTTGAACTTATATCAATATACAAATTTATGTAAATTATCCATAAATAAGAGCTCACAAGTGTTTACTCTATTATCCATTATTAATATCTCCCCCCCTTTTTTTAACAAACACAGTATTCACCACAAACCTCTATCTAGTACAAGTGATAATCAAAAACCCCTAAACAGTGTTCCCAACCCTATGGACAAACTATTTTGGGATGGGGAGCATCATCTTCTAGAATTGCTTCCCACTGTCATGAGGGCAATGTTCTCTTAGTGGGATCCTGCAAAAATTAAGTGGTGGTTAAGTTCCAAAATTACTGTCTAGTATAGTTGCAAATAATTTCTGAGCAGTCAATAGGTTTTTGTTTGATTTTGTGTTGTTTTGTTTTGTTTTGTTTTCCAAAGTTCTCATTTGGAATTCTGGCCAGATTATGAGAAGGTGCACAATTTCAGTGGCTGGTATCCAAAAATGCAGTCTTTTTAAAAAATTTTTTTTATTAAAAATTTCTGCCTCCTCCCCGCCTCCCTTTTCCCTCCCCTCCCCCAACACCCCATGCCCTGCATCTCTGTGATGAAGCCTACTTGGTCATAATTGGAATGGAGGTTTTTGATAGCAGTTTCTAATTCTTCGCAACTAACAGGTCTATTTAGATTGTTCACCTGGTCTTGGCTAAACTTTGATATATGGTACTTATCTAAAAAAATGTCCATTTCTTTTGCATTTTCAAGTTTTGTGGCATACATGCATTTTTAGTAAGATCTAATGATTATCTGAATTTCCTCTGTGTCTGTGGTTATGTCCCCCCTTTCATTTCTGATCTTACTAATTTGCATATTCTCTCTCTGCCGTTTGATTAGTTTGGATAGGCGTTTATCAATCTTGTTGATTTTCTCCAGGAACCAGCTTTTTGTTTCATTGATTCTTTGGATTGTTTTCTGTGTTTCTATTTTGTTGATTTCAGCCCTCAGTTTGATTATTTCCAGTCTTCTACTCCTCCTAGGTGAGTCTGCTTCTTTTTTTTCTAGAGCTTTCAGGTAGGCTGTTAAGTCTCCAATGTGTGCTTTCTCTGTTTTCTTTAAGTGGGCACTTAGTGCTATGAACTTTCCTCTCAGGACTTCTTTCATCGTGTCCCATAGGTTTGAGTATGTTGTCTCTTTATTTTCATTAAATTCAAGGAAGACTTTAATTTCTCTCTTTATTTCTTCCTTGACCCAGGTGTGGTTCAGCAGTTGACTGTTCAGTTTCCATGAGTTTATCGGCTTTCTGGGGGTAGCATCATTGTTGAATTCTAACTTTAATCCGTGGTGATCTGATAAAACACAGGTGGTCACTAAATTTTTTTTGTATCTGTGGGGTTTGCTTTGTTACCAAGTATGTGGTCAATTTTCGAGAAGGGTTCCATGAGCTGCAGAGAAGAAGGTACATTCTTTCCTATTTGGGTGGAATGTCCTATAGATGTCTGTTAAGTCCATTTGTTTCATTACCTCCATTAATACCTTTATTTCTCTATTAGGATTCTGTTGGATTGACCTGTCCATTGATGATAGAGGTGTGTTGAAGTCTCCTAATATTAGTGTGTGTGGTTTGATGTCTGCCTTGAATTCTAGTAATGTTTCTTTTACATAAGTGGGTGCTTTTATATTAGGGGCATAGATATTCAGGATTGAGACTTCATCTTGATGAATTGTTCCTGTTATGAGTATAAAATGACCATCTCTATCTCTTCTGATTGATTTTAGTTTGAAGTCAGATTTGTTAGAAATTAGTATGGCCACACCTGCTTGTTTCTTAGGACCATTTGCTTGAAAAAACCTTTTCCCAACCCTTTACTCTGAATAGCTGCCTGTCTTTGTGGTTGAGATGTGTTTCTTGCAAACAGCAGAATGTTGGATCCTGTTTTTGTATCCAATCTCTTAGCCTGGGCCTTTTCATAGGTGAATTGAGACCATTAATATTAAGTGATATTAATGACCAGTGGTTGTTTACTCCGGTTATTCTTATTGTTTTTGATAGTAGAGTTTGTGTATCTCCCTTCTTTGAGTTGTGTTGGTGAAGGCTCGCTAGTTGTCTGAGTTACTATATGCAATGTTGGCTATGTTGGATCCTTGGGTTGTGAGTTTCCTTCTATTACTTTCTGCAAGGCTGGGTTTGTGGCTACGTATTGTTTAAATGTGTTCTTAACCTGGAAAACTTTGTTTTCTCCATTGATAGTGAATGATAGGTTGGCTGGGTATAGTAGTCTGGGCTTGCATCCATGGTCTCTTAGTTTCTGAAGTACCTCTCTCCATGACCTTCTGGCTTTCATGGTTTCCCTAGAGAAGTCTGGTGTAAGTCTGATAGGTTTACCTTTATAAGATACTTGACTTTTTCTTTTGCAGCTCTTAATATTCTTTCTTTAATCTGTATGTTTTGTGTTTTGGTTATTATATGACAAGAGGATTTTTTTATCTAGTCTATGTATGCTTCTTGAATATTCATAGGAATATCTTTCTTTATTTTGGGAAAGTTTTCTTCCATAATTTTGTTAAATAAATTTTCTGGGCCTTTGAGCTGTAATTCTTCTCCTTCTTCTATCCCTATTAGACTTAGGTTTGGTCTTTTTATTGTGTCCCATATTTCCTGAATGTTTTGTGATGAGAACTTGTTGGATTTGCTGTTTTCTTTGATCAGTGTGTTTATTTTCTCAATGGTGTCTTCAGAGTCTGAGATTTTTTTCTTCTATCTCTTGTATTCTATTAGTTATGCTTGTTTCTGTAGCCTCTGTTCATTTCCCTAGATTTTCCATATCCAGTTGGCCCTCGGTTTTTGTTTTCTTCCTTGTCTGCATTTCAGTTTTCAGTTCTTGAACTGTTTCCATTACCTGTTTGAATGCCCAGGACCAGATGGTTTCAATGCAGAATTCTATGAGAACTTCCAAGAAGAGCTAATACCTATACTCCTTAATGTATTTCACAATATAGAAACAGAAGAGTCATTGCCAAATTCCTTTTATGAAGCTACAATTACCCTGATACCAAAACCACACAAAGACCCAACCAAGAAAGAGAATTACAGGCCTATCTCACTCATGAACATCGACACAAAAATTTTCAATAAAATATTGACAAACCGAATCCAAGAAAACATTAGAAAAATTATCCAGTATGATCAAGTAGGCTTCATCCCAGAGATGCAGGGCTGGTTCAACATATGCAAATCTATCAATGTAATCCATCATATAAATAAACAGAAACAAAAAACCATATGATCATTTCATTAGATGCTGAAAAAGCATTTGACAAAATTTTACATCCCTTTATGATAAAGGTCTAGAGGAGATTAGGGATACAAGGGTCATACCTAAATATAATAAAAGCTATTTACGGCAAGCTGACAGCTAACATCAAATTAAATGGAGAGATACTCAAAGCCATCCTACTAAAATCAGGAACATGACAAGGCTATCCATTCTTTCCATACCTCTTCAATATAGTGCTTGAAGTTCTAGCAATAGCAATAAGACAACATAAGGGAATCAAGGGGATTTGAATTGGAAAGGAAGAAGTTAAACTTTCATTATTTGCAGATGATATGATAGTATACATAATCAACCCCAAAAACTCTACCGAAGAACTCCTACAGCTGATAAACAGGATACAAGATCAACTCCAAAAAATCAGTTGCCCTCCTATACACTAAGGATAAGGATGCGGAGAGGAAATCAGAGAAGCATCATTTTTCACGATAGCCACAAATAGCATAAAATATTTTGGGATAACTGACCAAGGAAGTGAAAGTTCTATTTGACAAGAACTTTAAGCTTTTGAAGAAAGAAATTGAAGAGGACACCATAAAATGGAAGGATCTCCCTTGCTCTTGGACTGAGAGGATCAACATAGTAAAAATGGCAATTCTACCAAAAGAAGTCTATAGATTCAATGCAATCCCCATCAAAATCCCATCAAAATTCTTCACAGATCTGGAGGGCCTCATTGAATAAATGGAACCTCCTGAGACTGAGAAGCTTCTGTAAAGCAAAGGACACTGTCAGTAAGACAGAAAGGCAACCCACTGACTGGGAGAAGATCTTCACCAACCCCGCAACTGACAAAGGTCTGATTTCCAAAATATATAAAGAACTCAAGAAACTAGACTGTAAAAGGCTAATCAACCCAATTATAAAATGGGGCACTGAGCTGAACAGAGAATTCTCAACAGAAGAAGTTC
>JABTXL010008269.1:59514-208372 GCA_025134845.1 Neodon shergylaensis | reverse complement strand
CTTTGCTGGAGAGGTTGTGGAGAAAAAGGTACACTCATCCATTGCTGGTGGGAATGCAAACTTGTGCAACCACTTTGGAAAGCAGTGTGGAGGTTTCTCAGGAAATTCGGGATCAACCTACCCAGCAATACCACTCTTGGGAATATACCCAAGAGAGGCCTTATCATACAACAAAAGTATATGCTCTACTATGTTCATAGCAGCATTGTTTGTAATAGCCAGAGCCTCAAAACAACCTAGATGCCCTTCAATTGAAGAATGGATGACGAAAGTATGGAATATATACATATTAGAGTACTACTCAGCAGTAAAAAACAAGGACTTCTTGAAGTTTGCAGGCAAATGGATGGAAATAGAAAACACTATCCTGAGTGAGGTAAGCCAGACCCAAAAAGAGGAACATGGGATGTACTCACTCATATTTGGTTTCTAGCCATAAATAAAGGACATTGAGCCTATAATTCGGGTTCTTAGAGAAAATAAATAAGAAGGAGAACCCCCCCCAAAAAAACATATAGGCATCCTCCTGAATATTAACTTCCATCAGGCGATGAACGGAGACAGAGACAGAGACCCACATTGGAGCACCGGACTGAAATCTCAAGGTCCAAATCAGGAGCAGAAGGAGAGAGAGCACAAACAAGGAACTCAGGACCACGAGGGATACACCCACGCACTGAGACAATGGGGGATGTTCTATCGGGAACTCACCAAGGCCAGCTGGCCTGGGTCTGAAAAAGCCTGGGTTAAAACCGGTCTCGCTGAACATAGCGGACAATGAGGACTACTGAGACCTCAAGAACAATGGCAATGGGTTTTTGATCCTACTGCACGTATTGGCTTTGTGGGAGCCTAGGCAGTTTGGATGCTCACCTTACTAGACCTGGAAGGAGGTGGGTGGTCTTTGGACTTCCCACAGGGCAGGGAACCCTGACTGCTCTTTGGGCTGAAGACAGAGGGGGACTTGATTGGGGGAGGGGGAGGGAAAGGGGAGGCGGCGGTGAGGAAGAGACAGAAATCTTTAATAAATAAATAAATTAAATAAAAAAGAATTTGTTGGATTTGTTTTGTTCTTTAATCAGTGAGTTTATTTCCTCTATAGTATCTTCAGTGTCTGAGATTCTTTCTTCTATCTCTTGTATCCTGTTGGTATCACTTATCTCTCTAGTTCCTGTTCATTTACCCAGATTTTCCATATCTAGCTTTCCTTCGGTTTGTTTTTTCTTCATTGCCTCTTTTTCTTTTTTTAAGTACTGAACTGTTTCCCTTACTTGTTTGCTTGCTTTCTGCTTTTCTTGTTTTTCTTGGGTGTCTTTGAGAGATTTATTCATTTCCTCTACATTTTTCTTTGTCATCTTCTTTTCTTTATGGCAGTTTTTCATGTCCTGTTTAAGGTCCTCTATTATTTTCATAATGTTCCATTTAAATTTGATTTCTTCTATTTCTTCTGGAGTTGGGTGTTCAATTCTTCTTGTTGCGTGATTCCGGGATTCTGGTTATGTCATGTTGCATTTCAGGTTGTTGGAGGAATTTTTGCATTGGTGCCTGCACATCTCTTCCTTCAAATGGAGCCAGGAGAATCTTGGTGTCTTGGTCCAAACTTTGCTATGACTGACTCTCTGGGTGGATCTCCTCAGTGCAGGAGCAGGAACTGTTCCCGTCTGGATGGAACTCCTCAGGACAGAGACTGGGATGGCTGGTAGACACCGCAGACAAAAGGGTGAACATGGGGGCAGGGCAGGGTCGAGTGGAACACAGAAGGCCCTGCAGCAGAAGCTAAAGGTGCCCTGCACTCCCTTGCTGGGACCTTCTGGCCTGCCTGGCCAACAGACACTTAGCCCGCTCACCCATATATGTTTTTATATTAATCATTTTAAAGGCAGGGCTGTTGGTGCCTTTGAAATATCAGCAACTGCTAATTTTGGTTCATGTACAACCTGAATGGTTGGAGACTGTTCTTTATAATACCTTCTAATATTTTAACAGAAATATACACTAATTTATGACTTGTTTCTAAGTTTGGGGGAATGATATTCTGTATATTTCATTGCTGTAACCAATCATGTCCCCACAAATTCATTGCTATGTTAGCCATATATGGTTTTAATTTTTCTCTCTGTCTTTCTAGTCCTATACATTCAACCCATCTTATACTCTGCTTTATGCGAGATAAAGTTCCAATATCTAAAGCCTGAACATTTATGTCCTAAAGAGGCCAATTTGGATGACAAGATTGTGATGAAATTATTGTTACATCCATACCTGTGACTACCAGAACTTCAATGACAATATCATTTCTTTGTATATTTTAGTCTTTGTTCATTCATAGAAGTTGCCAAAATACTCACTTTATGGTTTTCCAGAATTTTCTGTTCTTTCTTCCATAGCTGTTCTATTATCCAGAGCAGTATGGTTTCTTACAATAGACATTATATTGTTTAATTGCCTGGGGAGAAAGTTTCCTCTATGAGCCAGAATTGGTTACAAGCACTTCACAGAGTTTCCTGGTGGCAAAATATTACCTTGAATGATCCTCATTGACCTACATTCAATGTCTGCCATTGCAACATCTTTTGCATCATCCAGAAGAGATGAGCATTTTGAATGAATTATTATTAGGAAACACATTGTTTCTAGGAAAGCCCTAACTACAATATATATTAAGGGTACCTTGTTCACCACAATTATAGCATTTGCCATTTTGATTTTTCAACAAACTTTTGGAAATCACCTCTCCTATTCATACATCATCATGATCATGAGATTCAATTCTAATTGTATCTTAAATTATTCCACAGAGTGATGACCTTATCTTTCATTGCCTAATTATCCTTCTTAATAGAGAATTGGCATTTTTAAAAGTCAGAGATTCAATTATTATTTGTACAGATTATGAATTTGGTATCATTCTACTTACTGATAAAGTCAATCTTTGTAAGAAATCTATAAAGTGTTTCTTTGGGCCCTGTATAACATTAGTAAATAACTCAGTTTTCTTTACTATTTCTCTAATTTTGTCCCAAACATTTAAAACTGATACACAGTATAAATGCAAGGTGTGGTAATCATATACAGTTTGTCTTTTTGTGGTACATATTCTCCTTCTCCAAGAAATTGGTCTCAGAAGGTTTTCCTACCTCTAGTTTTACTCTGTTGTCCAATAATCTTTACCTCTTCTTTGAACCATATACTCCATTGTATCTGTGAACCTGGCTCTAAAACAACTTCAACCAATTTCATCCAGTCATCAGGGATAGTTTTATTACAAGCTGAGTTTAACATTTCCCTCACAAATGGTGAATGCATGCCATATAAGACTTACACTTCTATATAACATCTCCAGCTCAGCCTGTTCAGGTGCTGGGACCAAATCCAAATCGGGAGGGCAACCGGGAGAGCGGTAGTTCCTTTGTCTCAATAGCCTGCCTGCAGCAAGCAAGGTAGGCCCTTTGTTTACGAGCTACCCAAGCAGCACAGAGATCCGATCTAGGCACCAGGACAGCCATCATTGGGGTGAGTGAGTTTCTGACCCATGGCAGCAGCCCGGGACAGGGAACTCAGATGTTCCTCATCCCTCCTACACTTCCTGGTCTTCATACAGGGGCTATACTGCCCAATACCTCCTCTCTCTTCCTATCACACCCAGCTTGCGTCCAGAACCCTCCCCCTTCTGCCTCCCTCACACTTTTGGCCACATAACATCTCCCAGCTCAGCCTGTTTGGGTACTGGGACCTAATCCAAATAGGGATGGCAACCAGGAGGGCGGTAGTTCCTTTGTTTCAATAGCCTGCCTGCAGCAAGCAAGGTAGGCCCTTTGTGTACGAGCTACCCAAGCAGCACGGAGAAACATCACTGGGGAGTGACATCACTGGGAAGGTACATCAGTGGGCAAGTAGACCTGATCCTGTAAAAGAAGATCCATAGGGGACCATTCAGAAGAAGAGATGGGCAGGCGCCAATGCAAGAATTCACACAACAATCTGAAAAACAACATGAAACCACCAGAACCCAGCGACCTCACAACAGGAGGACATAAACACCTTAATCAAGAAGAAGTAGAAAAAATTGACTTTATGAAAGTGATAGAGGCCCTTAAACAGCATGTAAAAAATGACCTTATAGAAATGGATGAGAAGTATAATAGAAAGTTTGAAGAATTGAGTAAATCAGTGAATGATACCCTATGAAACCAAGGAAAAACAATCAAGCAGATAATGGAAACAGTTCAAGACTTGAAAACTGAAATGGAGGGGAGGAAGAAAACACAAACAGAGGGCCGGCTGGATATGGAAAATCTAGGTAAACGAATAGAGACTACAGAAACAAGCATAACCAACTGAATACAAGAAAAGAAGAAAGAGTCTCAGATTCTGAAGATACCATAGAGAAAATAAATGCACTGATCAAAGAAAACAGCAAATCCAACAAACTCTCATCACAAAACATTCAGGACATCTCAGACACAATAAAAAGACCAATCCTAAGAATAATAGGAGAAGAAGGAGAAGAAGTGCAGCTGAAAGGTCCAGAAAATATATTTAATAAAATTATAGAAGAAAACTTTATCAACCTAAAGAAAGATATACCTATGAAGGTTCAAGAAGCATACAGAACACCGAATAGACTGGATCAAAAAAAAATCCCCTCGCTATATAAGAATCAAAACACAAAGCATACAGAATAAAGAAAGAGTATTAAGAGCTGCAAAGGAAAAAGGCCAAGTTACTTATAAAGGTAAACCTATCAGACTTACACCAGACTTCTCTATGGAAACCATGAAAGCCAGAAGGGCCTGGATAGAGGTTCTTCAGAAACTAAAAGACCATGGATGCAAGCCCAGACTACTATACCCAGCCAAGCTTTCATTCACTATAAATGGAGAAAACAAAATTTTCCAGGATAAAAACAAATTGAAACAATACGTAGCCACAAATCCAGCCTTACAGGAAGTAACAGAAGGAAAATCACTAACCAAGGAGTCCAACAATGACCACAATAACTCAGACATCTAAATACCCTTCACCAACACAACCTGAAGAAAGGAAACACACAAACTCTACTACCAAAAAAGTGACTGGAGTTAACAACCACTTGTCATTAATATCACTTAATGTCAATGGATTCAACTCACCTATAAAAAGGCACAAGCTAAGAGATTGGATAAGAAACCAGGATCCAACATTCTGCTGTTTACAAGAAACACACCTCAACCACAAAGACAGGCACCTACTCAGAGTAAAGAGCTGAGAAAAGACTTATCAAGCAAATGGACCTAAGAAACAAGCAGGTGTGGCCATACTAATTTCTAACAATGTTGACCTCAAATTTAAATCAATCAGAAGAGATGGAGAGGGACATTTTATACTCATATCAGGAACAATTCATCAGGTAGAAGTCTCAATCCTGAATATCTATGCCCCTAATATAAAAGCACCCACGTACATAAAAGAAACATTACTTAAACTCAAGGCAGTTATCAAACCGCACACACTAATAGTAAGAGACTTCAACAGTCCTCTCTCATCAATGGACAGGTCAATCAGACAGAAACCTAACAGAGAAATAAGAGAATTAATGGAGGTAATTAATCAAATGGACTTAACAGACATCTATAGATCATTCCACCCAAATAGGAAAGAATATACCTTCTTTTCTGCAGCTCATGGAACCTTCTCGAAAATTGACCACATACTCAGTAACCAAGCAAACTTCCAGAGTTACAAAAAATATTAGTAACCACCTGTGTCTTATCAGATCACCATGATTAAAGTAAGAATTCCACAACAATGCTACCCCCAGAAAGCCTACAAACACATGTAAACTGAATAGTCAACTGCTGAACCACACCTGGATCAAGGAAGAAATAAAGAGAGAAATTAAAGTCTTCCTTGAATTTAATGAAAATGAAGAAACCACATAGTCAAACTTATGGGACACTATGAAAGCAGTCCTAAGAGGAAAGTTCATAGCACTAAGTGCTTACTTAAAGAAAATAGAGAAAGCACACGTTGGAGACTCAACAGCCCACCTGAAAGCTCTAGAAAAAAAAGAAGCAGACTCACCTAGGAGGAGTAGAAGACTGGAAATAATCAAACTGAGGGCTGAAATCAACAAAATGTAATCACAGAAAACAATCCAAAGAATCAATGAAACAAACAGCTGGTTCCTGGAGAAAATCAACTAGATTGAAAAACCCCTATCCAAACTAATCAAATGTCAGAGAGAAAATATGCAAATTAATAAGATCAGAAATGAAAGGGGGACATAACCACAGACACAGAAGAAATTCAGAGATTCATTAGATCTTACTACAAAAGCCTGTATGCCAAAAAAACTGGAAAATATAAAAGAAATGGACACATTTTTTACATAAATACCATATACCAAAGTTAAACCAAAAACAGGTGAACAATCTAAATAGACCTGTTAGTTGCATAGAATTAGAAGCTGTTATCAAAAACCTCCCTACCAAAAAAAGCCCAGGACCAGATGGTTTCAATGCGGAATTCTACCAGAACTTCCAAGAAGACCTAATACCTATAGTCCTTAATGTATTTCACAATATAGAAACAGAAGAGTCATTGCCAAATTATTTTTATGAAGCTACAGTTACCCTGATACCAAAACCACACAAACACTCAACCAAGAAAGAGAATTACAGCCCTATCTCACTCATGAACATTGACGCAAAAATCCTCATTAAATACTGGCAAACCGAATCTAAGAACACATTAGAAAAATTATCCATTTTTATCAAGTAGGCTTCATCCCAGAGATGCAAGGCTGGTTCAACATACGAAAATCTATCAATGTAATACATCATATAAATAAACTGAAAGAAAAAAACCATATGATCATTTCATTAGATGCTGAAAAAGCATTTAACAAAATTCAACATCCCTTTATGATAAACGTCTTAGAGAGATTAGAGATACAACGGACATACCTAAATATAGTAAAAGCTATTTACAGCAAGCCGACAGCTAACATCAAATTAAACGGAGAAAAACTCAAAGCCATCCCACTAAAATCAGGAACACGACAAGGCTGTCCACTCTCTCCATACCTCTTCAATATAGTGCTTGAAGTTCTAGCAATAGCAATAAGAAAACATAAGGGGATCAAGTGGATTCGAATTGGAAAGGAAGAAGTTAAACTTTCGTTATTTGCAGATGATATGATAGTGTACATACGTGACCCCGAAAACTCCACTAAAGAACTCTTACAGCTGATAAACACCTTTAGTAATGTGGCAGGATACAAAATCAACTCCAAAAAATCAGTCGCCCTTCTATACACAAAGGATAAGGAAGCAGAGAAGGAAATCAGAGAAGCATCACCTTTCACGATAGCCACAAACAGCATAAAATATCTTGGGGGTAACTCTAACCAAGGAAGTGAAAGATATATTTGGGAAGAACGTTAAGTCTTTGAAGAAAGAAATTGAAGAGGATACCCGAAAATGGAAGGATCTCCCTTGCGCTTGTATTGGGAGGATTAACATAGTAAAAATGGCAATTCTACCAAAGGCAATTTATATATTCAATCCAATCCCCATCAACGTCCCATCAAAATTCTTCACAGATCTTGAGAGGATAATAATCAACTTTATATGGAAAAACAAAAAAACCCGGATAGCCAAAACAATCTTATACAATAAAGGAACTTCTGGAGGCATTACCATCCCTGACTTCAAACTCTATTACAGAGCTACAGTAATGAAAACAGTGTAGTATTAGCATAAAAACAGAGAAGTCCACCAATGGAATCATATAGAAGACCCGAATTTTAACCTACAAACCTATGAACACCCCATTTTCAATAAAGGAGCTAAAAGTATAGAATGGAAGAAAGAAAGCATCTTCAACAAATGGTGCTGGCACAACTGGATGTCAACCTGTAGAAAAATGAAAATAGACCCATATCTATCACCAAGCACAAAACTCAAGTCCAAATGGATCAAACACCTCAATGTCAGTCTGAACACACTGAACCTAATAGAAGAGAAAGTGGTAAGTACCCTACAAAATATGGGCACAGGAGATCGCTCCCTATGTATAACCCCAGGAGCACAAACATTAAAAGCAACATTGAATAAATGGGACCTATTGAAACTGAGAAGCTTATGTAAAGCAAAGGACACTCTCACTAAGACAAAAAGGCAACCCACTGACTGGGAGAAGATCTTCACCAACCCTGTAACAGACAGAGGTCTGATCTCCAAAATATATAAAGAACTCAAGAAACTAGACTTTAAAATGCTAATTAACCCAATTAAAAAATGGGGCACTGAACTGAACAGAGAATTCTCAACAGAAGAAATTCAAATGGCCTAAAGACACTTAAGGTCATGCTCAACCTCCTTAGTGATCAGGGAAATGCAAATCAAGACAACTTTAAGATACCATCTTACACCTGTCAGAATGGCTAAAATCAAAAACACCAATGATAGCCTTTCTTGGCGAGTTTTTGGAGTAAGGGGCACACTCATCCATTGCTGGTGGGAATGCAAACTTGTCCAACCACTTTGGAAATCAGTGTGGCGGTTTCTCAAGAAATTCGGGATCAACCTGCCCCAGGACCCAGCAATACTACTCTTGGGAATATACCCAAGAGATGCGCTATCATATTACAAAAGCATTTGTTCAACTATGTTCATAGCAGCATTATTTGTAATAGCCAGAACCTGGAAACAACCTAGATGTCCTTCGATGGAAGAATGGATGAAGAAAGTGTGGAATATATACACATTAGTGTACTACTCAGCGGTAAAAAACAATGACTTCTCGAATTTTGGAAATAATAAACACTATCCTTAGTGAGGTGTCCCAGACCCAAAAAGATTAACATGGGATGTACTCACTCATAATTGGTTTCTAGCCATAAATAAACGACATTGAGTCTATAATTTATGATCCTAAAGAAGCTAAATAAGAAGGTGAACCCAAACAAAAACATATAGTTATCCTTCTGGATATGGGAAGTAGACAAGATTGCTGAGCAAAAATTGGGATCTTGGGATTGGGGTGGGATAGGGGTAAGGCGAGATGGGGAGAGAAATATGAGAAGGGGGAGATGGGGGAACTTGGGGAATTGGGATGATGGTTGGGATAAAGGAAGGATGGATATGGGTGTAGGGAAGCATATATGTTAATTAAGGGATCCAGCTTAGTGTGGACAACAGACCTGAACCTAGAGGGGCTCCCAGGTGCCCAGGGGGATGTCCCCAGTTAGTGCCTTGTGCAGCTGAGGATAAGGAACCTGAAATAGCCCTATCCTATAACCACACTGATGAATATCTTGCATATCACCATAGAACCTTCATTGGGCGATTAATGGAGACAGAGACAGAGACCCATATTGGAGCACAGGATTAAGCTCCCAAGGTCCCAATGAGGAGCAGACGGAGGGAAAACATGAGCAAGGAAGTCAGGACCGTGAGGGGTGCACCCACCCACTGAGAGAGAGGGACTGATCTATTGGGAGCTCACCAAGGTCAGCTGGACTGGAACTGAAAAAGCATGGGATAAAACCGGACTCTCTGAACAATGAGGACTGATGAGAAACCAAAGACAATGGCACTGGGGTTTGATCCTACTTCATGTTCTGGCTTTGTGGGAGCCTAGCCAGTTTGGATGCTCACCTTCCTAGACCTAGATGGAGGGGGGAGGACCTTGGACTTTCCACCTGACTGCTTTTCGGTCTGGCAAGGGAAGGGGAAAGGAGTGGGGGGGAGGGGGAGTGAAGTGGGAGGAAGGGGAGGGAAATGGGAGGATGGGAGGAGGCGGAAATTTTTTTCCCAAGGGGGGGGGGAACACTTACACTTCCTTGAATCTCCTTAAGTCTGACACTGGTTATTTGTAATAGATCTTCTGCCTTATGGCTATTTCTGTAAAGATACTGGATATATATTGTCTGAAATCTTAGGTTGTCCCTCTCTATTCTTTTATTTTTCTGTTTACTGAAGAGGACATCAATCTCTTTTCAGCTTAATTAAAAAATAATTTTATCTATTTATGCATTTGTGTGTGCTTGTGTGAGTTTATGTGTGCCACATGTATGCAGATATCCATGGTGTTCAGACATTAGTGGTGGTCAGCTACTTGTTTGGATGTCAGAACTGAACCTGGGTCCTTTAGAAGATGTCCAAAACTATAGAATTGACAACAACATCTCACTTCCTGGACAGTTACCCAAAGTTCTTCTGTACTATTGGGGCATCCATTGTCAGCCTACAGTCCCATAGTATCCAGCAGACGTTTTCAGAAAGCAAGAAATTTCAAAGAGAGTGCAGTCATTTTCTTCTGTATCTTGAAGAATGTCTTGCAGACTCTTGCATGAAGCAGGAAGACAAACTGAATCATATACCAGGGTTAAACATGGCCAGAGAAGCTGGACGGTGTTGGTGCACGCCTTTAATCCCAGCACTCAGGAGGCAGAGGCAGGCTGATCTCTGTGAGTTCTAGGCCAGCCTGGTCTACAAGAGCTAGTGCCAGGAAAGGCTCCAAAGCTACAGAGAAACCCTGTCTCGAAAAAAAAAAACATGGCCAGAGAAAACACTTTACTGAATTTTTACAAAGATTAACTAAGGCTGTACAAATATGAGTAACAGACAAAGATGCTCGAGGAGTACTTATTGAGTCTCTGGCCTTTGAAAATGCCAACTTAGAATGCAAAAAGATACTTGGGACTTAAAAGGTTAGATCAGCACCTATGGATGAATGGATCCTGCATGCAATGAACTTTGAGACATTTGACTATAATACTGAATCTTGGGTAGGAGAAACAATTTCCAAAGGAATGAGGAGACATTAAAATGCCAAATGTTTTAAATGTGGTAGAATAGGACATCTGAGAAGGGATTGTAGGCAAGGAATTCATAGGAATAATATCTCCTCTGGGGATGACAAAAATAGGAGGACTCAGCCTTCAGGTATATGTAGAAGGTGTGGCAAAGGCTGACATTGGACCAATGAATGCAGAGCAACACAAAGACAAAAGGCCTCCTACACCACTCTCTACCATTCCTCCCCAAACTATCAACTACTCAGAGATGTTAAGGCTTCTCATGGTGAATCAACAAAATATACCACACTGTTTTGAGGCAGGACCAAGGCCTTACCCACTATACCTAGGCTGAGCAAGGTATCCCTCCAAAGGGAATGGGTTCTGAAAAATCAGTACAAGCAGTAGGGATAAATCTTGGTTTCACTGTCAATGGTGTCACAGTCTGACCCAGCCATACAATTGTTACCCACATTCATAGGGTCTAATACGGTACTATACCTGGTTCCTTCACTGTCAGACTGGGGTCAGTGTGCTCCTATTAGCTCAGGTAAACTGTTTCAGTGGGTATCCCCATCAAGGTCTTGACCCCTTTCCTCATATTAACATTCCTCTCTCTCTTCTACTGGACTTTGGGAACTCATCTCAGTGCCTTGCTGTGGATCTCTACATCTTCTTCTATCAGTTTCTGGATGAAGATTCTATGATGACATTGAAGATAGGTGTCAATCTGATCACAAGGCAAGACCAGCTAAGAAACCCTCTTTATAACTTCCTAGGGTCTTAGCTGGGGTCATTATTGTGGATTCCTGGGAATTTCTCTAGTGCCACAGTTCTTTCTAACACCATAATGACTCCCTAAATCAAACTATATTTCTTTGCTCTTCTTCTCTGTCCTTCCCCCATCACTGCCATCCTATTCTCTCAAATTTCCCCCTCCCCTTATTTGTTCCTCTTCCAATTCTGCCCTCTCTTCTATCCCATGCCCATACTTGTAATTTTCTTAGGAGATCTTGTCTATTTCCCCTTCCCAGGGGGATCCATATATGTCCTTTTAGGATTATTCTTTTTAACCTAACTTCTTTGAGGTTGTGGACTACAGGCTGGTTATCCTTTGCTTTAGGTCTAATATCCATTTATGCATGAGTCATACGATGCTTGTCTTTCTGGTTCTGGTTCAGTATATTTTTTCTAGTTTCATCCATTTGCATGCAGATTTCAAGATGTCATTTTTTTCATCATTGAATAATACTCCATTGTGTAAATGTACCACATTGTCTTTACCCATTCTTTGGTTAAAGTTGTTTTCAGGTTATAGGTATTGTGAATATTGCTGCTGTGAACATAGTTGAACAAAAGCCTTTGTTTTATGATTGAACATTCTTTGGGTATATTCCCATGCGTGATATTGCTTGGTCTTAAGGTAGTTTGATTTTCAATTTTCTGAGAAACCGTCATATTGATTTCCAAAGTGGCTGTACAACTGTGCACTCCCACCGGCAATGGAGGACATTCCCTCTTTCTCTGCATCCTCTATAGCATAAGCTATCATTGTTGTCTTTGTTCTTAGGCATTATGACTGGTTATGATGGTATATCAGAGTTGTTTTTATTTGCATCTCCCTGATGGCTCAAGATGTTGAACATATCCTTAAGGGTCTTTTGTTATTTAAGATTCTTCTGTTGAAATTTCTTCATTTATATCTTTACCCTTTCTTTAAAAAGATCGATTTTGTTGATATTTTGATGTCTAGTCTCTTGGGTTCTGTGTATATTTTGGAGATCAGTCCTCTGTCTGATGTAGATTAAAGATGCATTCCCATTCAGTAGGCTACCTTTTTCTCTTGTTGACTGTGTCTTTTGCTTTACAAAAACTTCTCAGTTTCATAAGTTCTCATTTATTTACTGTTACTCTCAGTGTCTGTGCTACTGGCATTATATTTTGAAAGTGGTCTCCTGGGCCCATGTGTTCAATGCTACTTGAAACCTTCTCTTCTATGAGCTTCTTTGTGACTAGATTTATATTCAGGTGTTTAATCCACTTGAAGTTGAGTTTTGTGCATGGGGATAGATATAGATCTATTTGAGTCCTACATGCTGGCATCCAGTTATGTCTGCACCATTTGTTGAAATATTTTCTTTCTTTTTATTTATTTATTAAAAATTTGCACCTCCTCTCATTTCCCTCCCACTCTCACCACTACCCCTTCCCCCCTCTCCAGTCCAGAGAGAATTCAGGGTGCCCTGCCCTGTGGGAAGTCTAAGACCCTCCCCCCTCCATCCAGGTCTTGGAAGGTGTTTATCCAAACAGACTAGGCTCCCAAAAAGGGATTACATACAGTAGAATCATAACCCAGTGCCATTATAATTGCCTTCCCAGTCAGCCCTCATTGTCATCCACATTGAGAGAGTCCGGTTTGATCACATGCTCGTTCAGTCCCAGTCCAGCTGGCCTTGGTGAGCTCCCATTAGATCAGTCTCACTGTCTCCCTGGATGGACGCACCCTTTGCGGTCCTGACTTCCTTGCTCATGTTCTCCCTTCTTCAGCTCTTCATCTAGACCTTGGGAGCTCAGTCCAGTGTTCCAATGTGGGTCTCTGTCTCTATCTACATCTGTTGCTGGACGAAGATTCTATGGTGATATGCATTGTGGCTGTGGGAGAAGGCCAGTTCAGGCACCCTCTCCTCTGATGTCCAAGACCTATCTGGGTACATCTCCTTGGATACCTGAAAACCATTCTAGAACCAAGTCTCTTGCCAAACCTAAAATGGCTCTCTTGATTAAGATATCTTCTTCCCTGCTCCCAAATCCACCCTGCCTCCATCGCAAACATCCCATTCACCCAAGCTCTCCCTAATCCTCCCATTCTCTCTCCTCATCTCCCACCCCCACCTCCACCTCCATGATACCAACTTTTTCCTGGTGATCGTGTCTACTTTCAATATCCAGGAGGATAAATATATATTTTCTTTGGGTTCAGCTTTTAATTTAGCTTCCCTAGGATCATGAATTATAGCCTCAATGTCCTTAACTTATGGCTAGATCCATTTTTGAGAGTACATGCCAGATTCATCTTTTTGGGTCTGCGTTATCTCACTCAGTAAAGTGTTTTTTATTTCTATCCATTTGCATGCAAAATTCAAAATGTCATTGTTATTTTACCGCTTAGTAGAACTCTAAAGTGTATATGTGCCACACCTGCTTTAGCCATTCTTCTATTGAGGGGCACCTCAATTGTTTCCAGGTTATGGCTATTACAAATAATGCTACTATGAACAAAGTTGAACAAATGCTTTTGTAGTATGATTGGGCATCTCTTGGGTATATTCCCAAGAGTGAAATTGCTGTATCCTGAGGTAAATTGACTCCCAGTTTGCTGAGAAACCACCACACTGATTTCCACAGTAGTTTCACAAGTTTGCATCCCACATATCCTCTTCAGCATAGGCTATCATTGGTATTTTTGATTTTAGCCATTCTGACATGTGTAAGATGGTATCTCAAGTGAGTTTTGATTTGCATTTCCCTGATTACTAAGGAGGTTGAGCATGACCTTTAGTGTCTTTGGGCCATTTGAACTTCTTCTGTTTAGAATTCTCTGTTCAGTTCAGAACGCCAATATTTAATTGGGTTAATTAGAGATTTAATGTCTAGTTTCTTGTGTTCTTTATATATATTGGAGATCAGACCTTTGTCTGATGTGGGGTTGGTAAAGATCTTCTCCCATTAAGATGCCTTTTTGTCTTAGTGACAGTGTCCTTTGCTTTACAGAATTCTCAGTTTCAGGAGGTCCCATTTATTCATTGTTGCTTTTATTGTCTGTGCTGCTGGGGTTATATGTAGGAAGTAGTCTCCTGTGCCCATGTGTTGTAGACTACTTCCCACTTTCTCTTCTATCAGGTTCAGTGTGGTCAGATTAATATTGAGGTCTTTAATCCATTTTGTCTTGAGTTTTGTGCATGGTGATAGATATGGATCTATTTTCATTCTTCTACAGGTGGACATTCACTTATGCCAGAACCATTTGTTAAAGATGTTTGCTTTCTTCCATTGTATAATTTTAGATCCTTTGTCAAAAACCAGGTATTCATAGGTTTGTGGATTAATATCCGGGTCTTCGATTCGATTCCATTTGTCAACATCTCTGTTTTTGTGCCAATAGCAAGATGTTTTCCTTACTGTAGCTCTGTAATAGAGTTTGAAGTCAGGGATGCTAATGCCTTCAGAAGTACTTTTAATGTATAAGATTGTTTTGGGTATCCTGAGGTTTTTGTTTTTTCCATATAAATTTGATTATTGTTCTCTCAAGGTCTGTGAAGATTTTTGGGGGGGATTTTGATAGGAATTGCATTGAATCTACAGATTGCTTTCGGTACAATTGCCATTTTTACTATGTTGATCCTCCCAATACAAGAGCATGGAATATCCTTCCATTTTGTGGTATCCGCTTCAATTTCTTTCTTCAAAGACTTAAAGTTCTTCTTAAGTAGGTCTTTCAGTTCCTTGGTTAGAATTACCCCAAGATACTTTGTGCTATTTGTGGCTATCGTGAAAAGTGATGTTTCTCTGATTTCCCTCTCTGCTTCTTTGTTCTTTGTGTATAGTAGGGCAACTGATTTTTTGGAGTTGATCTTGTATCCTGTCACATTACTAAATTTGTTTATCAGCTGTAGGAGTACTTTGATAGAGTTTTTGGGGTCACTTATGTACACTATCATATCATCTGCAAATAACAGAAGTTTGACTTCTTTCTTTCCAATTTGAATCCCTATGATCTCCCTATGTTGTCTTATTGATAATGATAGAAAATCAAGCACTATATTGAAGAGGTATGGAGAGAGTGGACAGCCTTGTCATGTTCCTGATTTTAGTAGAATGGCTTTAAGTTTCTCTCCATTTAACTTGATGTTAGCTGTTGGCTTGCTGTATTATATTTAGCTATAACCCTTGTATCCTCAATCTCCTCAAGACCTTTGTCATAAAGGGGTGTTGAATTTTGTCAAATGCTTTTTCAGCATCTAATGAAATGATCATACTTTTTTTAATTTCAATTTATTTATATGATGGATTACATTTGTAGATTTTTTGTATGTTGACCCAGCCCTGCATCTCTGGGATGAAGCCTACCTGATCAAAATGGATAATTTTTGTGATGTTTTCTAGGATTCAGTTTGCCAGTATTTTATTGAGAATTTTTGCATCGATGTTCATAAGTGAGATTGGTTTGTTATTCTCTTTCTTGGTTGAGTCTTTGTGTGGTTTTGGTATCAGGGTAATTGTAGCTTCATAAAAGTCATTTGGCAGCTGGGCGGTGGTGGCACACGCCTTTAATCTCAGCACTTGGGCGGCAGAGGCAGGCGGATCTCTGTGAGTTCGAGACCAGTCTGGTCTACAAGAGCTAGTTCCAGGGCAGGCTCCAAAACAACAGAGAAACCCTGTCTCGAAAAACCAAAAAAAATGTCATTTGGCAATGATTCTTCTGTTTCTATTTTGTGAAACGCATTAAGGAGTATAGGTATTAGTTCTTCTTGAAAGTTCTGGTAGCATTCTGCATTGAAACCATCTGGTTCTGTGCTTTTTATGTTTTTTTCATGATAGCTTCCAATTCCTCACATCTTACAAATTGATTTAAAATTTTCACCTGGTCTTGATTTAATTTCCATTTCTTTTACATTTTCCAATTTTGTGGCATACAGGCTTTTGTAGTAAGATCTAATGATTCTCCAAATTTCCTGTGTGTCTGTGGTTATGTCCCCCTTTTCATTTATGATCTTATTAATTTGTGTATTCTCTTTCTGCTATTTGATTAGATTGGATATGGGTTTGTCAATCTTGTTGATTTTCTCCATGAACCAGCTTTTTGTTTCATTGATTCTTTGGATTTTTTTTGTGTTTTTATTTTGTTGATTTCAGCCCTCAGTTTGATTATTTCCAGTCATGTGCTCCTCCTGGGTGAGTCTGCTTCTTCTTTTTTTTTTTTACTAGAGCTTTCAGGTGTGCTGTTAAATCTCTCATGTGAGCTTTCTCTTTTTCTTTAAGTGGGCACTTCATACTATGAGCTTTCCTCTAAGCACTGCTTTCATTGTGTCCCATAGGTTTGGGTATGTTGTTTCTTTATTTTCGTTGAATTCAAGGAAGACTTTAATTTCTTTCTTTATTTCTTCCTTGACCCAGGTGTGGTTCAGTAGTTGACTGGTCAGTTTCCATGAGTTTGTAGGTTTTCTGGGGTTAGAATTGTTGTTGAATTCTAACTTTATTCCATGGTGATCTGATAGTACACAGGGAGTTATTACAATTTCTTTGTATTGTGGATGTTTGCTTTGTTATCAATTAGGTAATCAATTTTTGAGAAGGTTCCATGAGATGCCGAGAAGAAGGTCTATTCTTTTCTGTTTGGGTGGAATGTTCTATAGATGTCTGTTAAGTCCATTTGGTTCATTACATCTTTTAGTTCTCTTATTTCTCTATTAAGTTTCTGTCTTGTTGACCTGTCCATTGGTGAGAGAGGAGTGTTGAAATCTCCTAATATTAGAGTGTGGAGTCTGATATATTTTTTGGAGTCTGATATATTTTTTGGTTCTAGTAATTTTTTTTACACATGTGGGTGCTTTTGTATTAGAGGCATAGATATTCAGGATTGAGACTTCCTCATAATGAAATGTCCCTATTATGAGTGTAAAGTGTCCTTTTACGTCTCTTCTTATTGATTTCATTTGAAAATCAATTTTGTTAGATATTAGTATAGCCACACCTGTTTGGTTCTTTGGTCCATTTGATTGGAAAACCTTTTTCCAACCCTTTACTCTGAGCTAGAGTCTGTCTTTGAGTTTGAGGTGTGTTTCTTGTAAACAGCAGAATGTTAGATCCTGTTTTCATATCCATTCTCTTAACCTGTGCCTTTTTATAGGTAAATCGAGTCCATTGATATTAAGTGACATTAATGACTAGTAGTTGTTAACTCCGGTTATTTTTTCTGGTGTTACTGTTTGTGTGTTTCCCTTCTTTGAGTTGGACTGGTGGATGGTTGTCAGATGCTTGTGTTATTATAGGTGTTATTGGCTTCCTTAGTTTGTTGTTTTCCTTCTAGTCTTTTCTGTAAGGCTGGGTTTGTGGCTATGTATTGTTTAAATCTTTTCTTGTTTTCTCAATATCTTGTTTTCTCCCTCTATGGTGAATGCAAGCTTTGCTGAGTATAGTAGTCTAGGTTTGCATTCATGGTCTCTTAGTGTCTACAGCACATCTATCCAAGACTTTCTGGCTTTCATGGTTTTCATTGAAAAGTCAGGTGCAATTCAGATAGGTTTCCCTTTATATGTTACTTGTCATTTTTCCCTTGCAGCTCTTAATATTCTTTCTTCATTCTGTATGTTTTGTGTTTTGATTATTATATGGCGAGTGGACTTTTTTTTTTGTTTTGATCCTGTCCATTTGGTGTTCTGTATGTTTCTTGTATCTTCATTGGAGGATCCTTTTTTCTTGTGAAAGATTTCTTCTATCATTTTGTTGAATATATTTTCTGCACCACTGAGTGTAATTTTCTAACCCTATTATTCTTAGGTTTGGTCTTTTCATGGTGGCCCAGATTTCCTGGATGTTTTGTTTTAAGAATTTGTTGGGGGGCTGGAGAGATGGCTCAGTGGTTAAGAGCATTGCCTGTTCTTCCAAAGGTCCTGAGTTCAATTCCCAGCAACCACATGGTGGCTCACAAACATCTGTAAAGAGGTCTGGAGCCCTCTTCTGGCCTTCAGGCATACAGACAGAATATTGTTTACATAATAAATAAATAAATATTTAAAAAAAAGAATTTTTTGGATTTGTTATTTTCTTTAATCAATGAGTTTATTTCCTCTATAGTATCTTCAGTGTCTGAGATTCTTTTTTCTATCTCTTGTATTCTGTTGGTTATATTTGTCTCTGTTGCTCCTGTTCATTTACCCAGATTTTTCATATCCAGCCTTCTCTCAGTTTGTTTTTTCTTGATTACCTCCATTTTATTTTTCAAGTCTTGAACTGTTTCCATTACCTTTTTGATTTTTTTCTTTTTCTTGAGTATCTTTGAAAGATTTATTCATTTCTTCTACCTTTTTGTTTGTCTTATCTGTTTCGCAGCTTTTCACATTCTGTTTAAGGTCCTCTATTATCTTCTTTCTATTTATTTACTTATTTATTTATTTATTTTTCCATTAAAAAATTATATTTCCTCCTCTCCTCCCATTCCCCTCCTTCTCCTCCACTTTCCCTCCTCTCTCCCCCTCCCTCCTTAAGATAGGGCAAGGAACCATAACCTGTGGGAAGTCCATGGCCCACTCCCCTACATCCAGGCTTAGAAGCTTTGCATCCAAATAGCCTAGGGTCAAAAAAAGCCAGTACATGCATAAGAAACAAATCCCAATGGCTTCTCAGTCCGGCCCCCCCTTGTCAGCCACATTCAGAGAATCTTGTTTGATTGCATCATCATTCAGTCCTGGTCCAGCTTGCTTTAGTGAGCTCCCATTAGAACATGCGCACTGCTTCAGTGGGTCTACCAACCCCTCGTGGTCCAGACATTTTTGCTCATCTTCTCCATCCGTCTCTTCAACTGGACCTTGCGAGCTCAGTCCGTTGCTCTGATGAGGGTCTCTGTCTTTATCGCCATCCATCGCCAGATGAGGATTCTATGGTGATATTTGAGATAATTATCAGTGTGATAGTGGGACCAGGCCAGTTCAGACACCCTCTGCTCTGCTACCCAAGAATCTAGCCGGGGTCATCCCCATGGACACCTGGGCTCCCATTTAGAGCCAAGTTTCTTGTCAACCCTTAAATGGCTCCCTTAATGTAGATATCTTCTTCCCTGCTCCAATATCCACCCTTCCTCCATCTCCACTCTCCCATTCCCCCAAGCTCTCTCCAGTCTTCCCTTTCTTCCTTCTATCTCTCCCTCTCCCCTCCCCCCCAATTAAATCCCGACCACTACCCCCACCCCCATACTCCCAATTTTGCCCAGCAATCTTGTTTGCTTCCAATTTCCAGAAAGATCTATATATGTTTTTTTGTGTGTGTGTGTTCACCTTATTATTTGGCTTCTCTAGGCTTGAAAAATATAGGCTTAATGTCCTTTGTTTATGGCTAGAGTCCATTGATGAGTGAGTACATACCATATTCATCTTTTTGGTCTGGGTTATCTCACTCAGGATAGTGTTTTCTATTTCCATCTATTTCCATGCAAAATTCAAGATGCCATTATTTTTTACCACTGAGTAGTACTCTAATGTGTATATAATTCCACACTTTCTTTATCCATTCTTCCATTGAGGGACATTTAGGTTGTTTCCAGGTTCTGGGTTGATAGCCTCAGTGAAGGAGCAGGAACTATTCCTGGGCCAAAGACTTCAAAGAAAATAGGGCAGGCTTGGGGGAGGCAGGGTCATGTGGAACAAATAGCCCCTGCAGCAGGAGTTGGAGGAGCACTGTGCTCCTTTCCCAGACTGTCTGCCCCAGGATGGCACACACTCACGAGTCCTCAACACAAGAACAGGAACTTCTAGTAGTCCAAGGATCCTGAAGACAAAAAGGGTGAACTTGGGGGGAGGGCAGGGTCATGTGGAACAAAGAAGCCACTGCAGCAGGAGCTGGAGGTGCCCTGCACTCCCTTCCATGGACCTTTCACCTGGTCAGGCAGACACTCACCCCCCTGGGTGGATAGCCTCAGTGCAGGAGCAATAACTGTTCCTGGGCCAAACACCTCATAGACAATAGGGCAGGCTTGGGGGAGGCAGAGTTGCGTGGAACAGAGAAGCCACTGCAGCAGGAGCTGGAGGGGCCCTGTGTTCCTTTCCCAGGATGGCACACACTCACCCGTCTCTATGGATCTCCTCAGCACAAGAACAGAGACTCCTGGTAATCCAAGGACCCCACAGACAAAATGATGAACTTAATATTTTCTTTCTTTACATTGTACAATTTTCGATTTTTGGTCAAAATTAAGTGTTCATAGATATGTGAATTAATATCCGGGTCTTTGATTCAATTCCAATGGTGCACCGATCTGTTATTATGCTAATATCAAGCTGGTTTCATTATTGTAGTTCTATAGTAGAGCTTGATGTCAGGAATTGTGATTATTCCAGAAGTTCCTTTGTTGTACAGGATTGTTTTGGCTATACTGGATGTTTTGTTTTTCTGTATGATTTTCAGTATTGTTCTTTTGAGGTTTGTGAAGAATTTTGATAGGATTTTGATGGGGTTTGCATTGAATATGTAGATTAATTTTGGTAGGATTGTCATTTTTATTATGTTGATGCTACCTATCCAAGAGCATGGGGGGCAGGATATCTTTCCATTTTCTGGCATCTTCTTCAACTTAATTCTTCTAAGACTTAAAGTTTTTGTCATATTGGTCTTTCACTTTTCAAGATATTTGTGACTATAGTGAAGGGTGAAATTCCTCTGATTTCTCTTTTAGTCCGTTGGTCATCCGTATAGAGGTGGGCTACTTTTTTTTTTTTTTTTTGAGTTGATCTTGTATCCTGCTACATTACTGGAGGTATTTATCAGTTTAGGAATTTCTTCATCAAATTTTTGGTGTCACTTATGTATACTAAAATATAATCTGAAAATAGCAAAAGTTTGACTTTTTGCTTTACAATTTGTATCCCCTTGATCTCTTTTTTGTTGCTGTATTACTCTGAAAACTTTGAGTACTTTGTAGAATACATAAGGAGAGAGTGGACAGCCTTGTCTTATTTTTGATTTTAGTAGAATTGCTTTGAGTTTCTCTGCATTTAATTTGATGCTCACTGTTGGCTTGCTGTATATTGCTGTTATTATGTTTAGATGCTTTCCTTGTATCCCTGATCTCTCCAAGTCCTTTATCATGAAAGGATGTTGGATTTTGTCAAATGCCTTTTCAGAATTTATTGAGAAAATCATAAGACTTTTTTCTTTCAGTTTATTTATATGGTGGATTACATAGATAGATTTTTGTATATTGTACCATCTCTGTATCTTTTTGATGAGGCCAACTTGATCATGGTGGATGATTTTTTGATGTGTTCTTGGATTTGGCTTCCCGGTATTTTGTTGAATTCTGTTTTTAGTTGAGTCTTTGTGTGTTTTGTGTATAAGCATGCCTATGGACTCATAAAGAGTTTATCAATGTTATTATGTTTCAATTGTGTGGAAGAATTTGAGGAGTACAGGTAATAGCTCTTCTTTGACGTTCTGGTAGAATTCTGCATGGAAACCATCAGGCACTGGGTTTGTTTTTTTTGTTGTTGTTGTTGTTTTTGTTGTTGTTTTTTCTTTTGGCTGGGAGGCTTTTGATGACTGCTTCAATTTCCTTACAGGATATAGGTCTCTGTAAATTGTTGGTCTGGTTTTGATTTAACTTTGGTATGTGGTACCTATCCATAAAAAAATATCCTTTTCTTTTACTTTTTTTTTTGAAAGAGGGTTTCCCTGTAGCTTTGGAGCCAGTACTGGAACTAGCTCTTGTAGACCAGGCTGGTCTTAAACTCACAGAGATCTGCCTGCCTCTGCCTCCCAAGTGCTGGGATTAAAGGTGTGCTCCACCACTGCCTGGCAAAAATTCTAGTTCTTTTTTGTTTTTGTTTTGTTTGTTTTTGTTTTTTTGAGACAGAGTTTTGCTGTAGTTTTAGAGCCTGTCCTGGAACTAGCTCTTTTAGTTGAGGCTGGCCTCAAACTCACAGAGATCTGCCTGCCTTTGCCTGTTGAGTACTGGGATTAAAGGCATTCACCACCACCCCTGGCCTTTTATATTTTTCAATTTTGTGAAATACAAGTTTTCAAACAATGACCTAGTGTTTCTCTCAATTTCCTCCATGTCTATTGGTATATCCTCCTTTTTGTTTCTGATTTTATCAATTTGGATGTACTCTCTCTGATTTTTAATTTGTTTGGATGAGGTTTTTTCTATCTTTTTAATTTTCTCTTTGTTTTATTGATTCTTCATATTGTTTTCCTTGTTTCTATTTTTTTCAATATTCGTTCTCTATTTGGTTATTTCCTATTGTCTACTCCTCCTGGGGGAGTTTGCATCTTTGCATTCTAGAAATTCGAGGTGTGCTGTTACGGCATTAATGTGAGATTTTTTTTTACTTTCTTCATGTAGTCAATTAGTGCTGTGATATTTTTTCTTATCATTGTTTCAAAGTGTTCTACAGATTTGGGTATGTTGTGAATTCATTATTGTAGAATTCTAGGAAGTTTTTACTTTCTTTCTTTAATTCTTCCTTGACCCAGGAGTGATTCAATTAAACACTTGTTGTGGGATACTGCTTGTTGGTTTCTGACTGCTCAGCCCTGAAATAACTAAACAGAAAATGTATTAATTAAATCACTGCTTGGACCATTAGCTCTAGCTTCTTATTGGCTAACTCTTACATCTCAGTTTAACACATTTTCATTAATCTGTGTATTGCCATATGCTTGTAGCTTACAGGGTAATGTTCCAGCATCTGTCTCCGGTGGGGCTACATGGTTTCTCACTGACTCCACCTTTTTTCTCACAGCATTCAGTTTAGCTCTGTTCTGCCCTGTTCTGCTATAGACTCAAAGCAGTTTATTTATTTATTAACCAATCATACTCACAACATACAGAAAGGAATCCCATATCAAGCACTGTTCAATTTCAATGAGGTTGTAGGCTTTCTCCAACTAGTTTGCTGTTGATTTCAAACTTTAAGCCATGGTAATCCCATAAGATACAGGGTGTTATTACAATTTTTCTGTATCTGTTGAGGTTTCCTTTGTTATTAATTATGTGGTCAATTTTAGAGAAGGTTACATTAGGTGCTGAGAAGAAGGTATATTCTTTAGTGTTTGGGTGAAATGCCCTAAAGATGTTTGTTAAGCCCACTGGAGTCTTAGTTTGCTCTCTTATTTCTTCTTTAATTTTCTGTCTTGTAGATCTCTCCATTGGGGAGACTGGGGTATTGAAGTCTATTACTGGTTTGATGTGCAATTTAAGGTTTAGCAATGTTTCTTTTACATATGTGGGTGCTCTTGCACTTGGGTATTAGATGCTTAGGATTGAGTCTTCATCTTATTGAATTTTTCTGTAATGAGTATCAGGTGTCCTCCATATCTTTTGGTTAATTTTTGTTTGAATTCTACTTGTCTCTTAGGTCCATTTGGATGGAAAACCTTTTCCCAACCATTTATTCTGAGGTAATATCTGTCTTTGAGATTGAGATTTTTTTATTCAGTAGTAGGATGGATCCTGTATTTGTATCCACTTTTTATAAGTGAATTGAATTCATTGATATTAATATATATTAATGACCTGTGATTGTTAATTTCTTTTATTTTTGGTGGTATTGCTTTGTGTTTTTCTTCTTTTGGGTGTGTTGGTGTTAAGTTATCAGTTGTGGTGTTTTGTGGTTGGAGTCAACTAACTTGATGGCATTTTTCTTCTATTTCTTTCTTTGATGCTGGGTTGTATAAAGGTATTGTTTAAATCTTTTGTTGTGGAATGTCTTATTTTCTCCATCAATGATGATTGAAAGCATTTCTGGGCATAGGAGTCTGGGCTTGCATTCATGTTCTTTTAGTGCCTGCAGCATATCTGTCCAGGACCTTCTGGATTTCATTGTTTCCATTGAGAAGTTAGATGTATTTATTATAGGTCTGCTTTTATATGTTACTTAGCCTTTTTCCTTTGCAGCTCTTAATATTCTTTATTTTGTATGTATAGTACTTTGATTATTATATGGTGAGGTGGATTTTTTTTGGCCCAGCCACTTTGCTTTTTTTTTGGTAAGCTTTTTGTACCTTCATAGGTATATCCTTCTTTAGGTTGGAAAACTTTTCTTCTATGATTTTGGTGAATATATTTTCTGTGACTTTGAGCTAGAGTTCTTTTTCCCTATTATATTTAATATCTGCATGCTGTCCAAAATTTCCTGGGTAGTTTATGTTGAGAATTTATTGGATTTTAACATTTTCTTTAACCAATGAATCTATTTTCTCTATCATACATTCAATGACTGAGATTCTCTCTTTCACCAATTGTATTCTTTTGGCTATGCTTGCATTCATTTTCTGAGACTTTCCATTTCCAGAGTTCCCTCAGTTAGTGTTTTCTTTCTTTTTTCTATTTCACTTATCAAGTCTTAAATGATTTGCTTTGCCTGTTTGATTGATTTTTCTTGTTTTTTTTTAAGAGAGTTTTTGCAATCTGTACCTCTCTATTCTTAGAATGCAATTGGATCTCTTCCATTTTATGTTTGTCTTTTCCTCCATTTCTTTAAAAAAATTTTCATTTCCTCTTTGGGATCTTTATTAGCTTAAGAAAGCTATATTTAAGCCGGGCGATGGTGGCGCACGCCTTTAATCCCAGCACTCGGGAGGCAGAGGCAGGCGGATCTCTGTGAGTTCGATACCAGCCTGGTCTACAGAGCTAGTTCCAGGACAGGCTCCAAAGCCACAGAGAAACCCTGTCTCGAAAAACTAAAAAAAAAAAAAAGAAAGAAAGCTATATTTAAGGTCATTATCTTCTGCTTCTCCTGGGTTAGGGTCATCAGATATTCCTATTGTATGACCACTGAGTTCTTGTGTTACCATGTTGTTTTTTAGGTTGTTGAATAATTTTTTCCATTGGTGCCTACCCACCTCTTTTCCAATTGCCGTTAGCAGTGTCTTTGTCTCTTTGTCCAGTGCTTTCAGGCAGTGTTTGTATCTCAGGGTGCTGAGGTCTCTAGGGATGTATGGGTGTTGGGTTGGAGTAGGACATATAGGTTATAAGGTTGGGTCAATGGGGGTATTAAAGCAGCCTCTCTGCAGGTGACTTGCCTGTTGTCCTGCTTGTAAAGATGATATAGGTTGAAGAGGGGCTGCAATTTTTTAAAGGTTCCTAAGGCCTAGAGACTGGGTGCTGCAACTGAAGATCTGATCATTCATTGCTTGTTCCTCTGTGTGAAGTCACAGCCTGTGTATCAGGGAGCCTCTGAGGTTTTGGGAGATGGATAGGTTAGGGACAAAATAGGTTTAGTAGTTTACAATTTCCAATAGATGGGGGATGTTGGAGCAGCCTACTAGCAGAATGCTTGCCAGCTTGCTGACTAGTGAAGATGAGGCAGATGGGAGGCTTCTGGGGTTTTGCTTTAGTATCAAGGACTCAGAGACTGTCATATCCAGCTGGGCAGTTGATCATTCATGGCTTGGTCTTCTCTGTGCAGTTGCAGTATGTCCCTCTCTATTCTTAGAATGTAATACTGTAATTAGGTCTCCATTAAAATCTTCTGTCTGGATTTGAGTACCTCTGTGATGAGTTTTATTTGGTTTTTCTAAGGCATGTATCTTAAGACTCAGATTAACCAACATTTTTAGTGATAATACAAAAATAATAAAACTGATAACGTTTACAATTGACAATATATAAATCACATCTAAAATATATATTCTCTCAGTTCATTACATTTTTTTATTTAAACACTGCCCTATTAGTTCTAACTTCATATTCGCTAATTCTTACATCTTAACCAATTATCTATTAATCTGTGTATTGCCACGTGATTGTGTATTACTGGCCGGATTTTAACCAGGATCCACCACAGACAGGAGATCTATGGTGTCTGCCACTCTGCCCTTCTTCCCAGCATTCAGTTCTGTCTACTCCACCTACCTAATTTCTGTCCTATCAACTTGGTCAAGGCAGTTTTTTATTCATTATCCAATAAAATCAACACACATACAGAAGAAACGCCTACACCGGTACTTTATGAATTTGTTCTATGAATTTTTTCCTTAAGAGTGTTTTCTTTTAAGATAATATCTCACCCCATCTGGCAGTAGTGCTGCACACCTTTATTTTTCTTAATTCTTATTGTTTATAAATAATACCATTCAAAATTTCCACTTCCTCCCCACCTCCCATTTCCCTCCTGCTCTCCCACTCACCCTCCCCATGACCCCTCCCAGTCCTAAGAGAGGGCAAGGTACCCTGCCTTTTGGGAAGTCCAAGGACCTCCACCCTCCATCCAGGCTTAGGAAAAAGTGCATCCAAATAGAATAGGATCCCAAAAAGCCAGTACACACAGTTGAGAAAAATCCTAGTGCCATTATCATTGGCTTCTCATTTAAAGAGTCCAGTTTGATCACATACATGCTCATTAAGTCACAGCCATCTTTCTGCTTTTCAACTGGACCTTGGGAGTTCAGTCCAGTGCTCCAATGTGGGTCTCTATCTCTATCTCCATCTATCGATGAAGAAAGGTTCTATGATGATATTCAAGATAGTCATCAGTCTGATTATGGGACAAGACCAGTTCAGGCACCCTCTCCTCTACAGCCCAGCATCCTAACTGGGGCCATCCCCATGGACACTTGAAAACCCCTCTAGAGCCAGGCCTCTTGCCAACCCTAAAATGGTTCCCCTAATTAAAAAATCTTCCCTGCTCCCATATCTGCCCTTCCTCCATCTCAATCATCCCACTCACCCAAGCTCTTCACAATCCTTCCCTTCTGCTTTTTCTGTCCCCCTCTCCCCTTACCCTCACCCCACACTTACCCTTATGCACAAAACTTTTTTTTTGGCGATCTTGTCTGCTTTCAGTTTCCAGGAGGATCTATATGTGTTTCTTTTGGGTTCACCTTATTATTTGGCTTCTCTAGGATCACAAACTATAGGCTCAATGTCCTTTGTTTATGGCTAGAATCTTTTTTTGCATTTTTTTTATTTTTACTTAAAAATTTCCACCTGCTCCCCTCCTCCCATTTCCCTCCCTCTCCCCACCCCTCTCCTTCAGTTCAAAGAGCAGTCAGGGTTCCCTGCCCTGTGAGAACTCCAAGGTCTTTCCCCCTCCATCCAGGTCCAGGAAGGTGAACATCCAAACAGACTAGGCTCCCACAAAGCCAGTATATTCAGTAGGATCAAAACCCAGTGCCATTGTCCTTGGCTGATATGGGAGTGATTTCTTATTAATAAAGAAACTGCCTAGGCCCTTTTTGATAGGCCAACCCTTAGGTAGGCGGAGAAAACAGAACAGGATTCTGGGAGAAAGAAGCTGAGTCAGTGAGTCGCCATGATTCTCCCACTCCAGACAGATGCAGGTTAAGATCTTCTCTGGTAAGCCACCTCGTGGGCTACACAGAATATTAGAAATGGGTTAATCTAGATGTGAGAGCTAGCCAATAAGAAGCTAGAGCTAATGGGCCAAGCAGTATTTAAATGAATACAGTTTCTGTGTAATTATTTCGGGTACAAAGTTAGCCGTGCAGGCGGTGGGGTGCCGGGGATGCAGCCCTGCCGCTCCTTTTACAACAGAGTGGCGCCCAACGTGATGGGCTAAATCGACTTAAAAACCTGAGAAGGCTTAAAAATAAGGAAAAGAGAGTTTAACACAGCATTTTGCTGTTTGTGGGTGGAGTGCCGCAGAGAGAAATTTTCCTGACTCAGCAGCAGGAAAAAACTGGCTGTTTTAAAATGCCGGCTTTCTGGGCTGTGCCGCCATTGCGATCTCTGTCTGGCTCCTGCGGGAGACAGAGCTTTTGAATGGAGCATTTGGAGTAAAATGCTATGGCTTGCTTGATGCCAATGTGGACTGCTGTGTGCCTGGAACTGTGCTGTGGCTCAGAGGCACAAGCAGCTCCGCCATGCTACTGGTGAAATGTGCAAGGATCAGAGGCACAAGTGGCTCCGCCATGTTGGACTGGGCGGGGCAAGCTGTCAGTACCTGTTTTTGACCTAGGAATGTCACAGCTTAGATTCTTAAGTGCTTAACGATTTAAAAGTGCAAAACAAAATGTTCCTAGATAATAAAAAAATTACAGATTCACAATAAAACAGATTCAGACAGACCACTAAATGGGTCACAATGTTGGATGAGTATACGTAGGCTTGAGAGAGAGAAGAAAAAGAATATAGAAAATAAAGTTAATGGTTTTAAAAAAAGGTAAAGTCTCTAAAGAGACAGAATAAAGTAAAATGATAGAATAAAAATAAGCCACGTAAAAATGGAAAATTCACAGAAAGTCTGGATTCTTTGTATTATTGTGTTTTCTTTAAAATTTTTGACTGTGAAGGAGCTAAATACAGAGAGACATTTCATTACATGGGCTGCCAAGCTAAACCAGAATGGATATAAAGGTATCTTGACTTCAGAATTTGGATCTAAGGACATGATGCTTTGGAAACGAGTTTCTTCTTTTGTTTTCACAGAGGATGAAACCCTGTGGATTTCTTCTATTCCAATTTGGTATGATAGACCACGCCCTCCTGAAGGGTTGCTGTAAACATCTTCAGAAAATTGCTTTGCTCAACTGCCAACTGAGATGAATCTAGCACACAGGTTATACCATGAAAGACCTAATTAACGACGCCCCCATTCAGCAGGAAGCAGTTTGGAGAGAAAAATCTGTGCCCATGTTCCTAAATATTGTTTACAAATGTTCTTTTACATTTAAAGGGGGATATGATATAGATATGAATAATTTGCATTGATATGGATTTTAAGGTCAATTTTGTTATATATATATATATATATATATATATATATATATGTATTTCTGATATTGATTAAGGTATTGTGATTGCATAGTTCATTTAAAATGTAATGTATAATAGGAAATATAGGTTACTAATGGATATAGTCAAGCTTGTAGTCATGTTAGTTAGATTTTCTAGATGTTCATAGATATATTTCAGACAGGCATTCTTCATATCTTTCAAAGACTACAGAACATGGCATTTAATGGTTTAATAACTTAGGGCTTTTCATGACAAGGAGACATGTCTGCTCCTGGCAGCACCAGCTACTTCGAGAGGAAGATGGGCATCGAAGAGGATCCTTATGGAGTTTGATAGCCATTTGGGCAAGGAACTGCTCTTGCCTGGACTGATGCATAAACTGGACACAAAGAACCCACAGAGAGAGGACTGCTGAACTTGCCTAAAGGTGAGATGATCTTTCGGGGTTTCTGACTCATGAAAGAGTCTGCAAGACATTCTGCAGGATACAGCAGACAATGACTGAACTGCCTTTGAAATTTCCTGCTCCATGGAAATGTCTCTGGAAACTATGGGCCTGTAGGCCGAAGATGGATGCCCCAATGGTACAGAGGAACTTTGGGTGACTGTCCAGGCAGCAAGATGTCTCTGTCATTTCTAGACTTTTGGACTTCCTGTTTACTTAGGTATTATTATATCCTTCTGGAGTCTTTGATGGAGTTGAAGAATAAATAGTTATAGTTTTCCATTGTTATGATAAAAGATAAAATAGATATAGATATTGTAACTAATTCTTACTTGATAACTGTTTTGTTATATGTAATTTTACTATGCTAAAGTTAAAGCTTTTCTTTTTTGTTTAAACAGAAAAAGGGGAAATGATATGGGAGTGATTTCTTATTAATAAAGAAACTGCCTAGGCCCATTTGATAGGCCAACCCTTAGGTAGGCGGAGAAAACAGAACAGGATTCTGGGAAAAAGAAGCTGAGTCAGTGAGTCGCCATGATTCTCCCACTCCAGACAGACGCAGGTTAAGATCTTTCCTAGTAAGCCAGCTCGTGGGCTGCATAGATTATTAGAAATGGGTTAAGAGGCTAAAACTAATGGGCCAGGCAGTGTTTAAAAGAATACAGTTTCCGTATAATTATTTCGGGGCATAAGCTAGTAATGTGGGCGGCCGGGTGCCGGGGACGCAGCCCAGCCGACCCTACTACTACACTTGGCTTCTCAGTCAATGGCTAGAACTTTTAATGAGTGAGGATATATCATATTCATATTTTTGAGTCTGTGTTATCTCACTCAGGATAGTGTTTTCTAATTTTATCAATTTGCATGCAAAATTCAAGATGTCTTTACTTTTTACTGCTGAGTAGTACTCTATTGTGTAGATTGCCAAACTTTCTTTATCCATTCTTCCATTGAGGGTTATCTAGGTTGTTTCCAGGTTCTGGCTATTACAAATAATGTTGCTATGAACGTAGTTGATCAAATGCTTTTGAGGTTTGATTGGGCATCTTGGGGGTATATTCCCACAAATCCTGAGGTAGGTTGACTCCCAATTTTCTGAGAATTTGCCAAACTGATTTCCAGAGTGGTTGCACAAGTTTGCATTCCCACCAGCAATGGATGTTCTTATTCCACATCCTCTCCAGGATAGGCTATAATTGGTGATTTTGATTTTAGCCATTCTGACTAACTTCTTATTCGCTAATTCTTACATCTTAACCAATTATCTATTAATCTGTGTATTGCCACGTCATTGGGTATTACAGGTATAAGATGGTATCTCAAAGTTGTTTTGATTTGCATTTCCCTGATACCTAAGGAAGTTGAACATGTCCTTACATATCTTTTGGCCATTTGAACTTATGTTGAAAATTCTCTGTTCAGTTCAGTACCAAATATTTAAATTGGGTTATTTAGGATGTTACTATCTAGTTTCTTGAGTTCTTTATATATTTTGGAGATCAGACCTATGTCTGATGTGGGGTTGGTAAAGATCTTCTCCCATTCAGTAGCTTACAGAAGCTTCTCAGTTTCAGGAGGTTGCATTTATTAATTGTTGTTCTTATTATCTCTGCTACTGGGGTTATACTTAGGAAGTGGTCTCCTGTACCCATGTATTGCAAGCTATTTCCCACTTTTTCTCCTATCAGATTCAGTGTTGTCAGAATTATATTGAGGTCATTAATCAATTTGGACTTGAGTTTTGTACATGGTGATAGATATGGATCTATTTTCATTCTTCTACAGGTTGACATCCAGTTATGACAGCACCATTTGTTAAAGATGCTTTCTTTCTTCCATTGTATAATTTTAGATCCTTTCTAAAAAATCTGGTGTTCATAGGATTGTGGATTAATATTCATGTCTTTGATTTGATTCCATTGGTCAACGTCTTTATTTTATGCCAATACCAAGCTGTTTTCATTACTGTAGCTCTGTAATAGAGTTTGAAGTCAGTGAAGGCAATGCCTCCGGAAGTTCCTTTGTTGTATAGGATTGTTTTGGTTACCCTGGGTTTTTTGTTTTTCCATATAAATTTGATTATTGTTGTCTCAAGGTCTATGAAGAATTTTGATGGCATTTTGATGGGGTTGCATTGAATAGATTGTCTTTGGAAGGATTGCCATTTTTACTAAGTTAATCCAAGAGCATGGGAGATCTTTCCATTTTCTGGTATCCTCTTGAATTTCTTTCATCAAGACATGAAGTTCTTGTTAAATAGGTCTTTCACTTCCTTGGTTAGTGTTACTCCAAGATACTTTATGCTATTTGTGGCTATCATAAAAGGTGAAGTTTCTCTGATTTCCCTCTCTGCTTCTTTATCCTTTGTGTATAGGAGGTCTACTGATTTTTTTGAGTTGATCTTATATCCTGTTACACCACTGAAGATATTTATCAGCTGTATGAGTTCTTTGATAAAGTGTTTAGGGCCACTTATGTACACTATCATATCATCTGCAAATAATGAAAGTTTCACTTCTTCCTTTCCAATTTGAATCCCCTTGATCTCCTTATGTTGTCTTATTGCTATTACTAGAACTTCAACCACTATATTGAAGAGGTATGGTGAGAGTGGACAGCCTTGTCTTGTTCCTGATTATAGTAGAATGACATTGATTTTCCGCTCCATTTAATTGATATTAGCTGTTGGATTGCTGTATATTGCTTTTATTATATTTAGATATGATCCTTGTAACCCTAATCTCTCCAGGTGTTAAATTTTGTCAAATGCTTTTTCAACATCTAATAAAATGATCATATGGTTTTTTTCTTTCAGTTTATTTATATGATGGATAACATTGATAGATTTTCTTATGTTGAACCAACCCTACATCTCTGGGATAAAACATACTTAATCATAATGGATGATTTTTTGATGTGTTCTTATATTTGGTTTGCCAGTATTTTATTGAGAATTTTTGCATCAATTTTCATGAGTGAGATTGGTCTGTAATTCTCTTTCTTGATTGAGTATTTGTGTTGTTTTTGTAACACAGTAACTGTATCTTCATAAAAGTAGTTTGGCAATGATTCTTCTGTTTCTATTGTGTGACACACATTAAGGAGTATAGGTATTAGCTTCTCTTGGAAGTTGTGGTAGAATTCTGCATTAAAACCATCTCGTCCTGGGCTTTTCTTGGTTGGGAGGTTTTTCATGAAGGCTTCTATTTCCTCACAACTTTAGATCTATTTAAACAGTTTCCCTAGTCTTAATTTAATTTGGGTATATGTTACATATCCAAAAAATGTTTATTTCTTTTATATTTTCCAATTTTGTGGTATACAGGCTTTTGTATTAAGACCCAATGATTCTCTGAATTTCCTCAGTGTCTTTAGTTATGTCCCCCTCTTTATTTCTGATCTGGTTAATTTGAGTGTTCTCTCTCCACCATTTGATTTGTTTGGATAGGGGTTTGTCTGTCTTGTTCATTTTTTTTTTCAAAGATCAAGCTCTTTGTTTCATTAATTCTTTGGATTGTTTTCTGTTTCCATTTTGTTGATTTCAGCCCCCAGTTTGATTATTTCTATTCTTCTATTCCACCTGGATGAGTGGATGAGTCTTCTTCTTCTTCTTCTTCTTCTTCTTCTTCTTCTTCTTCTTCTTCTGAGGTTTTAGGTGTGCTGTTAATTTTCTAATGTGTACTTTCTCCATTTTCTTTATGTGGGCACTTAATGCTATGAACTTTCCTTTTAGCACTGCTTTCATAGTGTCCCTTAGTTCTGGATATGTTGTGTCTTTATTTTCATTGATTTCAAGGAAGACTTTAATTTCTTTATTTCTTTCTTGATCCAGGGGTGGTTCAGTAGGTGACTGTTTAGTTTCCATGAGTTTTTAGGCTTTCCAGGGGTGGAATTTTTGTTAAATTCTAACTTTATTCCATGGTGATCCAATAAGACACAGGTGGTTACTACTTTTCTTTTGTATCTGTGAATGCTTGCTTTATTACCAAGTATGTCATAAATTTTCAAGAAGGTTGCATGAGATGCTGAGAAGAAGTTATATTCTTTCCTGTTTTGGTTAAATGTTCTATAGATGTCTGTTAAGTCCATCTGACTCATTACATCTGTTAGTTCTCTTATTTATCAGTTAAGTTTCTGTCTGGTTGACCTGTCCATTAGTGAAAGAGGAGTGTTAAAATCTCCTCCTATTGGTGTGTGGGATTTGATGTGTGCTTTGAATTCTAGTAATGCTTCTTTTACATATGTGTGTGCTTTTATTTTAGAGGTATAGATATTCAGGATTGAGACCTCATCTTGATGAATTGTTCCTGTTATGAGTAGAAAGTTTTCTTTTCCATCTTTTCTGAATGATTTTAGTTTGAAATCAATTATGTTAGATATTGGGATAGCCACACTTGCTTGTTTCTTAGGTCCGTTTGATTGGAAAACCTCTTTCCAACCCTTTATTCCGAGATAGTGTCTGTCTTTTAGGTTGAGGTGTGTTTCTAGTAAATAGCAGAATGTTGGATCCTGTATTTATATCCATTTTCTTATCCTGTGCCTTTTTATAAGTGAATTGAGTTCATTGATATTGTGATATTAATGACCAGGGGTTGTTAGCTACATTTACTATTTTTTTGGTGGTAGTGTTTGTGTGTTTCCCTTCTTTGAGTTGGGCTGGTGGAGGGTTGTCAGATGTCTGTACTATTGTGGGTCTTGGTGGATTCCTTGGGTTGTTTTCCTTCTAGTACTTTCTGTAAGGCTGGATTTGTGGCTATGTATTTTTTAAATCTGTTTTTGTTATGGAATATCTTGTTTTCTCCATTGATGGTGAAAGAAATCATTTGCTGGGTATAGTAGTCTGGCCTTGCATCCATGGTCTCTTAGTGTCTGCAGCACAACTATTCAAGACCTTCTGGCTTTCATAGTTTCTATTGAGAAGTCAGGTGTAATTCTGATAGGTTTTTCAAGTAACATATGTTACTTGACCTTTTTCCCTTGCAGCTCTTAATATTCTTTCTTCATCCTGTATGTTTTGTGTTTTGGTTAATATATGGTGAGGGGATGGTTTTTTTTTTTTTGATCCAGTTTATTTGGTGTTTTGTATGCTTCTTGTACTTTCATAGGAGTATACTTCTTTAGGTTTGGAAAGTTTTCTTCTATAACTTTGTTGAATATATTTTCAGGGCCTTATAGCTATAATTCTTCTCCTTCTTCTACACCTATTATTCTTATGTTTGGTCTTTTCATTGTGTCCCAGATTTCCTGGATGTTTTGTTTTAAGAATTTGTTGGATTTGCTCTTTTCTTTGATCAATGCATCTATTTCCTATATAATATCTTCAGTGCTTGATATTCTTCCTTCTATTTCTTGTATTCTTTTGGTTATACTTGTCTCTGTACTTCCTGTTCTTTTACCCAGATTTTCCAATCCAGCCATCCCTTGGTTTGTCTTTTCTTTATCACCTCCATTTCAATCTTCAAGTCTTGAACTATTTCCTTTACTTGTTTGTTTGCTTCTTTGGGGTTTTATTTGGTATCTTTGGGTGATTAATTTCTTCTAACTTTTTGTCTTCTCTTCCATTTCTTTTTTTTAATTTATTCATTTATTAAAAATTTCCACCTCCTCCCATTTCCCTTTCCCTCCCCCCAGTCCCCCTGCCCCTTTCTCTCCAGTCCTAAGAGAAGTCAGAGTGCCCTGCTCTGTGGGAAGTCCAAGGCTCTTCCCCCTCCATCCAGGTCTAGGAAGGTATGTATCCAAATAGACTGTGTTCCCAAAAAGCCGGTACATGCAGTAGATCCTTTAAAGGAGTTTTTATTTCCTGTTTAAAGGTCTCCATCATTTTCATAAGATTACATTTAATATTGATTTCTTCTACTTCTTCTGGGTTAGGGTGTTCAAGTCTTCCTGCTGCATGTTTGCTGGATTATCTCATGTTATCACTTTGCTTTTCAGGATGTTGGGGGAATTCTTGCATTGGTGCCTGCCCATCTCTTTCTTCAAGTGAGGCCAGGAGAGTCTTGGTGTCTTGGTCCAATATTTTCTGTGGCTAACTGTTTACTTGGGAGTTTTTCTTGGTCTGCCCACTCTTAGGTCCCCTTAGTACTGGAGCTTGTTCTCAGATTTACCCCCCCCAACACACACACACACACACCCTAAAGCTGGCTGTGCTGGTGCTTGAGGGCCACTCAATTACAACTCTGAATGAATCTCTTCAGTATAGGAGCAGGACCTCTTGCTGGGATCTAATAGCCTTGCAGAAAAAAGGACAGGCTTGGGGGACAGGGTGGTGTGGTCCAAAGAAGCCCAGCAGCAGAATTACTCACCACTGGCTCCCCAGACCCCCAGCCCTGAAGAATGCTGAGTTGCAGGATCCTAGGATGCCACAGATAGAAAAAAGTACTTGGGGGCAAGATAGGATGGGGTGAATAAAGAAAACAAGTAGCCAGGGAATTGGAGGGGGCCTGGAATCCATTTCCTGAGACTGTCCAGCTGGGTGGCCACTCACTCACCACTCCGGATGGATCTCCCTCACCATTCCATTTTCAAATTTTCTAGCATATCATATAGAGACCCAAATTCCTCAAATGTAATGGTTTTTCTCCTTTTTTAATGTGGGAAAAACTCTCTTTTTAAACTAATTCATCACTTAAAAAAATTCCCAATTGTCTTAGCAAATTGACCAACAAAGTTAATGAAGATTTGAGGCTTATTGCTTCTGTGTAGAACAGCAAAAGCCTTACTGGATTTCAAGGTAGCAGCCCAAGAGGGGGTTCAGGGAGACCCTACAGCTCACAGTGGAAATAGAGAGAGAACAACTGATTGAATACACATAGGGGGATGTTTGGAAAAAGCACGTGTTTTGAGGGGCTGTTTCAAAGCTACAAGAGAAAAATTCCAAACTCACTCAAAGGCTGTGGAAAAAAGAAAATAAAGCCTAGTCAGATGGGTCAGGTGCACCATGTGTAGCTCCAGCGGAAGCCTCACATTCAGCTCTGGCCTGTTAATGTGGCTCTTCCATGCATTCTTACATGAAATATTGGATGCCAAATGTAGTACAAACAATAAAAACCCAGAGACAGATATTGGGGTTCAAGCTGATGATCAGAAAGGCAAAACAGTCAAGCCACTAGAGAATTCTTACCTCTACCAAGACTGGGAAACTTCAGACAGAGGCCTGAGTCTCTGTTTCTTAGTGTTTGTATTCCCCTTTAGGGCTGATATTAAAGGCATGTGACTCCATAGTACTAGAATTAAAAATATTAACCACCATACTTGGACCTGTTTCTGCATTGATCTTGTGTAGAAGTGGGTGGCCTTTAACTCACAGAGTTTCGTCTGTCTCTGTCTCTCAAATCCTGGGATTAAAGATGTGTAACAACACTGCTTGATCTCTAGTGGCTTAGTTTAACCTTCTGAACTATAAGTCTGCTTTCTTTACTAAAACATATGTATAATATCACTATATATTAAAGTGAAAAAATCCTTACTTATTTCTATACTATAAACAAAATATAAAATTTCTATGGTCCTTTTATTAAACGTTGACTCACTTAAAATATAGAATGCTAATTTAACAATTTCTTTACTATGTTTGATGACATTAGATGACTCTAATTCACTTAATACTATAGCACTTGATGACATCATTGGGTTACTATATCACTTAAGTTTCATAGCAAATATCAAACAAAACTCCTCCCTTCACTTAATATTTCTAATGTAAAACCATGTATATTATTCAAGCTTCATGCACATGAGTATACACAAAAAACATACATACATACATACACATATAGACACACACACATACATGACTATGATCAACTTTTTACTTAAGAATTTTTATGATGATGGTAAATGTTTTGCAATTTGAAAAAAGTACTTACAAAAATAATTTAAATTAGCAAATATTCCTGTAAAGTGATGAATAATGAACATTGGGCTATAGTATAATTATAATTATTAACTTCTCATTCATTTTATTACAAAAATTGTTAATATCTATAAGGTCAAAGGGTGTTCTTTTCCATAAGCAGGTGTTTTATTAGTGAATTGCATAGTATGCATAAACTAAAAACTCGTTTTGAAAATCATTTCCAGTAAATAATTATAAACAAATTAACAGACACTTAATAAGAGCTTTGATTGTATGTGTGATGGATAATTTCCCTGTGTGATCTTAGTAAGTTGATAAACTTGTCCAGGCTTCTGGTTCTCCAGGCCCCTATCTGTAAAGTACCAAGACTAGATTAGACCATCTGTGAAGTACTTTACCAGTGCTAAGGCTTGTTGTAAATAAAGATAGACGATAGAATAAAAGGTAAGTTGGCTATGTTGTTGGGGTGATACTGTTTTCAATAAGTTAAGATGACTAAGTATAAGCCAAGAACTTTTCAACTGTACTACAAATTTCCATTATTTTAGATATCCTAACTAAAATAACTATTACAGAATGTATTTAAATACTTGACTAAGGATAATTGAAAATGTCACCTATCTTCTCTCTTACTCTCTCACTCCATAGGTCTTTAGTTCTGTCCAACTGAAGTGGCAAATAGGAAGGGGAAATTTCTTCAGATATATATGTCCCAAGGAATTAACTGGAATGGAAAATTCTGATTACACTGTTCTAGCCCTTTGTGTTTTCTGTAAATAAAAATGAAACTATATATCTATTTCAAGACAGACCAAAAACCATAAAACTGCACTGCCAAATTATTTGAAGAATGAATTTGGGTGAGTTGACTTCAAAAGATTGAATAACAGACTAGTTAGTTAAATTTGAAGAGAAGCATATGCTGAGGTTTTTATCTAGAGCTTGAGGAGCTAAAAGTATCATAATTTGTCCAAATTGGAATTTATTGAGCACAGTCTTGAAGCATGCGCAATAGAAAGAGTACAAAAGACTCTAAAAAGGCTAATTAATATTTTAGCCCATGACATTTGTTTTATATTCAGAATATATTTCTTAGTGCTCTGAATTAATAAATAATAATAAATAATCTAAGCTGTTTTCTCCTATGGGATTTGCAAATAATTGTACATAGAACACTCAAAGTACTCCATGTTAAATTTTCTGTATGATATTTGGAAAGATTGGCTAACTTATTTGATGAAATAAATGATTCTTATACATTCCTTGATAGTTTGAATGTTCTTTAAGATCTTTCCAAATTTTTATGTAACCTTTGCTCGCTAACACCTCTTGATACATACTGCCTGGTTTATAACTGCCTTGTTCTCTTATGGGAAAGTCCCTTCAAAAAAACATCCCTTACCCACTGTTTTTATTTTTATTTTTATTACTTTATAAATAATACTATTCACAATTTCCACTTCTTCCCCTTCTCACACTCCCCTTTCACTCCACCTCTCCCCTGTCCCCTCTCCCTATCCAGTGCTAAGAGAGACCAGGGTACCCTGCACTGTGAGAGTTCAAGGCCCTCCCCACTTCATCAAGGCTTAGGAAGGTATGCATCCAAATAGAATGGGATCTCAAAAAGCCAGTACATGCAGAAGAGACAAATCCCAGTGCCATTATCATTGGCTTCTCAGTCTGCCCCAATCTGCCCCAATTGGCAGCCACATTCAGAGGGTCCAGTTTGGTCACATGCTCATTCAGTCACAAACCAGCTGGATTTGGTGAGCTCCCATTAGCTCAGGAACACTGTCTCAGCTGATGGACAAACCCCTCATGGCACCTTCCTTCTGCTTTTCACCTGGACCTTGGGAACTCAGTCCAGTGCTCTGATGTGGGTATCTGTTTCTATTTCTATCTGTCTCCGGATGAAGGTTCTATTATGATAGTCAAGATAGTCATCAGTGTGACTAAGCGACAAGACCAGTTCAAGCACCCTTTCCTCCACTGCCCAGGGCCCTAGCTGGGGTCATCACTACGGACACCTGGAAATCCCTCTAGAGCCAAGCCTCTTGCCAACCCCAAAATGACTCCCTTAATTAAAATATCCTCTTCCCTTTCCCCATATCCATCCTTCCTCTATCTAAACCATCCCAGTCCCCCAAGCTCTCCTGAACCCTCCCCTTCTGCCTTTTCTCTCCCCTCTCCCTAACTCCCACCCCAACCCCAACCCCATGCTCCCAACTTTTGCCCAGCAATCTTCTCTGCTTCCTATTTTTAGAAGAATCTATATCAGTATTTCTTTGGGTTTACCTTATTATTTAGCTTCTCTAGGATCGCGAACTAGAGAAGACTCAATGTCCATTGTTTAGAATACACTAATGAGTAGGTACATACCATATTCATATTTTTGTGTCTGTATTACCTCACTCAGGATAGTGTTCTCTATTTCTATCCATTTGCATGCAAAATTTAGGATGTCATTGTTTTTTACCACTGAGTAGTATTATAATATGCAGATGCAGCATACTTTCATTATTCATTCATCCATTGGGGGGCATCTAGGTTGTCTCCAGGTTGTGGCTATTATAAGGGATATGTTTTGAACATAGTTGAACAAATGATTTTATAGTATGATTGGGAATCTCTTGGGTATAGTCGCAAGAGTGGTATTGCTAGATCCTGAGGTAGGTTGACTCCCTATTTTCTGAGAAACTGCCACATTGATTTCCAAAGTGGTTGCACAAGTTTGCATTCCCACCAGCAATGGATGAGTGTTCCCCTTATTCCACACCCTCTCCAGGATAGGCTATCATTGGTGTTTTTGATTTTATCCATTCTGACAGTTGTAAGATGGTATCTCAAAGTTGTTTTGATTTGCACTTCCCTGATACCTAAGGAAGTTGAACATGTCCTTAGGTAACTTTTGACCATTTGGAATTCTTCTGTTGAAAATTCTCTGTTTATTTTTAATTGGGTCATTTAGGGATTTAATGTATAGTTTCTTGAGTTCTTTATATATTTTGGAGATCAGACCTTTGTCTGTTGCAGGGTTTGTGAAGATCTTCTCTCCTTCAGTAGGTTGTGTTTTTGACTTAATGACTGTGTCCTTTGCTTTACAGAAGTTTCTCAGCTTCAGGAAGTCCCATTTATTCACTGTTGCTCTTATTGAATTGCAGACTACTTCCCATTTTCTCTTCTATCATGTTTACTGTGTTCATATTTATATTGAGGTCTTTAATTCATTTGGACTTGAGTTTTGTGCATGGTGATAGATATGGCTCTATTTTCATTCTTCTACAGGTTGACATCCAGTTATGACATCACAATTTGTTAAAGATGCTTTTTTTCATTGCATAATTTTAGCTTCTTTGTCAAAAATCAGGTGTTCATAGGTTTAAGGATTAATATCCAGGTCTTCAATTTGATTCCATTGTTCAACATCTCTATTTATATGCAAACACCAAGCATTTTCATTAATGTGGCTCTGTAATAGAGTTTGATGTCAGGGATGGCAATGCCTCCAGATGTTTCTTTATTGTATAGGATTGTTTTAGCTATCTTGGGTTTATTGTTTTTCCATATAATGTTGATTATTTTTCTCTCAAGGTCTATGACGAATTTTGATGACATTTTGATGGGGATTGCATTGAATCTTTGGTAGTATTTCCATTTTTCTATGTTGATCCTACCAATACAAGAGAATGGGAGATCCTTCCATTTTCTGTTATCCTCTTCAATTTCTTTCTTCAAAGACTTAAAGTTCTTGTCAAATAGACCTTTCACTCCCTTGGTTAGTGTTACCCCAAGATACTTTATGCTATTTGTGAAAGATGATGTTTCTCTGATTTTCCTCTCAGCTTCTTTGTTCTTTGTGTATAGGTGGCCTACTGATTTTTTTGAGTGAATTTTGTATCCTGCCATATTGCTGAAGGTATTTATCAGCTTTAGGGATTCTCTGGTAAAGTTTTTGGAGTCACTTATTTACACTATTATATCATCTGCAAATAACGAAAGTTTGACTTCTTTCTTTCCAATTCAAATCCCCTTGATCTCCTTATGTTGTCCTATTTCCTTTGCTAGAACTTCAAGCACTATATTGAAGAGATATGAAGAGAGCGGACAGCCTTGTCTTATTCCTGATTTTAATGGAATGGCTTTGAGTTTCAATCTATTTAATTTGATGTTAGCTGTCAGCTTGCTCTTTATTGCTTTTATTACATTTAGATATGATCTTTGTATCCCTAATTTCTCCAAGACCTTTATCATAAAGGATTGTTGAATTTTGTCAAATGCTTTTTTGACATCTAATGAAATGATCATAAAGTTTTTTTCTTTCAGTTTATTTATATGATGGATAACATTGACAGATTTTCTTATGTCGTGCATCTCTGGAATGAAGCCTACTTTTATATAATGGATGATTTTTTGATGTGTTCTTGGATTCAGTTTGTCAGTATTTTATTGAGAATTTTTGCATCGATGTTCATGAGTGAGATTGCTCTGTATATCTCTTTCTTCCATGAGTCTTTATGTGTTTTGGGTATCAGGGTACCTATGACTTCATAAAAAGAGTTTGGCAATGACTCTTCTGTTTCTATGATGTGAAACACATTAAGGAGTATAGGCATTAGCTCTTCTTGGAAGTTCTAGTAGAATTCTTCACTGAAACCTGTGGTTTTTTTGGTTGGGAGATTTTATGACAGCTTCTATTTCCTCATGACTTATAGGTCTATTTATATTGTTCACCTGGTCTTAATTTAATTTTGGTATATGGTACTTATCTAAAAAATGTCCATTTCTTTAACATTTTCCAAATTTGTGGATTACAGGCTTTTGCAATAAGACCTCTGAATTTCTTCAGTGTCTCTTGTTATGTCCTCTTTTTTCTTTTCTGATCTTGTTAATTTGGGTGTTCTCTCTCTGCTTTTTCATTAGTGCGGATAGGGGTTTGCCAATCTTGTTGATTTTCTCAAAGAACCAGTTCTTTGTTTTATTGATTCTTTGGAGTTTTTTTTTTGTGTTTATATTTTGTTGATTTCTGGCCCCAGTTTGATTATTTCCAGTCCACCTCGGTGATTCTGCTGCTTCTTCTTTTTTGTGTGCTGTTAATTTTCTAATGTGAGCTTTCTCTGTTTTCTTTATGTGGGCACTTAGTGCTATAAACTTTCCTCTTAGCACTGCTTTCATAGTGTCCCATAGGTTTTGGTGTGTTGTGTCTTCATTTTCGTTGAATTCAAGGAAGGCTTTGATTTCTTTCTTTATTTCTTCCTTGATCCAGGAGTGGTTCAGTAGTTTACTGTTCAGTTTCCCTGAGTTTTAGACTTTCTGGGGGTGGAGTTGTTTTTAAATGCTACCTTTACTCCATGCTGATCCAATGAGACACAGGTGATTACTCCTTTTTCTGTATCCGTGAATGCTTGCTTTGTTACCGAGTATGTGATCAATTTTCAAGACGGTTCCATGAGATGCTGAGAAGGTTTTTTGTGAAATGTTCTATAGATGTCTGTTAAATCCATTTGATTCATTACTTCTTTTAGTTCCCTTCTTTCTCCATGAAATTTTTGTCTAGTTGACCTGTCCATTGGCAAGAGAGGAGTAGTGAAATCTCCTACTATTAGTGAGAGGAGTTTGATGTGTGATTTGAGTTCTAGTAATGTTTCTTTTACATATATGGGTGCTTTTGTATTGGGGGCATAGATATTCAGGACTGTGACTTCATCTTGATGAATTGTTCCTGTTATGAGTATAAAGTGTCTGTCTCTATCCCTTCTGGTTGATTTTAGTTTGAAATCTTTTTTTTAGATATTAGGATAGCCATACTCTCTTGTTTCTTGGGTCAGTTTGCTTGGAAAACCTCTTCCCAACCCTTTACTCTGAGGTAGTGTCTGTCTTTGAGGTTAAGGTCTGTTTCTTATAAACAGCAGAATGTTGGATCCTGTTTTTGTATCTTTTTATTAACATGTGCCTTTTTATAACTGAATTGAGTCCATTGATATTAATCTATGTTAATGACCAGTGATTGTTAACTCCGGTTATATTTTTGATGGTAGTTTTTGTGTGTTTCCCTTCATTGAGTTGGGTTGGTGGAGGGTTGTCAGATATCTGTGCTATTGTGGGTGTTGTTGGCTTCCTTGTGTTGTGTTTTTTCTTCTAGTATTTTCTGTAAGGCTGAGTTTGTCGATATGTGTTGTTTAAATCTGTTTTTGTCATGTAATATCTTGTTTTCTCCATTGATGGTGAAAGCTTTTCTGGGTATAGTGGTCTGGCCTTGCATCCATGGTCTCTTAGTGTCTGCAGCACATCTATCCAGGACCTTCTGGCTTTCATGGTTTTTATTGAGAAATCAGGTGATATTCTGATAGGTTTACCTTTATACATTACTTGACCTTTTTCCTTTGCAGCTCTTAATATTCTTTCTTTATTTTGTATGTTTTGTGTTTTGATTATTATATGGTGAGATGATGTTTTTTTTTCTTTTTGATCCAGTGTATTTGATGTTCTGTATGCTTCTTGTACCTTCATAGGAATATTCTTTTTTAGGTTGGGATAGTTTTCTTCTATAATTTTGTTGAATATAATTTCTGAACTTTGAACTGTAATTCTTCTCTTCTTCTACCCCTATTATTCTTAGGTTTGGTCTTTTCATGGAGTCCCAGATTTCCTGGATGTTTTGTGTTAAGAATATGTTAGATTTGCTGTTTTCTTTGATCAGTGCATCTATTTCCTCTATTGTATCCTCAGCACCTGAGATTCTTTCTTCTATCTCTTACATTCTGTTGGTTATACTTGTCTCTGTACTTTCTGTTTTTTTACCCAGATTTTCCATATCTAGCCATCCCTTGGTTTGTCTTTTTTTATTGCGTCCATTTTGGTCTTTAGTCTTGAACTGTTTCCTTTACCTGTTTGATTGCTTTTTTATTTTGTTGGGTATCTTTGAGTGATTTATTAATTTCTTCTAACTTTTTGTTTGTCTTGTCTTCCATTTCTTTAAAGGAGTTTTTCACTTCCTGTTTAAGGGTCTCCATCATTTTCATAAGGTTAAGTTTAAAGTCAATTTCTTCTACTTCTTCTGGGTTATGGTGTTCAAGTCTTGTTGTGTGTTTGCTGGATTCTGGTGTTGTCATTTTTGGTTTTAAGGATGTTGGAGAAATTTTTGCATTGGTGCCTGCCAATTTCTTCCTTCAATTGAGGCCAAGAGAGTCTTGGCATCTTGATCCAATCTTTTCTGTGGCTGACTGTGTACTTGGGAGGTTTTCTTGGTCTGCACTCTCTTGGGTTCCCTCAGCACTGGAGCAGGCTTTCAGAACCCATCTTCCCTGTAGCAGGTTGTGCTGGGGGTTCCAAGGAACCTGCAGATGAGGAGTGCCTGGGGGCATGGTGGAATGGGGTAAAGAAGGCCAGCAGCTGGGAACACACTCAGCTGGATGGCCAGAAAATCTTAGGGAATTGGATAAGGCCTGGATTCAGTTCTTTGGGACCATCCAGCTGCTCGGGCACTCACTCACCTCTCTGGATCCACTCAGCAAATTCGCAGGACTCCTTGCAGACAGAAAGGCAGGCTTGAGAGGCAGGGTGGGGTGGTACGAAGAAGCCCCAATGGCACAAACACTCCCTGCTGACTTCTCAGACCTCTCTTCCCTGAAGCAAGCTGATTTGGAATATTCAAGGACCTCAGATATGAAAAGGAGTGCTTGGGAGCAGGGGGAAATGTGGTAAAGAAAGCCAGGAGTCAGGAAGACACCCCTCTGTATGGCCAGAAACTCTTTGGGAATTAGAGGGTGCCTGGACTCAGATCCCCGGGATCATCCAGGCACCCTCTAATTCCCAAAGATTTTCTGGCCACCCACTCCCCTCTCTGGATCCTCTCAGCACAGAAGCAGAGCCTCTTGCCGGGCTCCAAGGACCTCACAGACAGCCCCACTGTTTTTCAATATGTTCCTCACATACATATTATTTCAGGGAAGTATTGGAATATTTTTGGATGCATTTTGAAAAATATATCCAGATACAAAATATTTCACTGAAACTAGTTATATTATTAGCTATTACTTGAGACATTTTAAATTTTTTATTATATTTATTTATATAATTGTGTGTGTGTTTGTGTTTATACATGTGTACATAAATATGGACATCTGCAAACAACCTGTAAAAATTGGTTCTTTTCACCTTGTGAATCAAAAGGATATGAACTCAGGCTGTCAGGTTTGGTGGCAAGAACATTACTCACTATGAAATTAAAAAAAATCAAAAAATTAAAAATCAAATAGAAACAGGTTTCTTAGCAAATTTGAATCAGGAATTTTCTTATTACTTCTTATAAATTATTTATTTTAAGTAAATTGTTAGGCCAACTCAATTATGAACAAATTTTTATTCCAACAGCCTTAAATATTTTTATACAAATTAAACTCTTGACTACTTTATCATGGGTAGATTATTTAATGTACATTTTTGCAAAAAGCTTTGTAATCAGTTTCTCATTAATATGAAATTGTATGGCATCCATTGCTTTGTCTGTTTTGGTTCTTTGGACATGTCCACAAGGACAATATTTCTGTCAGAATGATGTAATCATTGTCTCAAAATATGAAGCAATTAATGTCTCTATAGAGAATGATCTTTTTTGATGTCTTATAATTTTATCTGTTGTATTTTCCTTATCCATGTAACAACCTATTGAGGTCTAAGTGTTTAATGTGAATGAATGTCTTATAATGTATTTGTCTCTGAGAAAGTAGAAAAGAAAATGACAATGAAATGAGTCAAGAGGAACAAAATTCTAGTTTCTTTACTTCACATTTTTTTTCCTGGTAAGAAGCAGATTTAAGTATTAAGTCTCACAATTAGCTTTTACAAAAAATAAATAAAATTTAGCCTTTGACATTCTACAACAAGGTTTTTATTTTGTCTTGATGGGAGTCTGAAACATGCAAGATTGCTTGGAGAAAGTGTCATGAATGGATTATAAAGAGTTAAACATATAAGCTTCTCCTATCTATATAAATACAATAATTCTTCTTTTCTTTTGCAGTTACTTCTTTGTGGCATATGTGGAATACTGTGCGCCAAAAAAAAATCAGGACTTGTTGTAAGTTTTTGCCTTGTTTCTATCCTATATTGAAGGGTTTTGAAATTTAAAACAGAAATTATAACTAAAGTACTTTTGTCTACTTAATGTTGCTAATTCAGGATTAAAGAGAAACTAAGAAGCAAATTTTGAGTTCAGTGTTTCAAAGAAAAGTATCAAAATGTTAGAGATAAGTAAAACACCAGGCTGGACAGTGGTGGTGTGTGCTTTTAATCCTAGGATTTAGGAGGCAGAGGCAGGCAGATTTCTGTGAGTTCAAGGCCAGCCTGGTCTACAAGAGCTGGTTTCAGGACAGGCTCCAAATTTACAGAGAATCCATGTCTTAAATAAAAAAGTAAACAAAAAAACCACCAAAGTTCTTGAAAAACATCTTAGAAATACTTTAAATACTTGAATATTTAAACTTTAATATTTGCTCTACATGAGAGTCTTTATATTTTTTCCTGTAGAGGCACTCAAGAAATTACCTGGGTCCTTCATGGAGCAATAAACATAAAACCTATTCTGTGGAAAATTGACTTGATTAAATATAGATCTGGTACTCAGGATTACTTACATTTTTTCTGTGAAACTAATTTTGCAGAGCACCTAGAAAGAGGTGGTATTTGGTTGCAGTTGATTCTTTTAAAAGATATTTAATAAATTTTTACTACTGTGAATACATATATAATCATTTTTGGATGTTTTATTGTAGTATCAAAGGATTCTGGAATAGGCAACATACTCCCTGTTAATTCTGATATTGTCTGTGAGGGAGCCCTACATGCTGAAGTGAGGACTCAGTCCTTATGACATTTTATCAGAGTTGAAAAGAAGGAAAAGGCATGATTTATTCTACTAGTACCATATAAAATACCATAAGCTTTTATTAATTGGCAAATTTAGTTACACAAGGGACCCTGGAGAATGTTCTTTGAGCTCAAAAAAAGTTTTCCAAATAACAAGTCAGGTGTGGGGTCAGAGTAGTAAGTGAGTGTGGGGCTTCCCAATCATCCTCATCTTCCATCTTTCTTTGTGATGATATCTACTCTGGAAAGGCAGATAAAACATTCCCTGTGGCATCCATGTGTAAACTAATTGTTAAACATTTGAAGGAAATGGCACTGTTAGGGGAAGTATGTTTATATTTTTACTTGGCAGCTATAATTCTTCTATTACTCTTTAAGTATGGCCTTTATTCTTTACACACTTTTAAACTATCAATACCAGTTATAGTTGTATTGGAACAGTTTGTTTAGAAAAAATAAAAGAAAGTAAAAATGAATGGAAAGGATGGGAGATCATTTAATATTGTATGTGAGTAAACACCAAAATATGTACTCAAGAAACTGTAAGGCAAGTGAGTATCATTTAAAATAGTATATAAATGGTTAATTTTACTTGTTTTAAAATACACATTATAACTAAATAGAACAATTTTGTAAATTAGTAATCAATTTTCAACAATATATTCAATAAGATATACAAAGATTTTATTGTTTCATCATTGGGTTTTCAATCCTGATAAGTAACCTGACATAAGCACAATAAGTAAGGCAGCATTAACTTGGAGAAATGAAGCAAATGACTGGACAAGTAGAAATCTTTGCCTGTCAAAATTTTCTTAGTGCTGTTTCAAGCATTCATGGCCTGATCCTCTCCTAGTACTTCACGAAAGGATATAGATTGCAATACTATTTTGATAATTTTTCCTTTCTCTACTACTAAATTAATGTACTCTCCTCCCTCTCTCTGATATTGACCATGCCATACTTAATAAGTTAAACCTCATTGCAGTGAAGTGTATAAAAATTGCATAATTAGAAGGAATTATGCAAATCCTTCTAATGAGAAAGGCTGCCTCACTTAGGGCCAGTACTCAAATATTACTTGTAGAGCTCAACTAACTGTTGAAAGCAAACAATATCTTATAATGTAAAAAATACATTCTAAAATATGTTATAAAACTCTTTGTCCTAAAGAATTAACACAACAAATAATATCAATAATATCTAGGAAGGTCTTCTGAAAAAGTTATGACTTTTTTCTACTAGCTGTCCAAGGACAAAGCAAAATTATTTTCAGGAAACTATAAATGTACTTTTTATGAAATGTGTGTGGTGTGTCCAAGGGTAAGAAAGGTTTGCTGGGAGTATAGTACAATTGTAGAGTACTTGCCTAGCATATGAGAGGTTCTGTTTGACCCTAAGAACTAGGAAGAAAAGTGTAATTGACTACTGTGCTCGAGAAAAGGAAATATGAATGGATAATAAGTAAGTATCATCATCTAAAGATCCATTATATCCTATAGGGTAATTTAGACCAGTTTCCTAAAGCAAATACAGTTATTATGAGGTTCTTTAAAGAATCAACTAAATTTATTAGTTTTCACAGGATGTTTCCTGCATAGAAAGAATATTACTTACTGCTGCCAAAGGTCCTCCATAGTTTGATTAAGCATTTTAACTCTATGAATATGAGACCCATATTGAATCAGTAGTAAGATCAAGAATAAAAGCCATGTTCTATGTTTCTTAAAAACAATCAAACAACACTTTTGAAACAGAAGCTGTGTAATATTTGCTGTGGTGTCTCAGGGAAACAATAGATTTCACTGATTTTTTTTTCGAGATGGTTTCTCTGTAGCTTTGATGCCTGTCCTGGAACTAGCTCTTGTAGACCAGACTGGCCTCGAACTCCCAGAGATCTGCCTGCCTCTGCCTCCCGAGTGCTGGGATTAAAAGCGTGCGCCACCACCGCCCGGCTAGATTTCACTGATTTTGAGTCAAACTATGGAAAGTTCCAAAGATGCTCATTTGTGGAAATACACAAAAATGATTTAACTAATTTCCCCAATTTCACCTAAGTAGAAGTTACCGATACTTGGAAACTTGAGAAGATTTCAGAATTAAACAGAATTTAAGTCAGAGAATCTGGACTCATCACCATTCATTTCTCCAAATTATATTAGTGTTTCTTTCAGAAGACCTCTGGGAGGAATCACCAGGTGATGACTCTTCCTCAAAGGCATGCATATTAGAGACTGGCATTATTTTCATCTGGATCTAGCCAAAAGATAAATTTAGTTTACTTCAGAGTTTCATAAATATATACCATTAATTTCATTTTAGAAGTTCTATGATGTACTTTCTCTGTAGTGAATCAGACTGAGTGAAGTCTTCACTGACTGGCACCTGTCACCTCTTTATAATCAAATAGAACACATCCTTTTCATTATAGGTTTACAATCCTTGGCCTGCAGCATCACAAGGCTCTATGTTCTGGACATCTCAACCTTATCAACTTTAACATCCTTTTTCTTCTTCTTCTCAGATGATCCTCTTTTCAGCTTGTTGTATCTGTGGGCTCATTGGTGGCATCCTGAATTTTCAGTTTCTTCGGGCAGTCACAAAGAAGACTTCATCAGTGTACCCACTGCACCTCGCTTCCATGTCTTTGGCATGTATTGGCATTGGGGGATGTACTCTGTCTTCCTGGCTCACTTGTCGTCTAGCCAGCTATGAGCAAAGGAGAATGTTCTCAGAAAGGGAACATTCCCTGCATCATTCTCATGAGATGGCTGAGAAAGTGAGTTTTGTCATTTTACCTCACACTGCTGCCATGCAATGTACACAGTAATCTAGGAGAATCAATTTACAAGCTTAGATGGAAATTTGGGATCACATTTTGTAATTTTGACCCTGTTAGATTAAGAAAATGTTGTTTTAAAATTAGTTTCTTTCTGAAATTCATAAGCACAGCCCTATTTAGCACAATTTTGTAGCATCCATCTATTCAAAACCATAGCTCCTGAAATAGAATTTCACAAAATATTAAGCACCTTACTGAGGAAAAACATACACTAAATACAGCCTCTGCTTAATAATGCCATCTTTAGAAATCACATGAATTCTCTTATCCAGTACATCCTTTGTGCTTATAAGTTGATGTGTTTGATTATGTAAATTGGATCCTCAAGCAGAAAAAAGCTCTTTAATAAGGTGACATAAGCCTTGTCTATGAGTGCAGATATTACAATACTTATAAAGCTTCATTGAGCTCTTATCTAAACTTCATGCATATTTGGATAGCTTTTTCTGTATTTTACACAATGCTGTTTGCATAATTGTATTATGAAGCCAATTCAAACAGAAAGTAATATTAGTTGCATTAAAGGGCAATTAGTATAGAAAGAGCTGTGTGTTCCAATTGCATTTGGTATACATTTCCAAACTCAGTTCCTGTTACTTCATCTATTGAGGAAGAGATAAACATCTGTAAAAATTAATTAAGTCAATGGGCAAATTATATTTTGATTTATTTCTTAAAAATAAAATTCTACAGTAATAGCATAAAAGAAATAGTAGTAATGGTTATGCATATTTCTTTATATTTTTATTTTAAAGTTAATAAATATTTATTTTGTAGCTTATCTGACTTTCTTTCATATCTTATCTATACATTAGAAGAAGCAATTTCCATTTGCTTTCCCAAGGAAGTAATTGTGGACATATTTGTACATTTAAAATAAAAGATTTGACCTTATATTAGAAAAATTGATGTCTTCATATAGGTAATTAAAATAAAGATAAGTACATACTATAATAGATGCTCCTTTATGCTCTATTTTTATGCTAATGTTATTTAACTCTTCTTTGTATATGTTTGTTTGATATTTATTGTATAATTGTTATATTTAAATTAGAGATTGAGAGCTATTGAAATAACCGACTTGCCCAGCTGCCCGATGGTGCCCCTGACACCAGAGTTACCTACAAGGTATGCTGACTTCTAGGGAGTTATTATGTTGGAATGGTGCTACAGAAAGCACTGCCTTTATTAGAAAGCCACGATGCCAGTAGATCAATCTGGACTGATGCTGTATCTTCCTCAAAGTATCCCTTTCAGAAGAGCTATTCTGAGGAGCAGACATAACCTACATGGCAGAATCTTACAGCATCTAAGTTCATGGGGAATTTCAATTATTCATCCTGCCTCTAAGCATTCAAGCACATCTCTGCTTGGATCAGTCATAATTCTCTTTATTCTCTGCTGCATCACAATTCTGACTCTGTTTCATCATTCACATATGAAACTTTTCCTTTTAATAATAAATGAGTCTGGATAAAGGTACACTGTGTATTTCTGTCATAATAATATTGAATGAGCAGATAATCAAAGTTTAAAACTAATATAGTAAAATGTTTGTATATAAAGTTTCTATTGGTAAAATTAGGCGATCTATTACATTTCTAGTTATTAACAACAGTCAAGGCTCTTGGTTTGATCAAAGATCCTAACTGGACATACAGAAAGTTACATTTTTAGTCCATTTGAAGGAAGTATTTTTTATAGATATTCTAGTCTTCTCAGCTAAATTAGAAGTATGATCTTTTTTTTTTTTTGATTTTTCGAGACAGGCTTTCTCTGTAGCTTTTGGTTCCTGTCCTGGAACTAGCTCTTGTAGACCAGGCTGGCCTCGAACTCACAGAGATCTGCCTGCCTCTGCCTCCCGAGTGCTGGGATTAAAGGGGTGCGTCACCACCACCCAGCTTAGAAGTATGATCTTATTAAATTGGAAAAGCCAATTTGCAAATGAAATGATGAGACTCATCGATTTAAAACTAACTTCCCTATAGTTTCTCTCAGTAATTTTACTGTATATGAGTCTGAGTGATTTTAGTTAAGAAAACTATTGAATTTGTAAGATTTTAGAAAGCATTTTTCAAAAAATCTTACACTAACAGATTGATACTATAGTTTTATGGAAATTAGGCATGTCTTTTTTTCTTTTTTCTTTTTCATTTGAACTCTTCTTAGAGAATGGAAATGACAGCTGAAATTCTTATTTCTATGCCCTTACTATGAAGTTTGCTTTTTCAGCCATGCAGTGGTGGTGCATGTCTTTAATCCCAGCACTTGGGAGGCAGGGGCAGGCAGATCTCTGTGAGTTCAAGGCTAACCTGGTCTACAAAAGCTAGCTCCAGGACAGGCACCAAAGCTACAAAGAAACCTTGTCTCAAAAAGCAAGCAAACAAACAAAAACTCCCAGAAGTCTGCTTTCTCTCCTAGCAGAATAAAGAAGAAAATGTGTTTCATTAAACTTTATAAGTTTGGGAATTGAGTTTGGTTAATCTTTCCATTAATCAGTTTTTTATCATTATAAGCCTAACACCAGCCCAATGACTCTTACATTTCTATATCTGCTTTCATTGTGCCTTCCTTAGAAACCTTCCCAACAGAAACAAAATGGAAATGAGTATCAAGCAGAAGAATATGAAACCAGGAGTTTTCACTTGAAATGTTTTTGCTGTCCTTCAGAAAGTCAACTTGAAGTATAGAATTTCCAATCTTGAATAAAGGACACTTTTGCATATATATATATAGTGCTAATTATATGGTAATATATTATCTATACTACTATTATAAATGTTAACAGGACTCTGATCTCAAGACTTCTTTTCATATAATGAAGGACATAATAGCTAATGAATAGGGGCTGGCAATGTGGCATAGTTGGTAGAGTGGTTACCTAACAGCTCAAGGATCTCACTGACAGGCAAATGACACATGCCTGGGTTACTCCCACTCCAAATATGTGCATTTAAGGCCATTCCCCAGATACATAGTAATTTCTTCCAAGAATTGGCTATATCAGACCTTGTCTAAAAATCAACCAACCAACCAACTTAACAAACAAACAAAAACAGTCAATAAGTTAGATAAATTTAAATATTTTCTATAATTGCAAATGAAACTCTCTATGTTACTTTTTCATGTCTTCACAAGCATATTTCTGTTATTTCTTAGTAACAAGAACATTAAAAACATGCCCCATGTTTTCATTGCCCCCGTTGCTTTTTTCTGTGTAAATGATAATGTCATTAAAAACAATTTCCTGTCTAGGCATGATGATTTACACCTAGAATATCAACATTCAGAAAACTGAGGCAGAAGGATTGCAAGTTTGAAACAACTCTGAGGTACACTCAAGTTTTACGTCAGTCTGGGCCACATTTCTAAACCCTTTTCGAAACAAATATCTGTCTCACTGTGAATGTCTTTCAGTTTATAAACAAAAGGCTCCACAGTTTTTAATTTTTCTATAAACACCTGTAGAATATTTTGACATTTTGTTGATGTGATTGGCAGAGCATCTGTGTTTTGGCAAAACCTGGTCAATTAGGCATCTTCTTTCTGGGTTAGTTAATTCCAAAAGTGAGTTGAAGTAAAGAGAGGAAATATGGGCATGTGAAAAGATAGTGTATACCTTGTGTATATAATCCTTTGCTGTCACTTCAAAATTTTCATGTGATTTAAGACTCCAATAAATTTTATTTCCTAAATCACAACAACAGTATCAATCATTGTCCTTCCCCGCAGAATGCTCTTCAATGATTTGTAATCTCTGTTTTACTACTAAGCCTATCAATGTCTTACTCCGAAGTGAGTTTTAATTCATTCATATTATTTTGCTAACAGGAAATGACAGAGAACATGAGCAATGGAGGACCACGGCCGATATTTAATGGAAGAGTACAATCAATGTTTTAAAGAAGTGAAAAATTTTCAGGTTGTTCATGAAGTAGGAGAGGTTGAAGTCTTGGGAGCTGCAGTTAAAACATTTGTTGCATTTACAGTTATTTCTCCTGAGCATCCACTAAAATTATTCCTTCTCAATTTTGCCTCACATACCATCAGCCTTTTCTATAGGGTAAAAACTTTCCAGAAACATTGTAGATTTTAGTCTCTTCAGAAGTTGTTCTGAAAAAAACTCTTCCAGAAAACTAAATGAAACAGCTATGATTACTACTATACACAAACAGCATTTGACTAGCATGAGCTTTTATGAATAATTCAAAAGTAAACACATAAAGAACTAACAATAACATATTGATGTCTTTGTTTTGAAAGACTACTGACTTCAATTATATTAAGAATCAAAGCCTCAGTAATGCCTTGTTGTAACATTGTAATTAATTTCAATACTACAAAAGGTGCAGCATAAAAGGTGAAATTTTAGTGAAAGAATATTAATCTGTATGATATTTTTGCACTTTTGCACAAATTAAACTATTGTTCAAGACAAATAAGTATGTTTTCACCATACTGTGCAGATTCATCTGCATGTTCATGAGATAATTTGAAAACAAAATATCTGTTATACATAGATGTAATTATACTGTAAATAGAGAAAATACATGCAGCATATATTTATAGCTACATGAATGTAAAAAGAAAATAATAAATAAGTTGTGTGGGTATGAAGGTTGTCTATCAGTTATAGGAAGAACATTAATCAAAAATTTACAAGACTATAAGGTCACAGACTTAGTTTCTACTCTTTCTGTCCATTTTCTTCTTTTTGTTAAGTATATTGTATGTAGATAGAATTGTGGCTTACATTTATAGAGCTGAGTGACTTGAATACTGAATCATAAATTACATAGTTATTCGGCATATTACTGTGATCATGGTGTTTATATAAAAGTAATTTTCAATATTTATTTATAAATATAACTTTAATCTTATATCTTTATATTTATAAACAAAAGTTATTATTTAGGATTATTCTTGATATGTTAATTTCAAATAACATTCATCCAAATTTAATTTTACAGAAGGAAAGATAATTTACTACCTTACATGAAGTTACTACTAGATTTGTTATATTTTATTTAAGTGTCTTGTGTCCTTTGATGATTAATATAAAATAATACAGACTGGTCATATTTGGGCAGGTGTATATTCAAAGCATCTGATGATATTCCCAGTATAAGAAAATTGAAAGATAAACTGACATTCATATAGCTAGATTCAAATCTTCTCTTCCACAATGGAACAATAAAATAACAACACAATATATATAAATGAGTAAATAGCATGGACTTCAAGATGTTTCTGAAAATTAATTTCTGCCAACCTCCAAAGTAATGTTTTAAAATAAGTAACACTTCACTATATATTTTTATGACTTGCCAAAACTAAACAAATTTCAACTCATTTTTATGAGTTATTCAATTGCAGGAAACTTTATACCTTTATTGCTCAGTATAAGAAAAGATTATAATCACAAGAAAGACAGGAGCTTTTATTGTGCTAACAAAACAGCAATAATTTGGTCTATGAACCTTTGACAAGGCTGTTGAATTTAACTCCTCAGAAAATTATGACTGAACAGAAATAGCTGCCCTCTACTTGTGTTTTGGTATAGTTTTGACTCAATCCACAATTGTTTGGATACTTCATCTTCTGGTATATTGCAGATAGTGTCCATAGATTCAATCTTAAAGAATGAATAAGTATTATAACTATTCATTTCATGCCACATATAGACCTATTTCTCACTAACTATCTAAACTGTAAAATGTGGAGATCGCATGTATTTTAACAAATTTAGGCAGGAGGTAGCTTCATCTTTAAGTGAGAAACCACTGGCTCTAACTTTGGTAGCATTTCTCTGTAGACATTTTATAAAATACAGAATCAAAATACATCAACACATTTAATGTCATTTGAATTTATTTTTAAAATTACATATTAAAAGATCAAAATATGGTATCCCTGCTTTGAAACACAGTTAAGAAGAGATGCAAACACTTCAGTTATCTAAATAGTTTAGTGTGTGTGTTTTTAATCAATTTTAAACTGTAATTATTTCAAGTCAGTGTTTCTTGAGTCCCATTGGAATTATTTACTTGGGATATGAGGTGATTCTTGAGATAAGTAGAGGGCATTAAGACATTATGTAAGTAATTAAAGTTTTAATTTTGTCCAAAAACTAACAAGGAATCAAAAACATTAATGCCTACATAATAGTTTTAGTACATACTTACCCTTGAGGAAACATAATGTTATACTAAATTAAAATATATATATAAAACTGATTTGGAGTATGCTTTACATGCAAAAAGGAAAAATTGTCATTTATTGAAAATTAAAAAATATTCATATGTTTATATGTGTGCAATATACACACAACTGTTTTGAAGTGGAATGTTGTATGATGACTCCTGATGTTTACATAATAAAGCTATATGCTTTGAAACTACAGAGCCTATGAGCATTGTTCTTTTTATAGTTCAAGATGGTCTATTTCAACAAATATGTAAAGAAACTACTATTCTGACACTGGTGGAGAGAAAGGCTCCTGAGAATGAGGACGAAGGGGGTCAGAACCACAGAATAATGGAATTCAAGAAGGTGATTATTTGACATAGAAAAAATGAGAAAATGCCCTAATACACACAGGTTGAATAGCTTGAAGATATAAAAAGAAGAAAATGATTATAATAAAGCAATAGCCCTGAGATTCAGGAGAAAATAAAGTGTAAATCAGTAGGGGCATAAAGAAATGTAGGCAAGATGAGATTACATATTTCACAAATTAAGTGATATTTAAGAGAATTCTGATGTCCTACTTAAATTTCTCAAATCAGTTGTCATCAGTGGTTGCAGTGACAATGACCCATTTCAAACATTTTTCTATATATTTCAAGTCAGTTATTCTTCATTTCATGTGCTCTAAATGCCATAAAAATTTAATCAATTATTCTAATAAAAAAGAGTCTCCTAACAAGTATTTATGTTTTTCTAGCTGTGGTAATATTACCCAGTTTAGAACCAGGTAGAAAACCATTGAACATGATTTGGTGCCACCAATTTTAATGGTATCCACAAATGCAGAACTGACTTGGTTAAGTTACACACTCACCATTCTAAAGTATTAAGGCTTAGGACTTGAATGTCTTCCTGTCCTTCTGTAGGTTGTTTCACAGTCAATAAAAAAATCTATATGAATCAAATACATCCATAGACTGATCAGAACTAGTGAAAGCTGGGAGAATCTTAATCCTGCCTCAAAGTTATATGCCTGACTTCATTGACTTCCCATGGGCAGTCTTACACTTTCTGAGGAGTAGATGGGGGAAAGGCAGTCCAGGAGGAGGAGAGAGAGTGGTAATAGAAATAACTATGTATAATTAAGAAAATATTGCATTAAAATAATTCTTACATCGAAAAAGTAGTAGTAAAATCAAGTAAATGTGGTGGACCTGCCCATAGTAAAGCTCAGAACTTGATTTAGAGAATTAATGGTTCTTTTTTTTTCTATTTTTAAATATTGGCTTGCAGAAATATTATGCTAACTCCATAATATTTAATGTTTGTCATGCAAAAATGAGCTGCCATGGAGTTCCTGTTCCTGGAGAAGTTTGTGGCTATAGTGGCATGAGCCACTTATTAGTACTGCATTTTTTGTACTTGGGCAAGTGAAAATAATACTACTCTGCTTTCCACTTGAGTCTTCAACTTAACCAAAAAATGAGAGAGTTTAAACTGTATATTCCAAAGTACATTTTCAAAGATTATGTAGCAAATATGTTTCAAAAACTTAGGGAAAATATGTTAAGCTCCATTTGGTTAGAATGCTGTTTCCAAATAAAATTTCAGAACTTGATATTGTTCCACTCTATTCTTCTCTAAATAATCTTTCTGGAAACATGTGTAATATTTGTGACTCAAAGTACATGACAGCCAAAAATAACAATTATTCCAAATCCATAAATTGAAAGTTGTCAGTTACTCATCACAGAGGAAACTAATCAGACTGGATGACTAAAAAACATTTATAGAGGTAATTTTCCACTCCTCTTTGCCATGAGAGTGCTACACATTGACTATGTATATATCTCTGTTAGAAATTTGTTTTCCAATGGGTTGTTGAAATGATTAAAACTATCTCGAGGTTATGGCAATTTAATATTTTGTTTGCCATCTAATTGTATTAATAGTAGAAACATTGATTTTAGGCATCAAACCTTCATATAGTAGGAATTCTTAAAGAATGAAGGGCTGCCATTATTCTTTTTATAAATCAACTAAGTACAATTGATTTTGAAGTTGTGTATCATTTGTAGTTAAAAGATTTCCTATCCATTCACCTAGTTCACTTCAAGCCCTCGTTCAAATTCAGGTATGTTTTGGTCCTGAGAATTTCAAAGCATCTGTAGAACTTCATAGAAAAATCTAAAATTCCTCAAAAATATTTTGTTAGTTATCAGAAATCAGTACTTGTGACTCTGCCATGCTCTTTGTTCTTGCCAACATACCTGTATGCTGAATTTCAAACACCATTACTTAACATCCTGAAGAAAAATTATTTGAAGAGCTTCAAACTTGCCTTTCAGTTCAGGTAGCTCTACCGGTTAATTCTTGCCCTCATTCTGGACTATACTCCAAGAATAAGAAAACATGTGCCCTGGTTACAATTTTGTCAATGTGGCACAAGTTAGAGTCACCTGGGAAAAGGAACTGCAATTGAGAAAATGTCTCAATTAGATTTCTTCCAGGCATATACTCTGGATATTTTTTATTAATTCTTGGTGTGAAGGGACCTACCTCATAGATGATATTGCGAACCTTTCAGAGGTTATCTTGGATGGTATAAAAATGAAGCAGCCTGAGCAATTCATTGGGAGCTAACGAGGAAGCAGCACTCTTCCATATAGTCTGCCTCAGTTCCCGCTCATAGGCACCTGCTTTTAATTCCTGTCTAGACTTCCCCTGATGATGATGGGTAGTAACCTGTAAACAAAATAAAATCTTTCTTTTTCATGTTAATTTTTGTTACAATGTTTTATTACAACAATAGAAAACTAACCCTGACAATACATCACACACACACACACACACACAAACACTAGACATTATAACCATTTATATACTCTGTAAGCCCTAGTTAGAAGGATTTCTAGATGTCCAGAGATCATATATCTATTCATAAAGTTTCCATTAGTCAGTGTTTTCTGTTTGTAAAGTACATTAATAAGTCCTCCTAAATAAATCCCTTATAATGTAAAACAATGCTGTATGTCCTATTGTAAAATAATCTTTTTGTATTCTGTAAATATGTGTCTTTGTCAAGGTGCTGTGGGAGCACATTCTGCTCTTTCAGCCAATAGCATTTTAGATACCAGCCCACTTGGGTTTGGTCTCTTATACTATAAATGCCACTGTAAAGCATGTGTTCACTCTCTTACTTCTGGCTCTCTTTCCCAGCTGCTAGACTCTGTTCCTGTTTGTGCAGAGGACTGATCTTTATGTCTAACCCTAAATAAATATCCCTCTCTTCTGAGTTCGTGTGGTACTTAAGCATCCTTCTTCATCTGGCGCCCAACCGATGGTTTTAGAATCCCTGGCTCTGAGTGCCACCCATCTTCTGCTGGGTTCAGAGCATGCCTGGCTTGGTGTGAGTCCTCCCTCAACTTGCCTCAGCCATGGCCTGTGCATGGAGCCAGCAGTTCATTTGGATATAGAATTTTCATGCAGCAGATTTCTTACTACAGATCAGCTGTGGTTCTTTATGTTTTCTCATTACATGCCTCAGAGCAGCTTCAAGTCTCCATGCCCCCACTGCTTACCTCCTGCCAGTGTGCACCATGGAAAAGTCAGGCTTCCCTGGTCTGAGCCATCTGTTCCACAATTTGTCTGCATTTGCTATTCAAGTGCTTTTGGGACATCTGCACAACACACAGTCTGTAATTTATCTTTCAGCATTTCACTCTAAAATCAGATTCAGACCAGCCACGTGACTCCAAGTACACCACTAGGTCCCACTAGGTTTGTTTTATAGGTGGCTCATGACACCTACTGGCAGGTAATGGTTATTGCACCTTCTCCATCTCAAACTGAACCATAGATAAAATTCATCATTTGAAATATAAATTATAAATTTATAATTTAAAAGGGCAATATGTCAGACAACCTAACCATCCATGGCTTCAATAACTTCTTTATTTACACCATGTATGAGATTTGCAAGACTTATATGATTTCCCTCCTAAACCACTATTTTTTATTCTGGGGATTAGTCTTTTCCTCAACACTTTTTCCTTAAAAATATGGTTTGATAATAGGGCTAAGAATATGGTGCTTGGATGCACCTCTCGCAGTCCTGACTTTTTTGCTCATGTTCTCCATCCTTCTGCTCCTCATTTGGACCTTAGAAGCTCAGTCCAGTGCTCCAATGCAGGTCTCTGTCTCTATCTTCATCCATTGCCAGATGATCTAATGGGAGCTCACCAAATTCAGCTGGACTGGGGCTGATGGAGCATGCGATCAAACTGGACTCTCTGAATGTGGCTGACAATGAGGGCTGACTGAGAAGTCAAGGACAATGGCACTGAGTTTTGATTCTATTGCATGGACTGGCCTTGTGGTAGACTAGACCTGGATGGAGGGGGGAGGACCTTGGACTTCCCACAGGGCAGGAAACCCTGACTGCTCTTAGGACTGGAGAAGGAGGGAGAAAGGGAGTAGGGGGAGTAGGAAGGAAATGGGAGGAGGGGAGGAGGTGAAATTTTTTAATAAATAAATAAATAAATTTTAAAAAAGAATAAGATCCTTTTAGAAATGGTACAGACTGATATTAATTTATTAAAATGAAAATTTGGCACTCTGGATAAGGATACAGTCTATTTGGCACATAAAACCCAATCAATGACAGCAGATGCTGAAACATTATTTGAGATAATTAATACAGTTGAATATATTAATCAGACTCTGTCAAAGGAGTATGACAGATTGACTTATAGAATGTTGCTCCAGGAAGATAATATGCATGCTATGAAGATTATGTCCAAGGATGAGACATTATCTCTACTGGACAGACTTCATACCTTGGAATCCTCAATGAGGGCATTAGAACAGAACTCTGGACAGGAGATCCAGATTCTACATAAGGCAATGGTAAATAGATTTGAAGATATTGAGGAATTTATCAAATTTGATGACTAGGGACAAAAAGTACAAAGATAAAATGTAGCTTCATCAGTATGAAAAAACCACCAGGATACCTTCCCTGGAGTTCTTCCAGCCTTTCCTATAATAACATCAGAAAGAGTATCTCACCCCAAATACCCTAAGATTGTCAAAAATATTCATTTGAGAGCCCATATGTATGACCAATCTAAAGGAAATTAAACAAGCAATTGTAGCTTATGGACTACATTCGTCATTTGTTAAGGAAATGGTAAAAACATGGGCTTCTAGTAACTCAGAAACACCACAAGACTGGACCCAGTTAATCTCAGCAGTCCTAGAAAGTGGACCACAGTTGCTTTGGGGGTACTATTTTAAGGAAGAAGCTAAAATTTTAGAGTAACAGGTAAAAGCAAAAGGACTAGAGATTTTCCTAGAACAAATTCTAGGCAAGGAACTTAAATGTGGCAGAAATGATTAATCCAGACAAATAATAATGAGTATTTGTACAACTTTAACGTAACCAGACTCACGCAACCAGGGTTCCCATGGAGTACACACAACAGGAAGCAAGGAAGGAAGAGAAGAGAAGAGAGTTTGCAGCTCCTGCGCTCCCCATTTATCAGTCAACATTCGCCGGAGGCAACCCCGCCCAATATGGGCGGGGCCTATCCCTACATCTCCCCCCTTTTGTCTAAATAAGACAGAACTAAACCAAATACAACTATAAACAATAATAACAAATAATAAATATAACAAACAATATTGAGAACAAAAGTTTTACCAGACATTCTATCTCAAGGAGTCTAAATAAAGTAGAGAGTAATTACAATTATATAATCTTCAACTCCATCAAAGATCTGAGAAGGGAATAAATATTACTTAACAAATGAGAGATACCCAAAATGTGCCATAAATGACAGAGACAACTGACTACCTGGGCAATCACCCAAATTCTCGTTCGCAATGTTGAGTCAACCAACTTTGGCTAAGGCCTAACATAACTGACATACCATTATCAAATGCAAGGAACTTTCTTAGAATTATCCTACCCTGTCTTGGCAAGATAAGACAATCCTGTTTCATATTTTTGTCAGTAGATGAGGTATGGGATTTTCTTAACCCAAAGGCCAGTTCTGCCAAGAAGACAAGCTCCCAGTGGAGTGTCTTTGGTGCTCAACGTTCTCTCGGGAGTAGAGTGGCTTTGCCAGGAGTAATTGTGTCTCGTTGGCACAGAATTCTAGGTTAGATTAAAGGCCATTTTCTACAGCTCTTTAAAGAGGCTGAAGATTATACTATCTATACTAAATATAATCTCTCTGTAACTAGAAGACCTGATTAACCTAAGCATAAACATGACAAACATATAATTCTCAATACCTATCTAACTTGAAGAATAAGAGAATGAACAACTGTTCAATATATGAAGACAATGATCTTCATCTGTAAACAATGTCATTACATATCAAATGTAAACAATGTTATTACATAAATAGTATCAGAGGTAGACATGTACATTGTGATATGGTAGATGTATCAAAACAATATAGACAAAGTTATGAGCATACTCTTGTACAAAAATAGAGGTAGGAACACTCACATTCAATATTCCATATATCAATATACAGGAAACAGAACCAATACAATTTTCTAAAATAAGTAACTCACAAATACCAATCATCCCATCAAACCAGTTAATCCCCTTCTTTTTTTTGAACATACCCCTAATTCCATAAAACATCTCCCCATCCCCTCAACCCAAAACCAACCACTAAAAGATGTCCCTAACTCTGAGGGCAACTCTGTTGGGAGAGGGGACGTCGTCCTCTAAGATTGCTTCAAGCTGACATGGGGGCGACGTTCTTCTTAGGGGCTCCTGTGAAAGCAAATGATGGTAAAATTCCCAAATTAACCTTTGACCTAAGAAAATTGTACCTAGTTTCTATGTGTTTTGAGAAGGTCTGGCCAGAGTGTTGTCAAAAATGTGCACCATTCGAAATTGTCTCGTGCAGTTGGTACCAAAAAACAAGTCTAATATTAGCGCTTAAAAAAGGAAAAAAAATAATAATAATCATGACGTCATAAAAACCAGATTGAGTTGATGTTGTGGGGGCCCCATCTTCATCCTGTAGGAAAATTTGTTGCTTGTTATGGGAAATTTAAACATTAACAACAAGGACACATACTGACATATAAAGAAAGACACAGATATGAGGAAAAGCAAAGAAAGTACATCAAGTATACAATCATTCTTATTCTGTCCCATTTCATGGCTCCTGATTTGAGACAGAAACTCTGAGATATCTCTTATCAACAGGCTTGGAAGTGAAGAGGGGCTGAGCCATAGTCCAACTCCAAAACCAGCTCTATATATTTATAAAGAAGTGTTCAATAAAACATATATATATATATATATATATATATATATATATATATATATATATAAAATCAATACTTACTGATCCTTAGTGGGTTGTAACTATTTTCCATCCATCAATAATTAAATATTGAGGGTCTCTTAAATTCTTTGAAGATCAGCATTTTCCTGTGGAGATAATAAAAGAACCCTGCCCCCAACCTATTTGTATTCCTTACCATCAGTATGCTCGCCATCCTTGTGAATCGTTATTTATCTTTTCCAAATGGCTTCTCTTCTTCATACCGAACCTTTATTAATTTTGACGGTATCCATAATTTTTCCTCACCTGTGGAGATAAGAGCAAAACCCATTCCCCAATGCAGCACATCTCCTGGCTTCCATTGTGAGGTCAGCACATCCTTGAAATAAACTGGTTGATTTAGTTCAGTAGACTTTTCCATTATCCAATGTCTTTCTGCAGCCATTGTTCCCTTCTCATTAGCGTTAAGAAAATTCAAGGTTAACAAAGCATTATGTAACCTATTTCTGGGGGTGTTTTCCACCCCTTTCTGTTTTTTCAACGTATCCTTTATAGTTCTATTTGATCTTTCTATGACTGTTTGACCTGTAGGATTGTATGGTATACCTGTAACATGCTTGATATTGTAATAGTCAAAAAACTGTTTCATTTTCCTAGAGACATAAGCAGGACCATTATCTGTCTTTATTTGTGTAGGTATACCCATGATAGCCATGACTTCTAATAAATGAGTGATTACTGAATCAGCTTTTTCTGAACTTAAAGCAGTTGCCCACTGAAAGCCTGAATAAGTGTCAATGGTGTGATGAACATATTTCAATTTGCCAAATTCTGCAAAGTGGAACACATCCATCTGCCAGATTTCATTCCTATGGGTGCCCTTTGGATTAGCCCCTGCAGGCAGTGGCGTTTGGTTATAGAAAGAGCAAGTAGGGCATTTCTTTACAATCTCCTTAGCTTGTTGCCATGTAATAGAAAACTCTTTCTTAAAACCTTTGCTGATTTTTATGAAATTCAGAGGCTTGTAGCATACTACCAATCAATAATTGATCAATATCTGCATTACCTTGTGCTAGAGGACCTGGCAGACCTGTATGGGATCGGATGTGTGTTATGTACATAGGGCAAAGCCTGTTCCTGATCAAGTCTTGAACCTGGATAAACAATGAGGTTAGTTCTGTATCATCAGGTATAAATTCAGCAGTTTCAATATGTAAAATAACTCTTTCTGCATATTGTGAATCAGTAACTATATTAATAGGCTCTTTATAATCCCTTAGCACCATAAGAATGGCATATAATTCTGCCTTCTGGACAGAATCATAAGGACTTTGTTCCACCTTACCCAAGTCTTCTGATTTGTAACCTGCCTTCCCTGTTTTATTGACATCAGTATAGAATGTACGAGCTCCAGTTATTGGAGCATCACAGACAATTCGAGGAAGGATGCAAGAAGTTCTTTTTATGAAGTTAAGCCTCTTGCTTTTTGGATAGTTGTTATTAATGTCTCCCAAAAAAATTAGCACAAGCTCTTTGCCATGGTTCATCATCTTCCCATAGTTTCTTTAGTTCATCAGCAGTGAAAGGCACTATAATTTCTGCTGGGTCTATGCCTGCTAGCTGACAAAGTCTCAGCTTACCTTTTATAATTAACTCAGAGACTTTTTCCACATAAGTTTTCAGTTTCTTACTTGGTTTATGTGATAAAAAGAACCATTCCAAGATAATATCATCTCTCTGCATTAAAATTCCTGTAGGAGAAAATTTTGATGGTAATATGACGAGAATACAATCGAGCTCTGGATTCACCCTGTCCACATGTGCCTGTTGTAATTTTTCCTCAATCATTGTCAGTTCCTTTTCTGCTTCAGCTGTTAATTCTCTGGGACTGTTTAAATCTTTATCACCTTCCAAGGTTTTGTTCAAATGAATTATTAGATCAGATGTTATCTCAATAGCTGGTTGTAGACTGGAAATGTCTCCTAACAGTCTTTGAAAGTCATTAAGAGTCCGTAGGTGATCTCTCCTAATTTGTGCCTTTTGTGTCTTAATTTTATGCAAACCTATTTTATAACCTAAATAATTAACAGAATCTCCCTTCTGTATCTTTTCAGGAGCAATTTGCAAACCCCATTTAGGTAAAAGTATCTTTATTTTTTCAAACAGTCTGTTCAAGGTATCCATGTTTGGATCGGATAACAAGATGTCATCCATGTAATGGTATATTATGGATTTGGGAAATTTCTTGCGTATTATTTGCAATGGTTGGTTCACAAAATATTGGCACAAGGAGGGGCTATTTAACATACCCTGGGGGAGGAAGGCCCAGTGGTACCTCCTGGAAGGTTGAGAATTTTTTAAGTAGGCACCGTGAAGGCAAATTTTTCTCTATCTTCTTTTTGTAAAGGTATAGCGAAAAAACAATCCTTTAAATCAATAACTATAAGAGGCCATCCTTTTGGTAATAAAGAGGGCAAAGGGATTCCAGATTACAGAGGGCCCATAGGTTGAATAACCTTGTTGATAGCTCTGAGTTCTGTCACCATTCTCCATTTACCTGATTTTTTCTTAACCACAAATACAGGAGAATTCCAAGGGCTGGTAGATTCTTCTATATGTCCAGCATCTAATTGCTCTTGTACCAGCTGTTCTAAAGCCTGTAACTTTTCCTCAGCTAGAGGCCATTGCTTTGTCCATATTGGTTTCTCAGTCAACCATTTTAGAGGCAAGGCTGTTGGTATTTCTGAAGGGACTTCAATTGCTTGTTCTTGTACTGCCCGAATGGCCGGTTTTATCCGTTTGTAATATCTTTTATTATTTTCAGAAATATAGGCTCTAGAAGTAGCAGGAATGTTAATTTGGGTATTCCATTGTTGTAATAGGTCACGACCCCATAAATTCATTGCAATATTGGCTACATATGGCCTTAATTTTCCTATTTGTCCCTCAGGCCCTATACATTCAACCCATCTCGTGCTCTGTCTTACTTGAGATAGGGTTCCAATTCCCAGGAGCTGAACATTTACATTCTGAAGAGGCCAATACAGATGCCAAGATTCAGGGGTAATAATACTTACATCTGCACCTGTGGCCAGCAGGACAGTAATAAAAATGCCATTTACACATACTCTCAGCTTAGGTCTTTGATCATTTATAGAAGTTTGCCAAAGCACACGTAACTCATCTTTCTGATCATTATTGTTTATAACAGTAGGCATGGGGTTTCCTAATTGTCCTGACGAGGCACGTTCTCTGCAGAAACGGGAAATGACTGAACCATGTTTGCCATGGGGGCCTGTGAGGCCCCCCTCTCACCTTTCCTGTCTGTATCAGGTTGCCTTGTCTATCCCTTGTAGATCTGCATTCGTTCGTCCAGTGTCTGCCCTTTCCACATCTTCTACATAAACCTGAAGGCTGAGTCCTCCTATTTCTGTTATTTCTAGAAGATGCATTATTAGTATTTCTGAAAATCCGTTGTTTACAATTCCTTTTCATATGACCCATTTTGCCACAATTAAAACATTTGGTATTCTGGTGTCTCCTTTTACCATTGGAAATTGCTTCTTCTACCCATGCTTCAGTGCCATAATCAAATGTATCAACATCCAGTGTATGTAAGACCCATTCTTTCAAGGGTGCTGATCTGAACCTTAAAGGCCCCAAAATCTTTTTGCATTCCACATTTGCATTTTCATAAGCCAAAGTCTCAATCAAAATACGTCTTGCGTCTGGGTCAGATATCCCTATTTGCACAGCCTTAGTAAGTCTTTGTAAAAAATCACTAAAGGGTTCTTTCTGACCTTGTTTAATGGTGACAAATGATTCCATTTTCTGTCCTGGGTCTTGTACCCTGTCCCAAGCCCTTAAGGCTGCTATAGTTCACAGGAAGAGTATGTTTTCATCCAAATTAGCTTGTTCTTGAGGGTCAAAAAAGAGTCCTTCACCTAGAATTTTATCTATGGGAATGTCATTTCCCTTCGCCTTTTCCTGCTGTTCTAAACGTCTAGCCTCTTGCCTGAATAAGCATTTCCACTTTAATTGCGGCCCGCTCTCAAGTACCGCAGAACTCAGCTGGAGCCAATCCGAAGGGGTTGCTCTGCTTGTCGAGGCCCAAGATTTCAGCATCTCTTTAACAAAAGAGGCATGCATCCCAAAAGTCACGACAGCCTGTTTAATTTCCTTGAGATCATTCATACAGACAGGCTCCCATTTATTTTCCTTGATGACCCTAGTGTTTTTGGAACCAATCACCTTCTCTGTTGTTATTACTGGAAAGGCAGGTAAAGCTGTAGGTAGAGCTTTGTGGAAATTGTCCCGGAGGGATTTACCCACAGGTGTAGTTAAAGTTTGCCTTTCTACCATTTGTTCTTCTTCATCAGAATTTAGAAATTCCTCAATCTTTTCAATTCTATTCCCCATTGCCTTCTGCAATGTCTGTACTCCTGTCCAGAATTATGTTCTAAAGCCTTCATTGAGGATTCTAAAGTATGAAGTTTGTCCATTAGAGATAAGTTTTCATCCTTGGACATAATTTTTATGGCATAAACCGTGCCTTCTTGTATTGACAATCTTTCCGCCAGTCTGTCATAAGCTTTAGACAAAATTCGATTGTCACATTCAACAGTTTTGATTTTCTCAGTTAATGTTTCAATCCCTTCAGAAAGTGACTGCTGGAATTTATGATTCAAGTTAGCTGACCCTCTTCCATATTAATGAATTTCTCCTTAATATTAGCCACTAATGTTTCAGTTCCTACATAAAGGGATTCGAGTTTACAATTCAAATCAGCTGTTCCCTCTTCCATAGCAATGAATTTCTCTGTAACATCAGCCTGAACTTTTTCTAAATTTTGCTCTGTCAACAGAGTCTTGTTAAAGAAAGATCTGTTCTCTTCCTGTAGAACTTTAAGCTGATTCTTGAGAAGATCATTGTCATGCTTAATCGTTTTTAGACATTCAATCTCTGCCTTAAGAATCCTGGATTTGTCTCTTAAAGACTCCATCATACTTTTGTTGTCAAACCACCTAAAACCAAGGAAAACTACTAATCCCAGAAATATCCATAGATGTGGGATTTTAGACACCTCTTGTAAGATCTCCCACATGGCACACTCAAAAAGACTGTTAAAGTCCTGAATAGTAATATTCTCAGACATTTTATTTATAAGAAAAAAAAATTTTACCTGCAATGACTGGTTCCTGCCAGTGGTGGCAGAAGAGTCCACTTGAGTCCACGTGGAGAGCCGGTCTGAAAGAACTCCAAACCAAAATTTATTCTTCTGCCTGAGGAGTTGCAGGAGGGGTCACTTTGAATCAGACTAACTCTGCCGCTGTGGCGGTTTGTGTTGCAAACTGCCGGCAGGCAGGAAGGGGTTAAAAGGCTGTGAGCCTAAGAGTGCTAGTAGCTTGGGGGAGGGAGGCCCGTGCAGGAGAGGCTGGTCAGCAGCAGCTCGGTTGGTGTGGGGGCGGCGAGCAAGACCGGCAAGTAATCCCGCTCACAAAGGCTGGCAAAGATCAAGATCCCCGTGCAGGGGCGGGGGCAATTCTGCCCCACGGCTGGACGCCAAAATGTGGCAGAAATGATTAATCCAGACAAATAATAATGAGTATTTGTACAACTTTAATGTAACCAGACTCACGCAACCAGGGTTCCCGTGGAGTACGCACAACAGGAAGCAAGGAAGGAAGAGAAGAGAAGAGAGCTTGCAGCTCCTGCGTCCCCATTTATCAGTCAACATTCGCTGGAGGCAACCCCACCCAATATGGGCGGGGCCTATCCCTACAGAACTTTACTGTGATCCTCAGGATCAAGCTCTTATGATTAACACATTTTTTCCCTATGTAGCACAGATGCTTTAAAGGCTTGTGATAGAATATAAGAACTGATAAAGAGATTTGAATAATATCCTAGAGTTAAACAGGGTCAGAGACAACTTTTAGTGATTTTTTTTAGATAAGCATCATAAAAGTTTATCTAGAAGACATGAAACTGGTAGAACATGGATTGAATGAAATAATCCATAACAGAGGGAGTAAATTTAGTTGACAGTTTGCAAACTTGCTCCACTTTATAAACTGCATTTTCTTGCTGCATCAGGTATTTCTTTTTTTTTTTTTGAAAAAAAAATTTTACACCTCCTCCCAGCCTCCCATTTCCCTCCCCCCTCCTCCAACCTCCCCCAACTCCTCTCCCTCTCCCTCTCCAGCCTGAAGAGCAGTCAGGGTTCCCTGCCCTGTGGAAAGTCCAAAATCCCCCCCTCCATCCTGGTCTAGGAAGGTGAACATCCAAACTGGCTAGGCTCCCACAAGGCCAGAACATGAAGTAGGAACAAAACCCCATGCCATTGTCCTTGGCTTCTCATAGCCCTCATTGACCGCCATGTTCAGAGAGTCCGGTTTTATCCCATGCTTTTTCAGTCACAGTCCAGCTGGCCTTGGTGAGCTCCCAATAGATCAGCCCCACTGTCTCCATGGGTGGGTGCACTCCTTGTGGTCCTGACTTCCATGCTCATGTTCTCCCTCTTTTCTGCTCCTCATTGGGACATTGGGAGCTCAGTCCGGTGCTCCAGTGTGGGTCTCTGTGTCTATCTCCATCCATCACCAGATGAAGGTTCTATGGTGATATGCAAGATGTTCATCAGGATAGGGTCATTTCAGGTTCCCTATCCTCAGCTGCCGAAGGAACTAACTGGGGATATCGCCCTGGGCACCTGGGAGCCCCTCTAGGTCCAAGTCTCTTGCCAACCCTAAGATGGCTCCCTTAATTAAGAAATGCGCTTCCATGCTCCACTATCCAGCTTTCCATTATCCCAATCATCCCGTTTCCCCAAGTTCCCCCCATCCTCCCCTTCTCCCTTTTCTCTCCCCATCACCCCTTACCCCCCTCCCACCCCACACCCAAGACCTCAATTTTTTGCCCAGCATTCTTGTATACTTCCCATTTAGCTTCTTTAGGATATCAAATTGTAGACTCAATGACCTTTATTTATGGCTAGAAACCAATTATGAGTGAGTACATCCCATGTTCATCTTTTTGGGTCTGGGTTACCTCACTCAGGATAGTGTTTTCTATTTCCATCCATTTGCATGCAAAATTCGAGAAGTTATTGTTTTTTACCGCTGAATAGTATTCTAATGTGTATATATTCCACACTTTCTTCATCCATTCTTCCATTGAAGGGCATCTAGGTTGTTTCCAGGTTCTGGCTATTACAAATAATGCTGTTAGGAACATAGTTGAACAAATGCCATTGTCATGTGATCGGGCTTCTCTTGGGTATATTCCCAAGAGTGGTATTGCTGGGTCCAAGGGTAGGTTAATCCCAAATTTCCTGAGAAACCACCACACTGATTTCCAAAGTGGTTGCACAAGTTTGCATTCCCACCAGCAATGGATGAGTGTACCCCTTTCTCTACAACCTCACCAGCAAAGGCTATCATTGGTGTTTTTGATTTTAGCCATTCTGACAGGTGTAAGATGATATCTCAAAGTTGTTTTGATTTGCATTTCCCTGATCACTAAGGAGGTTGAGCATGACCTTAAGTGTCTTTTGGCCATTTGAAATTCTTCTGTTGATAATTCTCTGTTCAGTTCAGTGCCCCATTTTTAATTGGGTTAATTAGCATTTTAAAGTCTAGTTTCTTGAGTTCTTTATATATTTTGGAGATCAGACCTTTGTCTGTTGCAGGGTTGGTGAAGATCTTCTCCCAGTCAGTGGGTTGCCTTTTTGTCTTAGTGACAATGTGTTTTGCTTTACAGAAGCTTCTCAGTTTCAGTAGGTCCCACTTATTCAATGTTGCCCTTCATGTCTGTGCTGCTGGGGTTATACCTAGGAAGTGATCGCCTGTGCCCATCTGTTGTAGAATACTTCCCACTTTTTCTTCTATCAGGTTCAGTGTGTTCAGATTGATATTGAGGTCTTTGATCCAGTTGGACTAGAGTTTTGTGCATGGTGATAGATACCGGTCTATTTTCATTCTTCTACAGTTTGACAACCAGTTGTGCCAGCACCATTTGTTGAAGAGGCTTTCTTTCTTCCATTGTATACTTTTAGCTCCTTTATCAAAAATCAGGTGTTCATAGGTTTGTGGGTTAAAATCCGAGTCTTCTATACAATTCCATTGGTGGACTTCTCTGTTTTTATGCCAATACCACACTGTTTTCATTACTGTAGCTCTGTAATAGAGTTTGAAGTCAGGGATGGTAATGCCTCCAGACGTTCCTTTATTGTATAAGATTGTTTTGGCTATCCTGGGTTTTTTGTTTTTCCATATAAAGTTGATTATTATCCTCTCAAGATCTGTGAAGAATTTTTATGGGACCTTGATGGGGATTGCATTGAATCTATAAATTGCTTTTGGTAGGATTGCCATTTTTACTATGTTGATCCTCCCAATTCAATAGCAAGGGAGATCCTTCCATTTTCTGGTATCCTCTTCAATTTCTTTCTTCAATGCCTTAAAGTTCTTGTCAAATAGATCTTTCACGTCCTTGGTTAGAGTTACCCCCAAGATATTTAATGCTGTTTGTGGCTATCATGAAAGGTGATGCTTCTCTCATTTCCCTCTCTGCTTCCATATCCTTTGTGTATAGGAGGGCGACTGATTTTTTGGAGTTGATCTCGTATCCGGCCACATTACTAAAAGTGTTTATCAGCTGTATGAGTTCTTTGGTAGAGTTTTTGGGGACGCTTATGTACACAATCATATCATCTGCAAATACCAAAAGTTTAACTTCTTCCTTTCCAATTCGGATCCCCTTGATCCCCTTATGTTGTCTTATTGCTATTGCTAAAACTTCAAGCACTATATTGAAGAGGTATGGAGAGAGTGGACATCCCTGTCGTGTTCCTGATTTTAGTGGGATGGCTTAGTGTTTTTCTCCGTTTAATTTAATGTTAGCTGTCATCTTGCTGTAAATAGCTTTTATTATATTTAGGTATGAGCCTTGTATCCCTAATCTCTCCAAGACTTTTATCATAAAGTGATGTTGAATTTTGTCAAAAGCTTTTTCAGCATCTAATGAAATGATCATATGTTTTTTTTTCTTTCAGTTTATTTATATGATGGATTACATTAATAGATTTTCGCATTTTGAACCAGGCTTGCATCTCTGGGATGAAGCCTACTTGATCATAATGAATAATTTTTCTAATTTGTTCTTGGATACGATTTGCCAGTATTTTGTTGAGGATTTTTGCGTCAATGTTCATGAGTGAGATAGGCCTGTAATTCTCTTTCTTGGTTGAGTGTTTGTGCGGTTTTGGTATCAGAGTGACCGTAGCTTCATAAAAGGAATTTGGCAATGACTCTTCTGTTTCTATATTGTGGAATACATTAGGGAGTATAGGTATTAGGTCTTATTGGAAGTTCTGGTAGAATTCCGCATTGAAACCATCTGGTCCTGGGCTTTTTTTGGTAGGGAGGTTTTTGATAACAGCTTCTAATTCTTTGCCACTGACCGGTCTATTTAGATTGTTCATCTGGTCCTTGTTTAACTTTGGTATATGGTATTTATCTTAAAAAGTCTCCATTTCTTTTACATTTTCCAGCTTTGTGGCATACAGGCTTTTGTAGTAAGATCTAATGATTCTCTGAATTTCCTCTGTGTCTGTGGTTATGTCCCCCTTTTCGTTTCTGGTCTTATTAATTTGCATATTCTCTCTCTGCCGTTTGATTAGTTTGGATAGGTGTTTATCAATCTTGTTGATTTTCTCCAGGAACCAGCTTTTTTTTTTCATTGATTCTTTGAATTGTTTTCTGTGTTTCTATTTTGTTGATTTCATCCCTCAGTTTGATTATTTCCAGTCTTCTACTCCTCCTAGGTGAGTCTGCTTCTTTTTTTTCTAGAGCTTTCAGGTGAGCTGTTAAGTCACTAATGTGTGCTTTCTCTGTTTTCTTTAAGTGGGCACTTAGTGCTATGAACTTTCCTCTTAACACTGCTTTCATAGTGTCCCATAAGTTTGAGTAGGTTGTTTCTTTATTTTCATTGAATTCAAGGAAGACTTTAATTTCTTTCTTTATTTCTTCCTTGATCCATGTGTGGTTCAGTAGTTGAATGTTCAGTTTCCATGAGTTTCTAGGCTTTCTAGGGGTTTGATTGTTGCTGAATTCTAACTTTAATCCATGGTGATCTGATAAGACACAGGAGGTTATGAATATTTTCTTGTAACTGTGGAAGTTTGCTTTGTTACCGAGTATGTGGTCAATTTTCGAGAAGGTTCCATGAGCTGCAGAGAAGAAGGTATATTCTTTCCTGTTTGGGTGGAATGTTCTGTAGATGTCTGTTAAGTCCATTTGATTCATTACCTCCATTAATTCTCTTATTTCTCTGTTAGGTTTCTGTCTGATTGACCTGTCAATTGGTGAGAGAGGAGTTTTGAAGTCTCCTACTATTAGTGTGTGCGGTTTGATGGCAGCCTTGAGTTTTAGTAATGTTTCTTTTACGTACGTGGGTGCTTTTATATTAGGGGCACAGATCTTTAGGATTGAGACTTCATCCTGATGAATTGTTCCTGTTATGAGTATAAAATGTCCCTCTCCATCTCTTCTGATTGATTTAAGTTTGAAGTCAACTTTGTTAGAAATTAGTATGGCCACACCTGCTTGTTTCTTAGGTCCATTTGCTTGATAAACCTTTTCCCATCCCTTTACTCTAAGTAGGTTACTGTCTTTGTGGTTGAGGTGTGTTTCTTGTAAACAGCAGAATGTTGGATCCTGTTTTTGTATCCAATCTCTTAGCCTGTGCCTTTTTATAGGTGAGTTGAGTCCATTGACAATAAGTGATATTAATGACCAGTGGTTGTTAACTCAGATTACTTTTGTAGTAGTTGAGTTTGTGTGTTTCCCTTCTTTGAGTTGTGCTGGTGAAGGGTCTTTAGATGTTTGAGTTTTTGTGGTCATTGTTGGACTCCTTGGTTTGTTGTGATTTTCCTTCTATTACTTTCTGTAAGGCTGGATTTGTGGCTACGTATTGTTTAAATTTGTTTTTATCCTGGAAAATTTTGTTATCTCCATTTATAGTGAATGAAAGCTTGGCTGGGTATAGTAGTCTGGGCTTGCATCCATGTTCTCTTAATTTCTGCAGTACATCTATCCAGGAAATTCTGGCTTTCATGGTTTCCATAGAGAAGTCCGGTGTAAGTCTGATAGGTTTACCTTTATAAGTAACTTGGCCTTTTTCCTTTGTAGCTCTTATTATTCTTTCCTTATTCTGTATGTTTTGTGTTTTGATTATTATATGGCGAGGAGTTTTTTTTTTTTTTTTGGTCTAGTCTATTCGGTGTTCTGTATGCTTCTTGAACCTTCATAGGTATATCTTTCTTTAGGTTGGGAAAGTTTTCTTCTATAATTTTATTAAATATATTTTCTGGACCATTGAGCTGCACTTCTTCTTCTTCTTCTACCCCTATTATTCTTAGGTTTGGTCTTTTTATTGTGTCCCAGATTTTCTGAATGTTTTGTGATGAGAATTTGTTGGTTTTGCTGTTTTCTTTGATCAGTGTGTTCATTTTCTCTATGGTATCTTCAGTGTCTGACATTCTTTCTTCTATCTCTTGTAATCTGTTGGTAGTACTTGTCTCAGTAGTTCCTGTTCGCTTACCCAGATCTTCCATCTGAATCCTTCCCTCAGTTTGTGTTTTCTTCAATACTTCCATTTCATTCTTCAAGTCTTGAACCGCTTCCCTTACCTGTTTGATTGCTTCTTCTTGTTTCTCTTGGTTTTCTTGGGTATCTTTGAGTGACTTATTCATTTCCTCTACCTTTTTGTTTGTAATCTCTAATTGTTTATGGCAGTTTTTCACCTCCTGTTTAAGGTCTTCTATTATTTTCATATAATTCACTTTTGAGTCGATTTCTTCTAATTCTTCTGGAGTTGGGTGTACAACTCTTCTTGTTTCGGGATCCCTGGATTCTGGGGATGTCATGTTGCCTTTCAGGTTGTTGGAGGAATTCTTGCATTGGCGCCTTCCCATCTCTTCCTTCAAATGGAACCAGGAGAGGCCTGGTGTCTTGGTCCAGTCTTTGCTGTGACTGACTCTCTGGGTGTTTCTCTTCAGTGTAGAAACAGGAACTGTACCATCCTGATGGAACTCCTTAGCACCAAAACATGGACGCCTGGTATTCCAATGACCCGCGGACAAAAGGGGGAACTTGGATGGTAGGGTGGGGATGAGCAGAATACAGGAAACCCTGCCTCACAAGCTGATGGTGCTTGTGCTCCCTTGCAGGGGTCCTTGAGGACTTCCCAGTAGGTAGGCACTCACCGCTCTGAGTGGGTAGCCTTCGTGTAGGAGTAGAAGACTGTTCCTGATCAAAGGACCTTGCAGACCAAGCAGGCTTGGGGGAGGGGGGGTCGTGTGTAAGAAAGACAGCCCTGCAGAAGGAGCTGGGAGAGGGGGGGTTGTGCTCTCTTCCGGGACAAACTGCCCCTGGATAGCACACACTCACCCATCCAGATGGAACTCCTCAGCACCTAAACAAGGCCGCCTGGTAGCCCAATGATCCGGGGACAAAAGGAAGAAAGTGGCAGGCAGGGCGGAGTCCAGGAGAGCACAGAAGATCCAGGAGCACAAGCTGGAGCTGCCTGTGCTCCCTTACTGGGGACCTTGAGGCCTGCCTGGCAGGCAGGCACTCACCACTCTGTGTGGGTAGCCTTAGTCTAGGAGCTTAAAACTGTCTTGATCACTGGTCCTAGCAGGGCAGGGTTGGGGGGAGCGTGCTGGGGGGCTGGGTCATGAGTAAGAAAGATGGCCCTGCAGAAGGAGCTGGGGGAGGGGAGTTTGTGCTCTCTTCAGGGACAGACCTCCCCTCTAGTGAATTTTTTTTACGAAGACTAACAAATGCTGTATAAATAAGGGTAACTGACACAGAAACCAGATGTAATTGAATCTTTGGCTCATGAAAATGCCAACTTACAATACAAAAGGATCATTGGGACTTTAAAGATCAGATCAGCACCCATGGATGAGTGAGTCTTGCATACAATGAATGTCGAGACACTTGACTATGGTACTTAAGTTTGAGTAGGAAAAGCAATGTCCAGTGGTAGGATAAGACATTAAAATACCAAATGATTTATTTGTGGTAGAATGGAATATCTGAGAAGGTATTTTAGACAAGGGATTCCGAGGAAAAATGTTTCCTTTAGGAACAGCAGGAATAGGATGACTCAGCTTTCTGGTATTTATAGGAGCTATGGCAAAGGCCAAAATTGGACCAATGAATGTAGGTCAATGAAAGATAGAAAAGGTGACATGATACCATTGGGAAACATTATGGCAGGCCTCTTGCAGACTCCCATGATGAACGTGTTCTAGTCTTTCCCAGTTACTGTGGAGAATGTGTCTCGCCAAAAAAAATTAAAAATCCAATGCCTTTTGTAAAAAAAAATACAATACTGGTCTGAGTTATGGAATAAATGTGGAGAGTGAGTCAAAATCTACAGTAGGACAGAGGGGATGAGTATTCTGGCAGATTTCTATAAATGACCAAAGCTAAGAGTATGTATACATGGCATTTTTATTGAAGGCTTACCAGACATGGTACAGATGTAAGTATCATTTTTCCAAAATCTTGGCCTCCAAATTGGCCTCTTCAAGAGTTAGACATTCAGTTTTTAGGAATTGGAACACTATCTCAGGAAAAACAAAGCACAAGATGGGTTGAATTCTTAGGGCCAGGAGGACAGAGAGGAAGACTGAGGCCATATGTAGCTTATATTGCAGTGAATTTGTGGAGTCCTAACCTATTGCAGCAATGGAATATCTAAATTACCATTCCTGCAGCCCCCAAAACTCATGTTTCTGGAAAAAAATATTAGAAGATATTATAGACAACGGTCATCAGCCATCCAAAGTAATGGGTAAACATTCAGAGGCACTAATTGCTCTACTTTTAACATGGTTAGCTGAGAAATGAATGTGGGTTAAATAGTGGGGGCTGAAGAAAAGCTGCATGCTTTAGAACACCTGGTACAAGAGCAACTAGATGATTGATATATTGAAGAAACTACCAGCCCTTGAAATTCTCCTGTATTTGTTGTCAAAAAGAAATCTGGAAAATGGAGAATGGTGACAAATCTAAGAGCTGTCAATAAGGTAATTCAACCTATGGGCCCTCTACAATCTGGAATTCTTCTGCCTTCTCTGTTACCAATGGGATGGCCTCGCATAGTTATTTATTTAAAGGATTGTTTCTTCACTATAACTTTACAAGAAAAGGATAGAGACAAGTTTGCCTTCACATTGCCTACTTACAACAATTCTCAGCCTAATAGGAGATGTAAATGGACACTCCTTCCACAGGGAATACTCAATAGACTCACCCTGTGTGAGCCAGCCATTGGAAATAATATGTAAGCAATTTCCTAAGTCAATAATCTACCATTGCATGGATGACATTTTGTTATCTGATTGAAATACAAATAATTTTGAAGGATGTTTGAAGAAGTAAACTAAGTCTTACCTAAATGGAGATTACAAAATGCCCTTGAAATGATTCAAAGTGGAAATTCTCTTATTTACCTAGGTTATAGAATAAGTTTGCAGAAGATTATAATACAAAAGGCATAAAATAGGAGACACCAGTTGCAGACTCTTAATGACTTTCCAAGATTATTGGGAGACATCTTCAGTCTATGACCAGCTGTTGGGATAACACATGATCTAATAGTTCATTTGAATAAAACTTTATATGGTGATAAGGACCTAAATAGTCCCAGAGAATTAATAGTTGAAGCAGGAAATGAATTGAAGATTGTTGAGGAAAAACTACAGGGGGCACATGTGCATAGGGTGAAGCTAAATCTTAATTGTATTCTAGTTATATTGCCTTCTAGAATTTCTGCTACAAGAATTTTTATGCAGAGGGATGATATTATCTTAGAATTGATCTTTTTACTATATAAGTCATGTAAAAAACTTATGTGGAAAAAGTCTCTGAATTAATTATAAAAGGTAAATTGTGACTTCGTCAATGCTAATCCAGCAGAGATTATCATGCCTTTTATTGCTGAAGAGATAAAAAAAGTTATGGGAAGACAATGAACCCTGGCAAAGTGCTTGTACTGATTTTTGGGGAGAAATTAGCAGCAATTATCCCAAAAGTGATAGACTTAACCTTACAAAGAGAATTTCTTAAATTCTCCCCCAAACTGTACATGATGCACCAATAACTAGAACCTAGATATTTTATTCTGATGCAAATAAATCAAGGAAGGCACGTTACAAATCAGAAGAATTAAGTAAGGGAGAACAAAGCCCTTATACTTCTGTCCAGAAGGCAGAATTTTATGCTATTCTTATGATACTAAGAGATTTTAAAGAACCTCGCAATATAGTTACTGATTCACAGTTTGCAGAAAGAGTTGTCTGGCATATTGAAACTGCTGAATTTAAACCAGGTGATATGGACTTGACTTCATTATTCATCAAAGTGCAAGATATAATCAGGAATATGTTTTGTCTATAACAATCTGATCCCATATGGGTCTGCCAGGTCCACTAACACAAGGTAATAAAGAAATTGGTCAATTATTAATTGGAAGTGTGTTGTAGGTCTCTGAATTTCATAAAAAAAGTCATGTCAATAGCAAAGGTTTAAATAAAGAGTTTCTATTACATGGCAATAAGCTAATGAGATTATAAAGAAATGTCCTACTTTATGTTTCTATAACCAAATTGGAGTGAATTGTTCCTGTTATGTGTAAAAAATGTCCCTCTCCATCTCTTCTGATTGATTTTAGTTTGAAGTCAACTTTGTTATAAATTAGTATGGCCACACCCGATTGTTTCTTAGGACCATTTGCTTGATAAACCTTTTCTCAGCCTTTTGCTTTGTGGTTGAGGTGTGTTTCTTGTAAACAGCAGAATGTTGGATCCTGTTTTCGTATCCAATCTCTTAGCCTGTGCCTTTTTATAGGTGAGTTGAATCCATTGACATTAAGTGATATTAATGACCAATGGTTGTTAACTCCGGTCATTTTTTTCTTTTTTTCTTTTTTGTTATTAGAGTTTGTGTGTTTTCCTTCTTCAAGTTGTGCTGGTGAAGGGTCATTAGATGTCTGAGTTATTGTGGGCATTGTTGGACTCCTTGGGTTGTGATTTTCCTTCTCTTACTTTCTGTAAGGCTGGATTTGTGGCTACATATTGTTTAAATTTGTTTTTATCCTGGAAAATTTTGTTTTCTCCATTTATAGTGAATGAAAGCTTGGCTGGGTATAGTAGTGTGGGCTTGCATCCATGGTCTCTTAGTTTCTGCAGTACATCTATCCAGGACCTTCTGGCTTTCATGGTTTCTATAGAGAAGTCAGGTGTAAGTCTGATAGGTTTACCTTTATAAGTAACTTGGCCTTTTTCCTTTGCAGCTCTTAATATTCTTTCTTTATTCTGTATGTTTTGTGTTTTGATTATTATATGGCGAGGACATTTTTTTCTTTTTGGTTTAGTCTATTCGGTGTTCTGTATGCTTCTTGAACCTTCAAAGCAATATCTTTCTTTAGGTTGGGAAAGTTTTCTTCTATAATTTTATTAAATATATTTTCTGGACCATTGAGCTGTACTTCTCCTTCTTCTACCCCTATTATTCTTAGGCTTGGTCTTTTTATTGTGTCCCAGATTTCCTGAATGTTTTGTGATGAGACTTTGTTGGTTTTGCTGTTTTCTTTGATCAGTGTGTTCATTTTCTCTATGGTATCTTCAGTGTCTGACATTCTTTCTTCTATTTCTTGTAATTGGTTGCTATTCCTTGTCTCTGTAGTTCCTGTTCATTTACCCAGATTTTCCATCTCCATCCTCCCCTCGGTTTTTGTTTTCTTCATAACTTCCATTTCATTCTTCAAGTCTTGAACCACTTCCCTTACCTGTTTGATTGCTCTTTCTTGTTTCTCTTGGTTTTCTTGGGTATCTTTGAGCAATTTATTCTCTTCCTCTACCTTTTTGTTTGTAATCTCTAATTGTTTATGGCAGTTTTTCACCTCCTGTTTAAGGTCCTCTATTAATTTCATATAATTCACTTTTGAGTAGATTTCTTCTAAGTCTTCTGGAGTAGGGTGTACAACTCTTCTTATTTCGGGATCTCTGGATTCTGATGATGTCATGTTGCCTTTCAGGTTGTTAGAGGAATTCTTGCATTGGCGCCTTCCCATCTCTTGCTTCAAATGGAACCAGGAGAGGCCTGGTGTCTTGGTCCAGTCTTTGCTGTGACTGACTCCCTGGGTGTATCTCCTCTATGTAGAAGCAGGAACCGTTCCTGTGCAGATGGAACTCCTCAGCACCGAAACATTGACGTCTGGTAATCCAATGATCCGTGGATAAAAGGGCGAACTTGGGGGGCAGGGCGGGGTCAAGTAGAGCACAGGAGACCCTGCAGCACAAGCTGAAGGTGCTCGGGCTCTCTTGCCAGGATCCTAGAGGTCTGACCGATAGGCAGGCACTCACTGCTCTGGGTGGGTATTCTTAGTGTAGTAGCGGAGAACTGTTCTTGAGCAAAGGACCTAGCAGACAGCAGGGCTGGCTTGGGGGTGGGGCTGGGGGGCTGGTTCGTGTGTAAGAAAGACAGCCCTGCAGCAGGAGCTGGGGAGGGGTGTTTGTGCTCTCTTCTGGGACAATCTGCCCATGGATAGCACACACTCACCCATCTAGATGGAACTCCTCAGCACCTAAACAGGGGTGCTTGGTAGCCCAATGAGCTGGAGACAAAAGGAAGAACGTGGCAGGCAGGGCAGGGTCCAGTAGACCTCAGGAGACCCTGAGCACAAGCTGAAGGTGCCCGGGCTCCCTTGCAGGAGACCTTGAGGCCTGCCCAGTATGCAGGCACTCACCACTCTGGGTGGGTAGTCTTAGTGTACTAGCAGAGAACTGTTCTTGAGCAAAGGACCTAGCAGACAACAGGGAAGGATTGTGGGGTGGGGCTGGGGGGCTGGTTCGTGTGTAAGAAAGACAGCCCTGCAGCAGGAGCTGGGGAGGGGGGTTTGTGCTCTCTTCTGGGACAATCTGCCCCTGGATAGCACACACTCACCCATCTAGATGGAACTCCTCAGCACCTAAACATGGGTACAGCTTAGATTCTTAAACACTTAGCAATTTAAAGTCACAAATCAAAAGTGCTCCTCGACAGTAAAAAAAAAATTACAAATTCATAAAAGAACAGATTCAGACATAAAAGCCTTGTAAATGGGTCACAATGTTGGATGAATTACATAGGCTTGAAAGAGAAAAAAAATAAAAAATAAAGTTAATGTCTTAAAAAGGGTAAAGTCTTTAAAGAGACAATACTGACAGTTATAGATTAAAAGTGAATAAAAATAAGCCACATAAAAATAAAAAATTCTCAGAGAGCCTGGATTTTATGTATTATTGTGTTTTCTTTAAAGTTTCTTTAAAGGTTTTGACTGAAAATGAGCTAAATACAGAGAGACATTTCATTGTGTGGGCTGCCAAACTACATGTATGTTCTAAAGGTATCATGACTTCCAAATTTGGGTCTAAGGATATGATGCTTTGGAGAGGGTCTTCTTTTGTTTTCACAGAGGATGAGACCCTGTAGATTACTTCTATTTCAATATGATAGGATAAACTGCTTCCACCTGAAACATTGCTATGAACACCTTAAAAAAGTCACTTCACTCAACTGCTGACTGAGATAAACCTGGCACACAGGTTATACCATAAAAGACCTAATTAACAGTGCCCCCATTCAGCACAAAGCAGTTTGGAGAGAAAAAACTGCACCCATATTCCCAAATATTACTTATAAATGTTCTTTTACATTTAAAGGGGCATATGATATACATGAATAATTTGCATTGGTATGGATTTTAATGTCAATTTTGTTATATGTATATGTATTTATGATATTGATTAAGGTATTGTGATTACGTAGTTCATTTAAAAATGTAATGTATAATTAGGAAATATAGGTTGCTAATGGATAATCATCGATAATAGTAAAGCTTGTAGTCATGTTAGTTAGATTTCCTAGATATATAGATATTTCAGTTAGATAGCCATTCTTCATATCTTTCAAAGACTACAGAACATGGCATTTAAGGTGTTTTAATAACTTAGGACTTTTCATGACAATGAGACATGTATGCTCCTGGGAGCACCAATCTACTTTGTGAGGAAGATGGGCATTGAAGAGGCTCCTTATGGAATTGGTTAGCCATTTGGGCAAGAAACTATTCTTGCCTGGACTGTTGCACAAACTGGACACAAAGAACCCTTCAGAGAGAGGACTGGTGAACTTGCCTAAAGGTGAGATGGTCTTTCGGGATTCCTGATTCATGAAAGAGTGTACTAGGCAGTCTGCAGGACAAAGCAGAAAGTGACTGAACTGTCTTTGGAATTTCCTGCTTCATGGAAATGTCTACTGGATACTATGGGCCTGTAGGCTGAATATGGATGCCCCAACTGTACAGAGGAACTTTGGGTGACTGTCTAGGCAGCGAGATGTCTCTGTCATTTCTAGAGTTTGGAAGTTGCTTATTTCTTGCTTGCTTCGGTAATATTATATCCTTCTGGAGTCTTTTATGGAGTTGAAGAATAGATAGATAGTTATAGTTTTCCTTAGTTATGATAAAAGATAAAGTAGATATAAATTTTGTAACTATAATTCTTGCTTGATAACTGTTTTGTTATATGTAATTTTACTATGTTAAAGTTAAAGCCTTTCTTTTTTGTTTAAACAGAAAAAGGGGAAATGATGGAGGAGGGTCATCTGTTTTTGTGTTACTTTCATTGGTTAATAAGGAAACTGCCTTGGCCCTTTGATAGGACAGAAAATTAGATAGGTGAAGTAGACAGAACAGAATGCTGGGAAGAAGGGAAGTAAAGCAGTCGCCATAGCTCTCCTCTCCAAGATGGACACAGGTTAAGATCCTTTCCGGTAAGCCACCACCTCGTGGTGCTGCACAGATTATTAAAAATGGGTTAATCAAGATGTGAGAATTAGCCAGTAAGAGGCTAGAGCTAATGGGCCAAACACTGTTTAAAAGAATACAGTTTCCGTGTAATTATTTTGGGTAAAGGTAGCCGTGCAGGAGCTGGGCAGCAGGAAGCGGCCCACCACTCCCATCTACAGGAGGGCCCACTTGTTCGTCCTGGCTTAGCCCCCACCCAAAAAAGACACACAGAAACTGTATTAATTAAATCACTGCTTGGCCCATTAGCTCTGGTTTCTTATTGGCTAACTGTTATATTAATTTAATACATTTTAATGATCTGTGTATCACCTTGTGGCAGTGGTTTCCTGGCAAAGCATGTCTATCTCCAGCAGTGATCCGTGTCATCTCCTACTCTGCCCTTCTTCATCCCAGCATATGGCCTAGCTTTCCCCTGCCTAGTTCTGTTATTCCCTGCCATAGGCTAAAAGCATTTCTTTATTAACCAACAGAAGGACCTCCTACACTAATAGGCATATTCATAAACATTTACAGCCTACTATATTTTAACCAGGGAGATATATACAAACTAAATGGACCCATGTAGATTGGAGAAATATAAGCAATAAGTGAAAGTCTCCTGCCTTTCATTGTGGAATACATCAGACCAATTATTTTTTTTTAAAATAGCATTTCTCATTTTACGTACCAATGCTAGTTCCCATTCCCTCCTCTTTTGATCCCTCTATCTTTCTTTGTGTCTGAATCTGTCCTATTGTGTATCTGAAATTCATTTCTGTCCAGTAGTGCTTCTTAAAGTGTTAAGCATAAAAAAGCTAAGCATCAGCATTACTAGGACTAGGGCTGCTTTGCCTTTTGGCCCCACTCAGTCCAGCAGGTTGAAGGTCCATTCACTGCTTCTGAAAGCCTTTATCCCTACCCCATATCCAGGGTTGAGGTGAAGCATGTCTGTGTTGCCATTAAGCAAGTTGTTAATTCACAAATTTCATTCACAAACTTCATTTAAATGCACCATAGCCATACCTCCTGAAAGAGTCAGAGCATTTGTGTTGCCATTTTGAAACTGCACTTTTGTTCTTTTCTTTTTTTTTGCTATCACTGAAATCAGGACAACCTCTCTTAAAAAAAACTGTAGCATGCCACCAGCAAGCAAAGCCCATCCAAAAAAAATGCAACTAAGTTTTGATTTTAAAGTCTAGAATTCCTTTCCAAGCCCTCTCAGGTTTTATGTGGATTTATCTAGCACACATTGGAGCACTAATCTGTTGTATCAGGCTGATTGTTTGTTCCCAGCTGCTTAATCCCAAAGTAATCACACAGAAACAGTATTAAGTAAAACAGTTTGGCCTATTAGCTCTTTCTTCTTATTGAATAGCTCTTACATCTTAATTTAACCCATTTCTACTAATCTTTACTAATTTCTACTAATTGCTGAAGCTTCCTGGCAAGTTTGCATCCAGCATCTGTTTCAAGCTGGGCTACATGCCTTCTCCTGACTCTGCCTTCTTTCTCCCAGCATTCAGTTTAGTTTTTCCCACCTAGCTCTGTTCTGCACTATTATAGGCCTAAAGCAGTTTCTTTTAATCAATGATAATCACAGCATACAGAGAGGAATCCCACATCAAATTTAGATGCCATGATTCTGGTTCAATTATTGTGATTTCCACACCTGTCTTAACAGGAAATCAATGACAATGTCTTACCAAATTGGCTGACAATGCCAGTGAATTGTGAGGTGTAGCACATTTGAACAGAGAATTCAGGCAATGAACGGCCTCCTTGAAAACGTCTGTGGCTGCTCACATGTAGCCAAGGAGAAGGGGTGTAGGAAAATCCCAAAGTCTACAGAAGAGAGAGAGACAGAGACAGAGAGAGGGAGATCTGAAAAAATGCACAGGGGATTGTGTGAAACAAAACACATGTGGTGAGTTGGGGGTAGCCTGAAGGCAGAGCGAGATGGTCTAGGGTAGGTAAGCCCTATTGTATTTGGAGCCCAGGTGCTTCTGGAGTTTGCATGACAGTTGAATACTGTTTCAGAGAGACTACAACAGGAAAATTGCAAACTCACTCAGAGACTTGGGGAACAGAGAAAAGAAAGACTCACCAGGCAGAGCAAGAACCCCACATGAAGCTCTGGCCTGTGCCAGTGGTTACAAAGTCACAAGCAAGTGGCTTTTTCATGAATTCTTGCCTTTAAGTTGGGCACCAATATTTAGCATGAGTGTTAACAGGTCTTAATAATAAAAGGCCCAAGTTAGATATAGGGGAAAGTGCTGAGATATTAGAGAGGCAAGGATAAAAACAACAGCCACCTTACTTCTCAGTTTCCCAACCAAAAAGAAACAGAGTTTCTCTTTCCTTCTAACTTATCACTTTCCTCTTTCTGCTCAGCCATAGCACTTTCTGTCACCTCCAGACCTTTAAGGTTAGCCCTCTGATCTTTAGCAAGCTTTATTTGTACAAAGAACATATAACCACAGTCTCTATCTTAGAACTCTTGTCAATCAACATTTTTAAGGAAAAAAACAAGATAGGGGTACGGGAGACTAGTTAGCAGGGAGGAACAGCAAGGCATTGAGTTGGGGGCATAAGGAATCCAGGAGAACACCTAGTAAGCAAGGGGTATATCTTGTGGTGCAGGAGAGGGAGAGACACTGGTGCATGCAGTATACACCTAGGCAGCTACGGCTGAGACACTGATGCAGTTTGAGGAACCCCAAAGCACGCTGACTCATTGTTGTTGTTCCCCCACTGTGTTTGTTCACTCAGTCTGCCTCAGTGTTCTCCTTTCCTTGTGTCTGCAACATTGAGAAACACTGAAATTTCCAGGTGGACACCAAGATAATGGAAGGGTCCACTCAGGCATCCAGGGGGGTAATAAGGAGGTTAACGATGGTCAAAGGTGGAACATTAATGCAGCCATGGCAACACCAAAGCAGCAAAGAGGACTATGGCATTGATGAAGCAAGGGGGGAAACCATTAGAAAAAAAAACAAAGAAAACTGAGAGGACATATAGGCAGCCAGAAGTGTTACACTGAGGCCACCTCTGGCACTCTGAGCTAGCTGGTGGGACACTGAGGTATTCAGGAGGAATATTAAAGCAGCTAAGAGGGAACACTGAGGCAACAAGGTGGGCACACTGAGGTAGCCATGGGGCAGGAAACAGTATAGGCCTCTAGCAGACTCACTGTATCAAGGGTAAATATTAGAAGAGAATAGTTGTTTTTTAGAACTTTAACCTTGATGGAAATTTTGGCAATCAGTTATTGCTTTCTGTAATTTATAGAGGTATTTTTCTGAAGCATCCTTACAATCTTTGCATAACTATGGTCACAGGATGCTTCTGGAACACCTGAAGCTCTTGAATTATTGGTTAATGTCAAGGGTACACTGTAGTATGAATTTTAGTTGATATTAATTATAAAAACTCAGAGTCACATATTAGGGGGTCAATGATGAGGGATCAAAGAAGCAGAGCACCCAGCCACTAGAGAATTTTCACCTCTACTAATGCTTAGACTGAAAGGGCAGTCCTGTTCTCAGACAGTGTGGAGGCCCAAAAATGTGAGCCTACTTTATCTTGACTAATGGTCTGAGAGTTGGAGCTTACTTCTGTTCCTTCAAGGTTATTGTCTGCTTCTACCTCAAACAAACATCCAACCTTGAGTTATATAAGAGAGTTCTGCTCTCTCAAGATCATTGCCAACAGATGTAGCCGATGTAGCTAATATCCAGACCTGGTATTTCATGTATTGAGATGTAGATCTGTTTATACCTTAAACAAAAGTCTAAGGATCCAACTAAATTCCTACTCACTTTGAGATATAATTATGGATTCCCCCCAGGGAGTGGCTTGCCTACAGAATGCATAGGTCTAGGTTGTGAGCATTACTTGTCTTGATGCAACCTGCAGTCCTTCAACTGATTTGTTCATTTCTTTGTATCATGTTAGTGCAGTTTTTAAAAATCCTACTCCCAGCTTTTGGGGCTGGGGTATTTAAACAAGTGGTAATTAAACATGGGCAATTTCAGTATTCACTGTAACTGCCTGATGGTACTATGCTATGTTTCTGCTTTATTATTTTCACTCACATCTTCATTCTCTTTACTTATTTTTCTGCTCCCCATGCTCCTACATTGCTAAGTGGTATCCTTGTCAAAGCTGGTCTCTCACAAGACTGTTTCCTCAAACTGTATCCTCAGAGTTACTGCCTTGCATTTTCCTCAGACTGCAATGAACTCCTTTACACTTTTGTCCTATATTCTTCTCTCTGCCCAGCATGTCTTCACTTCCCTAGTATTGAGATTAATGGTGTGGGATCCCAAATGCTGAAATCACCTTTGTATGAGCTCTGTTTCTCTTTTACACAGATTCAATCTTGGGTAACCCAGGGTGACTTTAAACTAAAAGAGATCCCTCTGATTCTTTCTCCTGAATCCTGGGATTAAAGGTGTGTACCACCACTCCCTGAAGTCTAGTGGTTTAGATCTGCACTCTGATCTTCAGGCAAACTTTATTTGTTAAAATACAAAGTATCACTGCAGTACACAATGTGGACTAAAATAATAGGGGCACAATGCTTCAGAAAAACACTTGGATTAGATCATGGGCTTTGTATGATGAACTTGTCTGCCCATAAAGCAAATTTGTGTAGCATTCATTAAATATACCTCTGTACTGCTGCTTGAGTTTCAGTTTAACAGAGGCTAGACTTTTTTGCTGCCACACAGACCTAAAGATTTCATCTTGGTGTGACCTCTTACTTCAACTAACTCATACAACACAGAACACCAGACAACAGGGCACCAAGACAGCTGGCAGTGCTCTGTGGAACCCAGCAGTACATGCTAGCAGCAGAAGGGTGCATACCAAGGCAGCCAGGGGTACAATAAAGTATTATGGGAAGACATTGATGCAGCTGTGGGTACATGAAAGAAGCATAAGGGACATTGAGGCAACCTCGGTGATATACAGACAGTCATAGGGACAGCAAGTCAACAGATAGATACTGAGGCTGTGGGAAAACACTGAGAAAGCCTGAGGGATGCCAAATATCTGGGGAAGGCAACAAGGCAGTTTGGTGACAGGGAGGGAGCAGGGAAACAGCAAAGAGGCATGAGGGGCTGATCCAGCTAGGTAGACCTCCAGACATCCTGTGGGACTACAAGGTAACCAGTTGGGGGCAACATTGAGGCATGTGGGGTACACTGAGACATTCATGGGAGATACATAGGCATCTGTTGTTTGACTCACACAGCCAGGGAGACAGTAGGGGGAGGGACACTGAGACAGCTTGGGCGAAACTGGAAGTTTGGGGAAAGGGAACACCAAAGCAGACAAGGGTGCAACATCAAGGTAGACCATGGCATTCTGAGCAAGCCATGGCACACCAAAGTATCAGAAGAGAACTCTGAGACAGTGGGACGCACCCTCCAGGAAGGTGTTGAGGCTACCTAGACAGAATGTTGGCCATCGAGGCAGCCAAAGACAGGGAAGAAGTTGTGGGTCATGTATTGAGACAAATGTAGCTGGTTGAACACTGTGGAAGGGGTAGGGATGATGATGAAAATAAAACACTCAGGCAAGTGATAAGGCAACAAAGCAGGGTGGGAACATTGAGGCATCTCAGGTAGGGTACCTAGGTGAATCTGGGTTTACCTAGAGATCTCAGGTAGGTTGGACGTCAAGGTAGCCTGGGTATTTTTGAGGAAGCTTGGGGGGCTCAGAGTTAGCCTAAGGTACATTGAGGCTGCTGGGAGGACACTGAGGTTGTGGGGGCTGGTGTATGGCTGAGGCAGCCTGGAGGACACTGAAGATGCTGTTATGCCCAAGTCAAGGTGACCCCTCAGAGACTACAGTGGAGATCAAATCAATATGGAAAGGCAAAGAGCCTACTCAAGTTTGAGCTTAGACTCTCTATCAGGCTGATGCAGTGGTGAGAGCACAGAGCTCTGAATCCAGTTGGGTACAGATTTTAGCATAGCAAAAGGACTGGTGATAGAATTTCTAAGCATTAGGACCCCTGATTGGCTGACATTTCTCTAGAGGTGTTTTAGCAAAATGGGATAGGTGCATGCTGGTCTAAGGGACATCTGTTGGCCTTATGTACAATAGTTGGAAATGTTTGGAATGTCAGATACTTTCCCCTTAGGTTGAAATGCCAGCTGATCTCCCACTGGATGCTGATTGACCCATTACTGGGTAATGTCTGCATGGAGTCTGTTTGTGGTTTTCCCTGAAACTTGCTGTCCACAGTATACTGAAACTCAGACCTATTTTCTAGCTGGTCTCTCCATCTATCACAGTACCAGTGCAGTCCAGCTGCCCTGGGTCCTCCCCTCTTCACAAGAACCAAGGATAGGACTCTATGGGTCCTGTCTGTTTAGAGGTTCAAGGAAATAATGCTGGGATCTAAGAACCACCAGCTAACAGATTTTTTTTATCTATTTGCATCTATTTCCATTCTTAAGGCCCCACAGTTCTGATTTTTAAGTACAATCAAATTATAATCCTGAATGATGTATATAGAAATAGTAATTTCTTAAGGGAATATAATATTGTGTTGATTCTGTATGAATTCATCAATTGACAATTCTGGGTCTATTCTCCTGTATCAATAAGCATTATAGTTAGTTATTTTATTCCCTATGCAAGGGAATTTCCTTTTCAGTTTGCATTTCAGCCAGGAAGCACAGAATGGTATATTCTTTTCTGTAGCTACTTCCAGCTGACATTGTAGTATTGTTGTCAGGGTCCAAGAAAGCTGAAATGCCAGTCTTCAAACAGTCAAAGACTGGGCAATGAAGCATTTGTAAGAAGCATCTGGTTCATTGACTGTATTGAAGAGATAGGATGGTCACATAGGGTGGACTGGTCCACACCAGCTTTCAGCTCATCCAGGGATCACAGTCATTTGGAACAAGTTGTAATCAGCAACTGATGCTTGGACATGCCTGCCAGCAAAGTGGAAACTTCTTGAGACAAGTTTAAACTAGGAATAGAAGTTATAATTTATTAATTACTTGGAACTTTTATGCTTATAGTAATAGTATATGAGAAAGAAAGGTGTCCCAAGATCAGGAAAAAGAAAAATATTATCATCTTAAGGAGTAGACAGATGGGGAACAGGTAGGTTGTTCTTATATGAAGCCCTTTTGACCTGTGTTAAGTAGGTCCAAGTTTTATAACTTCTTCAATCCTCTGACATGTATGTAAATTTTTATTTTATAAAATGGCATAATATGCTTTGGATACCAATCTGTACTGAAATTTATATTGCAGAGAAAGCAACTAACCAGCATCTATAAAACAACAGGAATAGACTTATACCTTTGAATCCTAACAAAAACTAGATTTGTGTTAGAAGCATGTACATTTTCTTCTGTCAAATATAGATAGGAATAAAATAGTTTTAGGCCAAGAAAAGCGCCCTAAAGTCTATACTTAGAAGATAACCAAAATAAATCTAAAATCTTGAGCTTGTGAGTGAACAGTAAGTTTCAGCGCCATGCTTTCAACAAAACTTAGAGACACACCAGAAAACACAGACCAAACTCTCCAACAAAACAAGGAGACACAATTTTGGGGAGAAACAGTCAAATCTTTTATAAACACACCAGAAAACACAGAGAGGAAAACTTTCCAGCAAAACTAGCATGCACATCGTTCTCCAGAAATAGCAACTTTCTAATATGACAAACCCAACTTACACTTTTGACCCATCTTTAAAGTCCTGAAAGTGGTCCAGGACAAGGTAACACATTGAGCCTGTTCCAAAGGACAAAGAAAAAACAGTTCACAGAACAATACAGAGTCCTCCTGTCACCCAGAGGCAAACTGACACTGAGGCTGTGACCTCATGTTAGCCTGCAGTTTGACCCATGTTGTCTATCCAAAGAAACTAAAGGGATCCAATTCTGTTCAGAAAGGTAACTCTGCTAGGTACCCTACCTGCAACACTCCAGCAATCTGCCTAGATTGTTTGAAGGCAAATACAGATTTCAGACAAATACAGATTTCTAGGCCCAGTTACAGATTAACTATAGAAGACAGGAGATGGGAGTAAAACACATAGAACTTACCAGACTGTGAAGATACCATGGGTGTTAGACCCAGAGAACTTGGGGGATCCTGGAAGAGATTCCAACTAATATCTTAAAGTCACAGGGATCTCTCAAAAACAGATTGTATCCATGTTCAAAAGCAAAGAGCCTTTATTCAAGCTTGAACTTGAACTGTTTGTTTGATGCAGCAGTGAGAGCAGAGAGCTCCGAGTCCTGTTGGTGTATAGTTTTAGAATATCATAGCAGAGGTAGGGGTGAGAGGATTTCCAAGCTTTAGGACCCTTTGTTGGCTGACATTTGTCTAGGTGTGTCTTGGTGAAATGGGATAGATGCATACTGGGTAAAGGGACATCTGGTGGTCTTATCTACAGTAGTGAGAAATGTTTGGAATGTCAGATACTTTCTCCATAGGTTGGAATTTAGCTATTCTGTCAGTGGATGCTGATTGGCCCATTCCTGAATGGTGTCAGTTTGTGTTTTTTTTTTTCCTAAAACTGAGTGCTGTCTTACATTATACTGAAATTCAGATTTAATTTCTGGATGGTGTCTCTCAAGCCTGTCATGGTGTCAGTGTATTAAGTTGCCCTGCGCCCTACAGCAGCAATGTGAGGGGGCATGAAGGAAATCAGGAGGAGTACACTGAGGCATCTGGGAGAGAGTGTGTAACTCAGTAGGAATACTGTTAAGTATTTTCTGGCCAACAAGCCTCTCTGCTGATGCAAACAATCCCAAACAGACCAAATCAAACCGAATTAAAAGATACCCAGGTTTAATGGCTGCCAGCATTCCCAGGTGGTCCCAGGAAAACATGGAGAAAAGAAGAAAAAGAAGAGACCACATGTTCATTCTCAGGGAGGGGGAGTTTAAATATCCTGTGGGAGTGATCTTGGATTTCCCTGGGAAGGGGATACAATTTGGAGTCCTTTCTTGACCCTCCCTGGGGAGGCATCTCCATTTGGTGGGCTTTCCTAGAGGTGGGGTTTGAACTGAGACAACTCCCAGGTGAGGGTGTTTATGCCAGGAACTGGGGTGAAACTGCCAGCTAAATAATCCAAACTTTTTGTACAAAGGGGTGCCAGGGGGCTGAGGTGCTGCTTTAAACCAAACATTTCCGACATTTTTTGGATAAAGGAGCACTGGATCAAGTCTGACTACTTCCTTTGGGCACAGGACAATGTGGGAGATGGGAGAGCTGGGAGTTTGTGGGCTCATGCTCAGAAAGAGGTGTGGTTGGAGAGGCATCCAGTTTACTGTCGTCCTGGAGACCTCAGGCTGGTGGACCCTGAGGGAGATGAGAAGGCAAGTGGCTAAGAGAAAAATATATTGCTATTATTGGCCCTATGAATGGGGCTAGCCATGGAAACAGTCATTAAATAAAAGAAAGAATAGGGCAGAGAAGTGTCCTGGTTGTACAGGCGAGATTCCAGTGTATAAGTGAGACACAAGAGCAGATATGCACTTTGAAAACAAGATCTTCGTTGGTTGGTATCCTTTAGAGCTAGGATAGTTGGTACCAATGGTGAAGTCCCAGGAGCTGGTGAAGGTTTTGGTATTGTCTGGAGAGCACTTTGTAAGTTGGTCTTGGACTATACAGCAGGAATGACCTGTAAAATATGCTTGAAAATGGGTGGGGTTAAAATAGGCTCTGAAGACCAGACTGTTAGTTTTTACCAGACCAGATTTATTGATAAAGTAGTACAACATTTTAAGAACCCATAGATATATGTAAGACAACTTAAACAGGAACATTTCAGGAGACAATTTTAAAAAGTTGGGAACTCTGGGGTTTTTTAAGCTATACCTGGAACCTGTTAATCCTGGACTATGAAGCATGTGATAGAAGTACACCTGCATTTTTAGCTGGAAATTTAACAAAGGAGATAATGAGCTACCAGTACCTTATATTATCAAATGCCATTAGACAGATCTAAGAGGGACAAATGAGCAAAAGTGAGACAGCTTTTTAGCTATGCAGGCAATTCCAAGTCTCTACTTAGTTCTCAGAGGACACCAGCCTTAGAAGCAATGCTTGCCATTAGCTGCTGAGTACAAGAGGCCTAAAGATTTTCCAATGGGGGGAAGATTTAGTATACCTTTCTTGGCAGAATGAGATGATCATATCCCCAACTGTAGTGTCCAGGAAGCTGAAGGAGTGTAAGACTGCTTTTTTGCTGTGTGGGAGGCTTTGCCATGTCTAAAAGCAAGTCTTGAGGTGGATGGTCTTTTACAACCATGCATCTTCTTGGAGGAGCTATAAGATGCTGCAGGAGTTGGCATATCTCTGTGTTAGAGGCTCTTTTGTTCAATGCCATACTTTTATATCTGTAAAAGCACTCAAGAATTAGGTATCATTACCTGTTAGTTATCTTTAAACTCGACATATATGTTCAATTTAGACATCTATTTTACCAAATTAATTACAGCTTACCAATGCTAGTAAATGTAAGATGATTAAAAGAAATATTTTAATAAGTCAATAAATACTAGCATATGTGGGTCCTCTTATCTAAGCTGACAGTGAGGTCAAAATGGAGGTTATCCATGTGTTCGTATTTTTCTAGAACTCTTGTAATTTGGAGTTATAAATTTTAAAGATCTTAAAGCATGCACACATACACACAGAGATCTTAAAGCATGCACACATACACACAGAAAAATAAGACAGACATACTGTGGAAACATTCACATACCCACACAGACATAAAGGAAGCATACTGTGGTCAAATTATTTTAACAGACAGACAAATAAAACATTTTTAGCAACCTGTGTCAGCTGACAAATTTAAAAATCCTGGTGTAGGCAATACTGAGTGCACCCGAGCCTGGGAACACTGATGCAGAGACTTTTGCAGTACCAACTTCAAGCCAGACACCTCTGCAGGAGTGGATCTAGACCAGGATTTATGGAAATAGGTCAAAGTCAGTAACCTAGGCCAAAGTAGACCTGAGGCAAGGAACTCCACCTTAGGCTGGAGCAGGTTTGAGGCAACAAATTCCACAGGAGTGAGACTGAACCAGCTACCTAACATGGAATGGGGAGGAAGCAAGCTCCACAGGAGCAGAAGCCAGGAGCCAATAAAGTCCCTGGAGCCAATCTAGTCCTAGGACAGAGGTGGATCAGGATTGAGCTAGTGACCTGGTCCAAAGATAGCAAATTCCACCAGAACAGATACACAGGAGGAACCACTGAATGAGTGAGCCAAAGCCAGAGACTTCTGAGAGTCCAGACGTGAATCTTGGACCTTCAAGGAAGTAGACATAAGCCAGGACCCCTGTGGGTCTGGGTGTGAGTCTAGGGCATCCCAGGAACTAGGCCTGAGCCAGGATCCCCACCTGTCTGGGCATTGATCTGAAATTTCCCAAAGAGTAGGCAGGAATCAGAGATCTTTGTGGTGCCCGGTGTGAGTCTGGGACCTCAGAAAGAGTAGGTCTGTGCTAAGACCTCTGTGAGTACAGGCATTGGTCTGGGACATCAAAGGGACATCTGCAAGAGGAGATCCAGATCAGGATTTACAGAAACAGGTTAAAGCCTGTAACCTAGGCCAAAGTAGGCCTAAGACAGAAAGCTCCAAGGGAGCAGAGCAAAGCACAGGAGCACTGAGCTATCTCCAAGAACACGGAGTAACCAATGGGGTAACTAGAACTGTGGCAGTCATGGTACCAAGAGGGACAATCATCTGAGCCTTGGATTATATGGTACCTAGAAGATTATTCAACAGAATCTCAGACAGTTATAGCCACACCAATTATAGGAAAAGATGAATAGAAAAGGTAAGAACATACACAACACCACAAAGAGCAACACAACACCAGTAAAACTTAAAGACCTTACAACAGCAAGACCTGAACAACCAAATATAGATGAAGCAGAAGAAAATGACTTAAAATAACTTAAAGAGAATGTTTGAAACTCTTAATGAGGAAATGAGAAATTTCCTTAAAGAAATGGAAGAAAAGACAAACAAAAATTTGGAAAACATCAGCAAATCTCTCAAGGAAATCCAAGAAAAAGAAATCAAATATATGAAAAAAAAACTATTCAGGAATTGAAAACTGAAATAGAGACAATAAAGAAAACACAAGCCAAGGGAATTATGGCAACAAAAATCATGAGCAAACGATCAGGAACTACTATGCAAACATGAACAGCAGAATACAAGAGAAAGAAGAGAGAATCTAAAGCACTGAATATACAATAGATGAAATAGGATCATCAGTTAAAGAAAACTTTAAATCTAACAAAAGCTTAAGCCAAAATATCCAGGAAATAGAGGCCAGCATGAAAAGGCCAAATCTAAAAATAATAGGTATAAAAGAAAAAGAAAAAATTCAACTCAAAAGCACAGAAAATATATTTAACAAAATCAGAGAAGAAAATTTTCCCAATCTAAGAAAAGATATGCCTATGAAGATACAAGAAGCTTACAGAACACCAAATAGACAGGATACAATAAAAAAGTCCTCTCACCACATAATAATCAAAACACTAAACATAAAGAGTAAAGAAAGAATATTAAGAGCTGCAAAGGAAAAGGGCAAGTAACATATAACGGTAGACCAATAAGAATCACACCTGATTTCACATTGGAGACAATGAAATCCAGAAGGTCATGGTCAAACATTGATGTAAGAATGATTTCTTTCTAATCTGTTGCTTTCATTGGTTAATTAATAAAGAAACTGCCTAGGCCCATTTGATAGGCCAACCCTTAGGTGGGTGAAGTAAACAGAACAGAATGCTGGGAGAAAGAAGCCAAGTCAGGAGTCATCATGATTCTCTCACCTGACACAGCCACAGGTTAAGATATTCCCTAGTAAGCCACCTCGTGGGCTACACAGATTATTAGAAATGGGTTAGATCAATATGTAAGAGCTAGCCAATAAGAGGCAGGAACTAATGGGCTGGGCAGTGTTTAAAAGAATACAGTTTCCATGTAATTATTTCAGGGCATAAACTAGCCATGCGGGCGGCCAGGTGGCGGGTCGCAGCCTGCCACTCATATCACAACAAAATATTATGCAGAAATTAAGAGACCATGGATGTAAGCCCAAATGCCAGATACTATATTCAGCAAAACTCTCAATCACCATAGATGGACGAAATAAGTTGTTCCAGTACAAAACTAAAGTTCAAATCCAGCCCTACACAAAATACTAGAAGGAAAACTTCAACCTAAGGTAGTTGGCTACAACACCAAAACCACAGACAATCTCACAGCAGCAAATTCCAAAGAAGGGAATGATGCACAAATTAACATCACCAACAATAAAAACTAAATTAACAGGAGATTGAAATCATTGGTCATTAATATCCCTTAATGAAAATGGACTCAATGTACCTATAAAAAGGGCAGACTAACTGATTCGATACAAAAACAAAATCTATCTTGTTCTGCATACAAGGAACACATCTCAACCTCAAAGACAGACATTGTCTCGTAGTAAAGGGTTGGGAAAAATATACCAATTAAATGCACCTAAGAAATAAGGGGGTGTAGGTATTCTAATATCTAACAAAATAGACTTCAAGCTAAAACCAGTCAAAAGAGACAAAGAAGGTCATTTCATATTAGTCACAAGAAAACTCCATCAAGAGGAAATCTCAATACTGAACATATATGCCCCAAATACAAGGGTACTCTCATATGTAAAAGAAACACTTCTAAAGTTAAAATTATACATTAAAACCCACACACTAATAGTGGGAGACTTCAATTCTACACTCTTACCACTGGAAAGATCAGTCAGACAAAAAATGAACAGAGAAGAGAACAGAAGTTATGAATACAAAGATCTATAGATTATTCCACCCAAACATAAAAAATATACCTTCTTCTCAGCACCTCATGGAACATTCTCAAAAACTGACCAATTACTTGGTAACAAAATTAACCTCAACAAATACAAAATAATTGGAATAACCCAATGTACCTTATCAGATCACCATGCTTTAAAACTAGAAATCAACAGCAATACTAATTCCAGAAAACCTACAAATACAGGGAAATTAAACAATGCTCACCTGAATCATCAATGGGTCAAGGAAGAAATGAAGGGAGAAATTAAAGACTTCATAAAATTCAATGAAAATGACCATACAGCACACTCAAATTTATAGAACACAATGAAAGCAGTGTTAAGAAGAAAGTTCATAGCACCAAATGCCTACATAAAGAAGCTGGAAAAATCCAACACTAGTGAATTAACAGAACATTTGGAAACTTTAGTACAAAAAGATGAAAACTCACTTAAGAGAACTAGACAGCAAGAAATAATCAAAATGGAAGCTGAAATCAACAAAATAGAAACAAAGAAAACAATACAAAGAATCAATGGGTCAAAGAGTTGGTTCTTCAAGAAAATCAACAAAATAGACAAAACTTTATCCAAATCAACCAAAGGTAGAGAGCGAATATCCAAATTGACAAAATCAGAAATAAAAGGGGGACATAACAACACACATGGAAGAAATGCAGAGAATATCAGGTCATATTTTGAAAACCTGTACTTCACAAAATTGGAAAACTGAAAGGAAATGGACAACTTTATGGATATATATCACTTACCAAAATTAAATCACGTTCAGATAAGCAAATTAAACAGGCCTAAAACTGCTGAAGAAATAGAAATTGTTGTAAGGAGATGTTGCCTTGTTTGTCCTTGCCACCCACCTAGCTTACAACCGAAATAACCATACAGAAACTATATTAATTAAAACATTGTTTGGCTATTAGTTCTAACTTCTTATTGGCTAACTCTTACATATTAGTTTATCCCATATCCATTAATCTGTGTATTGCCATGTGGCTGTGGCTTACCAGAGATTTTAACCAGCATCTGTCTCAGTTGGAGGATCCATGGCTTCTCTGACTCTACCCTCTTCCTCCCAGCATTTAGTTTTGTTTTCTCCTTCTACCTAAGTTCTGCCTTATCAGGCCAAAAGCAGTTTCTTTATTCAATAAGAAACAAAAGCAACAAATTAACAGAAGAACTTCCTAAACCAAGAAACAGTCATCAAAATTCACCCAACCAAAAAAAAAAGCACAGGTCCAGATAGTTTCAGCTCAGAATTCTACAAGATTTTCAGTGAAGAAATAATACGAATACTTCTCAAATTATTCCACACAATAGAAACAGAAGGAACAATTCTAAACTCTTTTTATGAGGCAACAATTACCCTGATACCCAAATCACAGAAAGATATTACTAAGGAGAATTACAGACCAAACTCACTCATGGACATTGATGCAAAAATACTAAAATTAAATACTGGCAAATAGAATCTAAGAACACATCAGAACCATCATCCACCATGATCAAGTCAGCTTCATCTCAGATATGCAGAATGATTCATCATATGAAAATCTGCCAATGTAATCCACCATATAAACAAACTGAATAATAAAAAAGACATGATCATCTCATTAGATGCCAAAAAAGCTTTCAACAAAATACAACATCCCTTCATGATAAAAGTCTTGGAGAGAGCAGGGATACAGGAACATCCCTAAACATTTTAACAGCAATTTACAGTAAGCCAACAGACAACATCAAACTAAATGGTAAGAAACTCCCAGAGATTCCACTGAAATTAGGAACAAGACAAGGTTGTCCACTCTCTCCATATCTATTCCATATAGTTCTTGAGATTCTAGCTAGAGCAATAACACAAAAGGAAATCAAGGGGATAAAATAAAAAAAGATGAAGTCAAACTCTCATTGTTTGTTGATGATAAGATAGTTTAGAAAAGCAATCCCCAAAATTCTATCAAGGAACTTCTACAACTCATAAACGCTTTCAGTAATGTAGCAGGATACAAGATTAACTCAAAGAAATTAGTAGCCTTCCTGTATATAGATGATAAAAGGGCTGGGAAAGATATCATAGAAACAGCACCCTTTACAATAGCCACAAATAGCATAAAATATCTCAGAATAACTTTAACCAAACAAGTGGAAGATTGTATGACAAAAACTTTAAATCTTTGAGGAAAGAAATTGAAGAAGACACCAGAAAGTGGAAAGATCTCTGATGCTCTTGGGTAGGCAGAATTTAGTAAAAATGGCAGTCTTAACAAAAGCAATCTACACATTCAACGCAATGCCCATCAAAATCCCAGCAGAATTCTTCACAGACCTTGCAAGAATGGTACTCAACTTCATATGGGAAGGCAAAACCCCAGGATAGAAAAAACAATCATGTACGTAAAAGAACTTCTGGAGGCATCACAATCCCTGACTTCAAACTCTACTACAGAGCTACAGTATTGAAGACACCCTGGTATTGGCATAAGAACAGACAGGAGGACCAAGAAACTGAAGAGAAGACCTGAATATTAATCGACACACATTCAAACACCTGATTTTTGAAAAAGAAGAAAAAATATCAAAAGGAAAAAAGCATACTTAGCAAATGGTGATGGCATAACTGAATATCAACATGTAGAAGAATGAAAATAAACCTGTATCTATCACTATGCACAAAATGCAAGTCCAAATGGATCAAAGACCTCAACATAAAGCCAGCCACACTGAACCTTATAGAAGAGAAAGTGGGAAGTACACTTGAACGCATTGGCACAAGAGACCACTTCCTAAATATAGCCCCAGAAGCACAGACACTGATAGACACAATTAATAAATGGGACCTCCTGACCGAAAAGCTTCTTTAAAGCAAAGGACATGGTCAACAAGACAAAAAGACAGCCTACAGAATAGGGAAGGATCTTCACTAACACCACATCAGACATTAGTTTGATCTCCAAAATATGCAAAGAACTGAAGAAACTGGTCCTTAAAAGAACACATAATCTAAATAAAAAATGGAGTACAGAACTAAACAGAGAACTCTCAACAGAGGAATCTAAAATGCATGAAAACTACTTAAGGATATGTTCAACATCCTCAGTCATCAGAGAAATGCAAATCAAAACAATTCTGAGATATCATCTTATACATTTCAAAGTACAGCATATATAGTGTAAGGGGAACACTCCATTTACATTTAACAATGCTTTGTACAGTTTAAAGAAATTGCTTCTCTTTAGAGAAATGCATGTTTCTTTCTCAGAAAAAATCTATTATTTCTTTGAGAAAACTCACAGTTCTATTAAGAAGCTAAGTACAGAATGTGCTTATCTTTCAAAGCACTGCATATAAAGTGTAAGGGAACACTTCCTTTACTCCTAACAATGCTTTGAACAGTGTAAAGAAATTGCTTCTTTTTAAAATGAAATGCATATGTGTATTTCATGAAAGATTATAAAGGTGCTAACAGTGAAAACAAAACTGAAAAGTAATACGTTACTTTCTCAGAAAGCTTCATGGATATGTTTGAGAAAAACTCATGGTTCTAATAAGAAGGAAATAAACTTTCAAAAAAAGATGCTTATCTTTCAAAGCACAGCATATAGAGTGTAGTGTAAAAGTACTTTTAGTTCTAACAATGCTATGAACAATTTGAAGAAATTGCTTCTCTTTAATGAGAAACACATTTCTTCCTCAGAAAGATTATTGAGTTTTCTTTAAAATTCATTTACTTTTATTTCCTCTGCATTTTATTTTGCCTGCATATGTATTTGTTTATTTATTATTTATTTATTTATTGAAAAAAATCTGCCTCCTCCCCGCCTCCCATTTCCCTCCCTCTTTCCTCACTCCTCTCCCTCTCCTACCAGTCCTCTCCCCTTCCCTGACTCCTCTCTCCCTCTCCCCACTCCTCTCCCCATCCCCCCACTCTATTCCCCCTTCCTCTCCAGTCTGAAGAGCAGTCCAGATTTCCTGCCCTTTGGGAAGTCCAAGGTTCTCCCCCCTCCATCCAGGTCTAGGAAGGTGAGCATCCAAACAGGCTAGGCTCCCACAAAGCCAGTTCATGCAGTAGGATCGAAACCTAGTGCCATTGTCCTTGGCTTCTCATCAGCCCCCATTGTAAGCCATGTTCAGAGAGTTTGGTTTTATCCCATGCTTATTCAGTCCCAGTCCAGCTGGCCTTGGTGAGCTCCCAATAGATCAGTTCCACTGTCTCAGTGGGTGGGTGCACCCCTCACGGTCCTGACTTCCTTGCTCATCTTCTCCCTCCTTCTGCTCCTCATTTGGACCTTGGGAGCTCAGTCCGGTGCTCCAGTTTGGGCCTCTGTCTCTATCTCCATCCATCGCCAGATGAAGGGTCTATGGTGATATGCAAGATATTCATCAGTATGGCTATAGGATAGGGTCATTTCAAGTTTCCTCTCCTCAGTTGCCCAAGGTAATAGCTGGGGGCATCTCCCTGGTCACCTATGAGCCCCTCTAGAGTCAAGTCTCTTGCCAACCCTAAAATGGCTCCCTTAATTAGGATATATACTTCCCTGCTCCCATACCCACCCTTCCTTTATCCCAACCATACCATTCCTCCAAGCTCTCCCCATCCTCCCCTTCTCACTTTTCTCTCCCCATTTCCCTTTACTTCCATCCCACCCCACCGCCAAGTTCCCAATTTTTGCCTGGCAATCTTGTCTACTTCCAATATTCAGGAGGATAACTATATGTTTTTCTTTGGGTTCACCTTCTTATTTAGCTTCTCTAGGACCACAAATTATAGCCTCAATGTCCTTTATTTGTGACTAGAAACCAATTATGAGTGAGTACATCCCATGTTCATTTTTTTGGGTCTGGGTTACCTCACTCAGGATAGTGTTTTCTATTTCCATCCATTTGCATGCAAAATTCACAATGTCATTGTTTTTTACCACTGAGTAGTACTCTAAAATGTATATATTCCACACTTTCTTCATCCATTCTTCCATTGAAGGGCATCTAGGTTGTTTCCAGGTTCTGGCTATTACAAATAATGCTTCTAGGAAACATAATTGAACAAATGCTTTTGTCATATGATAGGGCGTCTCTTGGGTATATTCCCAAAAGTGGTATTACTGGGTCTTGGTGTAGGTTGATCCCGAATTTCCTGAGAAATCGCCACACTTGGAAATCAATGTTATTGAATGTTTTTGAGGGAAACTCGGGGTAGTATTAAGAAGCCAATTAAACTTTTAAAAGAATGTGCTTATCTTTCAGAGTACATCATATCGAGTGTAATGGAAAACTCCTTTTACTTCGAACTTTGCTTTGAATAATTTAAAGAAATTGTTTCTCTTTAGGGAGAAAAACAAATTTTTTCCTCAGAAAGCTTATTGAGTTTCATTGAGGGAATCTCACATTCTATTAAGAAGCTAAATACACTTTAAAAAACCTTTCAAACAACATCTTATAGCATGTAATTGAACACTCCTATTACTTCTAACACTGCTTTGAAAAGTACTAAAAAATCACCTTAGAGAGAAATGCATGTGTGTTTTTCAGAAAAGCTTATAAAAGTGCTAACAGGAAAGAGAAAACTGAAAAGTAACATGCTTCTTTCTCAGAAAGATTCATGGGTTTCTTTGAGGGAAACTCATAGTTCTATTATGAAGCTAAACACACTTTCAAAAGAATGTGCTCATTTTTTGAAGTACAGCATATAGAGTTTAGAGGAACATGCTTTTACTTCTAACAATGCTTTAGCCAGTTTGAAGAAATTGCTTATCTTTATAGAGGAAAACATACGTGTTTTTTATGAAAACTTATAAAGGTGTTAACAATGAATAAAAACTGAAAATTAGCGTGTTTTTTTCTCAGAAAGCTACAATCGTTTTTTTGTGGGAAACTCATGGTTCTTTTAAGAAGCTAAATACACGTTCAAAAGACTGTGTGTTCTTCCAAAATACAATACGTATACTGTTGGGGAATACTCCTTTTACTTCTAACAATGCTTTAAACAGTTTAAATAAATTGCTTCTCTTTAAAAGGAATGCATGTTTCTCAGAAAGTTTATTGATCTTTCTGGAGGGAAATTCACATTCTATTAAGAAACTAAATACACTTTCAAAAGAATGTGCTTATCACTCATAGTATGGCATATAGAGTGTAGGGGACCACTCCTTTTACTTCTAACAATGCTTTGAACACTTTAAAGAAATTGCTTCCCATTAGAGAGAAATACAATTTTGTTTTTCATGAAAGTTTATAAAGGTTGTAATATTGAATAGAAAACTGAAAAGTACATGCTTCTTTCTCAGAAACCTTAGTGTGTTTCTTTGAGGGAAACTCAATGTTCTATGAAGAACTTAAATACACTTTCAAAATAATGTTCTTATCTTAATTTTCTTTTTATTTATTATTTTGCCATTCAAAAATTTATACTTTCTCCCCTCCTTCCATTCTTATCTCTCAAATTACAGCATATAGAGTGTAGGGGAACACTCCTTTTACTTCTAACTATGCTTTAAACAATTTAAAGAAATTGCTTCCCAATAGAGAAAAATGCATTTTCATTTTTTACAAGTTTATAAATGTCATAACTGTGAATAGAAAACTGAAAAGTAACATGTTTCTTTCTCAGAAACCTTAGTGTGTTTCTTTGAGGGAAACTCAATGTTCTATCAAGAACATAAATACACTTTCAAAACAGTGTGTTTATCTTTCAAACTACATTATATAGAGGGTAATTGAATATTCCTTTTTACTTTGAACACTGCTTTGAACAGTTTAAAGAAATTGCTTCTCTTTAGAGAGATATGCATGTTGGTTTTTAATGAAAGCTTATAATGGTGGTTACTAAAATTATTTTGTATCTGGGGAAGCTTGCATTGTTACTGAGTATGTGATCAATTTTAGAAAAGGTTCCATGAGATGCTGAGAATAAGGTATATTCTTTCCTATTTGGGTGGAATGTTCTATAGATGTTGGTTAAGTCAATTTGATTCATTGCCTCTGTTAGTTCTCTTATTCTCTGTTAGTTTTCTGTCTGGTTGACCTGTCCATTGATGAGAAAGGAGTGTTGAAATCTCCTACTATTAGTATATGGGGATTGATGTGTGTTTTGAGTTCTAGTAATTTTTTACATATGTGGGTGCTTTTATATTAGGGGCATATATATTCAGGAATAAATCCTGATAAATTGCTCCTGTTATGAGTATAAAGTGTAAATCTCCAACTCTTCTGATTGATTTCAGTTTGAAGTCAATTTTGTGAGATAGGATAGCGACATTCACTTGTTTCTTAGGTCCATTTGATTGAAAAACCATTTTCTAACCTTTTACTCTGAGGTAGTATCTGTCTTTGAGGTTGATGTGTGTTTCTTGTTGGATCTAGAAACCAGAATGTTGGATCCTGCTTTTGCATCCATTCTCTTAACCTGTACCTTTTTATAGGTGAATTGAGTCCATTAATATTAAGTGATATTAATGACCAGTGGATGTTAACTCTGGTTATTTATTCTCATGGTAGAGTTAGTGTGTTGCCCTTCTTTGAGTTGTGCTGGTGGAGGGTTCTTAGATATTTGAGTTATTGTGGGTGTTGTTGGGCTCCTTGGGTTGTGATTTTCATTCTACTACTTTCTGTAAGGCTGGGTTTGTGGCTATGTATTGCTTAAAACTGTTTTTATCCTGGAATATATTTTTTTCTTAATTGATGGTGAAAGAAAGCTTGGCTGGGTATAGTAGTCTGGGCTTGCATCCATGGTCTTTTTGTGTCTGCAGCAATCTATCCAAGACCTTCTGGCCTTCATGATTTCCATAGCACAACATTCCCAGGTCTTCCTTATAATAAAAAGCAGGAGACCAGACACCACAGCCCAAAGGAACTGGGGAGGCAAACTCTCAAGACTGCTTCCGGCTGATTGTGGGTGTCGTCTTTGGGGGGGGGTGAGAAAAGGCTGGGTGCTGGTCACATCCTGTCATAGCTGGTCTCTTTGTCTTTGACTGGTGTCTGTGGCATGGGAATTGTCTGGTGTCCCTAAGGTATTGGCAGAACAAAAACAAAGTTAAATTAAGGAAAAAAAATTTAGGACCAGGGAATTGAGGGGGTATCTGACCTGTTTAAGAAGGATTTTTTAAATTTGGCTCCCTGGAACTCGCAAGAACTCCTTGGGTTTGTGAAAACAGAAGTTTTAGTAAAATTTATTTGGTGAGGTAACCTGGCAAGCAAATCCTCACAGCTATCAAACTGTCAGAGATCCTTGAAAAGGCTAAGATTTTACTTGAGTTACTGATTAAAAAATGACAGAGAACTTACTTGGTTGGCACCCAGAGCTACTCCTTTTGGATCGTCCATCGTCGCTGAAGGTTGCACTTGACCTTTGCTGTTTAGGGCAGGCTCCAGAAGACCCTGTGGGCTAAGAAATCTGTAGGAAGACAGGTCTACCTTGACCTGAGCAGCTAGGCTGTCGATTCCAGTGATTCCACTCACGTCTCGAGGTTTGGACGAAAGGCAGTTTTGCCCAATGGTCAGAGCTTTGCAGTCAAAGCAAAATGCAGAAGGACATTGTTCCGTACGTGTCTGTCTTCTTTGGAGGGAGCAGTTAGGAGCCAACCTGTCTCTTTTTTGTTGTTGTTGTGAAAAGTTTTTAATAATTAAATATTTAAATATCACATTCCCCAGATCTCTGAGCAGTTGAGGGCTGTTTATCAGGTATAATTATAGTATAGAATTTGTTTGGAAAGTTGGGTCTGAGCTTGACCACACTGGCTCTCAACAGGTAAGATTTACATTTGTAAAAAAGCAGAAAGAAGGAAAAAACTGCTTGTAATATGAGGTTAGTGGAGGGACTGACAATGGTTTTGAAGTCAGAAACGAAGGCTGGGAGTGAAATCGGGAGGGTGTGGTCACGTGACCTGGCCCTCAGCCAAGATGGCGAAAAAAGTCACCTGAACCATCTGGCCCTCAGCCAAGATGGCTACCACCATGTATAGTCTGCTCTGTTGGAGAGCTACCATGCCATAACAAAAGCCGCAGAGGGGAAGGGCAAATGGCTGGAACCCAAAAACTGCTGTCTATAGTTTTAATGGGGCCATTTATTTGGAAAGAGATGGATAAGTGTAAAGCATTAAAGCATGAGGCCGGAGTGATAGGTCTGGATAGCTTGGCTCCCATGGTCAAGGCCGTGAAAACACCAGCAAAAACCATGGCACCTCAAGCCTACAATGAGAACGGCTCCCCATTAAGGCGAGATGCAGATGGCATGAACACCCAGGCCTTGTGAACTGGCGTCCAAGCTCACGGGGGAATGCTATAACCTGGCTGAATCGACTCGAGCCTCTGATGGGAGAGGGATTCCTGGGCAGGAGGGATTCAGCCAAGGTCAGGCCGCACCACACCATAGCAGCGTGCCGCACCGTAGCAGCAGTTACAATGAAAAGAAGGAAGAAAAGGAATGAAAAGAGAAAAAGAGGGATAACTGGAGACCCCAGGCCTCCAGGCACAGGTGAGCTGAGGGGCTGGCTAAGGCCACACCGTCCTAGGCACGGGCTTAGTACAGGAGACAAGCTGAATAGAATGCCAGCTAAGGGAAAAACTGAGACCCTGAAGGCCCGCGGTTGGAGGTTCCCCATCCCTAGAAACTGCAAAGGGTTGCTGGGAGCTCAACGGTCAATCCCTTGGGTTAAAAGAGATGGTTAAGCTGGCCAAGATGGGGACACTCACGATTAGTTGGGTCGTTGTAGAAAAGGTCCTTGGGTCCTGATTCTCTGATTCTGCCCCGGGAGGGAGCTCAGAGTCCCGGACGGTGCCTAAAGCTGGAACTCCAGCCCCTGATGGAAGTCCAAGGTGCGCGAATCATCCCGGGTTTTGGCACCATTTGTTATTCTTAAAATGGGGGGTTTACCCACACCCAGTGGGCTCACAAAGCAGCAGCAAGCTCTGGCAGATCCCTAGCAGTGCCAGGTGCCAGCTCCAGAGTCCAGCACCCGAGCGGTGGCAGAGTTCCCATCAGCGGGAAGCCACGCAGCAGAATTCCCAATGCACGGCGGTTGTGAGCAGACCCATGGAAACAGAAAGTAGCCATAAAAGCATTTATTGAGGGAGAGAGGGAGAAAGGAAGAGAGAGAGAGAGAGAGAGAGAGAGAGAGTGAGGAGATAAAAAGAGAGAGAGACAAAGAGAACACGTGTGCACGCCAAGGAAACAGAAAAGGAAGGGGCAAGATGATGGCGGAAGGTCAGAGGTAATGGGAGTGGGTTTCGCTTGTCCCTTAAAATGACGGGAAAGCACAGCAACAGGAACATCCCTCTTGTGGATGTTCTGGCCCCAGTCTCTACCTGCTGTAGCAGGGAGAACTAGTTGTGAGCAGAGGTGGGCAGGATTACACAGCCCAAGAGGAGTGACTAGTCATCAGCTGGGCTTATTCCTAAACAGCAACTAAGGGAGCTAAAGACTTTGATTGATTTTAATACAGCTAAGAGGGCTCTCCCGTTAGTGAGCTCCCCTGTGGAGTGGGGTGCGGTGGAGGCTCAGTGTCAGCCCAGGACCTGGCACTGAGGGGAGATTTATGAGCCCTGGGCTCTGGCAATGATGCTAAGGAGTTCAAGCATGTGTGCCCCGGTGCCCATAGCAGAGGCTCCTCACCCGGGCAACATAGCAGGAACCCATGGCAAATCCTCCCTGGGCCTGCCTTTTTGCCTATGGTGACAGCGGAGGTGGTGGCTGCTGGGCTGGGGACTGACGTGCAGAGGTGGGGGCAGTTGCCCCCTTCTCTGACTCGGGCCAAGGTCCCTACCAAACCCAGCCCTGCAGAGAAGTTTGCTCTGGGCTGTAGCTGGCTGCCCCGCCTCGGCCTGGCTCCAGGCTGTGCCACAGGAGCCCACCAGCCCTGCTCCCTCCCCCCTCCCCGAGACATGCCCTGGGGGGGAACCCGGCTGGTGAACCGGCCAGCGCAACAGCAAGCAGGGCAATTCAGCAGTGCAGCATCTGCAAGGTACAGCCTAGAGAGGTGAAGGATGGGCAGACTGTCAGCATTTCTTTCGAATTTCCACAGCTGGGTCTGCAGCTTCTTTTTAAAGTTAGAGTTAGGGTCAGAGATGTGGTTACTTATTGCCCCATGATACCAGTTTTAGACTCTAGTACAAACAGATATACAAAAACAAAGACACAACATAAAACCAAAGACACAAAAAGCCAAAACCAAACTCAAAATCAGAAGCTGCACAGCACTACAGATTCAGATGGAGGTCATGCCTCCTGGGAACTAGAGGAGTGACCTGGTCACTCTTAGCCGCTTCAGATATTGGAGTGTCCTCCAGATTTAAACAAAAAGTCGGGGTCCCTGGACCCCTGGAACATCTCCCGGGTTGGCTGGTGAGGAGTAAGGAATTCGTCAGTTTCCTCCAATTGAGCCCAGCCTTCGGAGTGCTTGTACATACAAATGACTTCAAAATGCACAACCACATACCAAGAAACACAGACTACAATAATCACAGAAACAAAGCAGACAGACAGACAAAGACAGTAAGAGTGCTCGATCTTACCTCCAACTGGGCCTAGAATGGGTCCAGAAGCAACTCAATTCCCAGCCAATGCACCAAAAATGTTGAACTAGAATTCCAAACAGCAGGGAAGAGTTGCTCCAAACACCATTCACATAACTACAAATTGATGCAAAAACAAGAGGATTTTTATCTGTCACGACAGGGTCCTTCAGGTTCAGGATATGAAGGACAATGATAGCTGTTACAGTCCATCTTTTAAAGCAAAAAGCCACAGACACAAAGAGGTGACCTGGATTGGCTTATTCAAAGGGTTACTGGCAGTGATTGGTCTATTCCAGGGCAAGAGAATAGCTGCGTGATAAGGGAAACATCTGTAGGGGCGACTGTTCCTTTTGTGAACTGCTGACATTCTAAGTTTGGCACATGTGCCGACTACAGATATCCTGTTCTCCTAAGCAAATGGGATGTTCTCATGAGAGCAGGCTAGCTGCAGGTCCTGAGGGGGTCCTGATGGTCTCAAGCAAACAGAATGTTCTCATGGGAACAGTCCACTGCAGGTCCTGAAAATGTTCTCATGGGAGCAGGCTAGCTGTGGGATCTAACGGGGGTTTCCAGAGGGTCTTTCAGGCTTCCATGATCTCTCAACCCTTACAACCTTCCTGTCCCCTCTTCTGCACTGGTCCCTGAGGCTTTTGTGGGTTGTTGATACAGATGTTACATTTGTAGCTGATTGTACCACTGACACTTTTTCTGTACTTTGAATAGCTGTGGGTTTTTGTTTAAACCACCATCCACTGCACTAAGAAACCCCTGGTGCTGGCTGAGAGCCACGGTAATCTGTGGGTATAGGGGTAATCATTTAGAGGGTAGTTTGATACTATGTCCAATGGTAGTATGCTTACCCATGGGGCCTGTGAGTAGCCTGCTTTTTAAACTTAAGTGTGCAACAGAATGATCTGGAAGATTAAAAATGTGGGTATCTAGACTATATAGTCAGGCATTCTAACTTGGTAAATCTGGGTGTGCTAGCACTCAGGTGATGCAGACTGCAGACACTGCCAGAGTAGGAACCTTGTTGAGAACCACTAACCTAAGTGAAGCTTGGCCATTTCTGCAATTTGGATATGCTACTGACTAATAATAATAATATATGACTGAATATATTGATATATTAATAGCATATTAATATATAATTATACCAATATATTAAATATGAACGTATAATTAACATAATAATAATGACTGAAAATAATTAGAATTTCAAACTAGGAAACCATGTAAAGATAATTCTTGATGGGAAGGATTTGGGTCCTGGGTTCCTTCTACTTAGGTCTCTGAGTTACTGATACTGATCTATCCCACCAAACTCTCACGCTTCCAAGAAGGAAGAAGCAAGACAACAGAGAGCACAAACATTTTAAAGGATCAATCTACAATTTGCTTACCAACTTTCCAATCACAGTCTATTGGCTAGAACTTGGTCATGTGAAGATGAAGTGCAGGGGAGACTGGGAAAGGATGCTTCTAGCCTGCTGGCTGTGGTCCAGGTATAATCGAGGAAGTTTTACCATGGCACAGCAGAGAATGATAATTAAGTGGAGCAATGACCCACATCTGTGCAACTCCAGTCTCCTTTCTAGTAATGCTTTAGACACAGCAAGGACTCAAGGTCAGTTAGGATAGGACGTCTGCTGGGGGATTTTGGGAAGGTTTCCAGAATGGTGTTGTTTTTGTTAGGTTTGTATTGCTGTGAAGAGACACCGTGACCATGAGAACTATTATAAATGCAATCATTTTCTTGAAGGGGCTTAGTTACAGTTTCAGAGGTTCAGTCCATTATCGTCACAGTGGGAAGTGTGGCAGCATCCGGGCAGCTGGAGCTGAGAATCCCAGAGGCAGCAGGAAGTCAACTGACTCACTGGGTAATATCCTGTGCATAGGAAACCTCAAAGTCTGCCCCCCACCCCCACAGTGGTACACTTCCTCTAACAGGGCCATATCCACTCTAACAAAGTCACATTCCCTAGTAGTCCCACTCCCTATGAACTTATGGGGACCAAATATATTCAAACTACCACATTCTACTCCCTGGCCCCCATAAAGCTTAACAATATCATGATGCAAAATGCCTTTAGTTCAACTTCAAAAATTCCCATAGTCTACCACAGTCTCAGCAATGTTTAAAAGTCTAAAGTTCAAAATCTCTTCTGAGATTCATGTAATCTCTTAACTATAATCCTCTGTAAAAGTCAAATTGAAAAGCAGATCACACACTTCCAGCATATAAGGGCATAGGATGTACATTACTATTCCAAAATGTAGAAGAGTGAGGAAATACTTGGGCCAAAACAAGACCAAAAGTCAGCTGGGCAAACTCCACATTCTGTGTAGAAACACTCTTCAGCTCTCTAATTCTGTTCAGCTTTGTTGATTGCAACATACTTCTTTCACATGGACTGATTCCATTCCCAAGGATACCTCTCTCTGGCAGATATTTCATGACTCTGGCATGTCTAGCATCTTGAAGTCTCCAAGGAAATCTATGCTTCACTTCACAGCTTCACTCAATGGCCTCTCTCCTAGGCCTTCATTCAGGGCCACCCTTGACACATGCCTGGCCTCAGCAGTTTCCTTAGGCACAGGCAACTTCCATACTCGTTTCTTTTATCCTTAACTCTAAAGCCAAAAAGAACCACATGGCTAAAGCTGCAAATTTCTACTGTTTGCTGGGGGCTGGAATGTGGCTCCTTTGTTCAATTACATCTTCACCAGCTTTCTGCTTTTTTTCACCTTCATTGCCTAAGTGTGGCTGTTGTTGAACTTGCTCTGTAGACCAGCCTGGCCTCAAACTCATACCTACCAATCTCTGCCTCCTGAGTGCTGGAATTAAAGGTGTACACCATCTAAGCTTTCCTTTATTTCCTTTTCAATATAAATCTTCACTAGAGTTACTACCAAAAATTACAGAGTCTATATTAGGCTGTTTTGAGATTTCTTCTGCCAATGGAACTAATCTAAAATTCTTCACTTTAGTCTCGGGCAAACTTTTTAGACAAGGGCAAAAGCAGTTCACCAAAATATCTCAAGAACAATCTCTAGGCAACATACTAAAATTATTCTCCTCTGAAATCTCTTGATGTCATCCCCCACAGTTCTTCAAATCCCACTCAGCACCACTGTCTTCCATGCTCCTACTAGTATGCCCCATTATTTAGTGCTTAAAGTGTTCCACTGCTTTCTTAATCTCAACTCCCAAAGTCCATATTACCACAAACAAAAGCATGGTCAGGCCTATCACAGCAATATCCCAGTTCCTGATAACAATTTCTGTCTTACCTAAGGCTTTTATTGCTGTGAAGCAACTCTTAAAAGGAAAATATTTAATTGAGTGGGCTCATTTACAGTTTCAGGGATTCCATTCCTAATACCCATGGTAGGGTGCCTAGTGGCATGCAGGACGATGTGGTGCTGGAGTTGAGAGTCCTACATCTTTTTTAATATTTATTATTTATTTATTTACTTATTATCTACATAATGTTCTGTCTGTGTACATTCCTGAAGGCCAGAAGAGGGCACCAGACCTCATTACAGATGGTTGTGAGCCACCATGTGGTTGCTGGGAATTGAACTCAGGACGTTTGGAAGAGCAGGCAATGGTCTTAACCACTGAGCCATCTCTCCAGCCCCGAGAGTCTTACATTTTGACTCAGAAGCAACAGGAAGTTGACTGAATCACTGGGCAGTATCTTGAGCAAGGAAACTTCAAAGTCTTCTCCCAGACTGACACATTTCCTCAACAAGGCCACACCTACTCCAACAAAGTCACACCTCCCATTGATGCCACTCTCCATGAGCTTATGGGGACCAAATTACATTCAAACTACCACAGGTTTGTGTGTTAAAATCCGGGTCTTCTATGCGATTCCATTGATCGACTTCTCTGTTTTTATGCCAGTACCACACTGTTTTCATTACTGTAGCTCTGTAATAGAGTTTGAAGTCAGGGATGGTAATGCCTCCAGAAGATCCTTTATTGTATAGGATTGTTTTGGCTATGCTGGGTTTTTTGTTTTTCCATATAAAGTTGATTATTGTTCTTTCAAGATCTGTGAAGAATTTTGCTGGGATCTTGATGGGGATTGCATTGAATCTATAAATTGCCTTTGGTAGAATTGCCATTTTTACTATGTTGATCCTCCCAATCCAAGAGCAAGGGACGTCCTTCCATTTTCTGGTATTCTCTTCAATTTCTTTCTTCAATGCCTTAAAGTTCTTGTCAAATAGATCTTTCACTTCCTTGGTTAGAGTTACCCCAAGATATTTTATGCTGTTTGTGGCTATCGTGAAAGGTAAAGCTTCTCTGATTTCCCTCTCTGCTTCCATATCCTTTGTGTATAAGAGGGCGACTGAATTTTTAGAGTTGATCTTGTATCCTGCCACATTACTAAAGGTGTTTATCAGCTGGAAAAGTTCTTTGGTGGAGATTTGGGGATCGCTTATGTACACTATCATATCATCTGCAAATAACGAAAGTTTAACTTCTTCTTTTCCAATTCGAATCCCCTTGATCCCCTGATGTTGTCTTATTGCTATTGCTAGAACTTCAAGCACTATATTGAAGAGATATGGCGAGAGTGGACAGCCTTGTCGTGTTCCTGAGTTAAGTGGGATGGCTTTGAGTTTCTCTCCGTTTAATTTGATGTTAGCTGTCGGCTTGCTGTATATAGCTTTTATTATATTTAGGTATGACCCTTGTATCCCTAATCTCTCCAAGACTTTTATCATAAAGGGATGTTGAATTTTGTCAAATGCTTTTTCAGCATCTAATGAAATGATCATATGGTTTTTTTCTTTCAGTTTATTTATATGATGAATTACATTGATAGATTTTTGTGTGTTGCACCAGCCCTGCATCTCTGGGATAAAGCCTACTTGATCATAATGGATAATTTTTTAATGTGTTCTTGGATTCGGTTTGCCAGTATTTTGTTGAGGATTTTTGCGTCAATGTTCATGAGTGAGATTGGCCTGCAATTCTCTTTCCTGGTAGAGTCTTTGTGTGGTTGTGGTATCAGAGTAACTGTAGCTTCAAAAAAGGAATTTGGTAATGATTCTTCTGTTTCTATGTTGTGAAATACATTAAGGACTGTAGGTATTAGGTCTTCCTGGAAGATCTGGTAGAATTCCACATTGAAGCCATCTGGTCCTGGGCTCTTTTTGGTAGGGAGGTTTTTAATAACAGATTCTAATTCTTCGCGACTAACAGGTCTATTTAGATTGTTCACCTGGTCCTGGTTTAACTTTGGTATATGGTATTTATCTAAAAAAGTGTCCATTTCTTTTACATTTTCCAGTTTTGTGACATGCAGGCTTTTGTAGTAAGATCTAATGATTCTCTGAATTTCCTCTGTGTCTGTGGTTATGTCCCCCTTTTCATTTCTGATCTTATTAATTGGCATATTCTCTCTCTGCCGTTTAATTAGTTTGGATAGGGGTTTACCAATCTTGTTGATTTTCTCCAGGAACCAGCTTTTTGTTTCATTGATTCTTTGGATTGGTTTCTGCGTTTCTATTTTGTTGATTTCAGCCCTCAGTTTGATTATTTCCAGTCTTCTACTCCTCCTAGGTGAGTCTGCTTCTTTTTTTTTCTAGAGCTTTCAGGTGGGCTGTTAAGTCACCAATGTGTGCTTTCTCTGTTTTCTTTAAGTGGGCACTTAGTGCTATGAACTTTCCTCTCAGAACTGCTTTCATAGTGTCCCATAGGTTTGAGTATGTTATTTCTTTATTTTCATTGAATTCAAGGAAGACTTTAATTTCTCTCTTTATTTCGTCCTTGATCCAGGTGTGGTTCAGTAGTTGACTGTTCAGTTTCCATGAGTTTGTAGGCTTTCTGAGGGTAGCATTGTTGTTGAATTCTAACTTTAATCCATGGTGATCTGATAGGACACATGTGGTTACTAATATTTTTTTGTAACTGTGGAAGTTTGCTTTGTTACTGAGTATGTGGTCAATTTTCGAGAAGGTTCCATGAGCTGCAGAGAAGAAGGTATATTCTTTCCTATTTGGGTGGAATATTCTATAGATGTCTGTTAAGTCCAATTGATTCATTACCTCCTTTAATTCTCTAATTTCTCTGTTAGGTTTCTGTCTGATTGACCTGTCCATTGGTGAGAGAGGAGTGTTGAAGTCTCCTACTATTAGTGTGTGCGGTTTGATGGCTGCTTTGAGTTTTAGTAATGTTTCTTTTACGTACGTGGGTGCTTTTAAATTAGGGGCATAGATATTCAGGATTGAGACTTCATCCTGTTGAATTGTTCCTGTTATGAGTATAAAATGTCCCTCTCCATCTCTTCTGATTGATTTAAGTTTGAAGTCAACTTTGTTAGAAATTAGTATGGCCACACCTGCTTGTTTCTTAGGTCCATTTGCTTGATAAGCCTTTTCCCTGCCCTTTACTCTGAGTAGGTGCCTGTCTTTGTGTTTGAAGTGTGTTTCTTGTAAACAGCAGAATGTTGAATCCTGTTTTCGTATCCAATCTCTTAGCCTGTGCCTTTCTATAGGTGAGTTGAGCCCATTGACATTAAGTGATATTAATGACCAGTGGTTGTTAACTCCAGTCGCTTTTTTCGTCGTAGAGTTTGTGTGTTTCCCTTCTTTGAGTTGCGCTGGTGAAGGGTCTCTAGATATCTGAGTTTTTGTGGTCATTGTTGGACTCCTTGGTTAGTGATTTTCCTTCTATTACTTTCTGTAAAGCTGGATTTGTGACTATGTATTGTTTAAATTTGTTTTTATCCTGGAAAATTTTGTTTTCTCCATTTATAGTGAACGAAAGCTTGGCTGGGTATAGTTGTCTGGGCTTGCATCCATGGTCTCTTAGTTTTTGTAGTACATCTATCCAGGACCTTCTGGCTTTCATCGTTTCCATAGAGAAGTCCGGTGTAAATCTGATAGGTTTGCCTTTATAAGTAACTTGGCCTTTTCCTTTGTGGCTCTTAATATTCTTTCTTTATTCTGAATGCTTTGTGTTTTGATTATTATATGGCGAGGGGATTTTTTTTTGATCCAGCCTATTCGGTGTTCCGTATGCTTCTTGAACCTTCATAGGTACATCCTTCTTTAGGTTGGGAAAGTTTTCTTCTATAATTTTATTAAATATATTTTCTGGACCGTTGAGTTGCACTTCTCCTTCTTCTACTCCAATTATTCTTAGGTTTGGTCTTTTTATTGTGTCCCATATTTCCTGGATGTTTTGTGATGAGAACTTGTTGGACTTGCTGTTTTCTTTGATCACTGCGTTTATTTTCTCTATGTTATCTTCAGCATCTGAGATTCTTTCTTCTATCTCTTGTATTCTGTTGGTTATGCTTGTTTCTGTAGTCTCTATTCGTTTACCTAAATTTTCCATGTCCAGCCGGCCCTCTGTTTGTGTTTTCTTCTTTGCCTCCATTTCAGTTTTCAAGTCTTGAACTGTTTCCATTATCTGTTTGATTGATTTTCCTTGGTTTCCTAGGGTATCATTCACTGATTTATTCAATTCTTCAAACTTTCTGTTATACTTCTCATCCATTTCTACAAGGGCATTTTTTACATGCTGTTTAAGGGCGTCAATCACTTTCATAAAGTCAAATTTTTCTGCTTCTTCTTGGTTAAGGTGTTCCTGTCCTCCTGTTGTGAGGTCGTTGGGTTCTGGTGGTTTCATGTTGTTCTTCAGATTGCTGGGTGAATTCTTGCATTGGCGCCTGCCCATCTCTTCCTCCGAATGCTCCCCTATTGGTCTTCTTTTACAGGATAAGGTCTCCTTGCCCACTGATGTACCTTCCCAGTGATGTCACTCCCCAGTGATGGCTCTCCTAATGCCCTAATGATGTCTCTCCTGGTGCCTGGATTGGGTCTCCGTGCTGCTTGAGTAGCTCGTAAACAAAGGGCCTGCCTTGCTTGCTGCAGGCAGGATAATGAGACGAAGGCAGTGTAGGAGCTTAAAACTGTTCTTGAGCACTGGTCCTCACTTACAGCAGGGCCAGGTTGGGGGGAGGGTGCTGAGGGGCTGGGTTGTGAGTAAGAAAGAAGGCCCTGCAGAAGGAGCTGGGGGAGGGGGGTTTGTGCTCTCCCTTGGGACAGACCACCCCTGGATAGCACACACTCACCGGTCCAGATGGAATTCTTCAGCACCTAAACAGGGCCGCCTTGTGGCCCAATGCTCCGGGGACAAAAGGAAGAAAGTGGCAGGCGGGGTGGAGTCCAGGAGAGCACAGGAGAGCCAGGAGCGCAAGCTGGAGGTGCCCGGCTCCCTTACTGGGGACCTTGAGTCCTGCCCGGCAGGCAGGCACTAACCGCTCTGCCAAAGCCTAATATTCATATAGCACATTTCCTAATACTTACCAGAAAGTTAAGATAACTGATGGTTCCTTCCGCGTCTTTCAATTGTCCTTTGACCCTTTTGTTGTACTCTTAATTTTTTTCCACTAGCATTTTAATAGGGTCACAGGATAATAATCACTAAATATAATACCTTCTGAGTTCTGGGATTAAAGCTGCACCCAGTTCATGCTTGGCTTCTTTTAAGACAAGGTCTCATACTGTGGTCCATGCTGGCCTACTACTCACTGTACAACCCAGACTGATCTCAAACTCTGTAGGCAATCCCTCTGTCTCAGTTCTCTAAGTGCTGAACTTACAGGTCTGTGCTTCTAAGCTTAGCTACTAAATAAACATCATTTCTCCATTTTGAACTTTCAGCTTATCCTCTTTTAATATCCACTATAATCCAGATCTTAAAAAATTATTTAAAACAAAGTTAACAAGGCTTAGCGGTATGCCCCTTTAATTCCAGCACTCAGGAGGCAGAGACAGGTGGTTCTCTGTGAATTCAAGGCTAGCCTGGTCTATAGAGTGAGTTTCAGGATAGCCAGAGCTACACAGAGAAACCCTGTCATCAAAAATGAAAAGCAAAAAACAAAAAACAAACAAACAATAAAACCCCAAAACAACAACAAAAAGAGCTGAGGTTTAAAGGATGCAAGTAGTATGTGTGTGCATTGTGTGTGTATGTGTGTGTTATGTGTGTATGTGTGTGTTGTGTGTGTATGTTTGTGCACGTGTGCTGTGTGTGTATGTGTGAGTGTGAGTATGTGTTGTGTGTGTATGTGTGTGTGTTGTGTTGTGTGTGTCTGTGTGTATGTGTGTGTGTGTTGTGTGTATATGTATGTGTCTCTCTGTGTGTGTATGTGTGTATGTTTGTGTGTGTTGTGTGCATGCGTGAGTGCAAGTGTGTGTGCATGTGTGTGTTGTGTGTGTGTCTATGTGTGTGTATGTGTGTGTTTGAATCCAGGGCCTCATACAAGCTCCACGCCGACCCACCAATTAATATTCCGTAGGAACCTACTATCTGCCTAATATCTTTCCTATATTTATAAATTCTCTCGGTTTTGGTTTGTCATCCTCTCCCCTCTACAAATATGCCACTCATCATCATCATAAGTAAATTGTTTAAAAAGGAAGTTCAAGATTGTCCTTGGCAACATAGTGAGATTGAGGTTAGACTGGGCTATATAGGATTCTGCCTCGAATAATTAAAAATGTATCCTATAGAAACAAAACAGAATGTGAAAGTGACTTCAAGGGACATTATGCAGCACATGGGTGCTTGAATTTTAAAAAGTGGCACATGAGAGAAAGACATGCATCAAAGCTCAGGTGGAGAGGTTTTTCATGGGGGAAAAGGAGGCGTGGCAGAGGGGAGACCAGCCTCTGGGGACAGGAATGGCAGAAGAGAAGTGAGAGGCAGACAGAGAGACATAGACAGAAAGACAGGCAGAGGCAGAGAAACAGAGAAAGAAAGGAAGAGATGGGAGGTGGGCAAGGACCCCTACCCTCCTCCTCCCCAGACAGAGTTTCTCTGTGTAACAGTGGTCCTGGAGCTTACTTTGTTAATCAGGCTGGCCTTGAACTCAGAGATCCGTCTGCTTCTGCCTTCTAAGTGCTGGGATTAAAGGCGCACTACCCCCTGCAGTTGAGGTTGTACCCTGTCAAGACCCTAAAGGCAGGTCTGCACAGATGCCTGAAGACTAACAATGAGGTAAAGCAGATATTTCTAGAATGTAAAGGTCCTTGCAAAGCTGAATCAAATCTGTGACTCAGGTGGGTGCGGGGCTCTTGCGGGGTCGGTTTTCACCACTGTTACTTAATGCTTACTGTATTGGTACCCTAGAGTTGCTGCAGGAACTCTTTAGGATGCAGCTGTACCTAATGGGCACTGGTGTCTGAGGTCCTTCACTAGACAGATTGCATCAAATATAAACATGGACTTTCATATTTGATAATAACGATGGCTATTTGGGGAGTGGTTCAGATCCCCATTCCTTTCTTTATAACAATGTGTGGCAACAGCAGCTAAGCTCTCCCAGTCGAAACTAGATCTGTGTGGCTAATGCAGAGGTTGCGTTCAGCTGTCTGAAATCACCAGACACAAGGTTGCATTTGTAGTCAGTGTACATTTACATGTGGCTCGATTCAATAATTCTCTTAGTTGTACTTCTATTATTTCTGTGGTTTCATTTCCCTCCATGGCCTGTCAGTCATCTCCCTGCCTTCCACAGACACATGAGAGTGGGAGCTAATGGTGTGCTCTGGATAGCCATAGCAGAATCTTCTGGCTGGCAGGATATGCCGTGTGTGTGTGTGTGTATTTTGTTTCATGTATGTCAATGTACCACATGAGCACAGTGCCTGTGGAGACCAGAGGTTGTCAGATGTCAGATACCTCAGAACTGGAGTTCCAGATGGTTTTTAGATGTGTGGGTGCTGGGTAATGAATTTGGGTCCTCTGTAAGAGCAGCCAGTGCTTTTAAGTGAAGGACCATTTCCCCAGGCCAGAGGTCATAATTTAAGAAAAGTTACTTGAACCCTCCCAACCTCAAGCTTTCAAGGATGTGTGTGCATAAGTATGACTGAAACACCACCCATGCCCATTAAAGCCCTATGAAGTCGAGCCGTGCATGTTGGCAGGGAATCAATCCTCCCCAACCACCCCAGCCCCCTATATCACAAAACATCACTTCTTCCCACATGTTGTATCTACTTCCTCCAGGCCTACATCGAGAGGCTTTTCTGATGCTTCCTTGTGGTTGTTTCATAACTGTCTCATGGCCTGCTTTACCGCTCTCACCTACTGTGAAGTCCTTTATTTTATTTCTCAAACAGAGGAAGGCAAGGCTTTCATGTTTAACAGATGTTACTAAGGTTTGAAATGAACCCAATGTTGCTATTCTGAAAAAAAATAAAAACTGAGACTGGTCACCAGTGATGGCATTATTCCATCACATCCTGATGGAGGAAGGTCATTGGTTAATTAAATAAAGAAACTGCTTGCCCTGATAGGTTAGAACATAGGTGGGTGGAGTAAACAGAACAGAATGCTGGGAGGAAGAGGAAATGAGCTCGGAGAGGCCATGCTCCCCTCCCTGGGCAGACTCACGCGATGAAGCAAGCCGCCAGTTCAGACATGCTGAATCTTTCCCAGTAAGACCGGTGCTACACAGTTTATTAGAAATGGGTTGGTCAGGATATCAGAATTAGCCAGGAAGGGCTAGAGCTAATGGGCCAAGCAGTGTTTAAAAGAATACAGTTTGTGTGTTGTTATGTCTGGTGTAAAGGTAGCCGTGTGGGAGCCGGGTGGGATGAAAAGCAGGCCCACAGCTCCTACTACAGAATGGTGCCCAGACGTGTGGACAACTGAATCTACCCAAAGCCTGAGAAAGCTTGGGGAAGAGTAAAGCATGTTTTCTTGGTAGCAACAATTTCTCGGGTCTACTCTGCTAGCTAGAGGCAAGCAAGCACTCTCATTAAGAGAGGCTTCCTGACTCAGCTTTAGCTGCAAAACCCTGCAGCTCATTAAGAGGTCCTGCCACGAAACACTTAAACGGTGTTGACGAAAAGCTGAACGCATGCTTTTCGGTTTTCAGCCATAGCAGGAAAAAAGCTGCACCATTTAAAAATGCCGGCTTTCTGGGCTGTCCTGACAGGGCAAACTCTGACTCTTTGAGAAAGAAAGGCCGGCTATAGAGAGAGGACTTGAGTGTTGTCTGTTGCAGTTCGCCTGCTGGCAGGGACCTTGAAATGCCATAGACTTGTGGCAGTAAACATGGCTACAGCCAGTACCTCAGCCATGAGGCTGGAAAGCTAAGGAATGGGCTGGATCGAGCCATCAAAGCCACGGCTTTAGTCCTACTGAGATTGCTTGGTAAATTGAAGACTCATGTGGTCAAAAAAGAGATATATACAGTAAAGAAAGATTCAAAGACAAAAAAATAAATGATTTACAGTGTGTTAAAAATATGTGCAGGCTAAAAGTTGAAGTTCTTAAAGTAAAAAACAAAAAAAAAGGAAGAGAGGTGTTGGGTGTGGTAGTACACACCTTTAATCCCAACACTTGGGAGGCAGAGGGAGATTGACCTCTGTGACTTCTAGGTGTGGTAGCACACGCCTTTAATCCCAATGCCTAGGAGGCAGAGACAGGCGGATCTCTGAGAGTTCAAGGACAGCCTGGTCTACAGAGTTATTCAAGGTCAAAGATACAGAGAACCTGTCTCAAAAAGCAAAAAATAAAAGTAAAAATAAACAAAATAGAGGTTAAAATAAAATGTACAAAGATGGAAAATACACAGAGAATCTTGATACTGTATGATATTATGCTCTCTTTGAATTGTTTGAATGCTGAGGAAGGAGCAACAGCTGCTAAAAGATATTTGTTTATGAATGCTGCTGAACTAATCCAACATAGATATTTTGAAAATGCCTTGACTTTGAAATTTGGATCTAAGTACATGATGCTTTGGAAAGGAGTTTCTTATTTTGTTTTCACAGAGGGTGAGAGTTTGTGGATTGCTTCTATCTCAATATGGTATGAAAGACCATGCCCTCCTGAAGGGTTGCTGTGAAAACCCTCAAAAAATTGCTTCGCTCAACTGCCAACTAAGATGACCCTGGCACACAGATTACCCCATGAAAGATCTGATTAACAGTGCCCCCATTCAGCAGGAAGCAGTTTGGAGAGAAAAAACTGCGCCCATGTTCCCAAATATGGTTTATAAACGTTCTTTTACATTTAAAGGGGGATATGATATAGGTATGAATAATTTACATTGATATGGATTTTGCTTTAGTGATTTAAATTTAAGGTCAATTTTGTTAAATGTATATGTGTTTCTGATCTTGATTAAAGTATTGTGATTGTGTAGTTCATTTAAAAATGTAATGTATATTTAGGAAATATAGGTTGTTAATGGATAATCATCAATAATAGTCAAGCTTGTAGTCATGTTAGTTAGATTTTCTAGATATATAGAGATATATTTCAGTTAGATCGGCATTCTTCATATCTTTCAAAGACGATGGAATATGCTATTTAATGTTTTAATAACTTAGAACTTTTCATGACAATGAGACACGTCTGCTCCTGGCAGCACCGGTCTACTTCAAGAAAACAATGGGCATCGAAGAGGCTCCTTATGGAGTTTGATAGCCATTTGGGCAAGAAACTGCTCTTGCCTGGACTATTGTATAAACTGGATACAAAGAACCCACAGAGAGAGGACTACTGAACTTGCCTAAAGGTGAGATGGTCTTTCGGGGTTCCTGATTCATGAAAGAGTCTGCGAGACATTCTGCAGGACACAACAGATAGTGACTGAACTGCCTTTGAAATTTCCTGCTTCATAGAAATGTCTGCTGGAAACTATGGGACTGTAGGCCAAAGATGGATGCCCCAATGGTACAGAGAAACTTTGGGTGACTGTCCAGGCAGTGAGATGTCTCTGTCATTCCTAGAGTTTTGGATTTCTTGTTTGCTTAGGTAATATTATATACTTCTGGAGTCTTTGATGGAGTTATAGTTATAGTTTTCCTTAGTTATGAAAAAAGATAAAATAGATGTAAATATTGTAATTTTTACTTGATAACTGTTTTGTTATATGTAATTTTGCTATGTTAAAGTTAAAGCCTTCCTTTTTTGTTTAAACAGAAAAAGGAGAAATGATGGAGGAAGTTCATTGATTAATTAAATAAAGAAACTGCTTGCCCTGATAGGTTAGAACATAGGTGGGTGGAGTAAACAGAACAGAATTCTGGGAGGAAGAGGAAGTGAGTTCAGAGAGGCCATGCTCCCCTCCCTGGGCAGACTCACGCGATGAAGCAAGCCACCAGGTCAGACATGCTGAATCTTTCCCGGTAAGACAGGTGCTACACAGTTTATTAGAAAGGGGTTGATCAGGACATCAGAATTAGCCAGTAAGGGCTAGAGCTAATGGGCCAAGCAGTGTTTAAAAGAATATAGTTTGTGTGTTGTTATTTCTGGTGTAAAGCTAGCTGTGCGGGAGCCGGGTGGGACGAAAAGCAGGCCCACAGCTCCTACTATAACATCCCTTCATTTAAAGTCCTGTCAGACATGTTTTCTGTCTACTCTTATTCAACCCCTGTGCTGATGGGTGCTAAATCCTAACCCTTACTCTAAACCTTAACCCTAACTCCTAACACCTAACCTTAATCCCTAACCCCTAACCCTAACCCCTAAACCCTAACCTAACCCCTAATCCTAACCCTAACCCCTAACCCTTTCAACTGCTTCACTTCTCTTGTCACCAGGTAGAGGAAGCAGAAATCCAAGAGCCAGAACAAACCAAATCTGTGTAAAACTTCCACAGTTCCAGAGGCCAGACTACTAACAAGGCATGGCTAGATGGCATCTACCATCTCCAGGGGATAGATGTGTCTTTCAGTCCTGCTTATGAACAACACACTGCTGGGCTGAAGAGATGGTTCAGTGGCTGTGACCATTTGCTGCTCTTGCAGAAGACCAGGGTTCAGTTCCTGCATTGATGTGGTGATGTACAACCATCTGTAAACTCCAGTTCCAGGGGACCTGATACCCTCTTCTGGTCTCTGAGGGCATCCATCACTCATGTTGTCACATAGACTCATGCAGGCAAAATATTCACACTCATTAAAACAAGTAAATCTTAAAAAGACCTCACTGAAGTAAGTACAAATTTCTCCTGAGCTCCTACCTCCTAGTACAGGCACAGCTCCAGATTTAAATAAGCACTTACAAATTATTCCCGATGCCAAACCATTCGACCATATTTTTTTCTTAGTTATTTATGGCCACACTGGTTATATGAAAGATCCCAAAGAATAAGGGCTTTCCCTGGCCTCTTCCCCTGATCCTGGTCCTGTTCTGTGGTGGGTTGACAATGAGATCATGGACAAGTCACCTGACCTCTTGAAACTATTTTACACATAGAAGAAGGAGAATGTTATCAGCCTCCACAATTTAATGAAAAGTAAATGAAAGAATTTGTAATGAAGACATAAAGACTATGGTGTAGCTTTAGTGGAACAATATATGCTTGGCATGACCTTAGTGTGCATAAGGGTTAGTATAGAAAGAAAAAAAAAGAAAAAAGGAAAATGAAACACCTTAAAAGCTGTGTGTAAAGGCTCAGTGGTTAAGAGTACTTGTGACTTAGTTAGGTCTTAGGGTTTCAGTTGCTATAAAGAGATACCATGACCCCAGTAGCTCTTATAAAGAAAAACATTCAACTGATGTGGCTTACATTTTCAGAGGTTTAGTCCATTATCATCATGGTGCAACATGGTGGTGTGCAGGCAGACATGGTGCTGGAGAAGTAGCTGAGAGCCCTACATTGTAGTAGGAGCTGTGGGCCTCTTCCTACAGCCCAGCTCCCGGCCACCTGGCTAGCCTATGTCCCAAAATAACAACACACAAATTGTATTCTTTTAAACACTGCTTGACCCATTATATCTAGCCTCTTCTTGGCTAACTCTCACACCTGGACTAGCCCATTTCTAATAATGTGTGTAGCAACCCAAGGTGCACTTACCGGGAAGATTCTAGCCTACGTCCATCCTGGGTCAGAGCTTCATCATGTCTGCTCCAGAGAGCAGAGCTATCGAGTCTGAGCTCACTTCCTCTTCCTCCCAGCATTCTGTTCTGTTTACTCCACCCACCTATGTTCTAACCTATTAAATGGGCCAAGGCAGTTTCTTAATTAGCCAATGACCTTCCTCCATCACTACATCTTGACTTGCAAGTGACAGGAAGTAGTCTGAGCCACTGGGCATGGCTTGAGCATATATAAGACCTCAAAGCCGGTCTCCACAGCAACATACTTCCTCCAACAAGACCACATCTACTCCAACAAGGCCACACCTCCTAGTAGTGTGTTGTTGTTGTTTTTTCTGGAGAAATAAAGTCAAGAGGATATAAAGTTACCATTGGGGCTTGCAGGGCCTTGATTTCAGGACACACATACCCTCATCCAAACCTGAAGATGCTCAAGTCTCAAAACAAAATGACTTAATATTTAGGTATTTCCTATGTGGTTCTGTATACTTTAAGTCACTTCTGTGTATATATGTTATAATATATATATATATATATATATATATATATATATATATATATACTAGTAAATGCTATATAAATGGGCCTAACTCTGTAGTACATAACAGAGACAATGTAACATTATTTTAATATTTTTAAAAGATTGTTATTTTTATTTTATGCATATAGATGTATTTGTGTGCATGCCTGGTGTTCACAGAGGCCAGAAAATGGCAGTGGATTCCCTGCAACTGGAGTTACAGATGGTTGGGAGCTATCATGTGGGTGCTTTGTGAAAGCAAGGTCCTCTGTGAGAGCACCCAATGCTCTTAACCACTGAGCCATCGGTTCTCATTCTGTGGGTCCCAACCCTTAGACGGGGTAATATCAGATATTTACACTATAATTTATAAAAGTAGCAAAATTACAATGATGAAGTAGCCATGAATATAATTTTGCAGTTGGGGTCACTACAACACAAGGAGCTGTATTAAAGGGTCACAGCAATAGGGAGGCTGAGAAGCACTGCTCTAGGCCATGTGACACTATTTCTTTTAGTAAGTTTGCTGTTGGTTTTTGGAGGGGGAGTGGAACTTGAGCTTGTCATGAAGTCAAGCCGGCATCAAACTCATCATCTCTTGCCTTAGCCCCTGAACGCAAGGACAAAAATGCATAGGTAACAACTGACTTCAAATACTTTAAAAAATATATTTATATTACCTTAAGTATATGTTTGTGTCTGTGTATGTGAGTTCAGGTGCCCCAGAGAACAGAGGAATCAGATGCCCCTGGACCTGGAGTCACCTGATCTGAGTGCTGAGAATCGAGCTCTGGTCCTCTGGAAGAGCAGTCCGTGTTCTTCAGCAATGAGCCATCTTGCCAGTCCCCTAGATTACTCTTAAACTAACAGCTAATGAGTTGAATGCAAGGGCAGTAGTGATAGTTAATTGAATTACAGCTGCCCAGGAGATTGATGAGGCACACCTTTGGGTATCTTCAAGGGTGTTTCCAGAGTAATGGACTGCCAGTAGGGTGGCTCCTCAGTGTGAGCACTACCATTCTATGTGGGGTCGCTGGATGGAATAAAAAGGGTGAAAGAGGAAGGGATCATAGAGTGCAGGCAAGATGGCTCTGGGGATGAGGGTGTTTGCCTGACATCCTGAATTCTGTCCCAGAGCCAGCATGGTGGAAGGAGAGAACTGACCCCCTCAACAAACCGTGCATCACAGAGAAGTGGGAACAAAGTGAGAGAGGGCAGGACATAGCCAGAGATGTTAATTCTGGTATGAGGGCCCAAGGAAGTGAGGCCCCCACTCTAGTAATCTCAAAAACAAAACAAAATTGGGGTGCATGACAAAAAGACATCATGAGACAGAGCCCAGGTGGAGAGGTTTTTTTACTGGTGGACAGTGAATGGGGAAAGGGGGTGGCGAGAGGAGCCTCTGGGGACAGGAGAGTTAGAAGAGGAGAGATGGAGGGGGTGAGGGGATGGTGGAGGGGTGGTGAAGGCAGAGAAGCAGAGAGAGAGAGAGAGAGAAAGAGAGAGAGAGAGAGAGACCTGGGCAAGGCCCAGGTGAACCTAGTGACCATGCACAGGAGTTCTTAGTGGCTGCAGCTGAGGACCTATCCTGAAAGCTAAGGAGGCAAATTCTCTTCACCCCTTTTGTTGCCCTCAGGCCCTAAATAAACCTAATGATCCCATCTGCACTGGAGAGAGCAATCTGCTTCACCACCTGTACTGTTGAAATGCTAATCTCACCAGAAGCACCTGTCATACTACTCTGGGCACCCTGTAGTACTGGGGATGTAAGCGAGTGCTATAGTTGGTGGCATTTATGTGCAAACTGGAGCTTCAGGACCTAGGAACACTTGCTTTTCTTTATCACGCAGGACACTAGCAGTGATGACTTTGGTCAAAAAAGTTAATGGTTCTGTGCCCCTTTCCTCCATTTTTTTAAAAAATATCTATCTATCTATCTATCTATTTATCTATTATTATATATACAAAATTTTATCTGCGTGTATGCCTGAAGGTCAGAAGAGAACACCAGACCTCATTACAGATGGTTGTGAGCCACCATGTGGTTACTGGAAATTGAACTCAGGACCTTTGGAAGAGCAGGCAATGCTCTTAATAGCTGAGTCATCTCTCCAGCCCCCCCTTTCCTCCTTTGTAAAATAAGCCTGCAACAATATTCCTGTCGTGGTGCTCCCTTGAGTGTTAAATAAGTGATTTTAGGTTAAAGCCCTTGAAGGTGCAAATGGCACAGCATTTACAAATGTTAATCGCTGTGCCTGGACACAGCTGGGGAGAATTACCCCGGCTGTGGGCGACTACAGCTCTGAAGACACACATCTTAGTGCTTCCCAGCTAGGGAACCTAGGGCTCGCCCCATGGCCAGTCTCTTCTCATCCCTCCTTAATGTTTCTAGAGAAGCTCATGCTTGTTAGTCATGGTCGCACTTCTACATAACACCCAGGTTTTTGTGAGTGTTTTACGATTGACTTTTATTTATTTTTGTGTCTGTGTGTGTGTGCTTGTGAGTGCAGTTGCCTGGCTGTCTTAGGGATTCTACTGCAGTGAAGGAACACCATGCCCATGACAACTCTGTCTGTCATTGTTGTGTGCTTTTTGTTTTTTCAAAACAGTAGCCCTTGTTGTCCTGGAACTTGGTTCTATAGACCAGGCTCTCCAACACCTCACAGAGATCTGCCTGCCTTTGCTTCCTGAATGCTGGGATTAAAGGTGGGCACCATCACTATCCCGTGGCAACTCTTATAAAGGAAAACATTTAATTGGGGCTGGCTTAGAGTTTAAGAGGTCCAGTCCATTCTCATCCTGGCAGGAAGCATGGCAGCAAGCAGGCAGATGTGGTACTGGAAAAGGAGCTGAGTTGTACATCTGCAGGCAGCAAGAAGTGCATGCCACACTGGGCATAGCTTGAGTATCTGAGAGCTCAAAGCCTGCCTCACAGTGGGACACTTCCTCCAACAAGGCCACATCTCCTAATAGCCACTCACTATAGGCCAAGCATGAGAGCCTTTTCTCCTTAAACTATCATACTGAGGAAGCCAGAAGAGGGTATCTGACTCCCTTGGAGCCAGGTTACTTTGGGTTATGGGCTCCCTGATGTGGTGCTGGGTTCTGAACCTTTGCAAGAGCAGTATACATTCTTACTCACTGAGCCATCTCTCCAGCCAAACATCTTTGATTTTGTTTACATTTTTCTCCTTTGTTTCTACATTTCAGGCCATCAGTGTGGCTCTCTTTGGAGTTCCCCTTGCCTTCACCAGACAGGTAACTATTCTATAAACAGTGATATCATTGAACAGTCACACAATCTGTGTGTGTGTGTATGCATTCTATTGCTTTGCTGATACACGAAGTCTGTAATCCAACTTTCACTCCCCACCCCATCCCAACACAGCTTTCTCCCTGATTCTATCTAACCAGTGTGTGTTTATGGAATTTATTTCTTCCTAATCCACAAAAACCTTCCTGCAAACATCGAAACACAAGTGGGTCTGAGTCAGAGACAAACAGTTGAGCTGTTGTGTACTGCAGCTCTGTCGTAAACTGTGGAGATCCCAGAGTAACAGCCTCTACTTCCAGCTGACAGGCCAAAAGCTAGTGTTTCTGACAAATGATCTCGGGACTTCGGAGTGAGGAATGGAAAGCATGGGCAGTTTCAAGTTGAACCTGTTTGGTGTCTTTTTGCTGCAGGGAGGCAGCCAGCCACACACAGTTTGGCGACTTAGGCTCTCTCTGTGCCAAGTTGCAGCGCTCTTGTGGTGAGCACAGAGGGACTGTTTCCTATCTAGACAGGGGCCGCTTTGTAAGCCAAATGACTAGCCCAATAGGGGAATGTTCTCAGAAAAGAAAGCTACTCTCAAAAGCATCACCTCAACTGTGCCGAGTCACAACCCAGCTCTGTAAAACCCAACAAAGGATGCTCACTCTGCTACCCATAGTTGTTCTTCCCCAGAATACTAGAGCCTATAATGTATTCATCCTGGCAGCTTGCTGCCACCTAGTATGGACACTTTCCTCTAGTACCACTGTGGGTAAACTTTCTTGTTCTCAAATTCCCTCTACTTTCCTCTGGTTAGCTTGACATTGTCCTCTGCCTACTTAAAATTCATGGTGAGTTCACTTACTGCATATTTACGAAGACATAAACATTTCTCATACTTGCCTTTGTTTGTGCTTGGTGTATGTGAAAATCTTTTGAGAACATAACTCCCTCTTCCATGCTTATTTCATTTATTTTGTGCTGACTATATTCCCATGCCATAAAGTTTTGTCTCCTCCATGTCTTTTGGGATATCTTTTTTTTTCCTGTGTAGTCTCCTCTTCTGTTACAGAAACAATGTGTTCCTTGTTTTCCAGTGAGGGTCCTCTCTATGGCAGGGGAGCCTGCGGGAAGGTGAGCCTGACCCAGCTCTGCTGTCAGTTATCAATGTGAGGCATCTCTGCCACTTTGTTCATCTGGATATGCCCACTGACCAGGGCATCGGTGTCTGAGTCCCCAAGTTCATTATTACTTAGCATTTTAAGTATGTAAAGCAAAAGTCCAGTTTTTGTGCTGGCAAGAGAGATGGCTCAAGAGAGGGAAGGTGATTATTACCAACTAAGGCAAATTGTCATCTGACCTTCATACATGCACCATGGCACACATACATGTACACATACACACACACACATACACATATAGAGTCATAGACACAGAGAGACAGAAACAATTGTAATTTTAAAAAAATCAGCATTTCTTCTGCTCCACTGGCTCTGTGACTTGGCCCCGATTACATGACTCATGTAGAGAGCTGCATTGTGCAGTGCCATGAGGGTGGCACTGGTTTCCACCCATCACCTCCTCATGAGAATGTGCTCTAAGTCACGTACCATCCCATATATGGCCTAGACTAAGAATGTGGCTTGCTTTCGTGTACCTAGACCGATCTGCATTTCCCATGTAGCTTGCTGGGGCTGGCTAACCAGGGGCTACTTTAGCTGTGGGTTGGCTTTCCCTGGTATTTCAAGTTATATCCTGTTATCACTTAGCCACTACCACCTTCAACCTCTGAACTGTTCCTCCTCAACACTGCCAGCTAGAATGCAACATTTACTAAACTCATATTAACAGACTAAAGATTGTGCATTTGGGATTGTCTATGTTCATGGCTAGGCTAGCTACCTTCATGAATATTTACACCATTAAGGGAACTCTGCCTTGATTAGGCCTCCTGCCCCATCACAGGTAATCAGATTAGGTGTGGCTATGCTCTAGGCCAAGCCAGAGATGCTGATATGAACGAGCAGGGGAAATGATAACCCATGTCAAACTGAGAAATAGCACACTAGGCACTTACCCAAGGAAGGCAAAAATAGGTATAAATAAAAGGCTTGAGGTAGAGGATACCATTGCAGGGGAAATTGGCTATTTGCCCCCCTAGCTGGGCTTTCCCACTAGGTTAGACTCAGCCCTGTGTTAACTGAGCTAAACTTGACAACCAAACTTGTGTATATTTAAGGTGTATAATGCTTTGATATACACATACATCATGAAACTGAAAGAGCTGTCATCTCACATTGATTTTGACTGTGTATGTCTTTGTGTTCGCAGATTGACTCTAGGGGTGTGGTGGCACAAGCACCAAGGCAGGGGAAGGCAGAACTCTGCAAACTCAAGGTCTTGAGTTCCAGAGCATCCAGGGCTATGTATAGAGACCCCATTTAAAAAAAATCTACTCTAGCAGATGTCGCAACAGTGTGTATGACTTATAGCTCACATGGGCCTATAACTACAGCCCCAGGGGACCCAGTGACCTCTTCTGAACTCTGAGGGCACCTGTACTTAACATATGCATATTCATAGATACACATATTCACATAATAAAAATAAAATATTGTGACTAGAGACTGCTCAGTCATTAAGAGCACTTGCTACTGTGGCAGAAGACCCAAGTTCTATTCTCAGCATCCAATTTTGGTGGTTAACCAAAATCACCTGTTATTCTAGTTCCAGGGGATCTGACAACCTATTCTGGACACATGCACAGACACACATACACATACGCACGCGCACACACACACACAGATAAATTAAATATTTTAATATAAAATAATCTTGGGCTGAGAGATGGCTCTAAGATTAAGACCACTGGGCTACTCTTCCAAAGGTCTTGAGTTCAATTCCCAACAACCACATGGTGGCTAATAACCATCTATAATGAGATCTGGTGCCCTCTTCTGTCATGCAGGCAGAACACTACATACATAAGAAATAAATTTAAAAAATAAAAAACAAAATAATCTTTATAAAAAAAGTTCACTCTTATAGTGAATCAAGAACATTTAGCATGGACTCTCAGTGCCTTTCCCATGTGTGCTAGCCATGGTGTTGCATGCTGGACCTCCAGAGTCTAGTCATTTCATGACTGAATAGAATACTTTCTCGTATTTACCAACCTGCAAATAAAGACACAGAGACTTACTATTAATTATGAAACCTTGGCCTTTAGCTTATGTTTGTTTCCAACTAGTTTTTATAACTTAAATTAACCCATATTTTTAAGTCTACATTCTGCCTTGTGGCTCCATGGTTTGTTACCTCATCCCCATACTGCACGTCCTAGTTCCCCTGTATCTCCATGGAGTCTCCCCACTTTTCTTCTTCCCAGAATTCTTTGTCTTTCTGGAAGTCCCGCCTATTCTCTCCTGCCTAGCTATTGGCTGTCCAGCTCTTTATTACACCAGTCTCAGCAATATATCTTCATACAGTGTCCAGATACCCACGAGAACTCAAAACTCATATCTCTTGATGGGCATTTGCCCACATCACTGAACCCCAGGCCCTGGAAGCCACGGATTTGTTCCCAGTTACGAGTTCCTCTCTGCTGTTGTCCACATTAAATGAACTCATGCAGCACTCCTCTCCTCCTCATGCAGGTGCATGCATGTCATCAGACTCCAGTGTTAAACAGCTCTCTTTCACATGTGGGCACCATACTTGTCCTTTCACCTGTGGCCATGCATGCAGGTTGTTTCCTGCATCTGTGGCATGCTGAGAAATGCTGCAATGATGAGTGCAGGGGTGTCTTTGAGACACGTGCATCTTTCCTAGACTCACATCCCATCTTTAGTACCTCTGAGTCTCCTTGTTGAGACTGGAGGTGGACTGCTGAGAGTTGCCATGTGGGTGCTGGAACTCAAACCTGGGTCCTCTGGAAGAGCAGTCAGTGTTCCTAAATCATTAATGCAGATACAGAAAATGACATTAAGATTATGGTAAGGCCATTGTCAGAAACTATTCAGATACATAAAAGGCAGAGAATAGCTCAGCTTCTTCTCTTATCCTACATTAAGCTTCCAAATCCTTTCTTGAAGCCAGACAGAAAAACAGGACAGTTTGGGTCAAGAGAAGCAGCAGCTTGGGTACAACGCTTAGATGAGAGACCATTCAAAGTAATTAAATTGAATGGAAGAAAATTCAGGGGCCTCCTGGATACAGGAGCTGACAGGACATGCATATCAGCTTCAGATTGGCCTACACATTGGCCTGTGCAAAAAAACTGGCTCCTCATTGATGGGATTGGGAAGAGCATCTGGGGTCATTCAGAGTTCCACTCCCCTTAAATGGGAATTAGAAGGGAAAGAAGGGTCGATACAACCCTATGTTTTACCCTCTCTCCCCTTTTCTTTGTGGGGAAGAGATATGATGGGAGACTTAAATTTAAAATTAGTCACTGCAGATCACCTCAGTGATCAGCATTTTTCATAGGGGTCACTGTCAATGAACTATATGCAGATAAAATCATGTGGAAGACTACTGAGCCTGTATGGATAAATCAGTGGCCCCTTACACAAGAAAAAATACAGGCTTTAGAACAATTAGTACAAGAGCAATTAAACAAGGGACATATTAAAGAATCAAATAGTCCCTGGAATACTCCTGTATTTGTAATCAAGAAAAAATCAGGAAAATGGAGGTTATTACAGGACCTCAGAGCAGTAAATGCAGTCACGGAAGATATGGGAGCCTTACAGCCAGGTGTCCCTTCCCCTGTAGCAGTGCCTGAAGGATGGTCATTGATTATAATTGATCTACAAGATTGTTTTTTACTGTAAAATTAGATCCCTCAGATTGCCAATATTTTGCTTTTAGTATTCCTTCAGCTAATTTTAAAAGGCCTTTTCGAAGATATCAATGGAAAACATTTCCACAAGGAATGAAAAACAGTCTTACATTATGTCAAAAATTTGTTGATCAAGCATTAATAGGAGTAAGAAAAAAATATCCTAAGGCATATGTCATTCATTATATGGATGATATACTGCTTGCTCACCCAGTTAAAAAAATGGTGGAGGAAGCCCTCAAAGAAGCCATAAAACAATTAACCATGTTTGGGCTTATTATAGCTTCTGAAAAGGTGCAAAGAAATAGGCCATTAAGCTATTTAGGACAGTGGATTCATAATGATTTTATTACCACACAAAAGGTGACTATTAGAAGGGATAAGCTTAAGACATTAAATGATTTTCAAAAATTATTGGGTGAAATAAATTGGATTAGACCTTATTTAAAAATTACCACTGGTGCTTTAAGTCCTTTATTTAATATTCTTCATGGAAATCCTGATCCACAATCAGCAAGGAGTTTTTCTGTGGAGGCACTTGAGGCCTTAAAAATTGTAGATGAGGCCTTAAGTTCGGCCAGATTGAAACAAATAAATTATAATCAAAAATGGTCTTTGCTGATATTTTCTACTAATTATACACCAACTGCCTGTCTTTGGCAGGAGGGAATATTAGAATGGATACACTTGCCTCATACTCAATCAAAGATGATAGCTGATTATCCTTTTCTGTGTTATTTATTAATAATTAAGGAAAGACAGAGATCTTGGGAATTGTTTGGGAAAGATGTTAGGGAAATAGTAACACCATACAATAAAATGCAGATTAAACATTTAACTCAAAATAATGACAATTGGACTATAGCTCTTCAAGGCTATATGGGGCAAATTTTATTCCATTACCCATGTAATGGTGGAATTTGCAAAAATTCTTGAATTGATTTTTCTGAGGCTCTGCTCTCCTGACCCATTATCAGAAGCTCTTTCAGTTTTTACCGATGGCTTTTACTCTGGAAGAGCTATGGTTTTTGTAGAAGGACAGAAGCCACTAGTGGAGGAAGGAGAATGGACTTCTGCTCAGCAAGCAGAAATTAAAGCTGTTATTTTAGCCTTTAAAACTTTCCCTCAAAAAGTCAATTTATATTCGGACTCAAAATATGTTATTAATCTTTTTCCAGCTATAGAAACTGCTTTACTTTCTGGAAACTCTACCATTCTTCCATTGCTAAAAAGGTTATAAACTCTTATTCATCAACGGTCTAAAAAATTCTTTATTGGTCATATAAGAAGACATACCAACCTGCCAGGACCTTTGGCTCATGGTAATGCTATGGCAGATTTATTGACAAGAACGGTTGTCTCCACAGTAGTGGAGGCAGAAAAAAGTCATGCCTTACATCACCAAAATGTCTTGGCTTTGAAAAGAATGTTTAACATCACAAGAGAACAAGCAAGGCAGATTGTTAAGAATTGTTCTAATTGTCCTCAAACCTATCATCCCTTAAAATTAGGGGTGAATCCCAAGGGACTTAAAACCAATGTCCTCTGACAAATGGATGTTACTCACATTCCATCTTTTGGAAAGTTGAGCTATGTACATGTCAATGTAGATACTTTCTCACATCTGGTATTTGCCTCAGCAAGAACAGGAGAAGTGATAAAAGATGTGGTACAGCACATGTCTCAATGTTTTGCTATAATGGGAAAGCCTTTTCAGTTAAAAACTGATAATGGCCCTGCATATACTTCTAAAGCATTTAAAATATTTTGCCTTCAATAGAAAATGAGTCACTCTACTGGGATTCCTTATAATCCTCAAGGACAGTTATAATTGAAAGAGCCCACCAAACACTGAAAAATCAAATAGAATGGTTGCAATCTGCTAATACATATTTCACTCATCATTTTTATTTGTTATTAATCACCTCAACATTAATGAACAAGGAAAAACTCCTGCTATGGTTCATTGGGCAGCTGAGATTAACTCAAGTCTTCCCCAAGTTTTATGGAAGGATCTTTTGTCTGGTACATGGAAAGGACCAGATGTGCTCATAACTTCGGGATGAGGGTATGCTTTTGTGTTCCCACAGGATGTGGACTCCCCCATCTGGATCCCAGACAGACTGACGTGACCAGCGCCACTGGAAGTGAAAGAGATTCAGAAGGAGACAACAACAGCAGCTGCTCCAACAAGTGACTTGCGGTTTGCAGAAACTGAAACTACGGGAGAAACCGAAAGACCGGCTCACTTGGACAAAGATTCGCACTTTAGTGAAAAAAGCTAAAAATCTCCTTGAGAATCAGAAACAGCCCTTGACTCCTTGCATGTATTTTGTTGCTTTTCTTGCCCTTATTTCAGCTCCCCCTTCTGTAGAAGGCATGACATTTTGGGCTTATGTTCCCCAGCCCCCCTTGTTATAGCCTGTGGACTGGCTGGATAGGTAACCGATAAGGATTTTGACTAATGATACTAGGCGGCTGGGTGGTTCCCAAGACTCTGATGTCAGGCCTAAGATTACCTCTTATGTAACTTATGAGGGGAGAGCAGATTCACTTCCAATTTGCCTGACACTGCAAGGGAAAATGCCAGATGGATGTTTACAAGTCAGTTATCGGACCTTTTCAGCTGATGCTCCTGACCATGCAGAGCCTGATAAGAGATGGATGTGGGAGATACAGATACAGACTTTAGGTTTTGCTAATTATAATGAAACTTTTCAAAAGTATATAAATATGCCCATCTCCTCTTGTATTCACAAATATGGGGATAAAGATTGATTTTGGGATTCCTCATTAACTAGATCTCCTACATGGTTAACTTGTGGCTTTCCTAATGCTGCCATCAAATACAATCCAAAAGAAACCTCCTTAGAAGTTTGGGATTATTCAGTCTCTTCTGGGGATGGAAAATATGAAAAATATATTAAAAGCATAGTAACAGATTTCATGGATATGAACCAAAAGATCTTTTAGGAGAAAAGATCAGGCGTTGGTTTTTTCCTGGTTTTGTAAAACCAATTTGGGTAACAAAAGCTCTGGATAGAATGTCACTATGATTCATAATGATTTGTTTAGAATTGTTGCTGCTGCCAATATGTTTTTAGAAAAGAGACCCAGCACCTCGAAAGCTCTTCCTTATGAAATTAGGGCTAGTATTTCATATCCTAATGCTTTGCTTTTAGGGCAACAAATTCATGTTAAGATCTCTCAAATGGGTAAATCTTACCATGTAAACTGTTATTCTTGTAAACTGACTAATTGTATTACCTCTGCTGAACCTAAGGATTTGAATGTTATACTTATTGTTAGAAGACTTCCTTTTGTAATGTTACCTGTCGATCTGGGCGATAAACCATGGTATGATAACTCTACATTAAGAGTATTAACTTCTTTGAATGATTTGATTTGGCAAAATCTCTTTCAGTAGCTACTACTGCGTTAGTTCAGGAAATTCATACTGCTCATTATGTAAATGCTTTAAATAAAAATATTACTTTCGCTTTAATGGAACAAACAAGTATAGACACAAAATTAAAAGCAAAAATTAATGTGTTAAAAAAATAGTGCTGGCTTTGGGACAAGATGTAGCTAATCTTAAGACTTTACAGGAAACTAGATGTCATAATTTATTTCAGTCAATTTGTGTTACTCCATTACCTTATAACACTTTACCTTAAAATAAAATAAAGGCTCATCTTCAGGGGGTATGGAAAGATAGTGACATTACTCATGATTTGGGTGCCTTGCAGAAAGATATCTCAGCTATGAATCAGGCTCATTTACAGATAGGAACTGTTGAATCATTGGCTAAAAAATTAAAATCTAACATGAGATCTTTAAATCCTTTGGATTGGATCCAATATATTATTCTCATAACTGTCCTTGGTCTTTTAATAGTTCTTGTCATTATCTTATTTCCTTGTCTTTTAAAATGTCTTTTCAGATCTGTTTCTACCATCAGACAGGAAGTGTTCGAGTTTTATTTAAAAAATAAAAAACAGGGAACTGCCACATCCACACACTGCTGTCTCGCCTGTGTGACAAAATGCCTCTCAGGTGGTGGCCATCTCAAAACGAGGGGCTTGTGCTTCTTGGAGCTTGGCCCCGGGCAGTTCCCTGGCAGTCTGCTCTAGTTGAGGTGCCTGATTAGCCTCAACAACCTTGTTCACTTTGTTCCTGGCGATGGTTTCTTGCATTGACTCTGCTATCTTTTTCTTCTGTTCTATTTTTCTCTTGACAAAAGCTTAATCTGTTCAAGAAACTAGAAAAGAGGAACTGATGCGTCAATTCCCTCCCTTGATTCAGGCCATTAATGTTATGATTAAGACTCTGGCTCACTCTCTGGGGGAATTTACAGATACCCTAGAACAGAAAGAGCTCATGATAGGAGATTTGGTAGAAGATGGGTAAATTATGAAGGAAAATGTATGGAATGGCATGAGTTACCATTTATGGAGAGGCTAGCCAAAGTGAGAAACCCCTGGTACATTTTAGATAGGAAAGAAAGGCAAGCTATTCTTGATAACATGAAGCCAGCCATTTAATATTGGAACAAACCCTGGTAGTGGAATCCTGAAGAATGGTGTTTGGGTTACCTTGGTTACCTTGAGGGCAGATATGATTTAGGGCCATGAAAAAGCACAGTTAGTTAGTGGTGTGAGACAAATTTAAAAAAAAAAAAAGCTCTGCCCACCTGGCCCTGACCACACGACTTGCTGAGAATAATCAATTGTCTGTAATCATTTTTCTATGGAAACTTTGATGTCTGCCAGCTTCCTTCTGTAATCTCTTAAAAGTGATGCTTGAATTTTAGTAAAGTTGCAACAGATTCAAATCTCATTTGAGTTGTGTCTGTCTGTCATTCGCTGAATCCTGCGTTCTCCTAAGCCTTCACCCCTGTTCTCCCTCGGTCTTCGATCTCCAAGAGAGCCAGTCGGCGGCACCTGAGTTCACCTGTGACTAAAGCCTTTGTTCAGTTAAGAACGTTGTAAATGTAGAAACTGAGTTCTGAGTTTCCCTCCCCCACCTCATTCCCAGATCCAGGCTTCATAAGTGAGTGTGAAGGATTTTTGTTTTCATATTTAAAAGATTTAAGCTTAATCGTATGTGTGTATGTGTGGTGTGTGTTTCTCATGGAGACCAGAGATTTATGCTTAATTGTGTGTGTCTGTGTGTGGTGTGTAGTGTGTGTGTGTGTGTGTGTGATGTGTGCTTCTCATGGAGGCCCGAGGGGTCAAATCCCTGTGGGGCAGAGTTACCAGTGGTACAAGCAGCTGTGAGAAACCCAATATGGGAACTGGGAACTGAACTTGGGTGTTTCACAAGAGTAGTGTGCGCTCTTAACTACTGAGACTTTTCACCTGTCCCATGGTGTCTTAGTTAGGGTTCTACTGCTGTGTAGAGACACCATGACCACAGGAGCTCTTATAAGGAAAACATTTAACTTAATTGGCTCACTTATGGTTTCAGTTATCAGCATGGCCGGGAGCACACTGGCACACAGTCACACAGGCACACATGGTGCTGGAGGACTAGCTAAGAGGCCTACATCCTGCAGGCAACAGGTAGTCTGATGACTGTCACACTGAGGGAAACTTGAACAAAAGAGATCTCAAAGCCCACTCCCACAGTGAGACACTTCCTTCAACAAAGCCACACTTCCTAATAGTGCCACTCCTTTGGGGGGCCATTTTCTTGCAAACTACCATAAAGATTGAAATGAAGAAAACTTACTGTTTGATATACAAGGAAATTTGGACAGGAGCTACTCTTATAATACAGGGGGAGGAGTGAGACCTTAGTGGCAGGTGAGTTCAAACCATGGTGGATGAGAGAATACACCTTGCAGACAGAGCTTGAGCATGGAGTTTATTGAGATAAAGGGAATAGGAAATAAAGAGAGAATGGGGGTGGGAGGAAGACAGAGACCTGCTTGCCTCTTGAGAAAAATGGCAGGAAGAGAGAGAGGGGGGTGGGGTAGGGTGGGGGTGGGGCTTGTCTCCTTTTGCACCTGTGTACAGACTAGGGACCACTTGCCATGAGCAGAGAGGTGACAAACTGTGCCAGATTCCCAAGGGGTGGGACCAAGGTGTGCCTAGATACTAAAAGCTGCCATCTGTGATGGAGAGGATGGGAGCAGAGTAGGAAGGGTGGTCCAATGAAAGAAGGGGAGAGGGTAATAAGCCACAAACCCTTACATCTTAAGTAAATTGGAGAAAAAAATTGTCAGTTGGCTTCTTGGTAAAATCAAAATTTTAAAGAAAGATTTATTTTATATGTATGAGTATTGGCCTGCCTGTGTATCTGTGCACTATGAGCACACAGTGCCCATGGATGTCAAAAGAAGGCACCAGATTCCCTAGAACTGGGAATATGGAGAGCTGAGAGGTGCCTGATGTGGGTACCGGGCACCAACATGGGTCATCTGGGTGAGCACTGGCACCAATGCCGGTCCTCTGGACAAGCAGCAAGTGCTTTGAACTGCTGAGCCCTCTATCTAGACTCAGCAAAACCAATTTTTTAAGCAAGTGAAAGTAGGCAGGCTGAATTGAAAATCTGAAGTATTTTGTTTTTTATAGGTCCTGGAAAGGACCCCTGAAGATAACTGGTTAGATCCCCCACTCATGACTCTGACACCAGCATCAGGACCACATCTTCTCACATCTAGGAGAAAGAGTATCTGTCAGTGCATGATGGCTTTTCCTGGAGAACAGAATAGAACAAAACAGAAGCCATATCAATGTTATACAGATGGAGTTTTTCTGACAAACACGACTTACTCTTCAGGTACAAACAGTCTATAAGAATCCTGTCAGTCAATATTGATTATTAATTGTCAAACTGATAAGATATAGGACCATCCAGGGACAAGTCTCTGGGTTATAGCTCTCACGGTTTCTTAAATTTAAAAAAACTTACATTTATTTATGTGTTTGTATGTCTATATGTATGTGTGCCATCCTTCCCTCAGATCATGGTGCAAACATACAGTCAAGAATCAGTTCTCTTCTTCCAGCATGCAGGTTCATGGGGTGGCTGAGACCTCAGGCTTCGTGACAAGTTTCTTTACCCACTGAACCAAACCATTTCATCTGATCCAAAGTTTCAACATCAGGTTAATTGATGTGGGAATATCCACTCCAACTGACAGCAGCAACCTCTGACCCCAGCACTCCTTACACAGAGGCAGGTGGATTTCTGTGAGTTTGAGGTCAGCTTGGTCTATATCCAGGTGAGCCAGGCCTACATATTAAGACCCCATCTTTGAAAAAAAAATCAATTGGAGGAGTTATAATAGAAATTAACAGCACATATTTTATTTGAACAAACATAGGGTAGTTATCATTGCTGTATCTATTATCTATTACTTCTCTATCTTGTGATTTTAATGAATTCTGCAAGAGAGGTATTTCAGGTAGCTAGAGAGATGGGTTAATTCCCCAACATCCACACAACTGCTTACAGCAGGTCATCCTTCCAGTTGCAAGGGGTGATGTCCTCTAGCCCCATGAAAACACCTTTGCCCTCTTTCAGCTTCAATAGGTACCAGACATCCACACAATATATTCCTAGGCAAAACACTCATACACATTGGGTAGTTTGTATGTAGTTTGTTTGTGACTCCCACAATCTCATAGGACTCTCAGTTCTAGCACCATGTCTGCCTGCATGCTGCCATGCTCCCTGCCATGATGATAATGGAATACATACATATATATATATATATATATATATATATATATATATAATACTAAGATAAAGTTCGATGACACACCCAAGGTTCTGGAGCTAGATGAGGATGGCAGACACATGCCTGCTGTGGTTTGCTGGTAGGCAGTGCTCTAGGTTGGTGCTGTTTGAAGACACTGTGAACTTCTAGGACAGGGCCTACTGAAATGCCTTTAGGAGCCTGAGAGAATACCACTGAAGGGGGTTGTGGGATCTGATACAGGCTGTCTTTCTCTCTGTTCTGCTGCCATTAACCATCCTTACCAAAAGCCCAAGGCAATGGGATCACTCAATCTTAAACCTGGATCTCAAAACTATGAGGCAAACATACCCATTGTTACTTCGTAAGGCACTACACTAGTTCCCACACTGATGTAGAAGGGTCAGTCATTTGTCTATGTGTTACTTTCATTGGTTAATACAGAAACTGCCTTGGCCATTTGATAGGACAGAAAATTAGGTAGGCAGAGTAAACAGAACAGGATGCTAGGTAGAAGGAAGTGAGGTCAGATGCAATGAAGCCAGTCACCAGGTCAGACATGCTGAATCTTTGTTTACGAGCTACCCAAGCAGCATGGAGACCCGATCTGGGCACCAGGAGAGACATCATTGGGGTGAGTGAGTTTCTGACCATGGCAGCAGCCCGGGACAGGGAACTCCCTCCCCTCTTTTGCCACATAATATCTCCCAGCTCAGTCTGTTTGGGCGCTGGGACGGATTCCGAATCGGGAGGGCAACCGGGAGGGTGGTAGTTCCTTTGTCTCAATAGCCTGCCTGCAGCAAGCAAGGTAGGCCCTTTGTTTACAAGCTGCCCAAGCAGCACGGAGACCCGATCTGGGCAACAGGAGAGACATCATTGGGGAGTGACATCACCGAGAAGGTACATCAGTGGACAAGGAGACCTGATCCTGTAAAAGAAGATCCATAGGGGAGCATTTGGAGGAAGAGATGGGCAAGGCGCCAATGCAAGAATTCACCCAACAATCTGAAGAACAACATGAAACCATCAGAACCCAGCAACCTCACAACAGGAGGACAGGAACACCTTAACCAAGAAGAAGCAGAAAAATTTGACTTTATGAAAGTGATTGATGCCCTTAAACAGCATGAAAAAAAATTCCCTTATAGAAATGGATGAGAAGTATAACATAAGTTTAAAAAATTGAATAAATCAGTGAATGATACCCTAGGAAAGAAAGGAAAAGCAATCAAACAGATAATGGAAACAGTTCAGGACTTGAAAACTGAAATGGAGGCAAAGAAGAAAACACAAACAGAGGGCTGGCTGGACATGGAAAATTTAAGTAAACAAACAAAGACTACAGAAACAAGCATAACCAGCAGAATACAAGAGAGAGAAGAAAGAATCTCAGATTCTGAAGATAACATGAAGAAAATAAATGCACTGATCAAGGAAAACAGCAAATCCAACAAACTCTCATTACAAAACATCCAGGAAATATGGGACACAATAAAAAGACCAAACATAAAAATAATTGCAGTAGAAGAAGGAGAAGAAGTGCAGCTCAACGGTCCAGAAAATATATTTAATAAAATTATAGAAGAAAACTTTCCCAACCTAAAGAAGGATGTACCTATGAAGGTTCAAGAAGCATACAGAACACGGAATAGGCTGGACCAAAAAAAAAAAATCCCCTCGCCATATAATAATCAAAACACAAAGCATACAGAATAAAGAAAGAATATTAAGAGCCGCAAAGGAAAAAGGCCAACTTACTTATAAAGGCAAACCTATCAGACTTACACCTGAGTTCTCTATGGAAACCATGAAAGCCAGAAGATCCTGGATAGATGTACTGCAAAAACTAAGAGACCATGGATGCAAGCCCAGACTACTATACCCAGCCAAGCTTTCATTCACTATACATGGAGATAACAAAATTTTCCAGGATAAAAACAAATTTAAACAATATGTAGCCACAAATCCAGCCTTACATAGAGTAATAGAAGAAAAATCACTAACCAAGGAGTCCAAGAATGAACACAATAACTCAGACATCTAGAGACCCTTCACCAGCGCAACTCAAAGAAGGGAAACACACAAACTCTACTACTAAAAAAGTGACCGGAGTTAACAACCACTCATCATTAATATCACCTAATGTCAATGGGCTCAACTCACCTATAAAAAGGCACAGGCTAAGAGATTGGATAAGATCAGGATCCAATATTCTGCTGTTTACAAGAAACACACCTCAACCACAAAGACAGGCACCTACTCAGAGTAAAGGGCTGGGAAAAGGCTTATCAAGCAAATGGACCTAAGAAAAAAGCAGGTGTGGCCATACTAATTTCTAACAAAGTTGACTTCAAACTTAAATCAATCAGAAGAGATGGAGAGGGACATTTTATACTCATAACAGGAACAATTCATCAGGATGAAGTCTCAATCCTGAATATCTATGCCCCTAATATAAAAGCACCCACATATGTAAAAGAAACATTACTAAAACACAAGGCAGCCATCAAACCGCACACACTAATAGTAGGAGACTTCAACACTCCTCTCTCACCAATGGACAGGTCAATCAGACAGAAACCCAACAGAGAAATAAGAGAATTAATGGAGGTAATGAATCAAATGGACTTAACAGATATCTACAGAACATTCCACCCAAATAGAAAAGAATACACCTTCTCTGCAGCTCATGGAACCTTCTCGAAAATTGACCAAATACTCGGTAACAAATCAAATTTCCACAGTTACAAAAAAAAAATTAGTAACCACCTGTGTCTTATCAGATCATCATGGATTAAAGTTAGAATTCAACAAAAATGCTACCCCCAGAAACCCTACAAACTCATGGAAACTGAACAGTCAACTACTGAACCATACCTGGATTAAGGAAGAAATAAAGAAAGAAATTAAAGTCTTCCTTGAATTTAATGAAAATAAAGAAATAACATACTCAAACTTATGGGACACTATGAAAGCAGTCCTGAGACGAAAGTTCATAGCACTAAGTGCCCACTTAAAGAAAACAGAGAAAGCACACATTGGAGACTTAACAGCACACCTGAAAGCTCTAGAAAAAAAAGAAGCAGACTTACCTAGGAGGAGTAGAAGACTGGAAATAATCAAACTGAGGGCTGAAATCAACAAAATAGAAACACAGAAAACAATCCAAAGAATCAATGAAACAAAAAGGTGGTTCTTGGAGAAAATCAACAAGATTGATGAATCCCTATCCAAACTAATCAAACGGCAGAGAGAGAATATGCAAATTAATAAGATCAGAAATGAAAAGGGAGACATAACCACAGACACAGAGGAAATTCAGAGAATCATTAGATCTTACTACAAAAGCCTGCATGTCACAAAACTGGAAAATGTAAAAGAAATGGACACTTTTTTAGATAAATACCATATACCAAAGTTAAACCAGGACCAGGTGAACAAGTTGCGTAGAATTAGAAGCTGTTATCAAAAACCTCCCTACCAAAAAGAGCCCAGGACCAGATGGCTTCAATGCGGAATTCTACTAGAACTTTCCAGAAGACCTAATACCTATACCCCTTAATGTATTTCACAATATAGAAACAGAAGAGTCATTACCAAATTCCTTTTATGAAGCTACAGTTACTCTGATACCAAAACCACACAAAGACTCTACCAGGAAAGAGAATTACAGGCCAATCTCACTCATGAACATCGACGCAAAAATCCTCAACAAAATACTGGCAAACTGAATCCAAGAACTCATTAGAAAAATTATCCATTATGATCAAGTAGGCTTCATCCCAGAGATGCAGGGCTGGTTCAACTTACGAAAATCTATCAATGTAATCCACCATATAAATAAAGTGAAAGAAAAAAACCATATGATCATTTCATTAGATGCTGAAAAAGCATTTGACAAAATTCAACATCCCTTTATGATAAAAGTCTTGGAGAGATTAGGGATACAAGGGTCATACCTAAATATAATAAAATCTATATACAGCAAGCCAACAGCAAATATGAAATTAAATGGAGAGAAACTCCAAGCCATCCCAATAAAATCAGGAACACGACAAGGCTGTCCACTCTCTCCATACCTCTTCAATATAGTGCTTGAAGTTCTAGCAATAGCAATAAGACAACATAATGGGATCAAAGGGATGCGAATTGGAAAGGAAGAAGTTAAACTTTCGTTATTTGCAGATGATATGATAGTGTACATAACAGACCCCCAAAACTCCACCAAAGAACTTTTCCAGCTGATGAACACCTTTAGTAATGTGGCATCATACAAGATCAACTCCAAAAAATCAGTCGCCCTCTTATACACAAAGGATATGGAAGCAGAGAGGGAAATCAGAGAAGCTTTACCTTTCACGATAGCTACAAACAGCATAAAATATATTGGGGTATTTCTAACCAAGGAAGTGAAAGATCTATTTGATAAGAACTTTTAGGCATTGAAGAAAGAAATTGAAGAGCATACCAGAAAATGGAAGGATCTCCCTTGATCTTGGATTGGGAGGATCCATATAGTAAAAATGGCAATTCTACCAAAGGCAATTTATAGATTCAATGCAATCCCCATCAAGATCCCATAAAAATTCTTCACAGATCTTGAGAGGACAATAATCAACTTTATATGGAAAAACGAAAAACCCAGGACAGCCAAAACAATCCTATACAATAAAGCATCTTCTGGAGGCATTACCATCCCCCACTTCAAACTCTATTACAGAGCAACAGTAATGAAAACAGTGTGGTACTGGCATAAAAACAAAGAAGTCAATCAATGGAATCGCATAGAAGACCCAAATTTTAACCCACAAACCTATGATCACTTCATTTTCAATAAAGAAGCTAAAAGTATACAATGGAATAAAGAAAGCATCTTCAACAAATGGTGCTGTCACAATTGGATATCAACCTGTAGAAGAATGAAAATAGACTCATATCTATCACCTTGCACAAAACTCAAGTCCAAATGGATCAAAGACCTCAATATCAGTCCAAACACGCTGAACCTGATAGAAGAGAAAGTGGGAAGTACCCTACAACAGATGGGTACAGGAGATCGCTCCCTATGTATAACCCCAGCAGCACAGACATTAAGGGCAACATTGAATAAATGGGGCCTACTAAAACTGAGAAGCTTCTGTAAAGCAAAGGACACTGTCACTAAGACAAAAAGGCAACCTACTGACTGGGAGAAGATCTTCACCAACCCTGCAACAGACAAAGGTCTGATCTCCAAAATATATAAAGAACTCAAGAAACTAGACTTCAAAATGCTAATTAACCCAATTAAAAATAATGGGGCACTGAACTGAACAGAGAATTCTCAACAAAAGAAGTTCAAATGGCCAAAAGACACTTAAGGTCATGCTCAATCTCCTTACCAATCAGGGAAATGTAAATCAAAACAACTTTGAGATATCATCTTACACCTGTCAAAATGGCTAAAATCAAAGACACCAATGATAGCCTTTGATGGAGAGGCTGTGGAGGAAGGGGTACCCTCATCCATTGCTGGTGGGAATGCAATCTTGTGCAACCTCTTTGGGAATCAGTGTTTCTGTTTATCAGGAAATTCGGGATCAACCATACCCCTGGACCCAGCAATACCCCTCTTGTGAATATAACCAGGAGATGCCCTATCACATGACAAAAGCATTTGTTCAACTATGTTCATAGCAGTATTATTTGTAATAGCCAGAACCTGGAAACAATCTAGATGTCCTTCAATGGAAGAATGGATGAAGAAAGTGTGGAATATATACACATTAGAGTACTACTCAGCGGTAAAAAACAATGACTTCTCAAATTTTGCATGCAAATGGATGGAAATAGAAAACACTATCCATGGGATGTACTCACTCATAATTGGTTTCTAGCCATAAATAATGGTCACTGAGTATATAATTCGTGAACCTAAAGAAGCTAAATAAGAAGGTGAACCCAAGGAAAAACATATAGTTATCCTCTTGGCTATGAACCTTCATCTGGTGATGGTTGGAGATAACGACAGAGACCCATACTGGAGCACTGGACTGAGCTCCCAAGGTCCCAATGAGGAGCAGAAGGAGGGAAAACATGAGCAAGGATGTCAGGACCACCTGGGGTGCCCCCACCCACTGAGACAGTGGGGCTGATCTATTGGGAGCTCATCAAGGCCAGCTGGACGGTGACTGAAAAAGCATCGGATAAAACTGGACTCTCTGAACATGGTGAACAATGAGGGCTGATGAGAAGCCAAGGACAATGACACCAGGTTTTGATCCTACTTCATGTTCTGGCTTTGTGGGAGCCTAGCTAGTTTGGATGTTCACCTTCCTAGACATGGACGGAGGGGGGAGGACCTTGGACTTTCCACGGGGCAGGGAACCCTGACTGCTCTTTGGACTGGAGAGGGAGGGAGAGAGGAATGGGGGGAGGGGGAGAAGGGTGGGAGGAGGGGGAGCGAAATGTGAGGCTGGGCGGAGGCGGAAGCTTTTTTTTTCTTTTTCTCAATTAAAAAAATAAAAAAATAAAAAATAAAAGTAAAAATAAATGAAACAGAGTTAAAATAAATCTACTCAAAGATGGAAAATACACAGAGAATCTTGATACTGTATGCTATTATGCTCTTTTTGAATTGTTTGAATGCTGAGGAAGGAGCAACAGCTGCTAAAAGATATTTGATTATAAATGATGCTGAACTAATCCAAAATAGATATTTTGAAAATACCTTGACTTCAAAATTTGAATCTAAGGTTATGATGCTTTGGAAAAGTTCTTCTTTTGTTTTCACAGAGGATGAGACCATGTGGATTGCTTCAATCCCAATATGGTATGATAGACCACACCTTCCTGAAAGATTGCTGTGAACATCCTCAAAAATTTACTTCACTCAACAGCCGACTAAGATGAACCTGGCACACAGGTTACACCGTGAAAGATCTGATTAACAGCACCCCCACTCAGCATGAAGCAGTTTGATGAGAAATAACTATGTCCATATTCCCAGATATTGTTTAGAAAGGTCCTTTTACATTTAAAGGGGGCTATGATATAGATATGAATAACTTGCATTGGTATGTATTTTAAGGTCAATTTTGTTATATGTATATGTATTTCTGATCGTGATTAAAGTATTGTGATGGTGTAGTTCATTTAAAAACGTAATGTATAATTAAAATCTAGGTTAATGGATAATCATTGATAATAGTCAAGCTTGTAGTCATGTTAGATTTGCTAGATATGTAGAGATATATTTCAGTGAGATAGGCATTCTTCATATCTTTCAAACACTACAGTTATGTATTTGAATGTGGCATTTTAAATGTTTTAATAACTTAGGGCTTTTCATGACAACGAGACAAGTCTGCTCCTGGCAGCACCAATCTACTTCAAGAAGAAGATGGGCATCAAAAAGGCTCCTTATGGAGTTGGTTAGACATTTGGGCAAGAAACTTCTTTTTCTTGGACTGTTGCATAAACTGAACACAAAGAACCCGCAGAGAGAGGACTGGTGCTGAACTTGCCTAAAGGTGAGATGGTCTTTCAGGGTTCCTGACTCATGAAAGAGTCTGAAATGCTTTTGTGAGAAATGCAGATGTGTTTCTCTGAAAAGAGAA
>JABTXL010008269.1:2834-44514 GCA_025134845.1 Neodon shergylaensis | reverse complement strand
ACTATTGTTAGAAGTGAGAACAGTGTGCCTTTTCTCTGTAGAATCTTTACTTTGAAAGATAATCAGGTTCTTTTGAAAGTGTTTTAATTCCTTGAAATGCTTTTGTGAGAAACGCATATGTGTTTCTCTGAAAAGAGAATCACTTGAGAGATGTCTCTGTATTGCTAGAAGGGAGAACAGCGTGCCTTTTCTCTGTAGAACCGTTACTTTGAAAGATAATCATGTTCTTTGAAAGTGTATGAAGTGCATGAAATGCTTTTGTGAGAAATACACATGTGATTCTCTGAAAAGAGAAATCGTTGTTTGAGATATGTCAAATGATTGTTAGAAGTAAGAGCAGTTTTCAATTTCTCTGTAGAAGCTTTATTTGAAGGATAATCACGTTCTTTTAAAATTGTATGAATTGCATGAAATGCTTTTGTGATAAACGCACATATGTTTCTCTGAAAAGAAAAGTGTTTTTTTAGATATGTCAAAGTATTGTTAGAAGAGAGAGCAGTGTTCCTTTTCTCTGTTGAAGCTTTAATTTGAAAGATAATCACGTTCTTTGGAAAGTGTATGATTTTTATGAAATGCACGTGTGTTTCCCTGAAAAAGAAACTGTTATGTTTGATATATCAAAGTATTGTTAGAAGTGAGACCAGTGATCAATTTCTCTGTAGAAGCTTTACTTTGAAACATAATAATGTTTTTTGGAAAGTTTATGAATTTAATGAAATGCTTTTGTGAGAAACGTATATGTGTTTCTCTGAAAAGAGAAACCACTGTTTGGGATATGTCAAAGTAATGTTAGAAGTAAGAGCAGTGTTCCTTTTCTCTGTAGAAGCTTTACTTTGAAACATAATCACATTCTTTTGCAAGTGTATGAATTTTATACAATAATTTTTTGAGAAACGCACTAGTGTCTCCCAGAAAAGAGAAGCTGTTGTGTTTGATATGTCAAAGTATTATTAGTAGTGAGAGCAGTGTTCAATTTCTCTGTAGAAGCTTTACTGTGAAAATTTATCCCATGCTTTGGAAAGTGGATAATTTTCATGAAATGCTTTTGTGCAAACACACATGTGGTTTTCTGAAAAGAGAAGCATTTGATTTGGATATGTCAAAGTATTATTAGAAGTGAGAACAGTGTTCCTTTTCTCTCTAGAAGCTTTATTTGAAAGATAATCACGTTCTCTTGAAATGTTATCCATTTCATGAAATGCTTTTTGAGAAATGCACATGTGTTTCTCTGAAAAGAAAAGCCATTTTTTTCAGATATGTCAAAGTATTGTTAGAAGAGAGAGCAGTGTTCAATTTCTATGTAGAAGCTTTTCTTTGAAAGATAATCACGTTCTTTTGGAAAGTGTATAAATTTCATGAAATGCTTTTGTGAGAAATGCACATATATTTCTCTGAAAAAAGAAGTTGCTTGGGATATGTCTAAGTATTGTTAGAATTGTGAACAGTGTTCCGTTTCTCTGTAGAAGCTTTACTTTGAATGATTATCACGTGCTTTGGAAAGTTTATGAATTTCATGAAATGCTTTTATGAGAAACGCACATGTGTATCTCGAAAAAGAGAAGTATTTGCTTGGGATATGTCAAAGTAATGTTAGAAGAGAGAACACTGTTTCTTTTCTCTATAGAAGCTTTTCGTTGAAAGATAATCAAGTTCTTTTGAAAGTGTATGGATTTCCCAAAAGGTTTAGTTAGAAATGCACATGTGTTTCTCTGAAAAGAGAACCTGTTATTTAAGATATGTCAAAGTATTTTCAGAAGTGAGACCACTGTTCCTTTTCTTTGTACAAGCAACTTTTAAAGATAATAACATTCTTTTGAAAGTTTATTAATATCATGAAATGCTTTAGTGATAAACGCTCATGTGTTTCTCTATAGAAGCTTTATTTGAAAAATAATCATGTTCTTCTGAAATGGTATGCATTTCATGAAACGCTTTTATGAGAAACTCACGTGTGTTTCTCTCAAACGAGAAGCCAGTGTTTGGGATATGTCAAAGTGTTTTTGGAAGTGAGAACAATGTTCCTTTTCTCTGTAGAAGCTTTACTTTGAAAGATAATCACTTTCTTTGTAAACTGTGTGAATTTAATGAAATGTTTTTGTGAGAAACGCACATGTGTTTCTCTCAAAAAAGAAGCCTTCTTTGGAATATGTCAATGTATTGTTAGAAGTTAGGGCAGTGTTCGTTTTCTCTGTAGAAGCTTTACTTTGAAAGATAATCACATTCTTTTGAAAGTGTATGAATTTCATGAAAGCTTTAGTGATACACGCACATGTGGTTCGCTGAAAAGAATATTAGCTTTTTGGGATATGTCAAAGTACTGTTAGAAGTGAGAACAGTGTTCCTTTTCTCTGTAGAACCTTTACTTTGAAAGATAATCACGTTCTTTGGAAAGTGTTTTAATTCCATGAAATACTTTTGTGAGAAACGCACATGTGGTTCTCTGAAAAGAAAATTACTTGTGTAGGACATATCAAAGTACTGTTAGAAGTGAGCAGATGTTTCTTTTCTCTGTAGAAGCATTGCTTTGAAAGATAATATCATTCTTTTGAAAGTGTATGTGTTTCATGAAATGCTTTGTGTGAAACTCTCATGTGTTTAGCTGAAAAGAGAAGCCGTTCTTTGTGATATGTCAAAGTATTGTTATAAGTGAGAGAAGTGTTCTTTTTCTCTGTAAAAGCTTTACTTTGAAAGATAATCAGGTTCTTTGGAATGTATATGAATTTCATGAAATGCTTTTGTGAGAAACAGACATGTGTTTAGCTGAAAAGAGAAGCATTTGCTTGGGTTATGTCAAAGTACTGTTAGAAGTGGGAGCAGTGTTCCTTTATCCTGTCGAAGCTTTACTTTGAAAGATAATCATGATCTTTTGAAAGTGTATGAATTTAACAAAATGTTTAGTGTGAAATGCACAAGTCTTTCTCTGAAAAGAGAACACGTTGTTTGGTATACATCAAAGTATTGTTAGAAGTGAGAGCATTCTCTGTTTAATTTAATGGTAGATGTCGGCTTGCTGTAAAAAGCTTTTATTATATTTAGGTGTGACCTTTGTCTCTCCAAGACCTTTATCATAAAGGTGTGTTGAATTTTGTCCAATGCTTTTTCAGCATCTAATGAAACGATCATATGGTTTTTTTCTTTCAGTTTATTTATATGATGGATTACATTGATAGATTTTCGTATGTTGAACCAGCCCTGCATCTCAGGGATGAAGCCTACTTGATCATAATGGACAATTTTTCTAATGTGTTCTTGGATTCAGTTTGCCAGTATTTTATTAAAAATTTTTGCGTCGATATTCATGAGAGAGATAGGCCTGTAATTCTCTTACTTGGTTGGGTCTTTGTGTGGTTTTGGTATCAGGGTAACTGTAGCTTCATAAAAGGAATTTTGCAATGACTCTTCTTTTTCTGTATTGTGAAATACATTAAGGAGTATAGGTATTAGCTCTTCTTGGAAGTTCTGGTAGAATTCTGCAGTGAAACGATCTGGTCCTGGGCTTTTTTTAGAAGGGAGATTTTTGATAACAGTTTCTAGTTCTTCACAACTAACAGGTCTATTTAGATCATTCACCTGGACTTGGTTTAGCTTTGGTATATGGTACTTATCTAAAAAAAATGTTCATTTCTTTTGTATTTTCCAGTTTTGTGGCATACAGGCTTTTGTAGTAAGATCTAATGATTCTCTGAATTCCCTGTGTCTGTGGTTATGTCCCCCTTTTCATTTCTGATTTTATTTATTTGTGTGTTCTCTCTAGTTGCTTAATTAGTATGGATAGGGCTTTGTCGATCTTGTTGATTTTCTCCAAGAACCAACTTTTTGTTCCATTGATTTTTTGGACTGTTTTCTGTGTTTCTATTTTGTTGATTTCTGCCCTCAGTTTGATTATTTCTATTCTTCTGCTCCTCCAGGGCATGTCTGCTTCTTTTTTTCTAAAGCTTTCAGGTGTGCTGTTAAGTCCCCAATGTATGCTTTCTCCGTTTTCTTTAAGTGGGCACTTAGTGCTATGAACTTTCCTCTTAGCACTGCTTTCATCGTGTCCCATAGGTTTGAGTATGTTGTCTCTTTATTTTGATTAAATTCAAGGAAGACTTTAATTTCTTTCTTAATTTCTTCCTTGACCCAGGTGTGGTTCAGTTGTTGACTGTTCAGTTTCCATGAGTTTGTCGACTTTCTGGGCATAGCATTGTTTTCACCTTCTAACTTTAATCCATGGTCATCTGATAAGACATAGGTGGACACTGATATTTTTTTGTATCTGTCGAGGTTTCCTTTGTTTCCGAGTATGTGGTCAATTTTCGAGAAGGTTTCATGAGCTGCAGAGAAGAAGGTATATTCTTTCCTATTTGGGTGGAATGTTCTATAGATGTCTGTTAAGTCCATTTGCTTCATTACCTCCAATAATTCTCTTAATTCTCTATTAGGTTTCTGTCTGATTGACCTGTCCATTGGAGAGAGAGGTGTATTAAAGTCTCCTACTACTAGTGTGTGTGGTTTGATGTCTGCCTTGAGTTCTAGTAATATTTCTTTTACATAAGTGGGTGGTTTTATATTAGGGGCATAGATATTCAGGATTGAGACATCATCCTGAAAAATTGTTTCTGTTATGAGTATAAAGTGTCCATCTCGATCTCTTCTGATTGATTTTAGTTTGAAGTCAGTTTTGTTGGAAATTAGTATGGCCACACCTGCTTTTTTCTTAGGACCATTTGCTTGAAACACCTTTTCCCAACCCTTTACTCTGAGTCGATGCCTGTCTTTGTGGGTGAGATGTGTTTCTTGCAAACAGCAGAATGTTGGATCCTATTTTCGTATCCAGTCTCTTAGCCTGTGCCTTTTTATAGGTGAATTGAGCCCATTAATATTAATGACCAGTGGTTGTTTACTCCGGTTATTCTTATTGTTTTTGGTAGTAGAGTTTGTGTGTCTCCCTTCTTTGAGTTGTGCTGGTGAAGGGTTGCTAGATGCCTGAGTTATTTAAGGCAGTGTTGGCAATGTTGGATTTCTTGGGTTGTGATTTCCTTCTATTACTTTCTGTAGGGCTGGAATTTGTGGCTATGTATTGTTTAAATTTGTTCTTATCCTGGAATGTCTTGTTTTCTCCATTGATGGTGAACAGTAGCTTGGCTGGGTAGTAGTTTGGGTTTGCAGGTCTCTTAGTTTCTGAAGGACCTGTACCCAGGACCTTCTGGATTTCATGGTTTCCATAGTGAAGTCAGGTGTAAGTCTGATTGGTTTACCTTTATAAGTTTCTTGACCTTTTTTTTTGCAGCTCTTAATATTCTTTCTTTAAACTGTGTATTATTGTTTTGACTATTATATGGCGAGGGGATGTTTTTCTTTGATCCAGTCTGTTTGGTGTTCTGTATGCTTCTTGAATATTCAAAGGAATATCTTTCTTTATGTTGGGAAAGTTTTCTTCCATAATTTTGTTAAAAACATTTTCTGGGCCTTTGAGCTCTGACTCTTCTCCTTCTTCTATTCCTATTATTCTTAGGTTTGGTCTTTTTATTGTGTCCCATATTTCCTGAATATTTTGTGATGAGAATTTGTTGGCTTTGCTGTTTTCTTTGATCAGTGCATTTATTTTCTCTATGGTGTCCTCAGAATCAGAGATTCTTTCTTCTATCTCTTGTATTCTATTGATTATGCTTGTTTCTGTAGGCTCTGCTCATTGACCTAGACTTTCCATATCCAACTGGTCCTCCGTTTGTGTTTTCTTCCTTGCTTCCATTTCCGTTTTCAATTTTTGAACTGTTTCCATTACCTGTTTGATCATTTTTTTTCTTGGTTTCCCAGGGCATCATGTACATATTTACTCATTTCTTCAAACTTTTTGTTATGCTTCTCATCCCAGGACTTTCTGGCTTTCATGGTTCCCATAGAGAAGTTAGGTGTAAGTCTGAAGAAATGCTTTTGTGAGAAACCCACATGTGTTTCTCTGAAAAGAGAAGCTGGTGTGTGGCATATATCAAAGTATGGTTAGAAGTGAGAGCAGTGTTCCTTCTCTCTGTATAAGGTTTACTTTGAAAGATAATCACGATCTTTGGAAAGTGTATGAATTTCATGAATTGCTATTGTAAGAAACACACATGTGTTTCTATGAAAAGAGAAGGCATTGTTTGGGATATGTCAAAGTTAGAAGTGAGAACAGTGTTCCTTTTCTCTATAGAAGCTTTACTTTGAAAGATAATCATGATCATTGAAAAGGGTATGAATTTCATGAAATGCGTTTTTGAGAAACGCACATGTGTACATAGAAGCATTTGCTTAGGATATGTCAAAGTAGTGTTTGAAGTGAGAGCAGTGTTCCTTTTCCCTGCAGAAGCTTTATTTGAAAGATAATCATGATCTTTTGAAAGTGTATGAATTTCAAGAAAGGTTTAGTGAGAAACGCACAATTGTTTCTCTTAAAAGAGAACATGTTGTTTGGTATACGTCAAAGAATTGTGGTTCCTTTTCTCTGTAGAAGCTTTACTTTGCAAAATAATAATTACCATTAAAAAGTGTATGAATTTTATGAAATACTTTTGTGAGAAACGCATATGTGTTTCTGTGAAAAGAGCAGCATTTGCTTAGGATATATCAAAGTATTGTTAGAAGTGAGAGCAGTGTTTCTTTTCTCTGTAGAAGCTATACTTTGAAAGACAATCACGTTCTTTGGAAAGTTTATAAATTTCATGAAACGCTTTTGTGAGAAACGCACATGTGTTTCTCAGAAAAGAGAAGCTTTTGCTTAGGATATATCAAAGTATTGTTAGACGTGAAAGCAGTGTTCCTTTTCTCCTTAGAAGCTATTGTTTGAAACATAATCACATTCTTTGGAAAAGGTATGAATTTCACGAATGCTTTTGTGAGAAACGCACATGTGTTTCTCTGAAAAGAGAAGCCATTGTTTATGATATATTAAAGTTAGAAGTGATAGCAGTGTTCTTTTTCTCTGCAGAATCTTTATTTTGAAAGATAATCTCGTTCTTTGGAAAGTGTATGAATTTCATGAAATGCTTTTCTCAGAAACGCAGAAGTGTTTCTCTGAAAAGAGAAACATTATCTTGGGACATGTCAATGTATTGTTAGAAGCGAGAGCAGTGTTCCTTTTCTCTTTACAAGCATTACTTTGAAACATAATCATGTTCTTTTGAAAGTGTATGTATTTCATGAAAGCTTTGGTGATAAACGCACAAATGGTTCTCTAAAAAGAAAATTAGTTGTTTGGGATATGTAAAAGTACTGTTAGAAGTGAGAGCAGTGTTAATTCTTTCCTTAGAAGCTTTTGTTTGAAAGATAATCACATTCTTTTAATAATGTATGAATTTCACAAATGCTTTTGTGAGAAACGAACATGTGATTCTCTGAAGAGAAGCTGTTGTGTGGGATATGTCAAAGTATTGTTAGAAGTGAGAGCAGTGTTCCTTTATCCTGCAGAAACTTTATTTTGAAAGATAATCACGATCTTTTGAAAGCATATGAATTTCACGAAAGGTTTAGTGAGAAACACACAAGTGTTTCTCTTAAAAGAGAACACATTGTTTGGTATACGTCAAAGAATTGTTAGAAGTAAGAGCACTGTTCCTTTTCTCTCTAGAAGCTTTACGTGGCAAGATAATCATGTTCTTTGAAAGTGTACGGATTTCATGAAATGCTTTTGTGAAAAATGCACGTGTGTTTCTCAGAAAAGAGAAACCATTGCTTGGGTTATATCACAGTATTGTTTGAAGTGAGAGCAGTGTTCCTTTTCTTTGTAGAATCTACTTTTAACGATAATCACGTTATTAGGAAAGTGTATGAATTTCATGAAATGCTTTTGTGAGAAACGCATATGTGTTTCTCTGAAAAGAGAATCATTTGCTTGGGATATGTCAAAGTATTGTTAAAAGTGAGAGCAGTGCTCCTTTTCTCTTTACAAGCGTTACTTTGAAACATAATCACGTTCTTTTGAAAGTGTATGAATTTCACAAAATGTTTTTGTGAGAAACGCAAATGTGTTTCTCTAAAAAGAGAAGCAGTTGTTCATAATATTGCAAAGTATTGTTAGAAGTGAGAGCAGTGTTCCTTTATCCTGTAGAAGCTGTATTTTGAAAGATATCTCGATCTTTTGAAAGTGTATGAAATTCATGAAAGGGTTAGTGAGAAACGCATGTTTCTCTTAAAAGAGAACATGTTTTCTGGTATATGTCAAAGCATTGTTATAAGTGAGAAAAGTGTTGGTTTTCTGTGTAGAAGCTTTATTTTGAAAGATAATCACGTTCTTTGGAAAGTATGAATTTCATGAATGCTTTTGTGAGAAATGCACGTATGTTTCTCTGAAAAGAGAAATCTTTGCTTTGGATATGTTAAAGTATTCTTATAAGTGAGAGCAGTGGTCCTTTTCTCTGTAGAAGCTTTACTTTGAAAGATTATCACGTTCTTTGGAAAGTGTATGAATTTCATGAAATGCTTTTCTGAGAAATGCACATGTGTTGCTCTGAAAAAAAATAGCCTTTGTTAGGGATATGTCAATGTATTGTTAGAAGAGAGAGCAGTGTTCCTTTTCTCTGTAGAGGCTTTATTTTAAAGATAATCATGTTATTTGGAATGTCTAGGTATTTCATGAAATTCGTTTGTGAGAAACGCATATGTGTTTTTCTGAAAAGAAAACCAATTTTTTGGGATATGTCAAAGAATTGGTAAAAGTGACAGCAATGATCCATTACTTTGTAGAAGCTTTACTTTTAAAGATAATCACTTTATTTTCAAAGTGTTTTAATTTCATGGAATGGTTTTGTGAGAAACGTACATGTGTTTTTCTGAAAAGAGAAGCCGTTGTTTGCGATATGTCAAAGTATTGTTAGAAGTGAGAGCAGTGTTCCTTCTCTCCTGAGAACCTTTAGTTTGAAAGATAATCATGTTCTTTTGAAAATGTTTGAATTTCACGAAAACTTTTGTGAGAAATGCAGATGTGTTTCTCTGAAAAGAGAAGCCGTTGTTTGGGATATGTCAAAGTATTGTTAGAAGTGAGAGCAGTGTGCCTTTTCTATGTTAAACTTTACTTTGAAAAATAATCACGTTCTTTTGAAAGGGTATTAATTTCATGAAATGATTTAGTGAGAAACGCACATGTGTTTCTTTAAAAAGAGAAGCAGTTGTTTGTAATATTTCAAAGTATTGTTAGAAGTGAGAGAAGTGTTTATCCTGTAGAAACTCTATTTTGAAAGATAATCACAATCTTTTGAAAGTGTATGAATTTCAGGAAAGGTTTAGTGAGAAACGCACAAGTGTTTCTCTTAAAAGAGACCACGTAGTTTGGTATACATCAAAGAATTGTTAGAAGTGAGAGCAGTGTTCCTTTTCGCTGTAGAAGCTTTAATTTGCAAGATAATCATTATAATTGAAAAGTGTATGAATTTCGTGGAATACTTCTGTGAGGAAAGCACATATGTTTCTCTTAAAAGATCAGCATTTGCTTAGGATACATCTGATGTATTGTTTGAAGTGAGAGCAGTGTTCCTTTTCTCTGTAGAAGCTTTACTTTTAAAGATAATCATGATCTTTGGAAAGTGTATGAATTTCATGAAATGCTTTCTTGAGAAATGCACATGTGTTTCTCTGAAAAGAAAAGCCATTGTTTGGGATATGTCAAAGTATTGTTAGAAGTTAGAACAATGTTCCTTTTCTCTGTAGAATCTTTAATTTTAAAGACAATCACGTTCTTTGGAAAGTGTATGAATTACATAAAGTGCTTTTGTGAGAAACACATATGTGTTTCTCTAAAAAGAGAAGCATTTGCTTGGGTTATGTCAAAGTATTGTTATAAGTGAGAGCAGTGTTCTTTTTCTTTTTACAAGCCTTATTTTGAAAAATAATCACGTTCTTTTGAAAGTGTATGAATTTCATGAAAGCTTTAGTGATCAACACACATGTGCTTCTCTGAAAAGAAAATTAGTTGTTTGAGATATGTCAAAATACTGTTAGAAGTGAGAGCAGTGATCCTTTTCTCTGTACAAGCTAATCTTTGAAAGATAATCACGTTCTTTTGAAAGTGTATGAATTTCACGAAAGGTTTAGTGAGAAATGCACATGTGTTTCTCTTAAGAGAGAATCCATTGTTTGGGATATTGTAACGGTGTACATGAATGCAAACAGATTTTAAAATAAATACACAGCTTTAATGGGGAAATAGACTTATAGAACCACCATTCCCGCGGAGACCAGGAAAGCAGAAGCAAGCGTCTGTGAGCACGCTCTCCAAATTTATAGGCAAACATTAGCGCGAGGCGAACATGGCCCCTAAGGGGCGGGACTCATCCCTACATCTCCCCTTTTTGTCTAAATAAGACAGAACTAAACCAAATACAACTATATACAATAATAACAAATAATAAATATAACAAACAATATTGAGAACAAAAGTTTTGGTAGACATTCTATCTCAAGGAGTCTAAATGTAGAGAGTAACTACAATTATATAATCTTCAACTCCATCAAAGCTCTGAGAAGGGAATAAATATTACTTAACAAACGAGAGATATCCAAAATGTGCAACAATTGACAGAGACAACTGACTACCTGTGCAATCACCCAAAGTCTCGTTTGCAATGTTGAGTCAACCAACTTTGGCTAAGTCCTAACATAACTGACATACCATTATTAAAGGCAAGGAACTTTCTTAGAACTATCTTACCCTGTCTTGGCAGGATAAGACAATCCTGTTTCATCCACTTAGGGATATTCTGTATCTTTTTCAGAAGTTTAGGTATGGGCTTTTCTTAACCCAAAGGCCAATTCTGCCAAGAAGACAAGCTCCCAGTGGAGTGTCTTTGGTGCTCAATGTACTCTGGGGAGTAGAGTGGCGTTGCCAGGAGTAATTGTGTCTCAGCACAGAATTCTAGGTTAGATTAAAGGCCACTTTCTACAGCTCTTCGAAGAGGCTGAAGATTATACTATCTATACTAAATATAATCTCTATGTATCTAAAAGAACTGATTAACATAAAAATAAATATGACAAACATATTATTCTCAGTATCTATCTAACTTGAAGACTAAAAGAATAAACAACTGCAATATATGAAGACAATGATCTTCAACTGTAAACAATGTCATTGCATATCAAATGTAAACAATGTTATTATATAAATAGTATCAGAGGTAGAAATGTACATTGTAATATGGTAGATGTATCAATACAATATAGACAAAGTTATGAGCATACTATTTTATACAAAAATAGAGATTGGAACACTCACATTCAATATTCAATATATCAATATACAGGAAACAGTACCAATACAATTTTCTAAAAAACAGTAATTCACTAATACCAATCATCCCATCAAACCAGTTAATCCTTCCCTTTTTTTTAATATACCCGTAATTCCATAAAATATCTCCCCATCCCCTCAACCCTAAACCAACCACTAAAAGATGTCCCTAACCCTGAGGGCAAACTCTGTTGGGAGAGGGGACATCATCCTCTAAGATTGCTTCTAGCTGACATGGGGGCAACGTTCTCCTTAGGGGCTCCTGTGACAGCAAATGATGGTAAAATTCCCAAATTAACCTTTGACCTAAGAAAATTGTAACTAGTCTCTGAGCATTTTGAGAAGGTCCAGCCAGAGTGTTGTCAAAAATGTGCACCATTCGAAATTGTCTCGTGCAGTTGGTACCAAAAAACAGGTCTAATATTAGCGCTTAAAAAATATTCATGACGTCATAAAAACCAGATTGAGTTGATGTTGTGGGGTCCCATCTTCATCCTGGAAACATCAAAGATTACTCTAGGAAAATTTGTTGCTTGTTATGGGAAGTTTAAACATTAACAACAAAGACATATACTGACATATAAAGAAAGACAAAGATATGAGGAAAGGCAAAGAAAGTTTATCAAGTATATAATTATTCTTATTATGTCCCATTTCATGGCTCCTGACCTGAGACAGAAACTCTGAAATATCTCTTATCAACAGGCTTGGGATTGAAGAGGGACTGAGCCATAGTCCAACTCCAAAACCAGCTCTACATATTTATAAAGAAATGTTTAATAAAACATATATATATATAAATATATATATAAAATTTGATACTTTCAGAATATGTCCATCCATCAGTAATTAAATATTCAGGGTCCCTTAAATTCTTTGAAGATGAGGATTTTCCTGTGGAGATAAGAAAAGAACCCTGCCCCCAACCTAACTGTATTTCTTACCATCAATATGTTTGCCATCCTTGTGAATGAATTGTTATTTATCTTTTCCACGTGGCTTCTCTTCTTCAAACCGAACCTTTATTAATTTTGATGGTATCCACCATTTTTCCTCACCTGTGGAGACAAGAGCAAAACTCCTTCCCCAACTCAGCACATCTCCTGGCTACCATTGTGAGGTCAGCACATCCTTGAAATAAACCGGTTGATTTAGTTCAGTAGACTTTTCCATTATCCAATGTCTTTCTGCAGCCATTGTTCCCTTCTCGTTGGCATTGAGAAAATTCAAGGTTAACAAAGCATTATGTAACCTATTTCTGGGGGTGTTTTCTACCCCTTTCTGTTTGTTCAACATATCCTTTATAGTTCGATTTGATCTTTCTATGACTGCTTGACTTGTAGGGTTGTATGGTATACCTGTAACATGCTTGATATTGTAATAGTCAAAAAACTGTTTCATTGGAGCCGAGATGGCTCAGTGGTTAAGAGCATTGCCTGCTCTTCCAAAGGTCCTGAGTTCAATTCCCGGCAACCATGTGGTGGCTCACAACCATCTGTAATGAGGTCTGGTGCCCTCTTCTGGCCTGCAGGCATACACACAGACAGAATATTGTTTACATAATAAATAAATAAAAAAAACTGTTTCATTTTCCTAGAGACATAAGCAGGATCATTATCTGTCTTTATTTGTGTAGGTATACCCATGATAGCCATGACTTCTAATAAATGAGTGATTTCTGAATCAGCTTTTTCTGAACTTAAAGCAGTTGCCCTCTGAAAGCCTGAAGAAGTGTCAATGGTGTGATGAACATATTTTAATTTGCCAAATTCTGCAAAGTGGAACACACCCATCTGCCAGATATCATTCCTTTGGGTGCCCTTTAGATTAGCCCCTGCAGGCAGTGGTGTTTGATTATAGAAAGAGCAAGTAGGGCATTTCTTTACAATCTACTTAGCTTGTTGCCATGTAATAGAAAACTCTTTCTTCAAACCTTTGCTATTAACATGATGTTTTTTATGAAATTCAGAGGCTTGTAGCACACTACCAATTAATAATTGATCAATTTCTGCATTACCTTGTGCTAGAGGACTTGGCAGACCCGTATGGGATCGGATATGTGTTATGTACATAGGGCAAAGCCTGTTCCTGATCAAATCTTGAACCGGGAGAAACAATGAGGTATAAATTCAGCAGTTTCAATATGTAAAATAACTCTTTCTGCATATTGTGAATCAGTAACTATATTAATAGGTTTTTAAAATCCCTTAGCACCATGAGAATGGCATATAATTCTGCCTTCTGGACAGAATTATAAGGACTTTGCTCCACTTTACCCAAGTCTTCTGATTTGTAATCTGCCTTCCCTGGTTTATTGGCATCAGTATAGAATGTACAGGCTCCATCATGGAGCATCATGGACGATTCGAGAAAGGATCCAAGAAGTTCTCTTTATGAAGTTAAGCCTCTTGCTTTTTGGATAGTTTTTATTAATGTCTCCCAAAAATTAGCACAAGCTCTTTGCCATGGTTCATTATCTTCCCATAATTTCTTTAGTTCATCAGCAGTGAAAGGCACTATAATTTCTGCTGGGTCTATGCCTGCTAGTTGACGAAGTCTCAGCTTGCCTTTTATAATTAACTCAGAGACTTTTTCCACATAAGTTTTCAATTTCTTACTTGGTTTATGTGGTAAAAAGATCCATTCCAAGATAATATAATCTCTCTGCATTAAAATTCATGCAGGAGAAATTTTTGATGGTAATATGATGAAAATACAATCAAGCTCTGGATTCACCCTGTCCACATGTGCCTGTTGTAATTTCTCTTCAATCATTGTCAGTTCCTTTTCTGCATCAGCTGTTAATTCTCTGGGACTGTTTAAATCTTTATCACCATCCAAGGTTTTGTTCAAATGAATTATTAGATCAGGTGTGATCCCAATAGCTGGTCGTAGACTGGAAATGTCTCCTAACAGTCTTTGAAAGTCATTAAGAGTCTGTAGGCGATCTCTCCTAATTTGTGCCTTTTGTGTCTTAATTTTTTGCAAACCTATTCTATAACCTAAATAATTAACAGAATCTCCCTTCTGAATCTTTTCAGGAGCTATTTATAATCCCTATTTAGGTAAAAGTATCTTTATTTCTTCAAACAGTCTGTTCAAGGTATCCATGTTTGAATTGGATAACAAAATGTCGTCCATGTAATGATATATTATCGATTTGGGAAATTTTTTTGCAGATCATTTGCAATGGTTGATTCACAAAATATTGGCACAAGGAGGGGCTATTTAACTTACCCTGGGAGAGGATGGTCCAGTGGTACCTCCTCGAGGGTTGAGAATTATTATAAGTAGGCACTGTGAAGGCAAATTTTTCTCTATCTTCCTTTTGTAAAGGTATAGTGAAAAAACAATCCTTTAAATCAATTACTAGGAGAGGCCATCCTTTTGGTAATAAAGAGGGCAAAGAAATTCCAGATTGCAGAGGGCCCATAGGTTGAATAACCATGTTGATAGCTTTGAGATCTGTCACCATTCTCCATTTACCTGATTTTTTCTTAACCACAAATACAGGAGAATTCCAAGTGCTGGTAGATTCTTCTATATGTCCAGCATCTAATTGCTCTTGTACCAGCTGTTCTAAAACCTGTAACTTTTCCTCAGCTAAAGGCCATTGCTTTGTCCATATTGGTTTCTCAGTCAACCATTTTAGAGGAAAGGCTCTTGGTATCTCTGAAGGGACATCAATTGCTTGTTCTTGAACAGCCCGAATGGCCAGTTTTCTCCATTTGTAGTACTTTTAATATTATTCTCAGAAATATAGGCTCTAGAAGTAGCAAGAATGTTAATTTGGGCATTCCATTGTTGTAATAGGTCATGACCCAATAAATTCATTGCAATATTGGCTACATGTGGCCTTAATTTTCCTATTTGTCCCTCTGGCTCAACCCATCTCATGCTCTGCCTTACTTGAGATAGAGTTCCAATTCCCAGGAGCTGAACATTTATATTCTGAAGAGGGCAATATGGATGCCAAGATTCTGGGGTAATGATACTTACATCAGCACCTGTGTCCAGCAGGCCAGTAACAAAAATGCCATTTACACACACTCTCAGCTTAGGTCTTTGATCATTTATTGAAGTTTGCCAAAACACACGTAACTCATCTTTCTGATCATTATTGCTTGTAACAGTGGGCATGGGGCTTCCTAATTGTCCTGATGAGGCATGTTTTCTGCAGAAACTGGAAATGACTGAACCAAGTTTGCCATGGGGGCCTGTGAAGTCCCCGCTCTCACATTTCCCATCTGTATCAGGTTGCCTTGTCTATCTCTTGTAGATCTGCATTTATTCGTCGAATGTCTGCCTTTTCCACGTCTTCTACATAAACCTGAAGGCTGAGTCCTCCTATTTCTGTTTTTTCTAGACGATGCATTATTATTTCTGAAAATCAGTTGTCTACAATTCCTTTTCATATGACCCATTTTGCCACAATTAAAACATTTGGTAATCTGGTGTCTCCTTTTACCATTGGAAATTGCTTCTTCTACCCATGCTTCAGTGCCATAGTCAAATGTATCAACATTCAGTGTATGCAAGACCCATTCTTCCAAGGGCGGTGATCTGAGCTTTAAAGGCCCCAAAATCCTTTTGCATTCCACATTTGCATTTTCATAAGCCAAAGACTCAATCATTATATGTCTTGCTTCTGGGTCAGATATCCCTATTTGTACAGCCTTAGTCTTTGTAAAAAGTCACTAAAGGGTTCTCTCTGACCCTGATTAACTCTGACAAATGATTCCATTCTCTGTCCTGGGTCTTGTACCCTGTCCCAAGCCATTAAGGTTGCTGTAGTACACATGGAGAGTGTGTTTTCATCCAAATTAGTTTGTTCCTGAGGGTTGGAAAAGAGCCCTTTACCTAGAATTTTATCTAGGGAAATGTCAATTCCCTTCGCTTTTTCCTGCTGTTCTAAAAGTCTAGCCTCTTGCCTGAATAAGCATTTCCATTTCAATTGTGGTCCACTCTCAAGTACTGCAGAGCTCAGCTGAATCCAGTCCGAGGGGGTTGCTCTGCTGTCATGGCCCAAGATTTATCATCTCTTTCACAAAAGAGGCGTACATCCCAAAAGTCTTGACAGCCTGTTTAATTTCTTTGAAATCATTCATACAGACAGGCTCCCATGTATCTTCCTTGATGACCCTAGGGTTTCTGGAACCAATCATCTTCTCTGTTGTTATTACTGGAAAGGCAGGTAGAGCTGTAGGTAGAGCTTTGTGGAAATTGTCCCAGAGAGGTTTACCCATAGACGTAGTTAAAATTTTCCCTTCTACCCTTTGCTCTTCTTCACCAGAATTTAGAAATTCCTCAATCTTTTCAATTCTATTCACCATTGCCTTCTGCAATGTCTGTATCTCCTGTCCAGAATTATGTTCCAAACCCTTCATTGAGGATTCTAAAGTATGAAGTTTGTCCATTAATGATACCATCTCATCTTTGGACATAATTTTTATGGCATAAACCATACCTTTTTGTATTGACAATCTTTTTGCCAATCTGTCATAAGCTTTAGACAAAATCTGATAGTCACATTCAGCAGTTTTGATTCTCTCAGTTAATGTTTCAGTTCCTACAGAAAGGGACTGCTGAAGCTTACAATCCAAATCAGCTGTTCCTTCTTCCATAGTAATGAATTTCTCATTAACATCAGTCTGTACCTTTTCTAAATTTCGCTCAGTTAACCGAGTCATGTTAAACAAAGATCTATTCTCTTCCTGGAGAATTTCAAACTGATTCTTGAGAAGACTGTTGTCATTCTCAATAGTTTTTAAACGTTCAACCTCTGCCTTAAGAATCCTGGATTCGTCTCGTAAAGACTTTATCATATTTCTATTATCAAACCACATAGTACTAAGGAAAACTATGAATCCCAGAAAGATGCATAGATGTGGGGTGTTAGACATCTCTTGTAAAATCTCCCACAAGGTACACTCAAAAAGGCTGTTAAAGTCCTGAATTGTAACGTTTTCAGACATTCTCTTTATAAAAGAAAAGAATTTTTTACCTGCAATGACAGGTTCCTGCCAGTGGTGGCGAAAGAGTCCACTTGAGTCCACGTGGAGAGCCAGTCTGAAACAACTCAAAACTGAAATTTTTGTTCTGCCTGAGGAGTTAGAGTGGTCGCGGAAGGGGTCACTTTGAATCAGACCAAATCTGCCGCTGTGGTGGCTTTTGTTGCAAAACAGCAGGTACTTGAGCTTCCGGGGTTCCGCTCCAAACACCAAGGCAGGCAGGGAGGGGTTAATTGCTCCAGTGAGCAGGCAGGGTGGAATGGCCGTGTGTGGCTGAGTATATCTCAGACTTGGAACTGGGTCCCAAGTCACAAGTCACGAACTAAAATGCGGCACCCGGGAGCGATCTGTGTTAGATAGCTGGCTACGAACTTGGAAGCGAGCTTCCTGAGCTCCGGTAGCTAATCTTGCTTGCAAAAGCGAGCTTGCGCCCCCCGTGCTGGGGCGGAGAAAGATTGCCTGATGTTGAACACCAAAATGTAATGGCGTAAATGAATGCAAACAGATTGTAAAATCTATACAGAGCTTTAATGTTGAAATTAGACTTATGGTACCACAGTTCTCGCAGAGAAAAGGAAGCAAAAGGGACAGCAGCGCTCACGTGCAGCAGATTACCCCGAGGCAAACACACCCCCTAAGGCTGGGCTTAACCTTACAGGATATGTCAAAATAATGTTAGAAGGGAGAGCAGTGTTCCTTTTCTCTGTAGAAGCTTTATTTGAAAGATAATCACCTTCTTTGAAAAGTGTATGAATTTCATGAAATCATTTTGTGAGAAAAGGACATATGTTTCTCTGAAAAAAGAAGGATTTGTTTAGAATATGTCAAAGTAATGTTAGAAGTGAGAGCAGTGTTCCTTTTCTCTGTAAAAGCATTACTTTGAAAGAAAATCACGTTCTTTTGATAATGTATGAATTTCATGAAATCTTTAGTGATAAACACACATGTGTTTCTCTTAAAAGAGAAGAGGTTGTTTGGGATATGCCAAAGTATTGTTAGAAGTGAGAGCAGTGTTCCTTTTCTCTGTCGAAGATTTATTTTGAAAGATAATCATGATCTTTTGAAAGTGTATGAAATTCATGAAAGGTTTAGCGAGAAACGAACAAGTATTTCTCTGAAAAGAAAACACATTGTTTGGTATATGTCAAAGTATTGTTAGAAGTGAGTGAAGTGTTCTTTTTCTCTGTAAAAGCATTACTCTGAAAGATAATCATGTTTTTTTCAAAGTGTATGAATTTCATAAAAGCCTTAGTGATAAAGGCACATGTGGTTTTCTGAAAAGAAAATTAGTTGTTTAGGATAGTTTAGAGTAATGTTAGAAGTGAGGGAAGTGTTCCTATTCTCTGTAGAAGCTATAGTTTGAAAGATAATTGTGATCATTGAAAAGTGTATGAATTTCATGAAATGCTTTTCTGTGAAACGCACATTTGTTTCTCTGAAAAGAGAAACATTTGCAGCTGAGGATAGGGAACCTGAAATGACCCTATCCTACAGCAATGCTGACGAATATCTTGCATATCACCATAGAACCTTCAGCTGGTGATGGATGGAGATAGTCACCGAGACCCACACTGCAGCAACGGACTGAGCTCCCAAGTTCCCAATGAGGAGCGGAAGGAGGGAGATCATGAGCAAGGAAGTCACGACCACAAGGGGTGCACCCAACCACTGAGACAGTGTGACTGATCTATTGGGAGCTCACCAAGGCCAGCTGGACTGTGACAGAAGAAGCATGGGATAAAACCAGACTCTCTGAACGTGGCGAACAATGGGGGCTGATGAGAAGCCGGGGACAATGGCCCAGGGTATTGATCCTACTTCAAGTTCGGGCTTTGTGGGAGCCTAGCCGCCTTGGATGTTCACCTTCCTAGACATGGACAGAGGGGGGAGGGCCTTGGACATTCCACAGGACAGGGAACCCTGACTGCTCTTTGGACTAGAGAGGGAGGGGGAGAGGAGCGGGGGGAGGGGGAGAAGGGTGGGACGAGGGGGAGGGAAATGGGAGGCCGGGAGGAGGCGGAAACTTTTTTTAAAAATTAAAAAATAAAAAAAAGAAGTGAGAGCAGTGTTCCTTTTCTCTGTAGAAGCTTTACTTTGAAAGATAACCACGTTGTTTTGAAAGTGTATGAATTTCATGAAATGCTTTTGTGAGAAACGCACATGTGTTTCTCTCAAAAGAGAAGCCATTTTTTGCGATATGTCAAAGTATTGTTAGAAGTGAGAACAGTGTTCCTTTTCTCTGTAGTAGCTTTAATTTGAAAGATAATCACATTCTTGGGAAAGTGTATGAATTCTATGAAATACTTTTTTGAGAAATGCAAATGTGTTTCTCTGAAAAGAGAATCTGTTGTTACAGATATGTCACTGTATTGTTAGAAGTGAGAACAGTGTGCCTTTCCTCTGTAGAAGCTTTACTTTGAAAGATAATCACATTTTTTTGAAAGTGTATGAATTTCAAGGAACGCTTTCATGAGAACCACACGAGTGTTTCACTGTAGAGAGTAGACATTGTTTGGATATGTCAAAGCATGGTTAGAAATGACAGCAGTGTTCCTTTTATCTGTAGAAGCTTTACTTTGAAAGATAATCACGTTCATTTGAAAGTGTATGAATTTCAAGAAATGCTTTCTTGAGAAACACAGGAGTATTTCACTGTAAAGAGGAGACATTGTCGTGGATATGGCAAAGCATGTTTAGAAATGAGAGCAATGTTCCTTTTATCTGTAGAAGCTTTTCTTTGAAAATTAATCATGTTCTTTTGAAAGTGGTTTAATTCCATGAAATGCTTTTTTGAGAAACACACATGTGTTTCTCTGATAAGAGAATCAGTTGTTAGAGATATGTCAAAGTATTGCTAGAAGTGAGAACAGTGTGCCTTTTCTCTGTAGAAGCTTTACTTTGAAAGATAATCACGGTCTCTTGAAAGTGTTTTAATTCCATGAAATGGTTTTGTGAGAAACGCACATGTGTTTCTCTGAAAATAAAATCAGTTGTTAGAGATATGTCACAGTATTGGTAGAAGAGAGAACAGTGTGCCTTTTCTCGGTAGAAGCTTTAATTTGAAAGATAATCACGTTCTTTTGAAAGTATATGAATTTCAAGAAATGCTTTCGTGAGAACCACACGAGTGTTTCACTGTAAAGAGTAGACGTTGTTTGGGATAGGTCAAAGCATGGTTACAAAAGAGAGCAGTGTTTTTTTTATCGTAGAAGCTTTTCTTTGAAAGATAATCACGTTCTTTTAAAAGTGTAAGAATTTCAACAAATGCTCTCGTGGGAACCACACGAGTGTTTCACTGTAAAGAGTAGACGTTGTTTGGGATATGTCAAAACAATGGTTAAAAAACGAGAGCACTGTTCCGTTTCTCTGTAGGAGCTTTAGTTTGAAAGATAATCACGTTGTTTTTAAAGTGTTTTAATTTCATGAAATAGTTTTGTGAAAAACACACATGTGTTTCTCTGAAAAGAGAATCAGTTGTTAGAGATATGTCACAGTATTGTTACAAGTGAGAAGACTGTGCTTTTCTTTGTAGAAGCTTTACATAGAAAGATAATCACGTTCTTTGAAAATGTTTTAATTCCATGAAATGCTTTTGTGAGAAACGCACATGTGTTTCTCTGAAAAGAGAATCAGTTGTTAGAGATGTGGCACAGTATTGCTAGAAGTGAGAACAGAGTGCCTCTTCTCTATAGAAGCATTACTTTGAAAGATAATCACGTTCTTTTAAAAGTGTATGAAATTCAACAAATGCTCTCGTGGGACACACACGAGTGTTTCTCTGTAAAGAGTAGACATTGTTTGGGACATGTCAAAACATGGTTACACATGAGAGCAGTGTTCCTTTTCTGTGTAGATGCTTTACTTTGAAAGATAATCACGTTGTTTTGAAAGTGTTTAAATTCCATGAAATATTTTTGTGAGAAACGCAGATGTGTTTCTCCCCAAAGAGAATCAGTTATTGGAGATATGTCACAGTATTGCTCAAAGTGAGAACAGTGTGCCTTTCCTCTGTAGAAGCTTTACTTTGAATGATACTCACGTTCTTTTGAAAGTGTTTTAATTCCATGAAGTGGTTTTGTGAGAAACGCACATGTGTTCCTCTGAAAAGAGAATCAGTTGTTAGAGATATGTCACAGTATTGCTAGAAGTGAGAACAGTGTGCATTTTCTCTGTAGAAGCATTATTTGAAAGATAATCAAGGTCTTTTGAAAGTGTTTTAATTCCATGAAATGGTTTTGTGAGAAACTCACATGTGTTTCTCGGCAAAAGAATCAGTTGTTAGAGATATGTCACAGTATTGCTAGATGAAAGAACAGTGTTATTTTTCTCGGTAGAAGCTTTACTTTGAAAGATAATCACATTCTTTTGAAAGTGTATGAATTTCAAGAAATGCTTTCGTGAGAACCACATGAGTGTTTTGCTGTAAAGAGGAGACGTTGTTTGGGATATGGCAAAGCATGGTTAGGAAAGAGAGCAGTGTTTATTTTTGTAGAAGCTTTACTTTGAAAGATAATCATGTTCTTTAAAAAATTTATGAATTTCAACAAATGCTCTAGTGGGAACCACACGAGTGTTTCACTGTAAAGAGTATACGTTGTTTTGGATATGTAAAAATGTGGGTAAAAATGAGAGCAGTCTTCCTTTTCTCTGTAGAAGCTTTACTTTGAAAGATAATCACGTTCTTTTGAAAGTGTATGAATTTCAAGAAATGCTTTTGTGAGAAACGCACATGTGTTTCTCTGAAAAGAGTAGACGTTGTTTGGGATATGTAAAAGCATGGTTACAAAAGAGAGCAGTGTTGATTTTTGTAGAAGCTTTACTTTGATAGATAATCACGTTCTTTTAAAAGTGTATGAATTTCAACAAATGCTCTAGTGGGAACCACAGGAGTGTTTCACTGTAAAGAGTAGACGTTGTTTGGGATATGTCAAAATGTGGGTAATAATGAGAGCAGTGTTCCTTTTCTCTGTAGAAGCTTTAGTTTGAAAGATAATCACTTTCTTTTGAAAGTGTTTTAATTCCATGAAATGCTTTTGTGAGAAACGCACATGTGTTTCTCTTAAAAGAGAATCAGTTGTTAGAGATATGTCACAGTATTGCTAGAAGTGAGCACAGAGTGCCTCTTCTCTGTAGAAGCATTAATTTGAAAGATAATCACGTTCTTTTAAAAGTGTATGAAATTCAACAAATGCTCTCGTGGGAACCACACGAGTGTTTCTCTGTAAAAACTAGATGTTGTTTAGGATATGTCAAAACATAGTTAAACATGAGAGCAGTGTTCCATTTCTCTGTAAATGCTTTACATTGAAAGATAATCACGTTGTTTTTAAAGTGTTTTAATTCCATGAAATATTTTTGTGAGAAACGCACATGTGTTTCTCTGCAAAGATAATCAGTTGTTAGTGATATGTCACAGTATTGCTCGAAGTTAGAACAGTGTGATTTTTCTCTGTAGAATCTTTATTTTGAAAGATAATAACGTTCTTTTAAAAGTGTTTTAATTCCATGAAATTTTTTTGTGAGAAACGCACATGTGTTTCTCTGATAAGAGAATCAATTGTTACAGATATATCACAGTATTGCTAGAAGTGAGAAGAGTGTATCTTTTCTGAAGAAGCTTTATTTTAATGATAATCACGTTCTTATGAAAGTGTTTTAATTCCATGAAATGGTTTTGTGAGAAACGCACGTGTTTCTCTGAATAGAGAATCAGTTGTTAGAGATAAGTCACAGTATTGCTCAAAGTGAGAACAGTGTGCCTTTTCTCTCTAGAAGCTTTACTTTGAAAGATAATCATGTTCTTTTGAAAGTGCTTAAATTGCATGAAATTCTTTTGTGAGAAACTTACATGTGTTCATCTGAAAATAAAATCACTTGTTAGAGATATGTCACAGTATTGCTAGAAGAGAGAACAGTGTGCCTTTTCTCGGCAGAAGCTTTAATTTGAAAGATAATCACATTCTTTTGAAAGTGTATGAATTTCAACAAATGCTCTAGTGGGAACCACATGAGTATTTCACTGTAAAGAGTAGACGTTGTTTGCGATATGTAAAAACATGGTTAAAAATGAGAGCAGTGTGCCTTTTCTCTGTAGAAGCTTTATTTAGAAAAATAATCACGTTCTTTTGAAAGTGTTTTAATTCCATGAAATGCTTTTGTGAGAAACGCACATGTGTTTCTCTGAAAAGAGAACCAGTTGTTAGAGATATGGCACAGTATTGCTAGAAGTGAAAACAATGTGCCTTTTCTCTCTAGAAGCTTTACTTTGAAAGATAATCACGTTCTTCGAAAGTGTATGAATTTCAAGAAATGCGTTTGTGAGAACCACACGAGTGTTTCGCTGTAAAGAGTATACGTTGTTTGGGATATGTCAAAGCATGGTTAGAAAAGAGAGCAGTTTTTTACTTTGTAAAAGCTTTACTTTGAAAGATAATCACGTTCTTTTAAAAGTGTATGAATTTCAACAAATGCTCTAGTGGGAACCACATGAGTGTTTCACTGTAAAGAGTAGACGTTGTTTGGGACATGTCAAAACGTGGGTAAAAATGAGAGCAGTGTTCCTTTTCTCGGTAGAATGTTTACTTTGAAAAATAATAATGGTCTTTTGAAAGTGTTTCAATTCCATGAAATGGTTTTCTGAGAAACGTACATGTGTTTCTCTGATAAGAGAATCAATTGTTAGAGACATATCACAGTATTGCTAGAAGTGAGAACAGTGTGTCTAATCTGTAGTAGCTTTACTTTGAATGATAATCACGTTCCTATGAAAGTGTTTTAATTCCATGAAATGCTTTTGTGAGAAACGCACATGTGTTCCTCTAAAAATAAAATCAGTTGTTAGAGATATGTCACAGTATTGCTAGAAGAGAGAACAGTGTGCCTTTTCTCGGTAGAAGCTTTAATTTGAAAGATAATCACATTCTTTTGAAGTGTATGAATTTCAAGAAATGTTTTCGTGAGTACCACACGAGTGTTTCACTGTAAAGAGTAGAAATTGTTTGGGATATGTCAAAGCATGGTTACAAAAGAGAGCAGTGTTTTTTTTTCGTAGAAGCTTTACTTTGAAAGATAATCACGTTCTTTTAAAACTGTATGAATTTCAAAAAATTCTCTCATGGGAACCACACGAGTGTTTCACTGTAAAGAGTAGACATTGTTTTGGATATGTTAAAACTTTGTTATAAATGAGAGCAGTGTTCCTTTTCTCTGTAGAACCTTTACTGTGAATGATAATCATGTACTTTTGAAAGTGTTTTAATTCCATGAAATGCTTTTGTGAGAAACGCACATGTGTTTCTCTTAAAAGAGAATCAGTTGTTAGAGATATGGCACAGTATTGCTAGAAGTGAGCACAGAGTAACTGTTCTCTGCAGAAGCATTACTTTGAAAGATAATCACGTTCTTTTAAAAGTGTATGAAATTCAACAAATGCTCTCGTTGGATCCACACGAGTGTTTCTCTTTAAAGAGTAGACGTTGTTTGGGATATGTCAAAACATGGTTAAACATGAGAGCAGTGTTCCATATCTCTGTAGATGCTTTACATTGAAAGATAACCACGCTGTTTTGAAAGTGTTTTAATTCGATGAAATATTTTTGTGAGAAACGCACATGTGTTTCTCTGCAAAGATAATCAGTTGTTAGTGATATGTCACAGTATAGCTCGAAGTGAGAACAGTGTGCTTTTTCTCTGTAGGATCTTTACTTTGAAAGATAATAACGGTCTTTTGAAAGTGTTTTAATTCCATGAAATGGTTTTGTGAGAAACGCACATGTGTATCTCTAATAAGAGAATCAATTGTTACAGATATATCACAGTATTGCTAGAAGTGAGAACAGTGTGTCTTCACTGTACAAGCTTTATTTGAATGATAATCACGTTCTTATGAAAGTATTTTAATTCCATAAAATGCTTTTGTGAGAAACGCACATGTGTTACTCTGTAACGAGAATCAGTTGTATGAGATATGTGACAGTATTGCTAGAAGTGAGAACAGTGTGCCTTTTTCTCTCTGGAAGCTTTACTTTGAAAGGTAATCACGTTCTTTTGAATGTCTTTTAATTCCATGAAATACTTTTGTGAGAAACGCACATGTGTTTTTCTGAAAAGAGAATCAGTTGCTAGAGATATGTCACAATTACTAGAAGAGAGAACATTGTGCCTTTTCTTGGTAGAAGCTTTACTTTGAAAGATAATCACGTTCTTTTGAAAGTGTATGAATTTCAAGAAATGCTTTCGTGAGAACCACACGAGTGTTTCACTGTATAGAGTAGACTTTGTTTGGGATATGTCAAAGCATGGTTAGAAAAGAGAGCAGTGTTTTTTTTTTCGTAGAAGCTTTACTTTGAATGATAATCACGTTCTTTTAAAAGTGTATGAATTTCAACAAATGCTCTCGTGCGAACCACACGAGTGTTTCACTGTAAAGAGTAGACGTTGTTTGCGATATGTCAAAACATGGTTAAAAATGAGAGCAGTGTGCCTTTTCTCTGTAGAAGCTTTATTTAGAAAGATAATGACATTCTTTTGAAAGTGTTTTAATTCCATGAAATGCTTTTGTGAGAAACTCACATGTGTTTCTTGCAAAGAGAATCAGTTGTTAGAGATATGTCACAGTATTGCTAGAAGTGAGAACAGTGTGCCTTTTCTCTGTAGAAGCATTACTTTGAAAGATAATCACGGCCTTTTGCAAGTGTTTTAATTCCATGAAATGGTTTTGTGAGAAACGAACATGTGTTTCTCTGATAAAAGATTCAATTGTTAGAGATATATCACAGTATTGCTAGAACTGAGAACATTGTGTATTTCTCTCTAGAAGCTTTATTTGAATGATACTCACATTCTTTTGAAAGTGTTTTAATTCCACGAAATGGTTTTGTGAGAAACGCACATGTGTTTCTCTGAAAAGAGAATCAGTTGTAAGAGATATGTCAAAGTATTGCTAGAACAGAGAATAGTGTGCCTTTTCTCTGTAGAAGCTTTACTTTGAAAGATAGTCATGCTCTTTTGAATGTGTATGAATTTCAACAAATGCACTCTTGGGCACCACACGAGTGTTTCACTGTAAAGAGTAGACATTGTTTGGGATATGTCAATACATGGTTAAAAATGAGAGCAGTTTTCCTTTTCTCTGTAGAAGCTTTATTTGAAAGATAATCATGTTCTTTTGAAAGTGTTCTAATTCCATGAAATGCTTTTGTGAGAAACGTACATGTGTTTCTCTGAAAAGAGAATCAGTTGTTAGAGATATGTCACAGTATTGCTCAATGTGAGAACAGTGTGCCTTTTCTCTCTAGAAGCTTTCCTTAGAAAGATAATCACGTTCTTTTGAAAGTGTATGAATTTCAAGAAATGCTTTCGTGAGAACCACACGAGTGTTTCACTGTAAAGAGTAGACGTTTTTTGGGATATGTCAAAGCATGGTTAGAAAAGAGAACAGTGTTTATTTTTGTAGAAGCTTTACTTTGAAAGATAATCACGTTCATATAAACGTGTATGACTTTCAACAAATGCTCTCATGGGAACCACACGAGTATTTCACTGTAAAGAGTAGACATTGTTTGGAATATGTCAAAAGGTGGGTAAAAATGAGAGCAGTGTTCCTTTTCTCTGTAGAAGCTTTAATTTGAGGGATAATGACGTTCTTTTGAAAGTGTTTTAATTCCCTGAAATGCTTTTGTGAGAAACGCACATGTGTTTCTCTGTAAAGATAATCAGTTGTTAGTGATATGTGACAGTATTGCTCGAAGTGAGAACAGTGTGCCTTTTCTCTGTGAATCTTTACTTTGAAATATAATAACGGTCTTTTGAAAGTGTTTTAATTCCATGAAATGATTTTGTGAGAAACGCACATGTGTTTCTCTGTGAAGAGAATCAATTGTTAGAGATATATCACAGTATTGCTAGAAGTGAGAACAGTGTGTCTTCTCTGTAGAAGCTTTACTTTGAATGATAATCACTTTCTTATGAAAGTGTTTTAATTCCATGAAATGCTTTTGTGAGAAACGCACATGTGTTTCTCTGAAAATAAAAGCAGTTGTTAGAGATATGTCACAGTATTGCTAGAAGAGAGAAGAGTGTGCCTTTTCTCGGTAGAAGCTATAATTTGAAAGATAATCACATTCTTTTGAAAGTGTATGAATTTCAAGAAATCCTTTCGTGAGTACCACACGAGTGTTTCACTGTAAAGAGTGGACATTGTTTGGGATATGTCAAAGCATGGTTAGAAAAGAGAGCAGTGTTTTTTTTTTTCGCAGAAGCTTTACTTTGAAAGATAATCACGTTCTTTAAAAGTGTATGAATTTCAACAAATGCTCTCGTGGGAACAACACGAGTGTTTCACTGTAAAGAGTAGACGTTCTGAATATGTTAAAACTTTGTTATAAATGAGAGCAGTGTTCCTTTTCTCTGTAGAAACTTTACTTTGAATGATAATCACGTACTTTTGAAAGTGTTTTAATTCCATGAAATGCTTTTTTGAGAAACGCACATGTGTTTCTCTTAAAAGAGAATCAGTTGTTAGAGATATGGCACAGTATTGCTAGAAGTGAGCACAGAGTGCCTCTTCTCTGTAGAAGCAATACTTTGAAAGATAATCACGTTCTTTTAAAAGTGTATGAAATTCAACAAATGCTCTCGTGGGAACCACACGAGTGTTTCTCTGTAAAGAGTAGACGTTCTTTGGGATATGTCAAAACATGGTTAAACATGAGAGCAGTGTTCCTTTTCTCTGTAGATGCTTTACATTGAAAGATAATAACTTTGCTTGAAAGTGTTTTAATTCCATGAAATATTTTTGTGAGAAACGCACATGTGTTTCTCTGCAAAGATAATCAGTTATTAGTGATATGTCACAGTATTGCTCGAAGTGAGAACAGTGTGATTTTCTCTGTAGAATCTTTACTTTGAAAGATAATAACGGTAGAAGCTTTATTTAGAAAGATAATCACGTTCTTTTGAAAGTGTTTTAATTCCATGAAATGCTTTTGTGAGAAACGCACATGTGTTTCACGGAAAAGAGAATCAGTTGTTAGAGATATATCACTGTATTGCTCGAAGTGAGAACAGTGTGCCTTTTCTCTGTAGAAGCTTTACTTTGAATGACACTCACGTTCTTTTAAAGTGTTTTAATTCCATAAAGTGGTTTTGTGAGAAACGCACATGTGTTTCTCTGAAAAGAGAATCAGTTGTTAGAGATATGTCACAGTATTGCTAGAAGGGAGAACAGTGTGCCTTTTCTCTGTAGAAGCTTTACTTTGAAAGATAATCACGTTATTTGAAAGTATTTTAATTCCATGAAATTCTTTATGTGAAACGCACGTGTTTCTCTGAAAAGGGAATCAATTGTTAGAGATATGCAACAGTATTGCTAGAAGTGAGAACAGTGTGCCTTTTCTCTGTAGAAGCTTTACTTTGAAAGATAGTAACAGTCTTTTGAACGTTTTTAATTCCATGAAATGCTTTTGTGAGAAACGCACATGTGTTTCTCGGAAACGGAACCAGTTGTTAGAGCTATGTCACAGTATTGCTAGAAGGGAGAACAGTGTGACTTTTCTCTGTAGAAGCTTTACTTTGAAAGATAATCACGTTCTTTTGAAACTGTTTTAATTCCATGAATTGGTTTTGTGAGAAATGCACATGTGTTTCTTTTTGAAGAGAATCAGTTGTTACATATATGTAACAGTATTGCTAGGAGTTAGAACAGTGTGTCTTTTCTCTGTAGAATCTTTACTTTGAAAGACTATCGCATTCTTTTTAAAGTGTTTTAATTCCATGAAATGATTTTGTCAGAAACGCACATATGTTTCTCTGAAAGGAGAATCAGTTGTTAGAGATATGTCACAGTATTCCTCGAAGTGAGAACATTGTGCCTTTTCTCTGTAGAAGCTTTACTTTGAAATATAATCATGTTCTTTTGAAAGTTTTGAATTCAATGAAATGGTTTTGTGAGAAACACACATGTGTTTCTTTGTAAAGAGAATCAGTGGTTACAGATATGTTACAGTATTGCTAGAAGTGAGAACAGTGTTCATTTTCTCTGTAGAAGGTTTACTTTAAAAGATATTCACGTACTTTTTCAAGTGTTTTAATTCCATGAAACTGTTTTGTTAGAAGCGCACATGTGTTTCTCTGAAAAGAGAATCAGTTATTAGATATATGTCACAGTATTGCTAGAAGAGGGAACAGTGTGCCTTTTCTCTGTAGTAGCTTTACTTTGAAAGATAATCACATTCTTTTGAAAGTTTTTAATTTCATGAAATGCTTTGTGAGAAACGCACATGTGTTTCTCTGAAAAGGGAATCAGTTGTTAGAGACATGTCACAGTATTGCTAGAAGGGAGAACAGTGTGTCTTTTCTCTGTAGAAGATTTACTTTGAAAGATAATCATGTTCTTCTGAAAGTGTTTTAAGTTCATGAAATGTTTTTGTGAGAAACGCACATGTGTTTCTATGTAAAGAGAATCAGTTGTTACAGATATGTCACAGTATTGCTGGAAGTGAGAACAGTGTGCATTTTCTCTGTAGAAGATTTACTTTGAAAGATAATCACGTTCCTTTTAAAGTGTCTTAATTCCATGAAATGGTTTTGTGAGAAGCGCACATGTGTTTCTCTGAAAAGAGAATCAGTAGTTAGATATATGTCACAGTATTGCTAGAAGAGAGAACAGTGTGCCTTTTCTCGGTAGAAGCTTTACTTTGAAAGACAATCACGTTCTTTTGAAAGTGTATGAATTTCAAGAAATGTTTTCGTGAGAACCACACGAATGTTTCACTGTAAAGAGTAGCCGTTGTTTGGGATATCTAAAAGCATGGTTAGAAAAGAGAGCAGTGTTTGTTTTTCGTAGAAGCTTTACTTCGAAAGATAATCACCTTCATTTGAAAGTGTTTTAATTCCATGAAATTCTTTTGTGAGAAACGCTCCTGTGTTTTTCTGAAAAGAGAATCAGTTCATATATGTCACAGTATTGCTCGAAGTGAGAACAGTGTGACTTTTCTCTGTCGAAGCTTTACTTTGAAAGATAATAATGTTCTTTTGAAAGTGTTTTAATTCCATGAAATGCTTTTGTGAGAAACGCACATGTGTTTCTCTGTAAAGAGAATGAGTTACTACAGATATGTAACAGTATTGCTTGAAGTGAGAACTGTGTGCCTTTTCTCTGTAGAAGCTTTACATTGAAAGATTATCACGTTCTTTTGAAAGGGTTTTAATTCCATGAAATGCCTTTGTGAGAAACCCACATGTGTTTCTCTGAAAAGGAACCAGTTGTTAGATAGGTCACAATATTGCTAGAAGGGAGTACAGTGTGCCTTTTCTCTGTAGAAGCTTTACTTTGAAAGATAATCACGTTCTTTGAAAGTGTTTTAATTCCATGAAATTCTTTATGTGAAATGCACATGTGTTTCTCTGAAAAGAAAATCAGTTGTTAGAGATATGTAACAGTATTGCTAGAAGTGAGAACAGTGTGCCTTTTCTCTGTAGAAGCTTTACTTTGAAAGATAGTCGCAGTCTTTTGAACGTTTTTAATTCCATGAAATGCTTTTGTGAGAAACGCACATGTGTTTCTCGGAAAAGGAACCAGTTGTTAGAGCTATGTCACAGTATTGATAGAAGGGAGAACAGTGTGACTTTTCTCTGTAGAAGCTTTACATTGAAAGATAATCAAGTTCTTTTCAAAGTGTTTTAATTCCATGAATTGGTTTTGTCAGAAATGCACATGTGTTTCTTTTTGAAGAGAATCAGTTGTTACATATATGTAACAGTATTGCTAGAAGTGAGAACAGTGTGCCTTTTCTCTGTAGAATCTTTACTTTGAAAGACTATCCCGTTCTTTTTTTTATGATATTGATATTTTATTTATTTTTTTTGAGAAAAAGAAAAAAGTTTCAGCCTCCCCCCAGCCTCCCATTTCCCTCCCCCTCCTGCCACATTTCTCCCCCTCCTCCCACTCCTCTCACCCTCCCTCTCCAGTCCAAAGAGTAGTCAGGGTTCCCTTCCCTGTGGAAAGTCCAAGGTCCTCCCCCCTCCGTCCATGTCTAGGAAGGTGAACATCCATACTGTCTAGGCTCCCACAAAGCCCAAAGTTGAAGTAGGATCAAAATCCAGGGCCATTGTCCTTGGCTTTTCATCAGCCCCCATTGTTCGCCATGTTCAGAGAGTCCTGTTTTATCCCATGCTTCTTCAGTCACAGTCCAGCTGGCCTTGGTGATCTCCCAATAGATCAGCCACACTGTGTCCGTGGGTGGGTGCACCCCTCATCGTCCTGACTTCCTTGCTCATGTTCTCCCTCCTTCTGCTCCTCATTGGGAACTTGGGAGCTCAGTCCGGTGCTCCTGTGTGGGTCTCTGTGACTATCTCCATCCACCACCTGATGAATGTTCTATGGTGATATGCAAGATAATCATCAGTATGGCTATAGGATAGAGTCATTTCAGGTTCCCTATCCTCAGCTGCCCAAGGAACTAACTGGGGACCTCGCCTTTGGCTCCTGGGAGCCACTCTAGGTTCAAGTCTCTTGCCAACCCTAAGGTGACTCCCTTAACTAAAAATTGTGCTTCCGTGCTCCCCTATCCAGCCTTCCTTTATCCCAATCCTCCTGTTTCCCCAAGTTTCCCTCATCCTCCCCTTCTCACTTTTCTCTCCCCTTCCCCCGATACTCCCATCCCCCCCCCCAGATCCCAAAATTTCTCCCCAGTAATTTTGTCTACTTCCCTTAGTCAAGAGAATAATTATATGTTTTTCCTTGGGTTCACCTTTTAATTTAGCTTCTTTAGGTTCACCAATTATATACTCCGTGACCATTATTTATGGCTAGAAACCAATTGTAAGTGAGTACATCCCATGTTCATCTTTTTGGGTCTGGGATACCTCACTCAGGATAGTGTTTTCTATTTCCATCCATTTGCATGCAAAATTCGAGAATTCATTGTTTTTTACCGCAGCGTAGTACTCTAATGTGTATATATTCCACACTTTCTTCATCCATTCTTCCATTGAAGGGCATCTAGGTTGTTTCCAGGTTCTGTCTATTACAAATAATGCTGCTATGAACATAGTTGAACAGATGCTTTTGTCATGTGATAGGGCATCTCTTGGGTATATTCCCAGGAGTGGTATTGCTGGGTCCAGGGGTAGGTTGATCCCGAACTTCCTGAGAAACCGAAACACTGATTTTCAAAGTGGTTGCACATGATTGCATTCCCACCAGCAATGTATGAGGGTACCCCTTCCTCCACAGCCTCTCCAGCAAAGGATATCATTGGTGATTTTGATTTTAACCTTTCTGACAGGTGTAAGATGATATCTCAAAGTTGTTTTTATTTGCATCTCCCTAATCACTAAGGAGGTTGAGCATGACCTTAAGTGTCTTTTGGCCATTTGAACTTCTTCTGTTGAGAATTCTCTGTTCAGTTCAGTGCCCCATTTTTTAATTGGGTTAATTAGCATTTTGAAGTCTAGTTTCTTGAGTTCTCTATACATTTTGGAGATCAGGCCTTTGTCTGTTGCAGGGTTGGTGAAGATCTTCTCCCAGTCAGTAGGTTGTCTTTTTGCTTTAGTGACAGTGTCTTTTGCTTTACAGAAGCTTCTCAGTTTTAGTAGGTCCCATTTATTCAATGCTGCCCTTAATGTCTGTGCTTCTGGGGTTATACATAGAAAGCGATGTCCTGTGCCCATTTGTTGTAGAGTGGTTCCCACTTTCTCTTCTATCAGGTTCAGTGTGTTCGGACTGATATTGAGGTCTTTGATCCATTTGGACTTGAGTTTTGTGCAAGGTGATAGATATGGGTCTATTTTCAATCTTCTACAGGTTGATATCCAGTTGTGCCAGCACCATTTGTTGAAGATGCTTTCTTTCCTCCATTGTATACTTTTAGCTCCTTTATCGAAAATGAGGTGATCATAGGTTTGTGGGTTAAAATTTGGGTCTTCTATGCGATTCCATTGATCGACTTCTCTGTTTTTATGCCAGTACCACACTGTTTTCATTACTGTAGATCTGTAATAGAGTTTGAAGTCAGGGATGGTAATGCCTCCAGAAGATCCTTTATTGTATAGGATTGTTTTAGCTACCCTGGGTTTTCTGTTTTTCCATATAAAGTTGATTATTGTCCTTTCCAGATCTGTGAAGAATTTTGCTGGGATCTTGATGGGGATTGCATTGAATCTATAAATTGCCTTTGGTAGAATTGCCATTTTTACTATGTTGATTCTCCCAGTCCAAGAGCAAGGGATGTCCTTCCATTTTCTGGTATTCTCTTCAATTTTTTTCTTCAATGCCTTAAAGTTCTTGTCAAATAGGTCTTTCACTTCCTTGGTTAGAGTTACCCCAAGATAGTTTATGCTGTTTGTGGCTATCGTGAAAGGTGAAGTTTCTCTGATTTCCCTCTCTGCTTCCATATCCTTCGTATATAAGAGGGCGACTGATTTTTTGGAGTTGATCTTGTATCCTGCCACATTACTAAAGGTGTTTATCAGCTGTAGGAGTTCTTTGGTGGAGTTTTGGGGGTCGCTTATGTACACTATCATATCATCTGCAAATAACGAAAGTTTAACTTCTTTTTTTCCAGTTCGAATCCCCTTGATCCCCTTATGTTGTCTTATTGCTATTGCTAGAACTTCAAGCACTATATTGAAGAGATATGGTGAGAGTGGGCAGCCTTGTCGTGTTCCTGAGTTTAGTGGGGTGGCTTTGAGTTTCTCTCCGTTTAATTTGATGTTAGCTGTCGGCTTGCTGTATATAGCTTTTATTATAGTTAGGTATGCCCCTTGTATCCCTAATCTCTCCAAGACTTTTATCATAAAGGGATGTTGAATTTTGTCAAATGCTTTCTCAGCATCTAATGAAATGATCATATGGTCTTTTTCTTTCAGTTTATTTATATGATGAATTGCATTAATAGATTTTCGTATGTTGAACCAGCCCTGCATCTCTGGGATAAAGCCTACTTGATCATAGTGGATAATTTTTGTAATGTGTTCTTGGATTCGGTTGGCCAGTATTTTGTTGAGGATTTTTGCGTCAATATTCATGAGTGAGATTGGCCTGTAATTCTCTTTCCTGGTAGAGTCTTTGTGTGGTTTTGGTATCAGAGTAACTGTAGCTTCATAAAAGGAATTTGGTAATGACTCTTCTGTTTCTATATTGTGAAATACATTAAGGAGTATAGGTATTAGGTCTTCTTGGAAGTTCTGGTAGAATTCCGCATTGAAGCCATCTGGTCCTGGGCTCTTTTTGGTAGGGAGGTTTCTGATAACAGATTCTAATTCTTCGCGACTAACAGGTCTATTTAGATTGTTCACCTGGTCCTGGTTTAACTTTGGTAAATGGTATTTATCTAAAAAAGTGTCCATTTCTTTTACATTTTCCAGTTTTGTGGCATACAGGCTTTTGTAGTAGGATCTAATGATTCTCTGAATTTCCTCTATGTCTGTGGTTATGTCCCCCTTTTCATTTCTGATCTTATTAATTAGTATATTCTCTCTCTGCCGTTTAATTAGTTTGGATAGGGGTTTATCAATCTTGTTGATTTTCTCCAGGAACCAGCTTTTTGTTTCATTGATTCTTTGGATTGTTTTCTGTGTTTCTATTTTGTTGATTTCAGCCCTTAGTTTGATTATTTCCAGTCTTCTACTCCTCCTAGGTGAGTCTGCTTCTTTTTTTTCTAGAGCTTTCAGGTGGGCTGTTAAGTCTCCAATGTGTGCTTTCTCTGTTTCCTTAAGTGGGCACTTAGTGCTATGAACTTTCCTCTCAGGACTGCTTTCATAGTGTCCCATAAGTTTGAGTATGTTGTTTCTTTATTTTCATTGAATTCAAGGAAGTCTTTAATTTCTCTCTTTATTTCTTCCTTGATCCAGGTGTGGTTCAGTAGTTGACTGTTCAGTTTCCATGAGTTTGTAGGCTTTCTGAGGGTAGCATTTTTGTTGAACTCTAACTTTAATCCATGGTGATCTGATAAGACACATGTGGTTACCAATATTTTTTTGTATCTGTGGAAGTTTGCTTTGTTGCTGAGTATGTGGTCAATTTTCGAGAAGGTTCCATGAGCTGCAGAGAAGAAGGTATATTCTTTCCTATTTGGGTAGAATATTCTATAGATGTCTGTTAAGTCCAATTGATTCATTACCTCCTTTAATTCTCTAATTTCTCTGTTAGGTTTCTGTCTGATTGACCTGTCCATTGGTGAGAGAGGAGTGTTGAAGTCTCCTACTATTAGTGTGTGCGGTTTGATGGCTGCTTTGAGTTTTAGTAATGTTTCTTTTACATACGTGGGTGCTTTTAAATTAGGGGCATCGATATTTAGGATTGAGACTTCATCCTGTTGAATTGTTCCAGTTATGAGTATAAAATGTCCCTCTCGATCTTTTCTGATTGATTTAAGTTTGAAATCAACTTTGTTAAAGATTAGTATGGCCACACCTGCTTGTTTCTTAGGTCCATTTGCTTGATAAGCCTTTTCCCAGCCCTTTACTCTGAATAGGTGCCTGTCTTTGTGTTTGATATGTGTTTCTTGTAGACAGCAGAATGTTGGATCCTGTTTTCATATCCACTCTCTTAGTCTGTGCCTTTTTATAGGTGAGTTGAGTCCATTGACATTAATTGATATTAATGACCAGTGGTTGTTAACTCCGGTTACTTTTTTAGTAGTAGAGTTTGTGTGTTTCCCTTCTTTGAATTGCGCTGGTGAAGGGTCTCTCGATGTCTGATTTATTGTGGTCATTGTTGGACTCCTTGGTTAGTGATTTTCCTTCTATTACTTTCTGTAGAGCTGGATTTGTGGCTACGTATTGTTTAAATTTGTTTTTATCCTGGAAAATTTTGTTTTCTCCATTTATAGTGAACGAAAGCTTGGCTGGGTATAGTAGTCTGGGCTTGCATCCATGGTCTCTTAGTTTTTGTAGTACATCTATCCAGGACCTTCTGGCTTTCATGGTTTCCATAGACAAGTCCGGTGTAAGTCTGATAGGTTTGCCTTTATAAGTAAGTTGGCCTTTCTCCTTTGCGGCTCTTAATATTCTTTCTTTATTCTGAATGCTTTGTGTTTTGATTATTATATGGCGAGGAGATGTTTTTTTTTGATCCAGCCTATTTAGTGTTCTGTATGCTTCTTGGACCCTCATAGGTACCTCCTTCTTTAGGTTGGGAAAGTTTTCTTCTATAATTTTATTAAATATATTTTCTGGACCATTGAGTTGCACTTCTTCTCCTTCTTCTACTCCAATTATTCTTAGGTTTGGTCTTTTTATTGTGTCCCATATTTCCTGAATGTTTTGCGATGAGAACTTTTTGGACTTGCTGTTTTCTTTGATCAGTGCGTTTATTTTCTCTGTTATCTTCAGCATCTGAGATTCTTTCTTCTATCTCTTGTATTCTGCTGGTTATGCTTGTTTCTGTAGATTCTATTTGTTTACCTATATTTTCCATGTCCAGCCGGCCCTCTGATTGTGTTTTCTTCTTTGCCTCCATTTCAGTTTTCAAGTCTTGAACTGTTTCCATTATCTGTTTGATTGTTTTTCCTTGGTTTCCTAGGGTATCATTCACTGATTTATTCAATTCTTCAAACTTTCTGTTATACTTCTCATCCATTTCTGCCAGGGCATTTTTTACATGCTGTTTAAGGGCGTCAATCACTTTCATAAAGTCAAATATTTCTGCTTCTTCTTTGTTAAGGTGTTCCTGTGCTCCTGTTGTGGGGTCGCTGGGTTCTGGTGGTTTCATGTTGTTCTTCAGATTGCTGGGTGAATTCTTGCATTGGCGCCTGCCCATCTCTTCCTCCGAATGGTCCTCTATGGATCTTCTTTTACAGGATCAGGTCTCCTTGCCCACTGCTGTACCTTCCCAGTGATGTCGCTCCCCAGTGATGGCTCTCCTAGTGCCCCAGTGATGACTCTCCTGGTGCCCGGATTGGTTCTCCGTGCTGCTTGTGTAGTTCGTAAACAAAGGGCCTGACTTGCTTGCTGCAGGCAGGCCTTCCAGATGGAACTTCTCAGCACCTAAACCTGGCCTCCTGGTGGCCCAAGCCTTAGTGTAGGAGCTTAAAATTGTTCTTGAGCATTGGTCCTAGCTTACAGCAGGGCAGGGTTGGGGGGAGGGTGCTGGGGGGCTGAGTCATGAGTAAGAAAGGAGGCCCCGTCCAGAAGGAATTTCACAGGCTATTGTTTTGTTTTGAGACAGGGTCTCTCTAGGTAGCTCAGGCTAGCCTCGGACTAATTATGATCCTCCCACCTCAGCTTCCCAAGTGATGGGATTACAGGTCTATGTGCCACATTCTGCTCTATTCCTTTGAAGTATCCTGGAGAAGGGGGACGGCAGCGGCCAGCAGAGTCAGCGCACGGCCAGATAACGGTCGCCGGCTTTAGGCGCAACGGCGCAGCGCTGGCAGCGCCTGTCCGGAGGCGGAGTGCCACGGGCTGCCACCAGCAGGCGGGAGCCAGTGACCTCGGCCACCAGCCACTCCTGGGTATTGTTGTGACTCAACCTATTTCCTGTTCTATCCCGTTCTTTTTAAAGTGTTTTAATTCCATGAAATGATTTTGTGAGAAATGCACATGTGTTTCTCTGAAAAGAGAATCAGTTGTTAGAGATTTGTCACAGTATTCCTTGAAGTGAGAACATTGTGAGTTTTCTCTGTAGAAGCTTTACTTTGAAATATAATCATGTTCTTTTGAAACTTTTTAATTCCATGAAATGCTTTTGTGAGAAAGGCACATGTGTTTCTATGTAAGGAGAATTAGTTGTTACAGATATGTTACAGTATTGCTAGAAGCGAGAACAGTGTTCATTTTCTCTGTAGAAGATTTACTTTAAAAGATAATCACGTACATTTTAAAGTGTTTTAATTCCATGAAATTGTTTTGTGAGAAGCGCACATGTGTTTCTCTGAAAAGAGAATCAGTTGTTAGATATATGCAACAGTATTGCTAGAAGAGGGAACAGTGTGCCTTTTCTCTGTAGAAGCTTTACTTTGAAAGATAATCACGATCTTTTGAAAGTGTTTTAATTCCATGAAATGGTTTTGTGAGAAACGCACATGTATTTCTCTGTAAAGAGAATCAGTTGTTACAGATATGTAATAGTATTGCTAGAAATGAGAACAGTTTGCCATTTCTCTGTAGAAGCTTTACTTTGAAAGATAATCAGGTTCTTTTGAAAGTGTTTTAATTCCATGAAATGCTTTTGTGAGAAACGCACATGTGTTTCTCTGAAAAGAGAATCAGTTGTTAGAGATATGTCACAGTATTGCTAGAATTGAGAACAGTGTGCCTTTTCTGTGTAGAAGCTTTACTTGAAAAGATAATCACGTTCTTTGAAAGTGTTTAAATTCCATGAAATTCTTTATGTGAAACGCACATGTGTTTCTCTGAAAAGAGAATCAGTTGTTAGAGATATGTAACAGTATTGCTAGAAGTGAGAACAGTGTGCCTTTTTTCTGTAGGAGCTTTATTTTGAAAGATAGTCACAGTCTTTTGAACGGTTTTAATTCCATGAAATGCTTTTTTGAGAAACGCACATGTGTTTCTCTGAAAAGAGAATGAGTTACTACAGATATGTAACAGTATTGCTTGAAGTGAGAACAGTGTGCTTTTCTCTGTAGAAGCTTTACATTGAAAGATAATCACGTTCTTTGAAAGTGTTTTAATTCCATGAAATGCCTTTGTGAGAAACACTCAGGTGATTCTCGGAAAAGGAACCAGTTGTTAGATATATGTCACAGTATTGCTAGAAGATAGAACAGTGTGCCTTTTCTCTGTAGAAGCTTTACTTTAAAAGACAATCATGTTCTTTGAAAGTGTTTTAATTCCATGAAATTCTTTATGTGAAACACACATGTATTTCTCTGAAAATAGAATCAGTTGTTAGAGATATGTAACAGTATTGCTAGAAGTGAGAACAGTGTGCCTTTTCTCTGTAGAAGCTTTACTTTGAAAGATAGTCACAGTCTTTTGAACGTTTTTAATTCCATGAAATGCTTTTGTGAGAAACACACATGTGTTTCTCTGTGAAGAGAATCAGTTGTTACAGATATGTCACAGTATTGCTAGGAGTGAGAACAGTATGTCTTTTCTCTGTAGAAGCTTTACTTTGAAAGATAATCATGTTCTTTTGAAAGTGTTTTAATTTCATGAAATGTTATTGTGAGAAACGCACATGTGTTTCCCTGTGAATAGAATCAGTTGTTACAGGTATATAACAGTATTGCTAGAAATGAGAACAGTGTGCCTTTTCTCTGTAGAATCTTTAATTTGAAAGATAATCATGGTCTTTTGAAAGTGTTTTAATTCCATGAAATGCTTTTGTGAGAAACGCACATGTGTTTCTCTTAAAAGACAATCAGTGGTTAGAGATATGTTACAGTATTTGTTGGAGTGAGAACAGTGTGCCTTTTCGGTGTAGAAGATTTACTTTGAAAGATAATCACGTTCTTTTGAAAGTGTTTTAATTCCAGGAAATGTTTTTGTGATAAACGCACATGTGTTTCTCTGTAAAGAGAATCAGTTGTTACAGATATGTCACAGTATTGCCAGGAGTGAGAACAGAGTGCCTTTTCTCTGTAGAAGCTTTACGTTGAATGATAATCACGTTCTTATGAAAGTGTTTCAATTCCATGAAATGCTTTTGTGAGAAACGCACGTGTTTCTCTGTGATGAGAATCAGTTGTTACCGATATGTAACAGTATTGCTATAAGAGAGAAGAGTCTGCCTTTTCTCTGTAGAATTTTTATTTGAAAGATAATCGCGTTCTTTTGAAAGTGTTTTAATTCCATGAAATGCTTTTGTAAGAAACACACATGTGTTTCTCTGTAATGAGAATCAGTTGTTAGAGATTTGTCACATTATTGCTAGAAATGAGAACAGTGTGTCCTTTCTCTGTAGAAGCTTTACTTTGAAAGATAATCACGTTCTTTTAAAAGTGTATCAGTTCCATGAAATGGTTTTGTGAGAAACGCACATGTGTTTCTCTGTAAAAAGAATCAGTTGTTACAGATATGTCACAGTATTGCTAGAATTGAGAACAGTGTGCCTTTTCTTTGAAGAAGTTTTATTTGAAAGATAATCACGTTCTTTTGAAAGTGTTTTAATTCCATGAAATGGTTTTGTGAGAAACACACATGTGTTTCTCTGAAAAGAGAATCAGTTGTTAGCGATATGTGACAGTATTTTTCAGAGTCAGAACAGTGTGCCTTTTCTGTGTAGAAGCTTTACTTTGAAAGATAATCACGTTCTTTTGAAAGTGTTTTAATTCCATGAAATGCTTTGGTGAGAAACGCACATGTGTTTCTCTGTAAAGACATTCAGTTTTGACTGATATGTCACTGTATTGCTAGAAGTGAGAACAGTGTGCCTTTTCTGTGTAGAAGCTTTACATTGAAAGATAATCATTCTTTGAAAGTGTTTTAATTCCATTAAATTCTTTATGTGAAATGCACGTGTTTCTCAGAAAAAAGACTCAGTTGTCAGACATATGTCACAGTATACCTTGAAATGACAACAGTGTGCCTTTTCTCTGTAGAAGCTTTACTGTGAAAGGTAATCACGTTCTTCTGAAAGTGTTTCAATTCTATGAAATGCATTTGTGAGAAACGCCCATGGGTTTCTCTGAAAAGAAAATCAGTTGTTAGATATATGTCACGGTATTGTTCGAGGGGAGAACAGTTTGCCTTTTCTCTGAAGAAGCTTTACTTGGAAAGATAATGAAGTCCTTTTGAAAGTGATTAAATTCCATGAAATGCTTTTGTGAGAAACGCACATGTGTTTCTCTGTAAAGAGAATCATTTGTTACAGATGTGTCACAGTACTGCTAGGAGTGAGAACAGTGTTCCTTTTCTATGTAGAAGCTTTACTTTCAAAGATAATCACGTTCTTTTGAAAGTGTTTTATTTCCATGAAATGTTTTTGTGATAAACGCACATGTGTTTCTCTAAATAGAATCAGTTTTGAAAGATATGTCACTGTATTGCTAGAAGTGAGAACAGTGTGCCTTTTCTGTGTAGAAGCTTTATTTTGAAAGACAATCACATTCTTTGAAAGTTTTTTAATTCCATGAAATTCTTTATTTGAAACGCACGTGTTTCTCTGAAAGAGAATCAGTTGTCAGAGATATGTCACAGTATAGCTTGATATGACAACAGTGTGCCTTTTCTCTGTAGAAGCTTTACTGTGAAAGATAATCACGTTCTTTTGAAAGTGTTTCAATTCCATGAAATGCTTTTGTGAGAAACGTACATGTGTTTCTCTGAAAAGAAATCAGTTGTTAGAGATATGTCATGGTATTGTTCGAAGGGAGACCAATTTGCCTTTTCTCTGTGGAAGCTTTACTTGGAAAGATAATCAAGTCCTTTGAAAGTGTTTTAATTCGATGAAATGCTTTTGTGAGAAACACACATGTGTTTCTCTGTAACGAGAATCAGTTGTTAGAGATTTGTCACAGTATTCCTA
>JABTXL010008268.1:13603264-13625987 GCA_025134845.1 Neodon shergylaensis | reverse complement strand
AGGCTAAACTCAGAGTGTGCTGACATCTGCACATAGAAGACACTTAATATGTGACTCTGCATTTGCTTAGATGGCAGTCTGAGGTCAGCAGAAAGAATGCTAGAGAAACAAAATTTTAGGGTGCTGGCACTAGTCTTTGACAAGGAGTATGACTCGGGCAAGCTACCTAACACCTCTGCGTCTCAGTGTCCTGAACCGTAGAATGAAAACAGTCTCTATGGCACTGGCTGGCTTTGGAGGACCAGAACGCACACCTAGGAAAATAGAGAGGATCATTTGCTTCTCAGATTATGTAAGTGATTATTGGTTATTATTTTACCAATGCTAGCATTCACTCTTCCAGACACATTTCTCCATATCAGGCCCGAGAATCCGGCTCAGTGGATCAGTGATTGCCATATAAATGTGAAGACAGGGATTTGGTTTCCCAGCACCCACATAAGTACTGGGTAGGCGTGGTGGCTCACCTGTAATTCAGTGTTTGGAAGGCAGAAATGGGATCCCAGTAGTAAACTGGCTAGCTAGACTGCTTTTATAATAGGGCTCTGGGTTCAGCTGAGAGACTCTATCTTAATGAATAAGGAAAAGAACATCCTAGAACGACTTCTTTTTTCCCCAACTTTTACAGTTGTTTTTATTGTGCTATACATTTTTCTTTGTTCCCCTCCCTTCCTCTGCTCTCCCTTAGAAGGACTTCTCAAGCCTCTTGGCACATGCACAGACACATACCTATCTGTATACCTTCATGCATGTATGCCACAAATAAACAACAAATGAAATAATATTTCTCTATCTCTTTGAGCTAAGGATAGAAGCACAGATTCCTGATATTCAAAATGCCCAGAAAGTCATGCTTTCAGGTTCTCCTCCAGTCACCCAAGCCATCTTCAAGCAGAGCTCTCTGTTTCTCACAATCCAGGCTCTGGTGTTCATTCTCCTTGTCTGACTGGGACAGTTGAGATGTTGATGCCTGTGAGTGATGAACAAGAATCTCTCAACTTGGTCTTTTTGATCACTATGCCATGCTAGTCGAGATGCCCATTGCCTTGAAAACTCTCCAAATCTTCAGAGAAAGAATTTGACAACCCAAATCTAAAGAGCCTTCCAGAATCAAATCATTTCTTTCTTCAACAATTATTGATTATTCCAAGAGTTTCTAGAACTCGAGTGCCAAACCATATGTGCCTGTGATCATTTGGGCTTAGGAAAAAACAACAACAACAACAACAAAAAAAAAAACGTTTGTACGTTGGATTAAAGTTTTGAAGGTCCCAGAATCACTTTTGAATGGTTACAAACCATAGTCTGGTAGGAAAGGCAAGCCATTCACATGAGAGGGCAGATGGGTTGTATAATCAGCAGACTGTACTAAGGAGGTTACAGAGGAAGCGATTCCTACCAGCTGTAGTGTTAGGAGAAGGTGTCTGCAGAAGGATGTGTTTGTCTTGGCTCTTAGACTGGAGGACACAGGTCAAGGGTCTCTATTGCATAACTCATGGGAGAGCCATTCCAATCATAGTGAATAGTGCTACACAGAGCCCATTGCTGCTCAGTGTGTACAGCTTGGTTGATGGTCCTGCCTTAGGGACTACTCTCATGTCTCTGTTATGGATTTTAAAAGCAAATTTCCCAACAGCTCATTTTGTCCTATCACAATAATGGGCTAGAAAGACCCAAAAGAGGAACCAAATAAAAACTTAGGTTGGGGAACAGCTTCTTTTGTGCAGCGAGGTCATCTTCTTTCAAAACTTAGATGTTTGAAATCCTCACATGCTTGGTGAAAGGAACTGCGGGCTCTCCCACTGCCCTCAGGATCGTCCCAAACCCTGGGTGCTCGCTTAGCCAAAGGGCAGTCAGTTCTCGTAGGACACTTACCAAGGGGAGGCTGGAATGCAGTTAGTTTTGCGTGCCTTGTCGTAGTCTCACTGGTGCGAGAGCAGCTGAGAAAGGACACGCCTGTGGTATTCCTGGGTGTGGCTTTGTCTCGAGTCCTGTCAGGTTTACCCGGGATCTCTTGCTCTCTTGGCTTGCTCTCACTTTGCTCGTCTGTCTTCTAGGGATGAAGTTGTCAACAACAGCCTTAGTGGAGACCTGGCTTCAAACACCCACTCTTTCAGCAGCTGAGAATTTGGATCCCCTTTTCTCCTTTCTCCCTCTTTCCCTGGAGTGGGAATGACTTTTTTCTCAGAACCTTAAAGTGCGGAAGGCTTTATCACACCCCTGTCTGAGAGCAGTTAAGTGTTTCCACAACATCTTCCTCTCATTTACTTTGAAATTTCTTTACATTTTTACTTATATTTGCCTGCATGCCATGTGTTTGTACGTGTGTGTGTGTGTGTGTGTGTGTCTAGAGGCCAAAAGAGGGTGTTGGATTCCTTGGAACTGTTGTTACAGGCAGTTGTGAGTTGTTCAATGTGGGTGCTGGGATCCAAAATCCAATCCTCTGCCAAAACAGCCAACGTTCTTAATGGCGAAGCCGTCTTTCCATCCCTGGCTCTCTGTAAAAAGACCATTCTCTTTGGTGATTTGTATGAATGCAGCTGGTAAGTTCTCCCACTGAAGGGTAAAGGCTATGGTAGCCCCAGCTCAGCCCCTGGTAGGTAATTCCTGGGTAGACTACCTTTCTATAGAAAGGGTTCATTGGAAGATGGTACAGTGGGAAGACCATGGGCTTGTCCAACTTGTTGTCTGTAGGCTTCATTTTCTAGGATAGCGAGAATGTGGTTTGACAGATTCATAGAGCACAATATCATTTTACAGTGTTGAAAGGATGGACCCTTCTGCTAGAGGAAGAATTTGTGTGTTACACTTGCCAGCTTGGGGGAATATATTTAAATCTTGCTGATCTTTATTATTCTGCCCCCCTTCCATATTAACATCTTTACAATTTAACTACCCCGTAAGATGATTGCATCGGTTAAAAAAGATGACACACCTATGGAACCTCACTAAGAGCTATCCCCAAGATTGTGGTAATCCTTAATAAATTATATCTAGATGTAGAAGAATATAAAGAGGAATAAGAGACAGGAAAAAGCAAATGGGATAAAGGGCTGAAATGGAGGGAGCAGATTCAGGCCAGTTACTTGCTTTCCTTAAATACAGAAGAAACTGCAACCTAGGATTTCTCTGGTGTAGGGATCACGGAACAATACTTACTTTTGTATTGGAAACCTTTACTTCCCCAATATCTTTAATGTGTGAGCTTTTTGACGCCCTGTCTGTGAGAGCCCAGTTTTCCCCTGCTTCCCAGCACTTCCTTCTCATGTTCCCTGCCAGATGTGCTCCGTGGGCCTCGGCCAGCCTCCCACTCAGTCTCTCACATCTGGGCCTTCAGGCATGTGCATGCAAGGTATTAGTGACCGTGGGATACCTTCCAATAGCCCCATTCTCACAGTGCTCGTTCAAGGGGATGAGGAACCGGGGCACTCCTGTGAGGTGTCCTGCAGGATCTAGGGTTCACTTTAATGAACCTTGACATTTTTCATATGTATGAAACTGTTCTTGACAAAACAACGGTAGTGTGGCATGGCTGTCATCTTCCCAGTGCAAATCAGAGGGATGCATTCGGTCTCTCTGGGGGCTGTCAAGCTGGGCCCACGCAGGGCACTGTCCCTCCTCCCTGTGTCTGTTCTGGGAATATTGTTATTTGGTGACTCAGTTTCTTCTCTGAGTAGTGAGGCAATTAGCTCATGCTAATTAGAATGTAGCTCTTGCATATGTGTGTGAGAAGATGACCTTGACTCACACAGCCTTATCAGCTCTGCCAAGTACCCACTGTTGTGTCTCTCCTCTGAGTAGTTTTCCTCATCTGTGCAATGGCAATCAGAATGGTGGCCGCAATAGCATGATGCTTGTAAGCCTGCTAATCAGAGCTTGCATGCGGTGACTGACGCAGGGGAGAGAGTTGTTTCTAGTATTATTATTTGAATAGAGCTTTTCATTTTCCAAGGCTTTTTACACAGTTATTACCCGGAGTTTCAAACCTCATAGACAGTCCCTGTGGATGTCATTGTCATCCATCTGATAGCTGAAGGAAGGTGTTGGATCAGCTCTTCAGATTGATGGGAGTGCCTCTTCCTGGGATCAGGGAGTCTGCCTGTGAACAAGTCTGGGGGTTTCTTGGCTCCAGGTGTAGCCCATGGCCAACTTTCCTCTAAGGGAAAAGGCTTTGCTCTTCCTTGGTTTGTGTTGATCCCATGATAAAGACTTGTGATGACATCTTACTCCTTCAAGGGCTTCCTCGAGTTCTCAACTGTATAAAGAGAACTTCTAAAGGTCCCCAGACCAAAACCATCCTCTCCCTTTGGAATTTTGGACACATGCTTGATTTAACGCTTGATAGCATCATATTGTAACGTAAGTGTAATTGTCTGTGAATCTGTGGCAGACAATACCATGTGTGATCTTATATCCAACCCGATCATAGTCATTGCACACTGAAAACTGATTTGAGTTAACAATATTAACAACAGCACCAGTTATTCCAATCTCATTTAATCCTAAAGCATTCCTTGCAGGTAGACACCGCTATCCTTTCTTTCTTTATGAGAACACCAAGTCTGGGAGGACTGAAGTAACTTCTCTGAGGTCACACAGCAAAACAGTAGATCTGTGACTTGAACTTTGAACCAATCATAGGAATTCTTTGCCTGGTCTCCCCTCTCCCTTATCCCATGTCTTTGGAGTTGGACTCTTTGGATGATAATTTCATACTTCCAGATGTTCCCCTCTGGCAAGTCTATGGAGCAAGGAAGATGAGAACAAGGGAACTCTGGGAATTTGCAAGCTGAGTTGGGAGAGCCCGACTTAGGCTCTGAGCCACTGTTGAAGAAATGTCCTCTGCTTGTTAAATGCATTCATCATGAACTCCCCTATGGTCAGCCACACACAGGGTTTGGTATGTTGGAGAACATTTATGAAGTGCCCTCCTCACTTGTAGCTAGCCTCTTCCAGGTGGGCTGTTTTGGCATGTCCCCTCATCTGCAGTGACTGAGAAACAACTCTTAAATGAATTCTCCTTGCCTGTTGCCTATGCCAAGGGATAGGAGATTACCATGGATCAGGTAGGACTTGGAATTTTATAAACTACCTTGAGGTTGGGAGCACCAATAGAGGTACACGTAACTGGGAACCCCAGTGGGACTTGAACTATGGGCACATATATAACTGGGATGAGAAGCCCATAGTTGTATAAAAACTATGTGGGTCATAGGATTATTGCTGCAGGACCCCAAACCCAACTTTCTGGTTTAAGTTCAAGGAAGGAACTCACAACTCCTGTGCAAGGCACACATCACATAGTATTAGGGCTGGAAGAGACTAAACAAATACTGTCTTTTGAACCCCTTATTCTGGTAGTGTTTCCCCTGGAAAAGCCTAGATGTAGCCTCAGGATCTTTTAATACCCGGGGATCTGAGAAGCCATGGTGCTGGTAGGACCTTATCTTTGTGTTGGACTCTTTCACATGGCTGCCTTCCATTGGTCTGTGGTATCCTGTGTGGGTCATCGGGGAGCTTCTTTCTCTGTGGGAGGTGTTATAGGGGACCAGAGATGAGAAGGTACCAAGTTAGGGTCTTGCCTTGATGCAAGTAATTTTAGGTCAGGCAAGGCTTCCTGTTTGCCTCATCTAAAATGAAAGGCCAGAGAGGACTCATTGGTGATGTGGTTCTTTCAGATGTGTGGCCTGGGATATTTTCTTTCAACATTGAGATATGCTCTTGCTCCTAAGAGTAGATATTTGCGTTGTTCTCTGAGGGTATTGTGTGGGACCATCACATCGCCACCTCACATACCTTTGGGTTAGGGTTAGGGTTAGGGTTAGGACTCATTGTAGACATTGGCAGTGATCCACAGCTCCCCTCTTGACCTTATGTGGACTTGACTTCAGACTTTTTAACATACCTATTGATGAGAAATCTAGACAGTCACTGACAGCTAATTTGAGTTTGCAGATATAAAAAAAACTAAGCCGTGTAATCATCGTAGAATAATAGGTATGCAGAGACAGTAGCATTGCATAGGTGATTGAGCGGGATCTTCACAGAAGGACAGAAGAAGAAGCAATACAAAAAGGAACGAGGAGCAAAGATTACTACATCTTCAGGAAGTTGTTTTGTTTTGCTTTTAAAAATGCCACCTAGCTTCCTAGCTCCAGGCAGAGCCTGGCCAGCTCACCTGGAACTTCACGGCCTTTTCTGGGAATGAAGGCCGTGGTGGAGCCTGAATCAGGCTCAGGGCAAAAGAGAGTGGAAAATGGACTGAGGTCTCAAACAAGTCCAAAGGGTCACATTGCCGTTTCCTACCAGTCACCCTTTAACTGGCTTAGAAGGAAAAAGTCGGGAGCCTGAAGGAAGGGGCCTGAATCCGCAGCAGGCTTCTTTCAGGCCTTCAGCTATGGATTTGACGTTTCATCTGCTAGATGGCGCTGTCCTCTAAGGAAAGGCACTAGTCCTGCTTGTCTCTGAGACTCGGGGGAAACCAGAGCAACTGAAGGTGAGAAACAGTGCTGATGGGCAGGGAGCACACAGAGCCTTTCCTGCAGCACCAGCTCCTGCTGCCAGGGAGCTTCTTACTCCCTCCGCTATTTTGCTTTGTGGTCTGGGGGTACTGTATGCTAAATCTGAAAAGTTAAAAGGTCTTTTATTTTGTACAAAATTGAGACAGAATGAGAAATACAGACAGACAGACATACAGACACACACACACACACACACGTGCACGTGCACACACAGAAGAGAAAGGGGATCAAGGTGGTGGCATTCAGGTCCCCCTGAAACTGCAAGTAGCAAACGACAAGTCTCCACTGGTCTTGGCCTTAACTTAACCAAAGTCCCTGGGAAGCAGAAAGAACCCTTTCTGCATTTTGCCTACTGAGCTTGACGCCTGGGACTCTGGGTGGTTTTACACCGAAACCTTAAAACCGAGACCTATCCAGGACCAAGTTACCGATGGGCACCAAGATCCTGTTTTCTGTGCAGTTCCAGTGTTAAACTGACAGCCTGGCTCCTAATCTGCATGTGCAGCCAGGCAGGGAGTTGGAGTCCACAACAACCCCGTGGTATCAGCAGCCAGAAGGAAGGAAAACAAAGATAAAAAGGGGGAGCGTGGAAACCCAGTGGGAGGGAGAAGAAAGGGGGGATGAGGTGGGAGAGGACAAAGAACAGGGATGAAATCGGTAGGGAGTGGGGAAGGGAGAATCAGACAGGGAGGAGAGGCTTCTAGAGAGGAAGGGCAGTGGAGAGGTGGGGTGACACACTGGTGGATGGGAAGGCTCTGGGGAGTGGGAAGAAGTGGGAACTGGAGTGGAGCTTTGCAGGAAACGTGAAAGCTGAGACCCAGACCCAGCAGAGAAAGATGCCTGGGTTGGGCAAACAAGAAAACAAAGTGCGAGAAATTGCTTGGAACTGGGGGTGGGGGGACCTAGCCAGGTTCCTCAAAGGGGCAGAACCACATTGACAGGGATATTGCAGAAGAGGTTAGGCAGGAGATGTGCAAGGAGACTTTGAAGCAGAAGGTTCTGGAGGCAAAGGGGGGAGAGAGGGGAACCGAATTCTGAAAGGAAAAAAGAAATGCAAGCAGAAACAATATGCAAAGCCAGTGCAGGGAGGGCGAAGGCAATGGGAAAAGCCATTCATTGAATGTTTACATTAGAGTTTTGAAAACCAGAATGTGTGTCTTGGAGTATAGCCATTGTCCAGGAAACACAGCGTGGCTTTTAAGCAAATGGTGGATTGGTTGGGGCCACACTAGTGAGCAGATCACATTGGTCTGCTTTGTGGGCTGCCTTCTTGCTGGCTGGCAGCCTGGTATAGAGGATACCTGCTGGGGCCTGCTGTCTGACAGGGTTATCCCTGCTCTATTCCTGGTGCTTTGAGTCCAGAAGCACCAGTTCCTCCTGCAGGCTAAGCATCAGGATGTGATCTGTTTGAGACTGTTTCCTGGTGGGTGCAGGGGAGAGTAGACAGTGAGACATGGTGAAAGGCATCCCAGCTTGTAGGGGAAAGGACAGGTCCCCAGAGTCTGGTGGCAATGGATCAGTTCTGAGTTTGACCACTGTGTCTTGTAAACTAGCACATATTTCTTTTGCTTCTTTGAGCCTTTGGTGAGTGATCTATAAACTTTGCATCTTGTGGGCTAGGGGGAGACAGGTCAAACAGTAAATTGCTTGCTGTCTAAGCTTAAAGACCTGAGTTCAAGCCCCAGAACTCCCCTTTAAAAAAAACTGAATATTGAAGATGCTTAATTCACACCTGTGATTTCAGCACAGGGAGGTAGAGCCAGGCAGATTGCTGGGCAGCACTGGCTAGCCAGCCCACCTGACTCCAGGAGCTCCAGACCAACAAGATAGCTAATCCCCCAAACCAAGTGGATGGCTCCTGAGAAACAGCACGTGAAGTTGACTTCTGGACTCCAGATGTAACCCCACCCCCCATTCACAAGTACAACACCCTACGGCACCCCCATTGGTCTTCATCAGACCTATCTGATATGCTTCTGAGAGGTTCAAATGAGTCGATGTGTATGTCTAGCTGTCTAGCTGAGTGACTGCCTGTATTCATGCCCACTCAGTGTTGGCTGGCCTGCTCTAAATGCTAATTGGGACCAGATCTGTGTGTGTGTGTGTGTTCTGGGATCTGTCCTTGAATGCAGAGTAAGGGGCTTAGATGTGAGGATGTTTGAGAAAGGGAATGATTTGTACATGGTATCATATGGGGATAATGAATTTCATGGTGGCCTGTGGGCTGCTCTGGAGAGTAGGGAAGACGATGAGCAAAGAGGCTAGGGTAGGGGAGTAGGGCACTCCAAAAAAAAATCATGGGTATTATGAAAGACATCTGAGTGCCTGGTGATTGGATGGTTAGATAGGGAGAGACAGACATTTCAAGCATACTTTAGAGGGTTTGGGGCCAGGAGCAGGAATTAGAGCCAACACATTGTATATATTTTTTTAAAGGATTGAGAAAGCTGAAACCAAATAAAAATATGGAACAGAGACGTATAATCTGTGGCATCTAAAATGTTTATGATTTTTCCCATTATATGAAGAGCTGTTATGCTCTGGCACGGCCTAAGGAAGCAGGGAAACTGCATTCTAGAAACAAGGCAGATCCTGGGTAGAGGGCCGATCTCACAGGAAGTTACAGCGATGATTAAACCCAGGGCAAGGTTGGGATGCTGAGTAATGTGGCATCGGGAGTCACACACTCATTTCAGAAATATTTATTTGAGCGTGAGCTCAGGACACACACAGATCTTATCTGAATTCTCGCTACCCAGGCCTCCTTCCCACTCTCTGGGTCTCACATCTTTCATTTATAAAACTGGAATGATAACACTTGTCCTTCCTTTGCTTTTATCTCTTAAGATTAATTACAGAGATACATGTAACGTATCTGAACAGAGTCTGGCGTACACCAACACAAGCTTTGTCATTCCTGAACATGGCAAATGCTATCAGCAAGCAATGGATTTGGTTTGTGTGGGGAGTATCTGTTGCCATCACCACCTTCAGTAGTGCATCAGTCTTGAAGTTGTAAGAACTTGGTGCCTGATCTTGGGACCAAACTGCTCTCCCTGTAAAGAAAGTGACTTGATTAAGATTCTTTAGAATGAGTTAAAAAAAAAAAACAGCAGCAGCAGCAGCAGCCCTCCCCAAACAACCAAACAACAAACATAAAAACAATTCACACATAGAAACAGTTTCTATTTTTCTTCATTTTCCTCCTCCCTCTGTGGTCAAATGCAGACTTAGTTCTCTGCTGGGTCATCTCGCTCCTCAAGAATCCTGATAGTATAGATTGATTTTCTCCCTCACTATTCCCAGAGATTTCGAGTCCCAAGTCTCTTTTCATCTGCCTGTCCTCTTTAGGCTCTGTTTCCCAACAAAGGAGTCAAATCATGTCTCCTGCAGCATCAGCAGAAGCCAGCCCACCTCGGAAGCATTTGCCCATGCTCTGCAGGCTTCAGTTCCATCTCCCCACTAAGACTTTCTGAGAGCATGGAGAAGATCCCAGAATTTCTAATCCTTCCTGCTGCAAAGCCAGCCTCTTCCCACACTCTGGGAAACAGGAAAGGGCGGGTGGGCTGGAGAGGGGGGAGGTGGTCCTCACAGAAGCCAGGCCTTGGCCCCAGAGCTGCTTGTGTGTGTGCCTGCCACACAGCCCTGCTGGGTTACTTACTGCTTCCTTGAGAGGCCAGCTAGGGGAGAGAGATTAGGGTCATCAAGATAAGGCTCCGAATATTCAAACTGGAAGCAAAAAGGGGCTGTTTTTCCAATAGTAAGCAATCAGGGAACAGGAGGATGTAATTTGCAGATTAGGGAAGCGAACAAAGAACAGAAAATTAACTTCATAGCAGGGAGGAGTGCAGTCTGTTTGAAGAAATAAACCTCCGTAGAGAGTTGTTGATAAAATCAGACTGTTGATTTAAACTAGGAAATATGACCAAATCAGCTGGGGTTTAGGCAATCTGTGGAAGTTGAGGATGAAACTTCAGGCAGGTCTGGAAAGTTGGGCTGCATCCAGAAACCTCAAGAGTAGGGATGGGTGTGCTTGTGTGCACATAGGGCATATGTGCATATATGTATAGGCACGCACATGTATGTATGCATATATGCATATGTGTATGCACATGCATGCATGTGTGTGTACATGCATGTGCACATACCAAGGACATACAGAAGGGGGATGTATCTTACTGGGATGTTTAAATCATCTTCATACAGGATTGTTTTTATTTAGAAAGTGGCATTTTCTACTGAGAACTAGTAAGTAGTTCCTGTGCTTCTGCACACAAATAGTCTCTCTCTCTCTCCCTCCTTTTCTCCACCCTCCTCTTTCTCAGTGCTCCCAAGAGCTCACCTGAAACATCAGCCAGTCTCCCTGAAAGGACCAGTACTGACTTGGGCTCTGGAGCCAAAAAGTCTCAAGAGATGCTCTGGTTTTCCAGGTGGCTAGAGCAGGGCTTCTTTCTACTTTACAGCAGAGGACTGACCAGGTTGGGCTATCAGGCTTGTCTGCTGTGAGGAGTAAGGAATCCAGTTCCCTGGTCTAAGAAACCCTACGTTTCTCGATGTTAAGCTCTCCTGGTCCCACGTTAGTTAGGTCATGAGGTGTTTGTTGACAGCTTTGGTTTCTCAAGGCCGGAGATGCAGAGAGCATCCTTAAGTACCACAGAGGAACAACCTCTGCCTCAGTATCCCCTTCTTCTTCTGTCTTGTTCTGGATCTTTGGAAACTGTAGTATGGAAACCCCTTCCTTGCTAGTTTCTTTGAGTTCAGGTGATGGGAGGCTCTGTAGGCTTGTGGGCTGGAGGAGAACTCAGAGTGCTTGGTGTCTTCCTCCTCGCTGCCTGCTGTTGGTGGACCAATGGCTTTCTCTACTCAAGTGAGGTCTTTTATACCCCTAGCCTCAGCTAAAATTCTCTCTGCACTCAGGGTTCCAGCTTTGCCCCTTTAGGTGCAGGAGCTTTGTGGTTCCAAGTTCTCAGGCTCTTAGAAGCCTCCCCATCCTTCTGTATAGGATTCTGTATGGCTGCAAGGGATGAGACTGTTTACCTGGAAATTTGGGCAGCTTGGGCTACAACTGAAGAGCCTGCTACAAGTTGACCATAGGCTCTTGGAAGATTGCTTATCTTCAGTGGACTCAGTTTATTCATCCATGAAATGGGGATGATAATGAAGTGACCTTTCACTGACATGTGCTGTGAATTCTGCTTGTGGTGCAGTGTGTGCAGGCATTTGAAAGAAAATAAACATGGATTGGAATCCTAGTGCTGAGGCTGATTGGCTGTGTGGTTTTGGGCGATTATTCCTTTTCAAAAATGATTTTTAAAATTTAAACCAACTTTTATGTGTTGGGCATTTTTGAATATATGTGTGTTTTTGTACACATGTGTGTTTTTGTACCACTTGTGTACCTGGTGCTTAAGGAGGCCAGAGGGGGCGGTAGTGAGCTGCTGTGTGGGTTCGAACCTTGGCCATCTTGAAGATTGTCTATTGCTTTTCACTGCTGAGCTATCTCTTCTGCCTTTGGTCAGCTCTCATAATCTCTCTGAACCTTGGCTTATGTTATTAGTTAAAAAGGGTTGACAACCCTGCTAAATACATGGCCACATGTCGTGGTCACTTAAACATTCCCAGTGACATAGGAGACACTGGTCACATCCCAGTCCATCTTTTTTGTCCCAGTGTTCCTGCAGGGGAGACCCCTGTGCACAGCGGACCCTGGCTTTTTCATCTCTAACATTGTTCCACTGACAGCTGAGCTCAAACTCTGTTTCCAGTCTGTCTGCACCTAGCACACCTCTTTATTCAGGCATCCTTCAAAGGATGTGGGCCAGAGGAGAGAGGGATCCAGAGGCTGTGTCTGCGTCACACAGTTTGCGTGGTGACCTGAGTTCTTCCTTTCAGCTTGGGAGGGCTCTGAAATAGTTGACAGCTCTCAAGGACCTTACTTGCCATTCTTTGCACAGACACCCCCTATATAACCCAGGGGGAGGGTCTTAGATTTTTCTGCGCACCTGTGCATACCTACGTTTCAGATTCCAAAGGTCTCTCATCCAACTGCTCCTGCTGTCTGGAACCAAACTTGCCATTATTTATTTTGTACAGAGATCTTTGTAAAAATGTATAGAGTACATAGTATATTTATTTTCAAAATGTCTGTGTAAAGTCTCAAAGTTTCAGTGTGTGAGCTGCTTAATTCCCTTGGTGTGAGTGGAGCTGGCGTGAAGGTTTATCACACGTGTTCTCCTGCTTTGGGCCCTCATCTCAATATGCAGGTGCTCAATGTGGGATTGTTAGTAGCTGAGCAGCCACTCCTTTGCATTGGCTTCACCACTGTCAAAGTGGAGAATCTTAATTCTACTATCACTGAATATGAACATGCCATGCCTGTCAGTACTTGCCAGTGCTTTCAAACATAGTATCATTTGGTTTGTTCTTCCAATCGTCCACCCATCCTCCCACCCACACATCCATCTATCCATCCTCCTACTTATTCATTCATTTACCCATCCATCTACCTACCTATTCACCTACCCACCTACCCACCCACCCACCTACCTACCCACCTATCTGGCCATTCATTTTTCTACCCACCCATCTACCCATCCATCTGTTCACCCAGCTACCACCCACCCACCCACCTACCTACCTACCCACCTACCTACCCACCCACCTATCTTGCCATTTCATCCACCCACCCACCTATCTACACATCCATCTATTCACCCAGCCACCACCCGCCTACCCATCCAGTCACTCAACCACCCATGCACACATGCCTCCATCCACCCATATACCCACTTATCTGCCGCCCATCTGCAAAATGCCACAAAAGGTTCTCTTTACAAATTTAGAAATGGATCAGTTATGGCTCCAGACTTAATACAAAGTAAATTTGCACACCCCACAAATAAAGTCTCTCACAATACAAGTGGGATACACCAAGTAATCAAAGAGTGGGATTGGGTGTTCTTGAAACGCACATAAAGGGACAATGGGGCTGACTAATAAAGTTTTACATTAGAGTGTGGGAATAAAGCTGTGTCTGAAAGGATGACTGAAGTTGATCTGAGTCCAGAGAAAGGGAAAAACTGACCAGAGGAGCCATGATCAGGGAAATGAGGAAAAGATAAGACTGCAGATTGAAGTCCAAAAGTAGAACTGGAGTGGGACCATTGGGAAGAAGCAGGGAGTGGGACCATTGGGAAGGTTGGTTGGCGCCAGTCTGTGGAAAAGATGACCTGAACAAGTTAACCCGGGATGGAGCAGGGAAGAGTTCCTGTTGCCCCATTCCTACCTGAGGAACTTCTGGTTGTTAATAAATCCTGGGGGAGTCACGTTTTGGGGTTATATGTGGGCACTGGTAGGCTGCTCGCTCACACATAGGCAGCATCATTGGATTTAGTGGGTTATTAAAAAGAGAGAGGGAACCTTGAAACTGGGGAGAAGTTGTGTTGCGGGGAGGCCAAGTGGAGTTGCCGGGAGGGAGTAGGAGGCACGCATGATCAAGATACATAGGGTACATGTATGACATTTTCAAAGTTTATGTAAAAAAGTAAAAGCAGGAGAGGCTGGAGTATAAAGTTGGGGAACATGATAAACGTAAGCCTCTCTTACTAGGATTTGAGACCTGAAGAGTCTCCCTGCCAGTGAGAGATCTCTAGGAGGAAAATGCAGCTTGACTTAGGATGTTGAGTGTTTGCATTATCTCTCGATCAAGACATAGACCATTCATTGTGAACACACAGAGGATTCTGCTGTGTGTTTAATTAAGGCACCACAGATGGACAGTCGTTATGACACCCTAGTTCTTTGAGAAAGGGAAGGAAAAACAGCCTTTGCTTCCAGGGAATGTGCCTTATTCACATTCAAATGGTAACTTAATGTGAAAAACAAGTAAATTATCACTGTAATCAAAGCTTTACATCATTGGGAAATTAGACATCTAGAAAGACAAAGCCAATGTTCAGCTTGTTGAATTGGTAGATGATAGATAACATTATATCCACCACACCAATCAAGAAATGCACAGCTGCCTGCAAATGCAACTTCTCTACATGCTCCAAATGTAACAAGTCCCCCTCTCCAAGATAACCATTGGCCTCACTTTTATAGTGACCACATCTTGCATTGGCCTGTGGCTTTATCACTTGTGGGCATCATCTCACCCTCTAGTCTTCCTCATGTGCATGTTCTTTTGCTTTGTAAAGAATTTAGGTCTTTTTAAGCCTATGGCTTCCCCTTCCACATTGTTCTTTTTTATTTTATTTCTTTAAAAAAATTGCATCTTTGTATCTGTTTTATGTGTGCGGATTTCAGAGGACAACTTGCACAAGCCAAGTTCTAGCCTTTTATTGTGTATGCCTTGGGGAGATAGCCTGGGCCAGATGGTAGGTGCTTTTACACTTGAAGCATCTCTCTGGCTGGACCAGTTACCTTTGATATCAACCCCAAGACAAGGTAGGGTCATCTGGGAAGAGATTGAGAAATACCTCCTTAAGACTGTTTTGTAGACAAGCGTGTGAGGCATTCTCTTGATTAATGACTGATATGGGAGGGATCAGTCCACTGTGGGTGGTACCATTCATGGGCAGGTGGTCCTGGGTTGTATAAAACACAAGTGGTACAAGCCATGGGGAGCAAGCCAGTAAGCAGCATTCTTCCATGATCTCTAGTGATCTCAACAGTGGGCACACAATAAAAAGACAATGACTACCCCTCTCCCAGGAATCCATCAGTATCCACTAGTTCATCTGGGAGGGTCAGGGCCCCAAGGCTCTGTAACACCCTCTCCCAGCTGTGGTTGAACGTTGAGAGGCCCAGTCTTGGGCAGGTTCAACAAAGGCCATTGCAGCCGCAGTGACATTCTGACTTTTTTCATAAAGACACCCTTTCGTCTACTATGTCATCCATTCCCTACAGTTCATGTAGGACAAATAGGATATATTTTTATTTCCTTAGCTTCAAAATAAGAAATGGACAATTATTCAGAATGTATCAGCTTTTTTTGTTAGGCGATGGCGTGTGAGCTCTTGTTATATTTTACTCTATTGTGAAGCTCAAGTCTTGGTCCAATGGAAACTTCATTAAGATCTTTCCCAATGCCTTTCGATGTGATCCCAGTAGCCTGGGGGAGATTCTTCTAACTTGATGGCAATGTGTTCAAAACCCATTGCAGACACTTCCTACCTCAGACCCAGAGCCAGAAATTTACACAAGATACCCTAGGTTCACTGAAGAAGAAAGGCCCTTTCTTTCAAAAGACTAAATCTGAGGAAGAGATACTCATCATCACCCACTGGCTTGGCCTTTGTTTCCAGATCACTTTTTAGAAAGAACTAGAAAATGCAAATATGTCATGGGTTTACATATTGAGAGTCAGGTCTGTAGGGAATTCCTTGGTACCTTTTGGTCTACGTCAGAAGATTTCACTGAGAATCTGTGAACATTCTGTCCTCCTTCATGATGAGGAGATGATGAAATATTCCACAACTATCACTGCTTTACTCTACAAACACAGAATCAGAGAAGTCGTGCTGGGAATGTCATAGACATTACTATTACCAAGAGCCAGTGGGACATTTTGCATATGGTGATCATCTCATTTTATAGAAGCAGTGTACTTGCATTTTAAATGATACCGTACTTTCAAACTAGACTCTTAGCTTTCAGTCCTTGATTTTTAAGTAGCTGTATATTTATCACGTGTGGAGATATTTGTGTGTGTGTAAATACCAAGGTCTATGTGTAAAGGTCAGAGGACAACAATAGCTATCAGTCCTCACCTTCTACCTTATTTGAGACAGTTGACCCAGGAGTTTCTGCTCCCTGCCTCTCATGTAACTGTAGGTACATGTTGGGTTTATAGATGTGTACTCTACTGCATCCGGCTTCACATGGGTTCTGGGAATCCAAACTCAGGTTGTCACACTTGTGTGGCAAACACTTTACCTACTGAGCCAGCTCCCCAGCCCAAGTGCCTAGCATTCATAAGAAGTTCCTACCCAAAAGTTTTTAATGAATTTCTTAGGAAGAATTTTTTCATGAGAGCAATGTTCTCAAGGCCTTTGGATGTTATTAATGGTTTGTAATTTTCATTCTCTGAATAGCTTGCACATGTGCCTCTAACTTCTTCTGCCATCAAGCCTTACTGTCAAAAATCATTCAGGGAAATTTAGTTTAACTTCTTTCGTAAGTTATATGGTTCTTTTGCTCAGCTTTCCAAATTGTTTTCCTTTCTTTTTTAAATATATTTTTTCACGATTACATCTTAATTTTGGGTATTTTGAGTCTGAATGCACCATAGTGTGATCTTTAAATTATAGTCCAAATAATTCTTTGTATAAGGAAAATTTTGTATTATAGGTCTCTATATTTTTCTCTATTCCTTTGAGGTTCGGTCTATTCTATGTTTTCTTCTTCAGTGTTTCTTGTTAGCTGTCTATTGGATTTTCTTTATGTATTTTCCGTTTAACTCTCTCTAACATGAGTCCTAAGTTGAATTAAAATGTAATTTATCAGAGTTCTTGGCAAATATGGGCCTATTATGACTGATTTATAATTTGGAGTGATGATGGTTAATGTGTTTTAAAATATTATTTTTGTTTCATTCGGGAGAGCATGGGAGAAGTGAACTGTACTCATTGTGAGGGAGAGTAGACATTTACTGACCCACTGCCAGCATACATTACACACAGTACACAGTCATAAGTCTGTTAGCATTGAATGTAAGCACTTTTATTTTTATTTGTGTGTGTGTGTGTGTGTGTGTGTGTGTGCATGTGTGAGTGCAGTACCCATGGGGGCCAAAAGAGGGTATTGGATCCTGTAGAACTGGAGTTACTGGTGGTTGTGTGCTTTTGAGGTGGGTGCTGGGCACTGAACTTGGGTACTCTGGACCAGCAGTACATGTTCTTTTCTGTTGAGCCAACTCTCTGGGCTTTCAACTCTTAGTAGGTGAGAAACCCATTCTTTGCATTTTCTAATTTTTAATTGTGTTGGGAAGACAGAGGTTAATACGTTTATGGACTTAGGGCATTTTCACTTGTTTTGCTGTAGAATTCCGTGTAGGCTGCTACAAGGAGAGCTTCCTATGAACAAATACACAGTAGGTGACCGGAGAGAAGAGGATTTCGTGGCTTAATAGAATAATTTGTAATAGTGAGAGGATAAAACAATTTCCTGAAAAACCCTGTGTTCTTTATGGTTCAGAGTGAAATCACTCACCACGACAGTGCGAAGCTGCTGCTTCCTGCTGTTGTCCGGACTCTTATTTATGGAAACGATTTGCTTCCTGTTGGTAGAAAAGCAAATAATTGGGATGGTTTGTTTCAAGTCCAGCTTGGCACATTAGAGAAACAGCTGGGAAAAGAGTCTCACTGAGGGATTGTCTAGCTTGGGTTGGTCTAAGGGCATGTCTGTGAGGGATGGCCTTGATTGAACTAATTGAAGTGGGATAAACTTCCCATTGTGGGTGTCACTACCTCATAGGCTGGGGGTCCCAGTCTGTAGACATGGAGACAATGAGTGGAGCACAGGCCATATGCACTAATTCTCTCTTGACTTTGACTGTGGATGTGCCTAGTCGCTTCAAGCTATTTCCTTGACTTGCCCTACAGTGATGGACTTGGATAGAACCTGGAGTTGCAAGCTGAATTAAATTTGTTCTTTTTTTTCCCCAGAGCATTTTTTTCTGTCATAATAACAGAAGTGAGTGAAGGTAGGCCAGCACTGTGATGAATTTCCACACCTACCAGTGGCTGAAGACAGCTCAAATTTATTTCCTTCTGGTTCTATGGATTAGAAGTTAAAAATGATATCTTGGACTATTTGTGTTTCTATAGCAAAATGCCTTCATCTGGGTACTTTATACAGAAGTTTATTTGGTTCATGGTTCTGATGATTAGAAACCAAAGCATGATACCCGTCCTTAGCCAAACCACAATGTGTCAGAAGCAAAAAGGAGAATGATTTTACCCACAGAGAACCAAGCATGGGATTTAGCCTTATTCTATCAGTATGCTCCTTTGGGAACTAACCCCACTTCAAGAGAGTTATGATAATCTCTTCCATGGGTAGTGCCCCTAATCTAATCACCCCATCTTCCTAGTCCCTGTTTCTTAAGGATTCACCATATCTCAATACCATTATAATAGGGACCAAGCTTCTAGGAATCTTTGGGGGAAACATACTCAAACCATAGCAGTGTGCTTATTGGGGCTGACCAAATCAAGAGGGCATGTTTCCTTCTGAGGAGAGAACTTACCTCCTGGGCCTTTCCAGCTGCTAGTTTTGCCTTGTTTGAAGCTCCGTCTTCTTCCTGTTTCACATTGCATCCCTCCATCCCCTGCCTGCACCTTCATGACCTATTTTCTCGGGAGTCAAATCTACACTTCCTTTCTAAATGTGCTCCTGATAATGCCCGCCCCCTAACTAGACAGTCCCAGGTTCACCTCGTACTTTGAGATGAACTACACCTACCAAGCCTTTTCCTGTCATCTCAGGTAGGATTCACAGGTTGTACTGTATATATTTGCGGGGACACTATTTAGCTCACCCCATATGTGTTTTCCTTTTATAAAATCCCTGAAACGAGAAAACAAACAAAACCCTTAAAAGTGAGGAAGTAAAATAACATTTTGGGAGGTGGTGAAGGCTGATCCTCATCAGCATCCCGATGTTGCAATTTCTTTGAAGACAGATGTTTTATCTTACACATCTATTTCATTTTTCTGTTTTGCATTTGTGTTTGCTTCTTAACAGCACGAAGACTCTTCCCGTCTCACTTTTCACCAAGAAAAGAAAAACCGGTGCCTGGGTTTGGCACATTGCTGTAGAATCCATGCTTAGCATGCACAGGGCATGGGTTTAATTTCCAGCACAAAGGAAAAAGAGCAACGAAAACTGATGTGGACAGATGTGCTACTGTTCTATGGCCGTCTAGGATCTGGTACCCCTTTGTGGTAATAATCTCATTGAGATTGGCGAGGCGTCACATCCTAGGAAGGAGCGCCAGTGAGGAAATGCCTGGGCTCTCAACTAGAGCTGATCTTGGTCTAGCTCTGTAGTTTGGAGAAGAGGAAGAGCCCCTGCATATCTTTGCCCAGCTTGAATGGCCTCTAGCTTAGCCTTCTCCATTTATACCTGTGACCCACAAGGCTGGCCAGGGGTCTCAGCAGATGAAGTAAAGGGGACAGCTAAGGCTCATTCACCAGTTAGAAGGTAGGCTCCCTGAGGGTCACAGACACCACATTCTCTGCAGGATTGAGTGGGCAGCTGCTCCTCCTGGAATACTCAGCTGAGGATTGAATCTTAGCGTGGTCCTTCCTGGATTTCCTGATCAGAGTTCCTGGCAGCTCTTTGATTTCTGTGAAGAGGCCTCATTGAGCAAATAGTATCCCCAGCTTGACTTCTACCAAAGAAAGAGCAAGAAGCCATCATTTCTGCCTCGCAGCGTTTCTCCTCTGCTAATAAGCTAGGCATTATTATGCACGTTTTTCTGCCTCTCCCCCATCCCCTTCCTCCTGGCCCCTTCTGCTCTAAAACAGCTCCAAGTCCCAGGACAGTTGAAATCCGACCAGCCACAGTGCTATTTTTAATGTCTCCACGCATCACAGCTGAGGACTTGACCACAACACCCAGGTGCATCCACGGCTGCTGTTTCTTCCTCTCTGAGGACATGCGCAGAAAAGCCTATGCCTCTGCCTGGAGTGCCAGGAGCCGCGGAGGGGAGGCCAGGCAGGCTCTCTAGCTCTTGTCTGTGGCTCTGCTTATCACAGTGTACAGAACAACCACGAAGCAGTTTATCAAGTGTGACACTCGTGTGCAAGGCACACTGCTGTGGGCCTGTCTCGTTTCATGATGAAGACTCCGTCCTCTGTGCCCGGTCTGTCCATGTTTGGGGCTAGAGAAGAAACACCGTTCATGCTGCCTCTCTTCCCCTCATTCTCTAGAGGCAGCGCTTCTCATTCTCTTTTCTGAGCCCCTTGAACGATCCTCTCTCTGGGGTTGAGTCCCTGGTGGATCTCCCATTTTCGTGAAAACAAGACAAGACTCAACATCAACTTGTTTCTTTCTTTAAAGGATTTGCCAGAGAATGCCAAAGAATTCCTGCGACCTATTAACAATGATGTATTTGCTTTTTATATGCATAAGTTATTATATACATATGTGCGTGTATATATATATATGTACACATATATATGTGCATATATATGTATAAGTTGTGTGTGCATTTGTGCGTGTGCGCGTGTGTAAGTTCACTCTGGTTTTGGTTTTGAGACTTCGCAGCAGGCAGTTTTGTTTCAGCTAATCATGTTTATTTTACAGTCTGAGAACTTTTAAAACATTTCTCGCCGCCCCCCCGCCCCCGCTCCCAGAGGCTTAAGCATTATTTGATAATTAGCCTTCACAATTATGCTCTACATTTTAGAGAGAAGTGTGGGCCAGGGGAGGGCGAGAAGAAGAAAGTTGTGTGTGTTAGTTAATGTGGGAGGAATGGGGGTACTCTCTGGGGACTGGAGGAATGCTTAGGAGGGAAGGAAGGTGCCTCTGTCAAAATTCATGAAACCCTTACCCAGGACACAGGGGAAGGGGGCACAGGGGAAACTTTCTCGCCTTTCCTAATTAAAAGGACGCAGAAAACAGGACCCACAAAGAGACCAGCTTCATGCCATTTAGGAAGAGAAACACTTTGTTAGGTTTTCTCTCCATTTTCTAGAGCTCGCCGTGGGGCCAGGAGCAGAATGGGTGGGAACAGGGCGCGTTGAAGAAACAGTCTTTGTATTCTGGTGTTCACCTGGCTGTGACTTGGATGGTTTGATGAAACAGCCCTTGCTAAAATGATGGGGTCTCTCCTCTGCTTTCTGCCTTTTCCTTCGTGCCTTGTTCTTCAACGTGACATACTCACATCAAACATACTGTTTGTCTTCCGAAGCCTCTGCATTTGAGTTGCTTGTGTTTGTCTCTAAAGAAGTGGGTTTATCTAGGCTGAGCAAGGTATCCATCCAAAGAGATTAGGATCCCCCAAAGCCAGTACATGCAGTAGAGATAAATCCCAGTGCCACTGCCGGTGGCCCCTCAGTCTGCCCCAGCCGTACAACTGTCAGCCACATTTAGAGGGACTAATTTGGTCCTATGCTTGTTCCTTCTTAGTCCAGCTGGAGTTGGTGAGCTCCCATTAGCTCAGGTAAACTGTTTCAGTGGATGAGCCCTTCATGGTCTTGACCTCTTTGCTCATAGTCTCATTCCTTCCACTCTTCAACTGGACCTTGGGGGTGGGGTGGGAGGATGTGTGGAGGGAATGGGAGGAGGGGAGGGAATGGGAATTTGGATTGCTATTTTTTTAAAAAAATATAATAAATTAAAAAAGAAGTGAGTTTGTTTTCATTTTCAGAAAATAGTCTTCTTTAAACAGACATTTGAAAAATTAGTTACAATGAAGTTGAAGATTTGGTAGATTTTGGGAGAGAAAAGGAGGGCAGTATGTTTGTATTATGTGTGCGTATGTCTGCCTGTACCAAGGGATATTTTTTTTTCACTATTTTTCTTCTGAATCAAGAAGTTAGAAGGCACCACTTTGCCCCAAGATGCAGTAAAACTTTGGACAGTACCAGACAATGGGAGAGTTTTTATGCTTGCTGCTTAATAATATTATTTATTTTGGTAGGAGTAAAGGGGACTCTCAGGTTTTTGATTTCTCTAGAATATAGCCAAATTTACAAAGCTGCCTGAGGACGGTCACCTAGTTGTTTGTTTTCTCTGTTGTTGTTATTTGTTTTTGGTTTTGTTTTGGTTTTGGACCCAGATCAGGAAACTGTCTGTGGAACCAGAATACTGGGTTTGAAGGGTTTTAGGGTGCATGGCCAGGACAGAGATGAGTTAGCAGGATGCAGAGTAAGGCTATGATAATCAGGGGCACATGCAGCCAGACCCCCTGAGCAGTGCAGCCCAGATGACTATTGCTGGACTATTGCTGGGTGTGTGAAATTTCTCAGTTCAGAAATGTTGATCACCCCTTCAAGCTGAAAATGAAACAAAACCAAAACTCCCAGCCTCCTACAGGCCAAAGAAAACATGTCACCTTAGAGACTTAGCTGCCACAGGGGAGAGAACACCTGTAGGTCAGCAACATAAAAAAGAAAAGACAAGGAGCTTTCAGGGTTGCCTGAAGTTCCTGGCTGAAGCTTGACCAGAGCATGGCAATGCTGGGGGGG
>JABTXL010008268.1:13546495-13603254 GCA_025134845.1 Neodon shergylaensis | reverse complement strand
GCTCTGCCTGCATTGACAGATAAATGCAGCCGCCATGAGGGCACATCCCTTACAGAGGGGCAAATTTGGCTCTTACCTTTGACTTATCCACTCTTGGTTTCTGCCTTCCACCCTGGAATGGAATGATGTCCTCTGAAGGCTCTCATGTGATACCTGTACATAAATCCTGGACTTCCCAGCCTCTAGAACAGCCAAGGAGTAAATTTCTATAACCTTCTTTAACCTCCTAACGTGTAATATTTTGCATGTCATGTGGCTGAGACAGAAGTATATCCAGACAAGAGTTAGGCATGTCTATATAACAGGGCTATCCTTACCTGTCCAGGGGCTACCTGCTATGAACGGGTCATGGACTTCCTGTTCGTTCTTTGGGAAGAGCCTTCCTTCTTTGTATTATTTATGACGGTTGTCTCCCCTCCCCCCCCGTTCTTTTCTAACTCTTTAAATAAGCATTCTCATTTAGTAGTCGCTTGTCTTCCTCGGACAGGCATGCTGGGATGAATTCTATCCTCTTGCCTGCTGTTCAAAAGTTATTGAGTAAAGGATGGAGAATACTTACTTCTCCAGTTTCCAGGATGCCAAGCGAGGAAGACTGATTTGCTGGAGGTGGTCACTGGGAAAAGAGGGTGGGGTGGGTGGAGGCGAGCTTATCGCTGCAGGAAGAAATGTATCAGCATGGCAGGGGTCCCTGTTAGAAGGCTGAACATTTGACAGCCCGTGGGGTGAGAGGTGGCAGTGGCATGTGATGACATCTTTCTGCCCTCCAGAGTTTTCCATGTGACGCGACCAAAAGTCAAGAGGTCACGGTGCCAAGACAATGCAGCAAGGGTTGGATATATAAACAGAGAATAATGTGCAAGACTACCCATTCAAGGACACTGAAAAGTTCTCCCAAGTCAACTTCTCTGATACAGTGAGACCCTCCCCCGCCCCAGGTCACATTCAAGTACTTTTGTGCACATGTGGGCATTGTGTCTTCTGATCTAAGTTACGGCTCTCTGGGTGCCTTTGCACACATTTGGGCATGTCGCTTCCTGATCTAAGCAATGAGCCTCCTAGGATCTCTGTGCTTCTGTACACACTGCTTCCTGCTCGAAGCTGAAAGTTGAATCCTTCCACACTTGTTCGTGTAGACCCTTTGCTCTTTCTTACCCGCTCTTGCCCTTCTGTCTCATGCAATGGGATGATGCAGCAGGAATTCTTTCATTGGGTACCAGTGCCTTGGTCCCAGACCTTTCAACCTCAGGATCTGTGAGAAGTTAAGTTTCTCATGTAGGGTCCTGGACTGAGACATGGAGCTAACATGTGGGTTTTCCTCAGAGCCAAAACACTTGCAGAATAAATGGATGAGCATTGGAGAAATCCGTTAATTAGAAGACTGTTTACACAGAAAGTAGGTGTGGCATCCTGACTAGAGACAAACCCGCCTAGAGAGAGTTAATTTCTGCCTTTAGCATTCACGGGAAGGATAATATATGCCAGGGAGGGAGAGCATTAGTCTTTCCCCTTTGAAACTCCCCCTGAAGATTTGTCTGAAGCATATATTTAAATGGGCAGCATACAGGTGTTTTCAGAGCTGTTCCAGCCCTGGAGAAGGCCTCAGGGCAAACCAGCGAAGATGGCACTTGGGAAGGAGAGCCTTTCTCAGCTGCTGTGCTGCTTGCTTCAGTGGGAAAATGCAAATCAACTCATTTCCTTTTGTGGACAACTTCAGATAAAGGGGTCCTGGGGCAAAGAAACCCCTTCAGTATGCCTGTCTTTTCCCATTGCTCTCTTTCCCGATACTACCTGCAGAGTGAGCTGTAGGGGGTGGGGAGGGAGCTGTGCACGGGATGTGCAGGCAATAAGAGAGCCATGCATAGCAATGAGGAAGCTGGGGGGGGGGGGAGGCAAAACCTGGGAGGATTGTATAGGGACAGTTGTATGGGAAAGGCCTTGAACTAGGAGGTAAACCTAGCTGTCATTTGTCCTCTCTCAGCCACCAGCTGTGGGTGACTTTAGGCAAAGGGTGAGGTCTCCAGGCGGTCAAAGCTAAAGTGAGCAATGTTGGAAATCCTATTAATTCTAGTATCTAATTAAAAATATTTGTATAGCAGTTTTGAGCAAGTTGTCCCTGGGGAAGAAGTGGAAGGCTAGGGTTAGAATCCAGGACCCTTGGCTTCCAGACTAACGCCCCTGTGTTTTCTATGTCCTGCTGTGTATTAACAGGCATATCTTTCTATACTTTATCATTGGGATGTCAATATCTGGGCATGCTTCAGGGCTCCATTAAGATTTTAAAGATCCTAAAAGCTCCAAAAATTTTTACCAGTCTCCCTGGGTTCTTCACGTTCGTAGCTGAAAATAAAGCAAGGAAAAGTTAGGACATAGATGTAGGCAATTAGAATAAAGAGTTGATTTTTTTCCCCATGATAACTCTGCTGATGTTCTACAAATAGCAAATCCTATGTAATAGTTTATTTTTCTTGTTGGTGTCCTGTTTTACTGCTGCCTCAGGCATATGCTTTTCTTATCTGGGAAATCCAGTTTATGCATGTGAGTGTTATATACTCACTTTTGAGTGAATGTGGGTGCTTGTCTTTAGCTATTTTTGCGTGGTACGGTTTTGATGGTATTGGGAGGGGGCATGTGTACAGATGAGTAGGTACACAAATGTAGGTTTGGTTTTCTCTTTTCCACAGAGTGAGTGAGGCAATCAAATTATCAATAAAATTAGCAGGCTTCTGTTTTCTAAATTAGGCTCTGTAATAAGGGCATTCTGCACAGCCCATACTCAGCGCATGAAGGAGTCTCTTTCAAACATGTAAAAGATGCCCCTACATGCAAATCTTAACCCATACTTGAAATGATTTGCATTAAGGCAACCTGGGATCTGGGAGCCATGTGACAATGATGCGTCTGCTGTGAGATTTACCCTTTAGGGGTCTTTGCAGTATCTGGCTTTTCTCCCATCCGCAAGGGGTTTATTGTAGTTTTTCATTGCTTATCTTTCTGAAGCTTATATTTATATATCTACATATAGATATCTGAACATGTGTAATATCTATTCTAATACACCAACGTTATTTTATGTCAGTGGTCCTTTTGGTTTGGGCATCATGTCTTGCTCTGGGAACCTGAACTTTGAATGGGACACAGGTTCTGCTGATTTGTCTTGGTCCCTCTTCATCAAGTTGGTCTTGACGTAGGCTACATTCGGAGAAAAATTCCTACAAGTGACTCAAAGTGAAATCTGGAATTACTCCCCGTGATGGTGAGAGTTGGAGGAACTGATTGGCAAGTTCCTTAGTCTTTCCCCCCCCCCAATGTATGTATGTGTGTGTGTGTGTTTTCTGTGCTGTCAGGTGACTTTCAGAAATTGTCATTGTAGTACTAAGCCATGTGGTTATTCATATTGGAGCTGCGCTGCCATCTGAAGGGTATTTGGTGATGCCTGGAGTCAGTTTTGGCAGTTCACACTGGGGGAGGTAGTGTTGACTGCTGTTGCTACCCAATGCTAAAGGCAAGGATGCTTTCAAAAACTGAGTATGAGACAGAGCATCGTGACACCAAGAAGAACCTATGCCAAATGTCAGTAGTGTTTGAAAACCTTGCTGTAAGTTCTGTGTTCCTTCATTATTGAGGTGTCTTTGCCAGTTCTCTTCAGGGGTCAGGACTGAGTACTGTTGTCAGTCTCCATTTTAAGAAAAAAAGATGGGGGCTAAGAGATGTCTCAATTGGTACGAGTATGTTCTGTTTTTGCAGAAGACCAGAACCCATTTCAGGCAGCTAACAACCGCCAACTAAACTTCAGTTCTAGGGAGATCTAGGTCTAGATGGTTGACATGTGATATGTCTCTACTCCCATATACACAGTTAAAGCTAATAAAAATAAATCTTAAACAATGAACAATGATTCGATGTGATGGCTCAGTGAGTAAAAGTACTTTTTATTAAACATGAGGACCTGAGTCTGGATCTTCAGCACCAAGTAACAGCTTGGCACAGTGATGCATAAATGTATCCCAGTTATAGAGGTGGGGTAGGACAGAGACAAGGAGGATCCCTTGGGCTCACTGGTCACTCATCCTAGCCCAAATGGTGCTCCAGGTCCAGGGGGAGACCCTGTCTCAAAAACTAAAATGGAGGACAACAGAGGAAGACACTTGAGGTTGATTTTTGGTTTCCAATATGCATGTGGAGTCAAGCCCTCCTCTACAAAACACACACCATACCACATACATACTACACACACATACTAAATACATATATACTACACACATATACTATGAATATACATACCACATACACTATAGACACATACTACGCACACATACACTACACATACATAAACTACACACATACACATATATATTGCGCATACATATACTGCACACACATACTACATACATACTACACACATACACACATATACTACACACACATACACACATATACTACACACACATACACACATATATCACACACATATACTACACACACTTTCACCCATATACCACACACACGTATGCTGCACACACACAAACACACATACACAACACCTTCTCTCGCTCTCCGATGGAAGATTGTGTACTGTGGAGAGTAAGTAGAAACGCCACCAGGTCCTACACTGAAATGATCATGTGTGCTGCACCTCAGCTCTGAGCACTCTCCTGTTCTGTAGACCTTCTTACCCTTGACTGACCAGCGTACCAAGGCAAAACCTGGGATTTCTACCCCTTGAGCAGGTTGGAGTGAGTTATTTTTGTATTAGAGAGATCATACCTAGGTTTTTGAGCCAGAGTTTGCCATATATTGGACTCTGGTCTAGAAGTCATCTCTAATGTAAAACTTGTCCCTGATTAGTTTTCAATCTCTTTTTCTTTTTCTGTCACCCCTTTGATTTGAAAAAAAAAATATTTCTATTAATCCATCGAGAATCTCATATACTGTATTTTGGTCATATTCATGCCTTTCCCATCTACTCCCAGGTCCACTCCTCATTCCAGATCCACACAACTTTATGTCCCAGTTCATTTCCTAAAAAGCACCCTGAGTCCAATTCGTGTGGCAGATATGCTCTTGGATGTGTGGCCATTCACTGGAGTTGGGCAGAGCTACCAGGAATTATATACCCTTAGTGAGAACTAACTCACTCTTTCCCAGAGCTATACCAATAGCTCCCCAGCTACTGTGCATCCCCCTCTACACTAGGACTCTGGCTGGAGCTTGTGCAGATCTTGTGCATGTTGTCACAGCTGCTGAGATGGTCTGTGCACCTGTCCCGTCGTGTCCAATCAAACACTGTTTCCTTGTAGCCGTCCGCTGCCTCTGGCTCTCACAGTCTTTCTGCCCCTGTTTTACATTGATCCTTCTGCTTTGGGACGAAGGGATGTGACTGCAGATGTTTCATTTAGGGCCAAGCATTCCATAGTCACTTATTCTCTGCACAATGACCAATGCTGGTGTGGGCATGGCAAAGAGGAACACTCACTCAGCGTCGGTGGGAGCACAAGCTAGTACAACCACTATGGAAATCAGCGTGGCTGTTCTGCAAAAAGGTAGATCAACTATGTCACCCAGCTGTACCACTCTTGGGCGTAAACTCCAAAGAACGTACATCTCACTACAGAAATATTTACGCATCCATGCTCTTGCCTTTCTGGTTACAATAGCCAGGGTGTCTATCAACAGATGAATTCATAGTACAAATGCTGTATATTTGCACAATTGAATATTATTCAGCTATTACAAAACAATGAAATTATAAAATTTGCAGGGAAATGGATGGAAATGAAAACAATCATACTGAGTGAGATAACCCAGACCCAGAAAGATAAATGTTGCATCTGTTCTATCCTTTGAGGATGTTAGCTTGAATGTTCGGATATGTGTGTTTTATTTTACTCTTTTTTTTTTGGATTCACAATTATACCCATCTTCTGTAGCCCCTTTTTTGTAGAGTCCTACAATGACTGACTGGCCACCAACATTAATGGCCTAGTTAGAAGACTGTCTTTGGGGATAAGGGTGTCAATTCTTGCCTATTAGACCAGAATAAAAAGGTCGATTTAAGCCTGATGATCACGTTTTGAATTCTTTTGATAAAAGTCTCCAGCTGTTTATAGGCAAAGAAAATAAAAAAAAGGAACCCAAATGCAACTTTCATATTGTGCCAAGATTCCACTTGGAAGGCATTTCCTTCCCCAAAAGCTTTCTAGAATGGAATGAGAAAGAATTCCTAGAGAGCTCGAGAGGCAAATGGCTCTCAGATTAACATATTTTATTAATTACCTATTATGGCTTTCCAAAGCTAAACAATCATAAAAACAACGAAAAGGAGTAAATATAGTTCCTGGTGACTGATAGACTTTTATGAAAAAGACATCATCAGCAAAATCAATTATATGCATTATTATAATGAAAGGTACAGTTAGTGCTTTAAAAAATAATTAGGTTATTGGCTAAGAGGAAACTACCCTCTTCCATTACCCCAGAGCAAGCCCCGGAGGCTTCACTCAAAGGCTTTTAGTATAGAAGTCATTGGTTTTTATTGGCCAGGCAAATTAGTGACTCCATTAGCTTCGCCAGTGGGGGACCCTGCTATTCTGAAACCACCAGGTGCTTTTGATCTGGTTGTTCATTTTCTCGAGTGGGAAAAATATAGGCTTTGGAATAAATGCGTCAAAATGTGTCCAAAACATTTGCCTTGGCAAAAAACATATGGTGAGGGGTAGGAACAAAGAGGATAGGGGAAAGTAGTCTGGTGAGGGTTGGGTTGTGCATGGTTTCTATGTGCATGCACTCACTTGTCCCTTGGACGTGAATGTGGTCCCTGGCATCCAGGCGCACCAAACCTCCGTCCACACCTCAACTTGCCTCTCCTGCTTTGTATGTAAAAATATTCCATCTAAACTTGGAGCAAAGCTACTTCCAAAGTGCTAATAAATAATATATGCAAGGCTTTTCTTTTCTTATCAATATAAAGAAATGTGGAGAGGGAGCCCGGCGAAACTCGCATTAGACAATGTAATGAAGCAGGAATTAGAACAGCGCAGTTCCTCTGGCCATTATAAATGAGGACGGCAGCTACCTGGAGAATGGGAAAACTGATGAGTACAGTCTGTTGGGGCAGAGCAGGAGGAAAATTTCCCCCAGGAACACATTTCAAATTACTTATTTATGAACTGATGAACTGGGGACCACCTATCGAGACATCGGTGTAAGCAGTCTGCCGCAGACAGCTACAGAGCTCCAGCTAATTGTGCGGCTGTTTTCTGTTACAACCCCCGCTATCCAGCTGCGCTGGGGAGGCAGGAAATTTAGGCTCTGCCCAGAAGTAACGTTTTTCCTTTTCCTTGTCCACATAAATATATATACGAGTCTGTTTGACTCTTTCGGCTAGAGCCTCCGAAAAGCTGGTCCAGTTGAGCTAGGATGGGCTCGGCTGGGGAGTAGGGTGGACCCACCAAACGTCACAGTGTTCTGGAGGTGAATAGGGTTCTGGGCTCTCTCAACAGCTCTCAGAAGGCTATTGGATCAGGTTGCTGAGGGCTGTGTCTGCATCTCCCTTTCTCTTCCCAACACCTCCATAGCTATGGTGACAGAGCATGGAGCTCTGCTTCCGATGAATGATCTCATTTTATCCTTATGCGAACCCTGTGAAAAGGCACCATTGTTATCCATATCACGGAGTCGAGTAATTTGATGAATGAGAAGCCAAGTGACTGTTCAGGGCCAAGAGCCCAAGTCCATAGGACTCAAGGGCTTAGATCTCTAACCACCCCCTGGGTGATTGTTGATGAAGATCAGTGGAAGGAAGCAGTGCCTCTCCTTGGGGCATGCTAGGGACTTACTCTGCTGCAGGCTGTCTGGTGAGGAGAGGAATCAGACAGGCAAATGGGAGGCTAGGGTGCTATTGTAAGACAGGATATTCATTGCTTAACAACCAAGACTCTTAGGATCTTTTTTTTTTTGTTTCTTTTTTTTTTTCCTGTGCTTGGGCCAAACCCAGGGGCTTGCAAAACTGGGAAACTGCCAATTATCTAACACTACACCCCTACCCTCTTCTTGGGGGATTTTTATTACCTTCTTCATGTGATGATGTAACAATGGCTAAGCAGAGTCAAGCAAACTTGTGTAAGTCGTTTCTGTAAGAGGAATACATAGAAAAGCTAGCCTACGATTCAGGGATGGCTGTAGACTTTTCAGTAGAGAGGGCAGCCCCTCAAAGTGGGTTCAGATTTTATCCATCATTTAACTGCCAGCACCCCACAAAACAAATGTAGGGATGGATCTCTGATAGGTACTTGCTGTGTTGAGTTATTGTCACCTCCCAGTCTGAAGTTTATGAGCTCTTGACAAGGCCCCTTTCCTCAACAGGCACATGCCACTAGCGCCAGGAAACACCTATGGTGTGTGTGCCAGCTCCTATGCCATCTCAGCATATGGTCCTTGTTTTTAGTCCTTGGTGCCTGATGAGACAGGGCTCTGTGTTATTGCCTCCTTTAGCTGAGGGCATTGATGCCCAGAGAGGTTGGCATCAATGTTAAGTCAGTGGTTTCCAACTGGGAGGAGTGTTGCTCACTCCTTCCCAAGGGTTGATTGGCAAAGTCAGAAGTGCTACTGACTTGGAGGTAGAGCCTAGGGTCACAACTAAACATTCTTTGGTTCACAGGTCATCTTCCATGTCACGGAATGCTCGGGCCAACATGTCAGTACTGTCCTGATGATCTAATCTGGACTAAGTGTTTGCCCAGGGTACTAGGTGGCAGAACAAGATCGAAACTCCCCTTTGAAGGGTGTGTGTGCACTAATGCTCCACTAGAAGGCTCTCCCATGCCTTCTCCTCTTGAATAGCTTATGGTTTGTTGTAAGGACACAGATAATCATGTGTTATGGGGCAGGAAGTGATGGGAGAGCCAGCAGACACCTCTGATGTGGATCTCTGCACGACTGTATCCAATATCACTTTAGGAGGTGGGTTCTGATGGGTCAGATGCCTAAATTTTCTTGTGTGTCAGTTCTGTCCCAGACAGTTGACAACATGTCAGTTCTGTCCCAGTCAGTTCTGTCCCAGACAGATCTCAGGGCTTTGGTGGAAAGATAAGAGCACTAGGGTATTTGAAATCCTAAGTAGATAAAAAGTGTTCCTGGGGTGTTGTTGCTTATGGAAAATTACTCCTTTGTCAGAGCCTCTCTTAAGCCAAGGGGAGAAGAGGTGTTTGTGAAAACCACATGGGAATATGGTCATCCAGACCTCTTACAGAACTTCACATCACACAAAAGTCTTTTCATTTTGTTACCAGTCTTGTAGTGATAAGAATGACACCTGGTACCTTTGCCATTTACTCTTTGGGTGACACTGTTTTAAGGACTGGGAATTCTTATCTTGTTTTTTAAGATGGACCCACAAAGAAGGTGACATTACTAGGGAGTCTCACTTGGCACAATGTCTTGATACTGAAGCTTTGTAAGGGGCCCAGTCATCTCACTTTAGAGCAGGCCTACCAAAATGTACAGATGGTTTTCTCTTTAGACACATCTGCCTCTAGCACACATGGATGGAGGAGAAAGAATAAGACACTAGAGCAATAAATGGTATCGTGACAGCAGTCACAATCAGCAGCCACAGTAATAATAATAATGGAGCTTATGCAAATAGACATGGGTGGATAGCTCTTATCTCTATTTGTTTTTTTGAGACATTCATTGGCTGAAGCAATTCACCTAACCAAACACAGAGCCAATGGGTAGGGCTAGTCACCGTTTCCTGAGATGGACCTATGGAGGCCAGTTATGCTAAGAACCTAAAAGAGTTGAGTTACTTTCTTATATGTGTATTGAGTTATCTCAAATCCTCGATGACATGGTCTTGAAATTGCTTCACATATGGTAAAAGATCTGTAATGTAAGGTTTCCTAACGGGAACAACAACCTGCCAAAGTAAGTTCTAAAGCTCTCAAACCGATTACCTTCAAAGGAGGATTTGACCACAACCAACCAACTCTGTTTTTTATTTTATTTTTATTTAGAACTTCCAAAATATTTTTGGGGAATATAGTTTTATTTAATTTTTTAAAAAAGGAATAGAATTTTACCAAGTTCCAAAGTAGTTGATGAGACTGTTTCTCTAGAACCATGGTAATAACAGGGTTTTGAATTCCTCCAGATGAATCCCATTCTCAAGTTCCCTTGGCCCCTTTATATGTTGTCCCTTTCCTTCTCTCCTCTCCCCTCTCCTCCCCTCCTCTCCTCTGCTCTCCTCCAGTCCTTTCCTGTTCTCCTCTTCCTTACCTCCCATCTCCCCCCTTTCCCCTTCTCTCCTGTTCTAATCCTCTTCTTTTCTCTCCTCCTCTGCCCTCCCTCCCCTCCCCTCCTCTTCCTCCACCTCCCCTCTCTTCCCTTCACAGTAGAAAGAGGTACCTTAAATGCATTAACTGTCTAAACATTCCTTTGGGCAATCCTATAGCTCCTAGAACAGAACCTCAAGCCCGAATTTGGCCTGCTGCCTCTTGGCAGGCCCTGCCTGTCAGCTCCTGTGGGTTGATTCTGGAGCAACAGGGCCCTTGAACTGTAATTTCTTTTCTGAGGTTGAGGAGTCTCGTTTCTCAGTGAGTGTGTGTGTCTCTGTGAGAGCTGCCACTGTGTGCGGCGACGGATGATGACAGGTTGGTTTAATGCAGCTCTTGCCAAGATTAAGGGGTTGTCAGACAAGTATCCTGGGAGATGGAGGGATTGCTCTCTGAAAAGTCATTCTGAATTGCTAACTAACTTAGCAGGCGCTTTCTTCTGGGGTGGGTTTTCTTGCATCTGAGCAGCTGCAAAGCAGCTACTGGGGTGCCTCTAACTGAGGGGTTATGGGTCCCAGGAGGGTCCGGAGCTGGTAAGCAAAGGATCCATCAGTCCTACGTAACCGCATGTAAAAGTATATTTTCATTAGCACAAGACTGTTTTGATATTTATTATTATTTATTTAGCATGTGTGTGTGTGCGTGTGTGTATGTGTGCGTGATGTACAAGCATACTTAAGTGCATGTATGCTTGTGTCATGGTGTGTATATGTGGACATCAGAGCACAGCTTTCAGGTTGGTTCTCACCTTTCACCTGGGCAAGGCGGAGTCTCTTATTGTTTCTGCGGCTGAACTGTATAGTACAGGTCAGCTCACTCTGGGGTTTCTGGGCAAGTCACCCATTTCCACTTCCCAGGTCACTATACTAATGATGCGATTACGAATGTAAGCCACTTCCTCCAGCTTTTGTGAGCTTTGGGGATGGAGCACAGGTTGCTTTTACCTGCAGAACCATCTTTTGTCGTTAATAGAGGTATACACCTTTCATCGGACTCTGAAGGATTCATGGCCTCCAAATGGGCTATCTCCTTTTGTCCCATTTAATCAGTGTTACAGGCCAGGGTTAAGGATTTCATTTCTACAGTTTAAATAGCTCAAATGATAGGACTTAGTCTGATTTCCTCAAAGTCTAGACATAGAATCTAGCTGTAGAGTGACCACAAGATACAGCTATACCTACTTTTCTTCCATTTGTGTATTCCAGTATGAATGTCGAGTACCTGCTTTAGACTACAGACCACGGGGATGCTGCTCACAAAGGCTTTGGTCCTTGCAGTACCAGCCCCCATGGAGAATGAAAAGAGAGAGCTGAATAATATCGTGCTGTTAAATATTCTAGCAGAACATGATAAATGCCTGGTGATCACCTGTTTACTCACTTACTCAGAAACGTTTGCTGAGTCCTTTCCATCTGGTAGACCCTTGATGGGTTGTGAAGCTATTAGTACATCTGGTAGACCCTGTGATGGGTTGTGAAGCTATTAGTACATCTGGTAGATCCTGTGCTGGGTTGTGGGGATATTAGTACTTCTGGTAGACCCTGTGCTGGGTTTTAGGGATATCAGTACATCTGGTAGACCCTGTGCTGAGTTTTGGGGCTGTGAGTATATTCGGTAGATCCTGTGATGTCTTGTGGGGATATCAAGAAGCTGTAGTCAGGCACTGTCTCTTTTTGTACTGAGTTCATAGTCAAATGGGGCACATAGATGTGTGAGTGAGTCACTATGACATACTGTGGCAGGTGTAAGAGAGGGTAAGTGGGAAAGCAAAGAAGACACAGAGATAGTATATTAGCACTTAGGAGCCAAGGACAAAAAGGCAAGACATTTCAAATTATATTGAGAGGGTGGAGGGAGAAAACAGAGTTACCCAAAGTCATAGGCTCTGAGAATATAGTTCCTGTGTAGAAGAAACCTCAACTTCTTGGATTAGTTTTAACTCTTGCTTATCAACAGGCACTTGTATTTGCTGAGGAGCAGACTAAGTAGAGATGTCTGGGTAGGATTGATAGTCCTTCTCAGGCCTGGGGTGTAACTCAGTGGTACCTAGCTTTTCCAAGTTCCTGGGCTTGATTCCCATTACCTCATGAATGGCACATGGGCAAACAGTTAACCATTTCAAGTCATGAGCCTTACATTACACATGATAGGCTTTTTACTTACTGTGGAACCTTGGCCAAGTGACCTCACCCATGTGAATCCCACCAGTGAAACAGCGTTAACGATACCTTCCTTGTATATGTCTAAGGGTCTTAAGAGTACTCTATACAGAGGCTGCAGGTACCCTACAAAGGTCTTCCTGGTTCCGTTTTAACAGTCCAAGCATCGACTTCATGTAAGCTGGGGTCATGGAGGTTACTTTAGCTTGAAATTGATGAGTAGCTCTAGTTCAAGGATAAAGGTGAAAGAACCTGGCTTCAGCGAGGGAGTCTGGCTGTTCTTATATGCTGTTGAGTCCCAGAGGATCTCTGATGTCTAAGCACACAAGACAATGGAGAGAGAAAGAGTGGGGTGGGGAGGGAGGAGGGGAGAAGGGGGGAAAGGGAGAAGGGAGAGATAGAATATGAATATATATGAGATTATTTGTTTTCCTCTGCTTTGTTCTCTCTGGTTCTTGGATAATTAGATGGCATTCACCCACATTAGCAGAGGGTGAATTTCCCTCACTCTGTTTTTTGATTTGAATGACAACCTCTACCACAGATACCCTCATAGATGTATCCAGAAAGAATGCATTGCCAGCTGTTTTGGGTATTTATTTATTATCTGAAATTAAGCCTAACATCAGCATGTAGTGTAAATGCTTGCTGTATGGTTGACATGGTGCTAAGTATGTTTTTAATGCATTATTTTTTCCTCACATACCTAGGAGTAGGTTATTTTATTTATAGGGTGATAGCATAGGGATCATTGGTCATTTCCCATAATATGCACTAGGTGTAAATAAATAAATTTTTTGAATAAACTGATTGTGGAGGTGACTGTCTTTATCAATAATCAAATTCCTCATGCAGTAAAGGAACAATGAAATTTGAAGGGAAGCATTGTCTGGCATGAAAATGCTCTTGCTTTAGTGATTCAGGCCATTCTAATGAACAAGTGAGAAATAAGGGGCTTACACCATATTTCTTCATGGCAAAATATTCATACAACACTGTTCTTATACCATCAATACAACCCTAATTCCTGATGTTGACAATGCAGCATTATGCCCCGTGTTCTTTCAACATTGAGGAAACCCAAGTTTGAACCCAAAGCTGCCAACACAAAAATAAAAGCCATAAATCACAAATATTCAAATTCTCCCTTCTGTTCTGATGCACACAGCTTTGTCATTTCAGGTTTCAAGGAACAGTCTAGCTTCACACCTCCTAAATTCTCTCCCCTAACAAGACTTAGGCTCTCAAATGTTCCTGGCTTACCCTGTGGTTGGCATAGCTGTGGAGAGAGTTGGCAAAGTAATCATCAAGCAGAGTCAGCCCAAGAGATGGGGACAACCAGAAAGCCATTTAACAATTACATGAGAAGATACTGGAAAAACAGGCAACCCCATATGCAAGGGCAAGGAGAGGCATGAAGGACACTCTGTCCTGAAATGTTTGCTGGAAACGAACCCTTTGATTTTCTGTTTGCCGAGTTGAGTTCAGTGATACTTTGATGAATGAAATTCTTCTTCTGAATGCAAGAAAAGTAGCTTTTATTTGGGGCCATGAGCTAGGTGTCTAAGTTCAAGTTCCAAATTCCAGCAGAGGGCTAATGTTGGTTGTGACAAGGTTGCAGAGCTGCCCTTGAAGAATGAGTTCCTCTCTTTGTCAAGTGTGCAGCCAGCCTAAAGAGGTGCTGTCCAGATGAGGTCTACAGTTCCCAGCATCCCTTGTGCCCGCTTGTTGGCACATGTCTAGTTCCCCTAGGAATAAGGGATGAGCCACGTTAATGGCTGAATTTCCCAAGACGCCAGTTTATCTTTTCTCTTTCCTGTTTTCCCATTTGTTGACCAAACCAGCCTTTGAGGTTTTAGAGAATTCTGTCAGTATAGTTACACAATGGAAATTATCTGTGTTCTAAATCAGTACATGAAAAAAAAATGTCATTGAACTAAAAGAAACCCACCTGGATTGTTCCATGAAGAACAAATTTATATTTTGTAAACACATTGAAATAATTATGACTTATTGGGAACAGCAACTAGCTTACCCCAATTAATACATATATTAATCTGTAAATGAGTTAGCAAATCATAATTTTCATTGTGTATAGACAAAGGAAGTGGTAGCTGCTATCCACTCCAGAGTTCTATGAAATTCAGTGCTCCAGAAAAGTGATCCTGAATCTGTTACAAAATAAACAGAAACTGTGAAGTATATTTTAGTATTATTTTGGCATGACAGCTGTCAGCCACAAATAAAGACAATTAAGCTACTAGGTATAGCCCAGAATACAACTCTAGGAAGGCCTGTTTTCAAATTTATTAGTCCTTGATATGCAAAATCCAGGCATAATAAGAAGTCTTGACACATACAAAGTTAAAGTCCACTTACAATAGATAGATTATAACAGGAGTTGTAATTACTTTTTATGCCGAATTTCTATTCTGCGTTACTGAAACTATCTATTCAGTATTTATAAAGTGTCCACTATGTACATATCACTGTGTTTGATTCCATTTCCATTCATTTAACCACTTAAAATTTTTGTATTACATTGTGTGTGTATGTGTATGTGTGTATGTTGTGGTGTGTGCATGTGGAAGTCAGAGACAACTTGTAGGAATTGGTTCTCTCTTTCTCTCCTGTGGGTCTCAGGAATCAAACTCAGGCCATCAGGCTTGGAAGTAGTCTCTTTTACCTTCTGAGCTTTCTGTAGTACTCATTCAACAACTTTCAGAGACATATGTGAACCAGCGGTTGTCCTGCCCCTTTCAGTCCTTATTGTCCATAGACATGACTGATACTCTTCTATAGGCCAGAGATAATACTGAGTCAGTGTTAAGAAAGTGAAGACATGTCCAAGCCATCATATAAAGAAAGAACTATGACAGCAGGGCCATTTTATGATAATAGTAACATATCATGCTCATCAAGAGAGTAAATATCTGTCTGCTTATTGCTATTCTTTCTAGACAGGCTGAGCAGTGGTTCCCTGCTGAAGTCTCATAGACCTGGACTTCTTTATAACAGGAGCTCCCTTTCCCATCCATTCTTCACTTGCTAGCAACTGTTCTCAAAGCCTGGGGTCCGACCTGCTTTTCCTCTTTTGTAGAAGCAGTCATGAAGCAAGCTTCTAGAAAAGACCTGGGATTGGACGCTGAAATCCTAAACCTCCTGCATTGATATCTCCTGCATTCTAGGTCATCCTGTTAAGGCTTATATATCTCTATAAGCATTCTTCATTATAGACCTCTATTGTCCAGTATGGCAGCTAAGAGCCAAATACGCTACCTTTCCTTTTATTTACTTAAATTAAATGAAGTGTCTGCCACCAATGCTGCATGTTCTACTGGTCATTTCTGCTCCAACCCAGCAGGAATTTGAGGGTGAATTCATTCAGAAGAAAGAGCAGGAACATCTGTGTGTAGAAGCGATGCTTCAGTATCTAGGCCCACATTTATTTATTTATTTATTTATTTATTTATTTACTGTGCTCTCTTTTTGCTAGAAGCCCAAAGACTTACAGCAGTGAGAGTACCTTCTGAGTCTGTATCACTAACATTGAATGCACAGTATACACCCAGGGATGCTTGTTGAAAAAAAATGGGAACAGATGAGTTATCAGGATCATTTTGGTGGGTAATTGCACTGAGTTGGGTGTCTGTATCTGTTAAGTCCCTCTCATCCTGTCTGTGGTGAGAGGACTGCTCCTACAGATGCCAGGCAGGGAAGGGATATGCAGGGTTTGATGGTATATGAATTTCCGTGTGAATATCAGGTGTCTGGCTAATCTGATAAATTATTTTTTGGGGGGGGTTGAGTGGGTATGTGCATTGACCCCAGGGCCTTGTATATAGTAGGCAATTTCTTTGCCATTGAGCTATACCCCTATCTCTAAATTACTCCGAATAGCTCTTTGGATAAACTATTTTTAGGATCTATGCTGAATCAGTAGATACTTATTTGTTTAATGGGAAAAAAAATCTCAATACTATCAAACTGACATATTTATTTCCTACCATCTATTCTTCCCCTCCTCAACAGAGCGAGGTCTCAGAGGGCAACATCTGTGTTCAGACTACAGCAACATCTGTGTTCAGACTACACTGTTTGCTCTTAGAACAGTGTCTTATACATTGTACCTTGGAGGGGCTGAAGATTTGGCTTAGTGGTTAAGAGCACTGTGTGCTCTTCCAAAGGACCTGAGTGCAATCCCTGATACCCATGTGGCTGCTAACAACAATCTGTAACTCCAGTTCTAGCAGATCTGACTTTCTCTTCTGGCCTCCATTGGCACTGCATGCATATGGTGTGCAAACACGCACGTAGGCAAAACACCAATATGCCTAAAATAAAAATAATATTACGATAAATGAATGCCCGCAATAAATGAACCTATAATACTGCGGAATTGCCTCTGGGAAGACATTTTGGAGGTGGAGAGACAGTTTAGAAGGTTCTCAAACTGCCTCTTCGAAGGTTCTGTTGGCTTTGCCAATGCCCAGGGCGAGGCTGGTCCTCATCAAGGATTTGCCTCTGTTTGAAATGTGAATCCCTACGGGACTGTAGGTGCACGCAAGGCATAATACTAAATGGCTGATAACTTATGACATTTATTTCCCCACATGAAGGACTGCAGGGCAGCATCTCTCATCAGGAAGGAAGCAGATTTGTCAGACAGGAAGCCAGCCGTATGGTAAGCGCTCTTTGTATTTGTATGATTTACGTATTTATTGGATGCCCCACTACTTAACAGCCTCTGGGCACTTTGATACATTTGATAGACAAAAGGCAGACACTGCCATTGTGGATTAGAAGGTGGAAAGATACCAACATCCATAAATCTCAGAGCACTTCGTAAAATCATGAAGGCCCACAGAAGCTGCGATTGGGGAAGAAATCCGATACCAGAAAGGAACATTCCAAAGATCCAAAGACAAGAGCTTCAGTTCTGGCCCTGGCCCGACTTTGAGTTTGTTTGTTCATCTCTCTCAGCCTCATTTTATTCACCTCCAAGGTGGACATATTGACAGGAATAATTGCCCCTGTGGTCGGAGACGCCAATGCTCATGGCTGCTTTGGAGTTGCAGAGGATCTGGGAGTATTGCAGGGTAGCACTAAAAGCAACACTAAACTTTGTATCTGAATGAACTTGAACTTCATCTCCTCTATGATGTGTAGCTCCAGACGAGGTTTAGCAACTACTGTGGGCTGCAAGCGTCCCCAAATTTTATTCATGTTACTCACCTGGGTAGCTTCAGTCGGAAGACCTTGTTTGCTTAGAATTTCTTTTGCCAATTATCCTCAGCTAAGATCGCTGAGAAATTTGAATTTAACCTCTGGCTTTACACCTGAATTAATAGAGAAAATGTCATGCTACCAATCATCATCGTTTATTAAATTCTAATTTTGTATGGTGTGCTTTTATGTACATTAGCGTAGGTGTCCTGGAAGATACCTGCGAGGTGTTGTGAATGGAGGAATTTAGGTTTGGACAGAGTAAATAACTTGACTCCTGTGACATAGTTAATAACTAGCCAAGCGTTTGCTTTTTTAATAGCTCCCCTGTGTATGTGGGGCGGGGAGGGAAACAGAGGGGAGAGACTCACACAAATAGGCTCCTTAAGGTGTCTGTCCTTTGAGCTCAAATCCTCATGCTTATGTGGTAGGTGCCTTTCTCACCGAGCCCCCCTTCAGCTCCAGTTCCATGCCTTTAACCTACAAAGCCAGTGCCCCCCCCCCCTCGACTCTGGCTGGCTGGAATTTTGGCGAGCTGTTATGAGGAATATGTGTGTGATGTGAAGAGAGTTGAATTCTTGCTCTCTGAGTTTGTTTCCACACAGGTAATTGCATCTTTGCACACTCCCTTCCAGCCCCTTGGTCTTACCTCTCTACCTGGGCAATGACTGTTTACTGGCAGTTTCTTAGATAATCTAAGTTATTCTGTATTTTTTACCAGTTCTCCTTTCTGTCTTTCTGGAATAGTTAAATATATAGACCCAGTTCATCTTGGCAGCATAAGTACTTATTTGGGGGACTTTAGTGGATATTGCATAAATTGCATAAATCTCTTACATCCCTAAGACCAACTTTCTCTATTACTTAGACATATTAATAGCCTCCAACTGGGTTTCTGCTTGTGTTCAGGCCCTGTATGAATAATTTACCACACATAAAACCATTCCTTCTTAGATTAAGCATCTAGAAGAATTTACTAGGCCATGTCTACCACTTTCTCTCATTCTTTCTGTTAATCATACTTTAGGTGTTACCCCACTACAACTGTCTTGTTCAGGTACCGAGGGTATGTCAGATTGCTAAATAAAACAACTGAAAATCAAGTCTATCTTATTGGGCGGGCCAGGGGAGGGAGTCCTGTGGAGATTAGAGGTCAGTCTTGGGTGTTGCTCTTCAGGGTCGTGCACCTTGATTTTTATTGAGACAAAGTCTGTGATTTTCCTGGAGTTAACTAAGTATGGGCTATGTTGGCTGGCTAGAGAGCCCGGGGGATCCCCTGTCTCAGCATCCCCAGTGCTAGGATTGCAAGCATATAAATCCATGTTTTGATTTTTTGTTTTTCACATGAGTTCTGGGAGTCGAACTTTGCTCCTCATGCTTGTAAGGCAGGCACTTGATCAGCTGAGCTAGGTCCTGGTCTCCAGTCATTGTCTTATTCCAACAGCAGCACCTGTCATCACTGCCAAGTCCTTCTCAAAACATGTTATGCCAAGGTGTCCTGGCATCTCTCTTTCCTTCCCAGTTGTCCCTTGGTTGGTCCCAGGGCTCTTTCTTTAGCCATAACATCTCATGCCTCTCATATTAGATAAGCTGATCAAATCCCATGGTTTTAAATGCCATCTCTATATTATTAACTCGAAGTTTATATTTCTAAACTCAGTATCTCTTTGAGTTCTAAACTCATAAAATTGACTTTGTCACAGGTCTATTGGAATACCTGATAGTCACCTCTCATTTGACATGGGCAGACGGGTGAATTTTCCCTTTATCCTGTCTAAGGAATGACCACATCTTCACCTATTGTCCCTGTCTTCAAATAAGACATCCGTGTTTACTTATCCCCAGATTTAGGAGTCACCCCCATTGCTTCTTTGATTTCATTCTCACAGTTCATACCTCCATCAACAAGTCCTGTTGGACCTACTTTCAAGGGGTTTTACCCTTGTCTGTCATTTGAAGGTGTCCCCAGAGTCCCGTGGAGGTAGAGCTGGGAGGTAGAGCTCAGTGTGATTAGGTTATAAGAGCTGCATCCTCACAAGTGCATCAGGACCATTGGTGTGCTAGTGAGAGGCTATTTTGCCTGTGGCTTCCTGATGAAGGGGGTGAGGTCAGCCACCTTCCTCTTCCTTTGCGAGCACTCTCCCCATGTGATGCCTCTCCCCATGGCATGCTGCAGTTCCAAGACCCTCACTAGGCACAGGTGCCTTGATGCTGGACATTAGCCTTCCCTGAAATAGACAACCTTAGATTATCTCTAGAAACAGGAGGGACTTTCAGTGGACAGGATGTGCTGGGTTCAGGTATTTTGAAAACTCATATACAACATCCATTGGAAAGCTGACCACAGGCTTTAATTGCCTCACAAATGAATCCTGTGTTCTAAGAGATAGGCTTTCAATGAGCCATTTTGTAATCCTTCAGCAAGGTATCTGCTGGGTGGACTTCTGTGTCATGGCAGCTGGAGTTATTTTTACTCACCTCCTTCTCCATATAAGGTCTTACTAGGTAGTCCAAGATAACTTCAAACTCAAAACCCACACACCTCTGGCCTCTGAGTACTAGGATTGCAGGTATATGTCTGGATTGTACCCATTCATTTCTAACATAGATTAATGGTTACTTGGCCTCTGCTTAGACAGACACCAGAATGACTTCCTGGCATCAGGTATAAAGTCAGTGCCCGTGATAGCTGACTTAAGTCTGTCAAGGAGGCTGGATGGATGCCATGGGGACCACCTGAAGAAGTGCAGCTTCTTAGGTCTAGTTGATTCTCGCTTTTGGAAATAGAGTGTCAGATGATGGTCAGTCTTCAAGAGATGCAAAGTCCCAGTGGCAATTAAATATTGACAACTAATTAAAGTGAGACAAACAAGCATGATTACTATTGGGGCCAAAGAATAGGCCAGTTTGTTACCACTGACGTCAGAATGCTTCTTCAGCTGGGCAATGGTGGCACACGCCTTTAACCCTAGCACTCGGGAGGCAGAGGCAGGTGAATCTCTGTGAGTTTGAGGTCAGCCTAGCCTGGTCTATAGAGTGAGTTTCAGGACAGCCAGGGGCATAACACAGAGAAACCCTGTCTCAATAAAAGAGAAGACAAACAAAGAAAAAACTGAAGCAGAATTCTTCTTCAGTATAGGGAAGTATCTATCTTTCCAGAAATGGCTTTGAGTTTATAAGGATGTGCTAACCACCAGCAGCCCTAAGCAGTGGTCAAGTTAGCTTGCCCTTGGAGACCATGTCTGATGTAGTGAAAGGCTTCCTACTTTTAAAGACCTCCGAGTATTATATATCCTTCACCACACCTGAACTCCTTAACACTCCTCTGTATCTGGAGGATTTTGGAGAATCTGGAAGTGATGATCCAGCTGCATGCTTGAAGAACACTGCATCCAGAATGAATCACCCTTCACTCCATTTAACAGATAAGTCATCGGGGGAAACTGACTGCTCTCCTATCCACACCACATTTTGATTCATTTATACTTAAGTGATGAAAGTGATTCCCCCCTGTTAAATGGATGCAAGCCCAGGAGGGGCTTGGGGAGCTTTAAAGGTGAGTGCTGACTCTTCGGATACACTCCTGCTTGCATTCTTAAATGGCTCACTCAATTAGGAGTAATATTTCATTGGCTTGTGTGCTGGATGACTCCCTAGCCAGCAGTGTTTTCTAAATAGTCCTGAGACAAGACTTTGGGCTTTGAAATTGGCTCTTCATCACCTTTCTGTCTAGGGATGCATTGGTACCACCCAGACTGGAGCAGCTGTATCCAGTGAGGAGAATAGTCACACTCTCCAGCAGGAATGTCTTCAACTAGATGCTTCCCTGCTCAAGGGAATGGGTATTTTTACAGTCTGTCCTAGGTTCATGCTTTGGTATCATCTACGTGACTCAGATCATTTGGTTCCTACTGATTTTCTAATAGGAGAAGAAAGCTATTGGATTAAAAATCAAATTCATTTTATCTTTTTCGGAGGTTTGAAAAGATAGGGTGGGTGAGTTCAGCTAACTAGTCTTCTCTTTCCAGAAGGTTCCATGTCAGTCCATGCTGCAAATTGGCTTGAACTTCAGGTACACACCAAGTAATTGCTTTGCTTCATGTTTATTCTAGTGATGTGTTTTTCTTAAAGATGTGTGTATGGCCCAATGGGAAGGTACATGCAGGTATCTGTGTGTTCTGCTCTGTGGGTGCTGTGGATGATGATTTAAATTCTCCTACTGACTATAAGAGTCACACAAGGTCAATAACCTCTACCCAATCTAATCAGAAAACTGACATGATTCGAATTGGTATGAAGTAATTGACTGAGCTCAATGGTAAGTGTGCTCAGTAGATAATCATACCCTTGTATGATTCCACCTCTGTAACTTAGTGGCTAGTTATCACCTGTGGTGAAGAAATAGTTCGGAAAGTAGCTATTCATGTGCAAAAAATGGAGAACTATATGGTCATCTTAAGACAACAAGAACTATGGCAACAGTAGCTAAAAAAAGTGAGAAAAGTGGAGGGTGGTGAGACACATTTGTAATCCCAGTGCCGGGCAGGCAAAGATAAGCAACCCTTGTGATTTGCTGGCCAGCCATTCTGGCATGCTTGCCAAGTCCAAGCCCAGTCATTTTGACTCCTAGTATCAAAACAAGACAAAACAAAACCCATCCTAAACAACCGTGGACAGCACCTGAGGAATGCCAGTTGAGGTTTCCCTCTGGCCTAAATATGCACACACAAGTGCATCTGGACCTGTATCCACAACTCTGCAACCTCCAGGAGACTACACCTTATAGAAATCCCTCTGATGATGTCTATACCCTTTACATCCATAAATTCAGTCCTCACAGCAATGCTAAGACCTCTCACCATTGAGAATACTGTGGTACCGACAATAAATCATTGCCAAGGCCACACAGTCAGAAGTAGCAAACTTAGATTCAAATCATGCCACCTAGTTTCAGTGTCCTCTTTTTGGACTTTCCACAGGGCAGGGAACCCTGACTGCTCTTCAGACTGGAGAGGGAGGGGAAGAGGAGTGGGGGAGGGGGAGAGAAATGGGAGGCTGGGAGGAGGCGGAAATTTTTTTTTTCAATAAAATAAAAAAAATAATAAAAAATAAAATAAAATAAAATGCTAAACCAGGGGGCTGGAGAGATGGCTCAGAGGTTAAGAGCACTGGCTGCTCTTCCAGAGGCCCTGAGTTCAATTCCCAGCAACCACATGGTGGCTCACAACCATCTGTAATGAGATCTGGTGCCCCCTTCTGGTGTGCAGGTGTACATGGAAGGAATGTTGCATACCTAATAAATAATAAATAAATCTTTAAAAAAAATGCTAAACCAAAGACTTAAAAATAAATAAATAAATAAATAAATAAATAAATAAATAAATTTACAAGTTTCTGAAGAAGAAAAAAAAAAAAGAATAGACCACTGATCTTGGAATCACGTATTTCTTGTTCCAGGTTGAATCCCTGCATCTTCCAGAAGATAGACAGCTTGTAAATGGGTTGAGTAGTTCTAATGATTGGATAGAATTGCTTTCAAAGACATGGATTTGCATGCAAATGTCAGTTGTATGACAGTAGATGCTGCTATAATCACTTACAGTAACAGATACCTTCTGTATAGTAGTACCAGGCTAGCCTTTTGTATAAAGTTTTCATAATAGTTCTGTTTTTCCAAATGGGAAGACACGATTCTTTACATTTTGAAGCCATCTTGTTATAAATAAGCTGGATGATGGTCTAAAGTGATAACCTCTTGTCTTGACCATCGGAACAGTAGCAGGCCATTGTCTATCAAAACAGCCCAGCACACAGAATACTGCAACAGGAGGGTTATGAGCTCAGTTCGGGTTATGTAGACCATTCAAAGTCAGCTTGGCCTGTACAGTTTGATTCTGGTATAAACAGAAATTAAAAATATTCATAGTGTTTCTTAATATTAATGCAAAGCTGCAATGCTGATAATAACCAAAAACTGAGCTTTAGAAAGACACAAATGACAAGTATTTACTGAATAGTGTAAATATCATGAAGTGTTATGTTGCATGAAGCATCTTAGGGTAGTTCTCCCCAACATTTTAGTCTTTGCACAGTATCTTGATGCTTGCTGTATTCAAAGTCACTGTGAACTTCAACATTGTGAAGTATCAACTCATTTTTGGAGACTTATGTATGTTTGTAATAATATTTTGAAGATATTTTGATATCTTTATGCTCATGATATTTTGAAGATATCTTTATGCATGTTTATGTTTCTAACACACACTAGATCAGCAACTACCAAATAGCAAGTGCTTTCTCTCTAGTAGATGGTAATGTTGGATATTTAAAAATATTTTCTCATCAGAGAATATCTATGCACCAATTCCCCATATTACCAGTCATCTGCTCCTAGTTTGTATTCATGACAGAAAGCAGATAAGCCAACCATAGGCTGAAACAGGAAGCAGTAATGGCCTGAGAACCCAAGGAGGGGAGTATGTATGGTCCCAGTGGTTGTCATCAAGTTATCCAAGAACTCAGGTTCTCTCGGAGGAAGGAAGGCATGCTGTGTAGAGATGATCCATTTAGTAAGAAATAGTTCAGGTGACACAGAAGATTCCTGGGTTCTCTTTGGAAGCATGGGCAGGGGTATTAGAGAGGAGTGAGGTAATCTTTTGGTGTCTGACTTCTAACTCTCTATTCCCCCCAACTTCTACTTCTCACTCCATTTTGTCAGGATTTTTATCTCCAAGCTAGAACAACAAAAGAGCTCCAGATGCAGGTCTTAAGGTCAGCTCTGAGGTCAGCTTGCCTGCCTGTCACTCCGAGGCTGACCTCGTTCACTTTTGCTTTGTTTTCTTAGGGCTATAGAACATACCATCTGCTTTCCATTTGGAGAAGAGGAATGAAAACAATCTACTCTACCTTTTCAAAACACTTCATTTTTAAAGGAAAAATAGTTCTCTCTTTCATTAAGATACTGCTTGGCAAATAGTATTTTATTTACCATCACACTCTGTGCGGTTTTCTACCCAGGTAGTGCATCTACTTTTGTCCTGGCACTTACTGTCCTAACACTTACTTTCTCCTTGTGCTAGCTATTAAAGATGGAGAAGAATCAGAGCTGTGAGTTAAGGCAGGTAATTCCCTGATGAAATGTACCTTTCATGATTTCCCTTTTGTGAGTTTTTTTTTAATTAGCCTTTCCTTTGGCTTTTTGTGGAGGGGATGAGGGAAATTGAGCAATGAATATCTTTGGGATCCCAAGATATGAGAGAAAACCTCTGAAAGCGGGATTTTAAAACAAACAAACAAACAAACAAAATTTAATTTCTTAGACTTGGAATTGGAGTTGGCCTACTAGGATAGGCAGTGTGCTAATGTGGCTTCCCCTCCCACAGGCTAGAGAAGGCCCATGTGGCAGTCATTACTGCCCATAGCAGAGTTACCTGGTGGATTCCTGGAAGGGCTCACTTAAAAGATTCTGCTGGATCATCTCCGGGGGCTTCCAGTTCCCGTCATCCAAGGAATGAAATATGCAGTCGCATCTATCTGCACCTGAGGCTTCCACGGATTAAATTCTTCCTGCCTCCATTACCAGGGCAGCCAAGGCCAATGCTACACTGCCTGGGTATGAAATATTTAGTGGTTGCACTTGCCTAAGAAGAGAGGGGAAGCAGAAGCTAGACCCATAGTTAATATGACTCATGAAGCTACGTTCCCCATCATCTATGTTTATCCATAGGAAGACATACAGGCCTCTGTAAATGGGGCTCCACAAGAAGGTCTCAGGCTCAACTGATTTGTGTTGACTTCCTTTTCATGTCTGCTCCTGAATAGATTGCCCTAAAGCAATGTTCAGCCTCTACCTCTTTCATTTGTTTTCTTTTTTAAGAAATATTTACTTTTAGTTATGTGCATGTGTGGGTATGTGCCTTTGAGTACAGGTACCCTCGAAGGCCAGAAGAGGGCATTGGATCCCGCTGAAGATGGAGTTAGAGGCAGTTGTGAGGCACTCAGTATGGGTGTTGAGAGCCTAACTCAGGTCCTCTGCAAAAACAGTATGCACTCTTAACCACTGAGCCATCTCTCCATCTCTTACTTATTCTTTTTAAAATCTGAACTCTCATCAGCTGTCAGTCTTGAGCCTGAGTCCCAAGTCAGCTACTTTGGTGCAATTATATTCTGGCACATAGTAACAAATTATGAGTAATTGAATGAAAGAGGATATTTAGCTTAGAAGTTTATTCACTTACAACATCATTTCTTCCCAATTCAGGACTTAACATTTCAAATTGCCTATAGAGGACCTTTCCTGAAAGTCTCTGGTAGACTGAATAATAGCTCTCTGCAATACACCCATGGCTTTACTTCTGGAATCTGTGACTATAACTCTTATATGAAGAAGGACATTGCAGATGTGATTATGTTAAGGATCTTGAGGTTGAAACATCTGGAAGATCCTTTATTTTACAGGATTGTTTTGGCTATCTTTTTTTTTGTTTTTTTCATATGAAGTTGGGTATTGTCCTTTTGATGTCTGTAAAGAATTGTGTTGGAATTTGATGGGGATTTCATTGAATCTGTAGATTGGTTTTAGTAGGATGGCTATTTTTACTATGTTCATCCTACCTATCCATGAGCATGGATAATCTTTCCATTTTCAGATATCTCCTTCAATTTCTTTCTTTAAAGATTTAAAGTTCTTGTCACATGGGCATTTCACTTGTTTTGTCAGAGTTACCACAAGATATTTTATATTATTTGTGGGTATTATAAAGGGTGATGTTTCTCTGATTTCTTTCTCAGCCATTTATCATTTGTATATAGGAGGGCTACTGAGTTTTTGAGTTTATCTTGCTTGTATCCTGCCACATTACTGAAGGTGTTTATCAACTGTAGGAGTTCCCTGGTAGAGTTTTTTTGGGGGTCACCATATGGAGACAGAAAAGAAGTAGAAGTAAAAAAAATGTTACTTACATAAAATTTAAAGAGGAATCTTGAGGCGGAAAATATGATTCAGGATTATCTGGGTGGGCCTAATATCATCACACATGTTCTTACAAGAAGAATACAAGAGGAGCCAGGGATAGAAAGAAACAGAATGGAAAGCTACAGAGGAAGAAAACTCTGTAAGGACTGAAGTGGAGATTGTTGAGATGCAGTCCGAGCCAAGAGGCACAGGCATTCCAGAATCCGGAAGATTCAAGAGAAGAATTCTCTCCGAGGAGCCCAGCCCTGCCAACACCTTGACTTTATCCTGTTAAGACAAAGGCTTCTGATATCTGGAAATGAAAGACGCTGGATTTGATTGAGGCTCCTTCTTGTTGTGGTTGGTTATTGCAGCAATCAGAGGTAAATGCATTGCTTTTCACAACAGGAATTTAACACACCCCCTGAAGATATCCTCCAGCATCTTTCCCCAGTGGCACTCTGACTCAGGTCCTGCTCATCCCCGCAGTTTTCATTATGTATTAGTGAACTTTGAGACTCCCTTGACCTTTTTTAATGTTGACCCTTGTTGTCAAGACCACCACAGTCTTTACATTCTCATACCTACAAGGGTCTCTCAAGCCTCTTGCTTCTATTTGTGCTTGTGGTATTATTTTCTTATTTCTAGAATGCTGCCCAGTGGGTAATAGGCTCTCATTAAATGTGTGTGTTGTTAGTTCTCTTTTTCTACTCCCTTAAAATGATCTTTCCATTGCATATTGCCCATTGACATCTCAAAGGCTTGGGCAGCATCTTTTGCAAGTACTTCTCATAGGTCTGGAGCCTGCAACCACCCCCATATGGGGAACTAACAGATGAACTTCCTTCTTATTATCCTTCAGTTATTGTAAACCATTAGAGCTGAAGGTAATCACCAGTTTCAGAATCAGCTGGAGTTGGGTTTATCTCCACACTCTATAATTATCTAGTGTGTAATCTTTTTTTTTCTGTCAAGATGCTCACTTATCTTTTTTTTCCATTTTTTATTATTGATTTTATCGAGCTCTACATTTTTCTCTGTTCCCCTCCTTTTCTTTCCCCTCCCCTTCAACCCTCTCCCATGGTCCCCATGCTTGCAATTTACTCTGGAGACCTTGTCTTTTTCTACTTCCCATGTAGATTAGATCTGTATGTCTCTCTTAGGGTAATCACGTGTCTTTCTAAGTTGAAAATGTTTTCAGTACTGTATATCAGCTGTACAAAACAGTGATCTTTGCTGTGACATTTTCACACACACGTATGCAGACCAGCCTTTTGCACTGCAGTTTCCTCACCTGTAAAATGAGAATAATGGTGGTGTGCATTTTGGGGTGTGTTCCTGGGTAATGATTAGAGGAATGTGTGAATGCCTCTTACGATTAGTCTGGGAGCAACACATTTAGGCCTCTTTTTAGCCAGTAAGATGCCTCTGGGTTGTGTGTACTGGGGTTGGGGGTAGAAGAGCATTATCAGAAAAGAAGGACAAAGAAGGAGTCTGGGGCCAGGCTGAGGCAGACATTTTGCATTCAGTAATGGAGCACAATTTGGAAACCCTCGGCTCATGCAGCCCTCAGCTGCCTGTGATATTCATCTGAATCTTGTTCCGTTGGCCTATGGGGTATTTTCAAATACAAATTAGGTTGGCCAGAATTCCTTTTCTGCACCAACTCTCCTGGGTGCAACTTAGAGGTTATTAAGATGCCTAATAAAAGGAGAGAGCACATTTAATAACATTACCATCAGCTCCACAGAGCTGAGCTATGCGGGGCCCATGGTGCTCCGGAGCCCGCAGCCTCCCCCCACCGGTGCACTTGCTTAGAAGAGGCCCTGTAATTATCCACATTTAAAAAGCACCATTAAATCCACCGAGGCAGTCACGTTCTGTTTGCAGGGCCTTGCTGCTCACATTACTCGAGAGACCCAAGACCTTGCTCCTTTTGGTGGGGAAGAGAAAAGATGGAGAGATCCTGGGGCTAATGTGATGGCTATTTGAATACACAAAATGGCAGGTCGAACGCCATTGTCATTCCTGCAAGCACTTTACCGCCTCGGTATTTTATGTATTCATGTAACAAACCTCTGGGCACTTGGCGGCTTTTGTACACATCGTCGGCTTTCCTCAAAATGGCTTAGGCAGCAGGTCAGTGGTTCTTAGCTGGATTCGGAAACATCTGGAGATGTTTTGAGTTGTCACAAATGGTGTCCGGAGGGTTTCCTCACATCTGGTTCGTGGAGGCAGAAAGCGACTAACCACACTGTGTTACATAGGCAGGCCGTTCCAAAAGTGAATTGTCTAGCCAGGGTGTCAACCGTCCTGAGGTTAACTGACCTATGGTGGATGCCTTTTTCTCACTTATTTAGAAATGGAGAAATGGCTCAGTACTTAGAAGCCCTTGCTGTCCTTCCAGTGGACCAGGATTTGATTTCCAAACCTCATTTCAGGTGACTCAAACCCCTGGTGTCTCCAGTTCATCAGGCATCTGGTGCTGTCTTCTGCCTTCTGCAGGCACTCCAACCATGTGCCATTCACCTACACCAACACACACACACAGACAGATACATATAAGTAAAAATAGTGAAAGTAAGTCTTCAGAAAAAGAAAGACTGAGGGACGAGAAGCTCAGAAAGGCTGTGACATTTCTCTGGAATCAGGAATCACAGAACTGGCCAGAGCCTGGTCTCTTACATAGCCGGACTGCCTCCTAGCCTTTTCTTCTGTTCCCTATTTTATATCTGGGCCCCTTCCTACTCCAGGCTAGCTGCTGGTCCTTAGGAGCCAATAGGAGTTAGATTTCCTGAGACCCAGATGATGTTTACTTCAGTGGGATTTATTTCCTATAAAATAACTATGGAAGGATACCCATTACCCAATGCGCAACTGCGGCACACACTGAATGAATCGGGAAACTGTGCAAGGATGAAGTCTCCCTTCTGCTTTTGGCTACATGAGACATGAACAGAGCACTCTTTCCCAGGAAGCTAGTGTCACGTGTGGCTTCAGAGATATTTTACTTTAATAGGGTCTCTGGGGGCTGGGCAGGTGGCTCCGTTGATAAACTGTTTCCTGCACTAGTATGAACCCTTGAGTTTAGACCTCCAGAACCCATGTTCTGTTATCACATGCTGGAGAGGCAGAGGCAGGAGAATCCTTGGAGCAGCTTGGTCATCTAGTCGTGCCTAATTGGTGAGCTCCAGATTTGGCAAGGGTCCTGTTTCAAAGCTCAAGGTGGAGAGCAATAGAAGACACCTGATATAAACCTCTGGCCTCCAACAGACATGGACACATGTAAAGGCATCTGCTCAGAAATACATGCATATGCATGCACACACATGTCTCAGGTAATTTTAGAGGCAGTGGGGTAAAACAGGAGAGTCCGAAAGTTGCAGACAGAGGAGGCGTGGTGCATTGAGAATGACAGGGATCCTTCTGGACTCACATGCCCTGCCCTGTTTAGCCTCAGGACCCGGCTCAGCTGCTCTCTCAGGAAAACTGTTCCTTCTTTTCTGCTTGCTCAGTCAGCCACAGCGTCCTTTGCAAAAAATCTACTTCTTCTTGTCTGTCTTTTAGGTTAGTCATATCTTGAAGGAACATGATAAGCTCTGTATGTAATTAATTTCTTTATAGCCATATTATAGGAAGTTAAAGAAGAGACAGGCAAAATTCATTTGAATCATCTATTTTATCAAACTTAATATATCCAGTATTAATATATCTCAACATGTAATTGTAAAACTGATGTGAGTAAAATAAAAGAGTTGAACAACTATTTTGAGGAAAGGCTTTGAAATCTTGTGCATGTTTGACAAGCACAACACATCTCAGTTTTGGTGCTAAATTTTTGTTATAGTGAAAGAGAGTCACAGGCCAGCAAATCTCTACTGAATAGAAATATATTTTGATTTAAAAATTTAACTTTAAATGAATTTAAATTAAGTTCAGAAGTTCAGCTCCCTGGCTTCAGAAGCTCCATTTTAAATGCCCGGCAACAGCATGATCTAAATTGTTTAAGATTTATATTAATGTTTAATCTAGATATTAATGTTTAATCTAGATCAGTTCAGATTTATATTAAGCTGAAATCGCTTGTTAGTTTGTCTTTTATTCCCTGCTGGATCAGAACCATATTGAAGTCAGGGATGATGATGTCTTTGATTGTCTTTGCTGTTGTCCTCTGCAGATTTTGGCATGCAAGGGGCATGTGATCATATCTGTTTATTGGATACCATGTCAAATTCTGGCTCACTCTGTAACCCTGATTATTTAGGTTCTTCTCTAATAGAAAAAGTTTGGACCTTTAGAAAGCTTACTCTGTTGGAGAATAAGAAGAGTTATATGATCTAAGGGGCCCATGGCCACACACATGTAAGGAAGGAATGTCACCTCCATGGTGGGTGTCTTTTCAGAGAGCTCCGGAGAGTCTGAAGGCTTTGGTGTGTTGTGACTTCCCAGGAGAATCCAAGGCATCTCATTCTCTCTGAGGGAATGAACTTGCAGTCTTCTCAGCACTTGAGAAGGAATGGCTGGGGTTGCCCTAGGTCCCTCTACCTGGGACATAGTTCTGAATTTATCTAGTTTAGGGAGATTCTCTCAAGAGCTTGAGGTAGGGCATGCGAGTTTCCCTTTTCTTTCTGTCAGCTCTGTCCCTGACACAGAAGTGGCCCCAGGAACAGCATGCTCTCTCCTCAGAGGTGCTTTAGTTTCTTCAAATCGGTTGTTTGTCTATTGGAAAGGAGTGTCTCTACCAGTACTGGGTCCTTTGCAGAGGGTTACGGAGCACTAGATGCAGTGACGGGGGCTGGAGAGATGTATCAGCGGTTAAGAATACTTCTTGTTCTTGCAGAAGACCTCCCAGACTCTATTCTGAGCACCCACACAGTAGCTCACAACCATCTGTAACTCCAGTTCTTGGAGGTACAATGTTCTCTTTGGACCTCTGCAGGCTCCAGGCATGCACATGGTACACACTCATACATGTAGGCAAAACACTCACATAATAAATCTAAAATGTATTGTAGGAATGGATGCTGGGTCAATGTGTGATGCTCTCTTTTCTGAATGGCCAAATAATGTTCCACAGAAGACTAATACTCCACGTACATTATGGATGGGTTACTAAACTGTATAAGTTGGCTAATATTTAACCATTTTAATATAAGTATGACACTTTCATGTTGCCCATCTACTATTTATAAAGAATCGCCCTCTTCTCATAACCAATGAGTAGAAATCTTAAAGCAGATTTGAAAGCATACAGCAAAACCTGAAATTTACATATCTTGGACCCTACAGCTTCCTAAATTTAGAGAGAGAGAGAGAGAGGGTATTGGCTATTGCGATGTTGGTAACAGTAAAAATTAGAGGCTATCCAAGCTCCCACTTAACTATTTTTATATTAGAATATTACCAAGGCATTAAAACAATGTCACACATTTGTGTTTATTGGTATATGATGATGTTTAAGGTTTATTTTTAAAGGAAGAAGAGATTTCAGTTTTAGAATGTGTAATATTAAAATCTTAGAGAAAAATGTAATTCTGTGTGTTCTGAGTACATAATAATAAGTTTCATTACGACATATAACAAATTTTTATATGTGAATATATCTGTATAAAATATATTAGTATAGTCTACATAAGTACAACAGTGGAGATTTCATCTGGATATAGGAAGGTTGGTTTATATGGGGAATTGTGCTTAAATTGTCCTTCAAATGTGGTGTTCTGTTATATAATAGAAATTTTTTCTTGTTTGTAATTTCCAGGCCAGAACATTCGGGGCAATGGGAAATGGAAACATGTTTGTTTATTTGTCTTAATTCTGGGCTAATGATTCTGCGAATTTAACATTTAAGAAATTTCCAGGTTGACTTTGTAACCTTGGATGGAATTTTATGTTGTTCTGATGGCTAACATGCACGTGAACACCACACCTGCCTTTCCGCTAAGCTCTCAGCATCCCTCCGCATGTGCCCCACCTCTTCCATTACTGAGTCTCGGCTAAGTGGCTGCAGCCATGGCTCTATGTACTCATTAGACTCCTCATAACGTCCGCCTTTGTGATGATGAGAAGACCGAGCCTCCCAGAGGACAAGCAGCTACCAGGTCCTATTGGTAGTGAACACAAACTTAAACCGACATGATTTTTCTTGAACCAGGGATCTTCTTTGCATCACAATATCCTTCCTATTGAATTCCCCCATTTCCGATCCCCCCCATCCGATCCCTTTCCAAACATCAGCCAGATGCAAAGACATATACAGCAGTGTTGCCTTTAAAAACAGGCTTGGGAGAGGGTTGAAGGAGAGAGGAGAGGCAGGGAGGGGAGCAGAGAAAAATGTAGAGCTCAAGAAAAATCAATAAAAAATGGTTCAATACTAAATAAATAAATAAATAAAAGCAGGCTATGGTATCAAAGCTCCCTCTGCAGATGGCTTAGATCCATCACGTATTCATTCTGCCATTAGGGAAAGCCACCTGTCTCTTCCATGCCTCAGTTTTGCCATCTGTAAAATGAGGAAAGTGATAATCAGACAGCCCTGCCCCATGGACTTGGATGAGGACTCATTGAGACAGTTCTGATGAGGTTGCTGTGTCTGGCTCACTGAGAGATGGATAAGGTGAACCACTGTTGACTTCCTCACTGTCATGATCCACACAGGTGAGGACAAAGAAATTAGGTTCGCGTAGATGATAAAAGATAGAGCTGCTGTTTTTAATCCTCTCATTCAGCAGAGGACATATCGGAGTGAGGAACAGTGAGCGGGATAGCACCATGCTCGCCCTAGGGCTACTCGAAGTAGTGAAAGGGACGAAACCACCCCTAATCCAACCCAGTCCCAACCCACAAATGTCAACAGATATTTAATAGCAGGAAAGGTGCCGATGAACATGTCACACGCTCCTTTGAAAATAAATGAAGCCACATAGGGACTCTAAAGTGAAAAATAGGACCTGGGCTGTTTATGGATCTCCTCTGGCTCCAGTTTATGGTATTAAAAAGCGCTGCAACAGGAAGAGGCACGGTGGGAGGAGCCTTGGGAAGGGTGTGAGAGGTCATCTAACAGCGCCTAGTGAGGCAAGCCCCAGCCCCAGCCGCTGCCCCCGCCCCCACCCCAGCCCCAGCCCCAGCTGCTAGTTCTTATAAGCAGGGCTAATAAAAAGTTGTGGTTTTATTCTTTTTGAAAGTTGCAGCTCAGAGATATGTACCAAGGCTACTTCGTTCGTTTCCTTGCTTCTCCGTAGGACAGAGAAGGGGCTCTGATTTTCCTGGTTTGGCTTGTACTTGGCAGCTTCTCAGATAGGATGAAGGTAGTGGTCAGATCCCCCAGAGGGTTTGATGCTTGTTTCTCGGAAGCCATGTGAGAGGTACCCCAGGGAAGGAGAGCACTGTGCCTACCTATAAAGTATGTAGTGATTCTAGTGGACTGATCTTGTTTATTGTTTCTCCTCTCTCCTAGGAGAACTCATTTTGCAGGGAGAATTGATTGTAGACCTTAATACATAAAATATCCAAAAAAAAAAAAGCCACGAGTTGAAGCAAGAGTGCCACCTGCTTCAATTGTTCCTTCTCCCAGCGGTTGTTCTCATGTTCTCATGATCCTTTACAGAACTAAGTGCCCTGTAGTATATCACTTGAAAATGTGTTGTTCTTTTGGTTCACTTCATTTTCATGAGTCTGTGTAGGGATGGGTGGGTGCTTAAGTATGTGCACATGTAAGCACATGCATGTGGAGGCCCAAGGTTATGTCAGGAATCACCCTCGATAGCTCTTCCACCTTATTCAATGAGGCAGGGTCCCTTCATGAAACCTAGAGCTTTCAGATATGGCTAGTCTTGCTCTCCACCTTGCTCTGGGTGAACCCCTGCCCTAGCCTTCTGACACTGGAATTACAGGCTGGCCCTCCAGTCCACTCAGCATTTGCATAGATTCTGGGGAGCCAATCTCAAGACTTCGTGCTTGCAAGAAAAGTGCTTTGTTCACTGAACCATCTACCCAGCCCCAAAATATATTATTATGTCATCTACCTTGAGAATTAATGCCTTGACATTCTAGGTCAGTCTGCCATACTCTAAAATCTGAGAGCCAGTGCCATACCTCAGAGCTTTCATTTCATACACAAACCCAATACTATTCATGAGAAGTCAGTTGCCAGAGCCATAAGAGAGGGTATCTGTCTCTGGTCACATAGCTAGTTAGTGATAGGGCCAAGGCCAGTATATCTGGCTCCTGTCTTCCACCATATTTCTCAGACAGGCTCCAGAGTTGTGAATATCTGTATGGCAGGCTAATATCAGTAGAAGGAAGAGTGAGAAATGAGGAGTCTCCTTCATAGTTCAGAATACAGAAGAGAAAGCACAAGGAATGAGACTCAGGTCAGCATCATTGGACCAGAAGGTAGGAACTAACCATTTTATTCAGGGTACCATCCCCAGATATGGATTAACTTTCACCATTTTTAGCTTGTGCGTTCCATCAATGGAAACGTCCAAGAGAGTGTCTGCTTGGATCAGCCTAGACAAGGAGCCCTTCTTGGCCAGGGACCACAGGGAACCTTGAACCAACAGTCCCATAAGAACTCATGCGATGAGTGTGGGATATCGGAGGTGATGCTATTCGCATCAAATGGTATAAGGCTGCACGCTGTAGCCTTTCCACCATTCCTGCAGCTTTTCTGTTAGGGTCAATGCTTCACGGAAACTAATTCAATTGAAATGAAGGGGTTAAGGTAAATTCTGTGGCTTAACTATCAGCCAAATGACATTTTAACAGCCTTTTTAGCATAGCCTGGCTGGGCTTAGACCTTCCTTGTGAAATGCCTTAATCCTTGGCCTCTAAATAGAGAGTTATTTTCAATTTCTTCAGTTCCTAATGTTTTAAATGGAAGTACTGTTCCCCTCAGAGCATCCAGTGGCTGGCTGGCGATCTTTATTGATATATATATGAATTACCCCAATCCTCTCTGCTGCCTACAGATCCAATCATATTGAACTAATGTGCATATAAATAAAAACCTGGAAGTGTGGTTTATGGCAATAAGTAGTGCAGTTGAAGTTTATACCATTCTTCAAAGACACCTTGATACATTGCTGATAATTTTCATAATGTGTTTAAAGAAGCAGTGTGTCAACTTGGGGCCAAGCAATCTGGATACTGAATGGGCAGTCTGATTCGTAAGATTCTGGTTGACCAAGAATCTGTCCTACCAGAAGGATGCCCATCCCAGGGTATACAGCGCTAACTAGGTAAGCATCTTTTCCCAAAGTTACCATGCTGTAAAGAGAGGGGCTAAAAAAATGTTCAGGAGCTTTCTGTGATTCGTGTCCTGTGGTCAGTGCTGATGGCAGCCTGGCTCCAAGGGAGTCACAGGAGGTTTGAAACAGGCTAGTTATGCTCGCTCTTCATTCTTGGTTAAAATAAGTCTTTTGCCATGCAATTATGGTTTGGATAGAGAGCGGCCCCCAGAAGGCTTGGTTCCCAGGTGGTGGATTTAATCATTGAGAGGCAATTGGATCTTGAGCTCCAGACGCAATCAATGGATTAATCCATTGATGGACTCATTACTGGAAGATGGGACTTGGTCAGAGGAAGTAGGTCACTGGGGGCATGCCTCTGTGGGATATATCTTGTCCCCGGCCATTTGTGTCTCATTGTGCTTCCTGTCACCATGAGGTGAGGAGCTCTGTTCTCACAAGTCCCTTATCACCACGACATTCTGATTTACCATAGTCCTGTAGCAAAGGAGTAAGCCCACCATTTCAGAAGCTTCTGAAATGACGAGCCCTGATTGATCATGGGCTTATTGATTTTCTCATGTATTTGTCACCATGAAAGAAAGATGCATATCTGCAAGGTATCTCACCCTGGATTGACGCAGCTCTTCCGAGAAATAATTGTCCATTTGAACTGCCCACATCTGCCTATCTCCAACCTACCCTGTGCACTGCAGTTAGATTCCTCCTTTCTCTTAGGAAGTTAACCTGGATGGGGCTGTTTTGTGTGATCTCCCTTTAAATGACAACTCAACCAGCAAGTCTTGTAAGCCAAGCTCATTGCTTTAGTCTCATTTAATTGTAGCCTATTCATATTGCATATTCTCACCATTCAGACCTTTAACATTTTAAAATTGCATGTATTTATTTGTGTGCATGCCTGTGTGAATGTGTGCATGCATGCACACCAAGGTGTGCATACCACAGTATACATGGAAGTCAGAGGATAATCCACAGGGAAATTTTTACTTCTTATTCCATGTGAGTCCTGGGGATCAAGCCCAGGTTATCAGGCTTGGTGACAAATACTTTTATACACTGAGCCATGTGAATAATTTTCTGTTCTTTCATTTTTCTTATGAATATTGCTTTCTGTGCCTGGTAGACAATTTGTGTAACATAACATTGATTCTCTACTTGTTAGGTTATTATCTTTAAAATATTTTTATTTCTATGTGTGTGTATGTGTACCTATGGAGTGCACGCTGTGTGTGTGTGTGTGTGCGTGCACACACCTATGGACATCTACCTACCTATGTAGGCCAGAAAAAAGTGTTGGGTCATCTGGAACTGGGGTTACTAGTGATTATGGGTTGCTGAGTATGGGTTCTGGGAGCTGAATCTGGGGCCCATGGAAGAGTAGCAAGCTCTCTTAAGCACCGAGTCATCTCACAGCCCCATAGATTATTACCTTTCCTGTGTTCTTTATTCTAGCTACAAAATTGCCCAGTACATTTGCCCTTGTTCCCAGCTTTCCCTGATTCCAAAATGAAATCCATGTCATTTCTGAGTCCTGGCCAGGTCCGAGCTGAAGTTCAGCCTCTTTGGTTATACTCATTCACCTTCTGATTGGAAACTATCTCCCACCACTCCCTTACTGAATCTATCATATTTACCTAGTGGCATATTGAGTCATTTAATTCTCCTCTTCCCAGAGGAAAAGTGCCTTGAACAATTTCTTCTTCAGCTTCTGCAAACTCCCTCTTTGCATGTTTATAATAGGTACTCAAAGTTCATCTGTTGCATGTATGAATGAGTGTATAACACATGACCACAGTAAGGGTTGCTTGCTGTGCTCAGGATCCAGAGATAGACTTCAGACTGTAGATACTGAAAAGCCTAAGAGTACAGGCATGCTTGAGGACTTGGCGGAAGGGCATGGATCTCAGAGATAGGGGATGGTGTGAAACCATGTAGGGGTTGGTGGGCATTCTTTTTGTTCTTATAAATTTGCCCAGGGAAATTTCTGGAGATGTTCTCAGAGAAGGAGCAGAATAATATAATGGTCAAAACTCCCTCTATATCTTATTTTTTGAGACAAGGTCTCTCACTGGGACCTGAGTGAGTTCCAGGGTCATCCCTTCTCCGTCCCCCAGTGCTGAAGCTACAGTTGCACACCATCTGGCTTTTGATGTGGATCTTGGAGACTGAACTTAGTAAGGTGGTCCCTCATTCAATGAGCCATTTACCCAGAAGTCAACCCCCTTCCCTGTGTGTAAATTAATGGGGCATGTAGTCAAAGTTTTCCAACTATTGCTTTGATGATTTAAACTTTGTTATGGAGTCAAAGGCTGTTATCAGTTTCTTCTGTTGTTTAGTAACATAAGATCTACAGAAGACCATTATTGTTTGTCATCTTAGGATCCTAACTGAAATTTAGTGTATCATGGCAGCGTTCACAGGCATGCAGGAATGGCAGTTGGCTTGTGATCACCATCCTTCCACCATAGCAGACATTGCTAATGGATCACAGGTCTTTGTTCCTTCTCGACCTAGACTAGCTCGCAGAATTAGGTCAAGTACAATTTTTTCCTGGGGAAAGTTGTGATCCATGAAAAAGCATTCTTTGCAAGGCTGCTAATGTACAGAAGTGATGCCTTGGACCTCCCCAGCAGCAGGAGAGAGCCAGATGAGACTTGAAGAGCTTCTCCCACTTAGGATCCCAGTGGGATATTATCAAGGAGGCCCTTGCAAAGTTTCCTCCTGGGAGTTTGGGGGCTATGGCAACAACAGCGAGGATAATGCATCACATTCTGAGCAGGGCTTTTCACTTGGCAAAGCACTTTCATGCTCATGTTCCAACTTCATCTTCATAGCAGCCCTGCCTGGCAAAGCAGAGCAGGCATTAGAATCAGAAAAATGGCAATTTATTTTGGAAAATGATAAGAACCCTAGAGACTCTGTCCAACCTCCTCATTTTATACACAAAGGAGCTGGAAGCCTGTGAGGGGAACTTGTTCCAGGTAGGATACTGGAAGCTCAGGAAGTCATATGCAATTCTCTGGTATCATTCAATGTGCCTAGTACGTGCTTGATAAAGACTAGGTGCAAAAGGAGTTGAATGCATGCATGCATGCATGCATGCATGAATGTAATCTCCTATCAGCCAAACCAGGACAATCAGAAGGTTTCTTTTTGTGAGGGGTATAAAACATTCCTGTTTAAGCTTCTTGTAGCTCTTTGGTAGATATTATTAATACTTATATTTATTCTTTGAAAATTTTATACATATATTCAATATATCTTGTTCATATTAATCCTCACTTTTCCCTGCCATATTTTTAAACAACCCATTGAATTCAGTTATTGCTATCCAAATGCTCATGGATGAGGGAAGCTTCTCTGCGAGGGTCTTCATCTCATTCTCAGAACTGGAGCCCTAGTGATTAAGCATTTCCTAATGGCTGTCTCTCATAATACTGTCACGTTAGCCCTTTAGTTTCTATCCAGAATCTGAAGGGAATATATTCAACCCACAGTATTGTGGGCACAGTCTTGCAGGAGCCAGCTGATTGGAGGCCAGAGGTTAAATCTGGGAATACCAACACAGAGATAGCAAAATTGGTGAGTGGATTAAGGCCTGACTATAGATAGCTTTGTACTGGGTTTAGGATGACTCCACAGTTTCTTTTCATATTCCTTCCATGAAGAGGTGGAGCTTAGGGACTGGGGATGTAGTCTAGATGAGGGAGTACTTGCTTAGCATACATGAGGCCCTGTGTTTGATTCCTAGAACATTCATATACAAATCAGGTGTAGTTACACATGCTTATATTCTCAATTCTCAGGAGGTAGAGGCAGGAGGATCAGAAGTTCAAGATTACCCTTGGCTAGGTAGCTAGTTGGAGGCTGGCCTGGGATCCATGAGAACTCACCTTAAAAATAAAGACGTAAAGCTTGTATTCCTTTTCTTGATAACTAATGATTGACTTCTGATAGAATATAACACAATGATACCCATAACTTTCAAAATGAGGAAGTGCTCTTGTCTAAAGCATTGGGGCCCCTCTCTCATCTTCATTCTCTTTATCCCTTTCTTTCCTTCCCTGTCCTGAGAAACCTAAAGCCCACAGAGAGACCAACATGGTGAGAACCTAGCAGCTGAGTGGGAAAGTCACTTTGGGAATAGAAGCTCCAGCTTCAATCAGGACTTCAGATGACAGACTTAGCCCACCCAGGCTACTCAGCACTCTGTCTCTACCTTGCTTTATGCTTTTCACGACTTCCTGGCTACTTACTGAGGAGTATTAATGGGGAACACTAGCACCATGCCTAAATGTAGAGTACTAGACTGATACATGTGTCCTACATTGAACTGTAGTATTAGTTGCTCCTGAAGGGTTTGAGCTGGTGAAGAGTTAGCACTATTTTAGGGAGATAATGTATCTGATGAGTAAGATAAATGTGGGCTGTGGCTTCATAGTTGCGGAGGGAGGGGGTGTCATATAATGGTTCCAGCATATAATGGTTTGGTTGGGATAAAGAATAGAGCAAATGTGAGGTCCATGAGAGCTGGGATTTTGCTTGTCTTTCTTTACCACTAACACCTTGGAGACTTCCATGGTGCCTGGCATACAGCAGGTGGTCAATGACATTAATCGAATGAATGACAATGGACGAGTCAATATAAAGATAGACATGTGGCACCCCAGAAAACTTCTGTTTCTACTTTTGCTAAGGAAAGAAACCCTTTTAGAGATGGCGCTCATCATGATTTCAGTTACCCTAAAAATCTATTTTCCGTTTCTGTGATATTGATGGGGAGCAGCCTGTTTTCAAAGCCTCGCCTCCCTCAAAAGCAGACTTTAAAATTCCTTTTCTTGTTCAGATCATTCATGTCACAAGTATTTATTGAGCATCTATAATATACTCAGCATCATGACGGGCCCTGGGGGGCCGAAGACGAGGGAGGGGAAGAGCCCTGCGGTGCCCCGCTTGCTCGGTACCTCTTCCTCTGCTTTCATCTCTGGGTATCTCACAAGTTTACTTTTGAAATAAAGATTCATTTTCATAGTGGAATTCTTCAGTGGGGAGCGAGGAGATGAATCCCGGCTTTTAGGAGCTGATTTTAGAACTTGTGGAAGACTTCGATGTTCCTGCTCACCCTTGCTGATAGGCTCCATTAATATTCAAAAGCTGTCACTCGGGTTTTTGTCTTTGTTCTTTCATAGACTAGACTGCTGGCTGAGGGAACCTGGTTTGTCTGGGTTAGTCTCCTCACACTGCGTGTGTGGGAGGTGGGTAGGACAAAAGAAGCTGTGGCTCAAGGTTGCTAGGATTCTTTTCCTCTAAATGTTGGGAATTTCGGCGTATTTTTCTTTGTATCACGCTTTAACCTTTGTCTTTGTTGTTGTAAATCAACTTTGTTGTGGATAGGAGAAATCTCAGATCTGGGCAAGGCCTGTCATTAGTGGACAGTTTCGGAGATCACTGTGTGTGTTTCTGGAAGGCTAAAGAAAAGCTTGAACATTGGCAGTTGTTTAATGAAGATCAAGTCCTAGTAGATTGACAGGCATGTTGTCTTAGAATAACGGGTATGTACTCAGGCTGTTCGATTACTGATGAGTCTTCATGAGGCAGGGTCTGGGGACACACACTATGACATGGTGCATACTGCAGTCACTGTGGAAAGGTTGGGCCTCAGCTTAGGCATTCTGGGTAGGGAGCTAAATACAGGCCAGCAAATGTTGGTTCTCTCGATCTTGCTTTCTTCCCTCCTTCAATGCTTTCTTCTCAAGTGTCTCTGTTTCTCTTTCACTTCTCCCTCCTTCTCCCCTCTCTTTCCTGATGGGAAGGGTACCCCACCCTATGCCTACCAAAGCAGCTGCCATTCTTCTCTGCTAGTCTTGTGCTGCTCAAGGCTGTCTCATGGTGGATGGCAACGAGTGGCTTTATAGCCTTCCTGGTTCGATTTTTGCCTCTGATTCCTCTGGCTGTCTTGGCCTGATGGAAGAGGCACTAAAGAGGTCATAAGGACACACTCAAATACACGTGGATCAGAGGACTCCAGACAAGGAGGATGTACAAACACGTGACCCTCCATGCATGACTCCCCAACTGCCCAGAGTGTGCCCTTTGGTTCTTGTCATCAGAGTCAGAATAACTAAAAAACTTAAAAGAAAGAAAAACAATCCAGAAATATTCACACAGTGAACTCTAAAAGTCGAGACATCCTTCATGTGAATTTGTCTTCCATGTAAACCAAGGAGACACATGCAAACTGCTAGCTCTGGGAGAGGCAGACACAACCCATTATCATAACACCAACTCGTTTTATCCCCCGCCCCCAATAACCACATTTCACTCTTAAATATTTAGTTTTCTTTTATTGCACCTCTTAAGTTACTGTCTTGGTTTTGGGTAGAGAGTGAGACATTCTTTTCTCTATTCCTGATGGTATTCATCTGTCTGCCTGAAGTGATTTTTCCTTCTCTTTTCTTTTCTTTTCCTTTTTTTTGTAATTTGCCACCATTTGGGCTGGTGGGTGTAGGGTGTGCTTGTGAGTGTGTGTGTGTGTGTGTGTGCGCGCGCGCGCACGTTCATGTGCATGCCTGTTCTAACCTCGAAGCACACTGAATGTCTCAGCTTGTGCGTTAGACAGGAGACTGATAGGATAATGATGATGGAATGTTAAATGCTATCTATGTAAATCAGTTCCATCAATGGGTACAAGATTCAGCTACTTTAGGTCTATTTTTTTTTTGACATACGTTTTCATTTTTTTAAGGGGAATGATCTTGGATTGTTACTAACGTACTTTAGGAGAATCTGCATTAGCAGACACATTACTATTTTGCATAAAGTCATATTAAATTTTGGTATGATGTACAACATCATTTTCTTCCCGAATGCTGCTTTTAACCCCCACACAAGCTCTTTTGTGTCTTTCTTTTGTTAGGGACCAGCTTTTGATAGGAAGGAATGAAGATGTTTCCAGTGACCTCGTTTGACAGGGGAAGGGACATTTTCACTGCTGATTTGAGCTCTGGTGTTATGTGGGTAGAGCCTAAGAATACAAATGTTTTCGGGTCATCATCTGATGAGAGTTGCACTTGTAATAGGATGGTATTTCTTCAAGGATGGGTCTGTTCGCAAGGGTCAAGAGATGGTAAAGGTTATGGAAGAGAGGGATAGAGATGGGACAGAGGAGAGAATGAACTTGAAAAGACCATGGCAGAAACTAGAAGACATGTTCTAGAGAAAGGGTGAGAGAGGGAGACTGATAATCCCTGCACTATGGTTGTAACTGCGAGGAACTAACTTGCCTCTGGTTTTCAGCTAGAATACACAGAACAGAGAAGGACTGAAGACTGGCAATGATTCTTGACCTTAAGGGACATCAACTTCTGTCTCATCACCTCATTTTCCCATATCACCCTTACTCTGCTCTTCCTTTGTATCTTTTTGTATTTCTCCCCCTTTTCTTTTTTACTCTCCCATCCCTTTAACCTCCTCTACCTTTCTTTCTCCCCATACCTTCTCCTTTTATGTATCTCCCCCAGTATTCCTTCTTCCTGCCTCACTCCTGTACCATGTACTGCAAACACTCTGTCTATCTTCCTGCCTTCCCTTCTGTTTCACTGATTCTCCTCCGTCTGCTTTCTTCTCCCTTGTGCTTCCCCTTTCTTCATGACCCCTCTCCTAATTTCTTTCTGGACCTCTTCTCCAACTCTTCTTCCCTCTGCTCCATCTCTCCATTTCTATCTCTTTCCTCTCTATCTTTTTTTTGGGGGGTTTTCGAGACAGGGTTTCTCTGTAGCTTTGGAGCCTGTCCTAGAACTAGCTCTTGTAGATCAGGCTGGCCTCAAACCCAGAAAGATCCTCCTGTCTGAGCTACATATTCATTCATTCATTGCATTTGACTGACTATGCCACTAAAAATAGAGATTGTCTCCAACACTTGGATCCAGTATATGTGCTCATTACTATTACCCAGTGGTAACAGGGGTCAGGACAAAGTGTTGTGGTAAGCATCCAGCCTCACCAAAGCAATCGAGGAAAGGAGGGGTTTTGTTGGGTGTTTTCAACAGAAGCAGCAGCATCAGGAAATAGTTTCTGGGGAGGCAGAAGGAGCAGGTGTCTAGTACAGTCCCCAAGACCAGAGGATAAGAACTTTTTTCCATGTCACTACCTTGCTCTGGCCATGTGATATATATTGTCACGGCATGTGAAAGACCCATGTCTTTTTGCCAAATGTAGCTGGCTCAGCCCTTCTGGTCTTGGAGTTCCTTCTAGCTGGTTGGAAAAGACCCATTGAGCATATTCTTTCTCCCCGATCCTTTCCCAGCCCTTCCCACACAACTTCATCTTCTTTCCCCTCTCTTCTTAAAAAGAGAAAGAATCATAAAAAATAAAACTAATGAAAATCAAATCAAAACAAAACAACTCAAACAATAAAATACCCAAATAAAAAGTACAGAGTGTGTTAGCCAGCTACTCCTGGGGCTGAGGCCTGCCCTGGGTGGCTGGTACACCAATCATCACTCTGTTATAGAAAACTGATTTTTTCCCCTTTCTTAACAGGTATCAGTTGAAAATAGATATTTGGTCAGGGGTGGGACTTTGTGTCCACGTCCCCTCTCAGTGCTGGGATTTGGGAAAAGATCGCTTTTTAATGATTGACCATCCTTTCTGGTCACTTCTGTCTTCACCATGTTATGACGTTCATGTACACAGTGAGTGCACGTATCACACGGGCAGCTGTGCCTCCGCAGAGCTCAGTCCCCCGCTGTAGTCACCTTCTCCTTCTAGCCGCGCCATCTCCAGCCTGCTGTCCAGGATTCTTGGTTCTACAGACGCTGTCAGCCAAATCCTATTTCTCCATTGTTTAACATGACATGGATAGACACATTTCAAAAAGAAGAAGAAGAAGAAGATAAATAAATAATTGATAATTGATCACAAGAAGAGGGAGAGCGGCTGAGGAATGTAGCCTAGAGTGTAAAAATATCCCGGAGTTCCATCCCCAGTATCTCATAAACCACCACCCATGGTTGATTTCCTAGGACCTGGGAAAGAGACAAGACGATTGGAAGTTGAGGTTTATTCCAGCTACATGATGAGTTTTAGAACAGACTGGACTACAGAATGTCATTCTATTTAGAAAGAGGAGGAGGGGAGGGAGGGGAGAGAGAGACAGAGAGAGGAGGGAGGGAGTTAGGGACACAGTGCTGTAATGGGCAGCTTAGGGAACTGGGCATAGGGACACTTCTCTTCACGGTGCATGGGTGATTTGGGGTGATCAACAGATTAGAAATGTTTCTTCTCTAAGGTGGAAAAGAACAGAACTGTGGAGCCAAGACAGTGGAATGCAGCAATTTGTCTTCTTTACACTAGCTTGGAGATAATTGTCCCTTGCTCTTTTTTAGCATGCCAAGGTCTGAGAGCACGTTGGGGGATTTGCTGGATTGGGGATAGTTTAACTTAAGAGAGCCATCTTTGAAGGAGAGGTGAGGCTTGGTAAGTTTCCCCTTACCCAACAGTGCCAGGGCTGTGGATGCCATGCACTTGTGGAGAGACAGGCTAAGGTTTCTTCTGGGCAGCTTGTGGAGGATGGCACGGGGCTAGAGGGGAAACAGGGCCCGCAGGTGCTGCAGAGAACTCTGTCTCCTCCACCAGGCTGTTACAGCGAGCTTTGGCTGAGCCTGTGACTTGAGCTGCCCATTTTGGATTTGGCTGGTGACTCCTCTGGGCAGGCATTGTGCCTCTGCCTGTTTGTGTTAGAATGAAGCACAGGGTCTCAGCAGTCAGCCAGGTGCCAACCATGTAATCCGACGCCATATGTTCCCAAGTCAGGAGAGAAGAGAGCAGTTTTTTTTTAAAATGTGTGTGTGTGACTTTGGAAGTAGGTCAATTACATTCGTCTACATTTTTCTATCCTAGCGGGTCACAGGTGCAAAATGGTTTCTGACCTATTTAGGGGGTCACTTATAGCCAAAATGACTAAGTATGAATTTCCCATCATGTGATGCGGCACAGAACATATTCCTAGAATACTTTTTACCTACAACTCAAAAAAGATCTTCCGGAGACTGGTCCTCACTGGCAAAACGAATTTAAAGTGTTTTTTCTGAGGGGAAATTGGTGATGCTCATTTTGTCAGTGTCTTCCTCTGCCCAGATGTTGGTTTGTCGGTGCTCCATCCATAGTGATGGATTGAGCCAGCTGTGCCATTTCATGGCTGCGTTTTGTTCTTCTAGTTCAGAAAGGACATGCAAACCTTTGCCTAAAAAAGCAGGATCTATCGGACTTGAGGCGTTTAGGCAATGCGAGCAGATGGCAGTCTTTCAGATGATTGACAGGACCTGAGAGTTTGCTCAGAACCAAGATAGTCTGAGATACCTACAAGCTATATTGTACTCTCTGAGCAGCTCCTTCTATCTAAACTCTTACTCTCTGCCACACAATTAGGCGGTCAGTTGAGCTCACTATCTTGTTGTCGCCCCTGGAAGCTGACCAGCGCTGGTTACAGCCCCACCCCACAACCCCTATCCCACCCTGGTATTCTCTTGAGTTTGGTTAGTAAGGAGATTGGCAGGGGGAGGGGGGATAATAAAAAGGAGATGAACTTGAACTAGATTAAGCCGTTTGGTATATAAATCCATTCCGTGTGGTCAACAGCTATGCTCTCTGAGAAAGCTGCTAAGCAGCCCTGATTCTCAAAACCTTATGGGCACAATCTAAAAAGGGTCTGTCTGCTTCTTGGGTAAATAGTGAGGAAAATGAAATTAAATAATACATACAAAAACACTTATCAGAATTATGCATTGTAGAATTATAACTTTTCTTTGTCCTCTGTGTCTTGTCAGTACTCTGCTATTGGGGGGGTGCAGTAGGGATCTACACACCACTGTCACCTTAGTTTATCTGGGAGGTCACCTGAATGTTGCAGATTCCTTACCATAGCTACTGTTGTCTTTTTATTTGGAAGAGTATGCTTTTTTCCTCAGGAAGAACAGGACAGGAACATCCAGATCTCCATTGATTTCTCTAATTAAAAAAAAAAAAACAAATTACTTCAGTTCTCATGAAAATTTGAATTTTGTCAAGTGCCTTCTTAGTATACATCGCTCATATGATTTCATTCTTTGGTTTATTGGGGTGGGAAATTGCATGCATGGATTTCCTGGTGTTGAATTGGCCTTGCGGGTATGGTGTGTTACTTTCATTAGCCGTTTGGTTTTCTTTGTGGATGTTCAATGCTGCATCTGTGTTTACAGATGAGATAGATGTGTAGCTTGTGACGTAATCTTTACCAGACACAGACCCTTATCTGTGGGCTTGTGAAAAGGGAAGGCTCTCACCTTTGATTTGTGCAGTTTAACTAGTTGGAGGATTATTTGGTATTGCATATGAATTACTTTTTTGCATTTTTTGTTTGTTTGCTGGCATTGGTACTTTTCTCTCTCTTCTAGAAAATCGGTCTATCTCAATGTTTGCTCACCGGCATCAGTTTGATGACTTATATTCTCTTGAAATTATTTATTCAGATTTGAAAATTTTTTCCACCAGATTATCCCATTGGTGTTTTCTAATGAATCTGTTGGTGTTCAGTTTTAGTGGTACTTTGACAATTGCCACTTTTTTCTTTATGTATTTGCATTTTTTCCTAGACGAGGTAAACTAGTTGGTCTGTCTGTTTTGTAGAATTTTTGAAAAGCCTTTTGTTTACTTGTTCATTAGTTCATATTGCCAACTTCTATGTATTTTTGTACAAATGATTACTTTGAATGCTTTTATTCTATTATTTTTTATTGATTTGTTTTAAAAGTATATTGTTATATGTAAACAATAGCATTTGTGTACTTATTTCTTAGTAGCTGTAGCTATTATTTTTGTTAATTTTACACGCTGGTTGAAACTTTTACAAGATTAAAGATAAAAATTTAAAAAACTCAACACTCACATCTTATTGTTGATTATAAAGAATTTGCTTTGGTGTTTAACTAGTTCACAGGATTCTTAATTTAGGAGTTAGAAATGTTCTCTTTTAAAAAGTAAATTTTCCACACTTTCTTCATCCATTCTTCCATTGAAGGGCATCTAGGTTGTTTCCAGGTTCTGGCTATTACAAACAATGCTGCTATGAACATAGTTGAACAAATGCTTTTGTAGTATGATAGGGCATCTCTTGGGTATATTCCCAAGAGTGGTATTGCTACGTCCTGGGGTAGGTTGGTCCTGAATTTCCTGAGAAATCGCCACACTAATTTCCAAAGTGGTTGCACAAGTTTGCATTCCCACCAGCGATGGATGAGTGTACCCCTTACTCCACAACCTCTCCAGCAAAGGCTATCATTGGTGTTTTTGATTTTAGCCATTCTGACAGGTGTAAGATGGTATCCCAAAGTTGTTTTGATTTGCATTTCCCTGATTGCTAAGGAGGTTGAGCATGACCTTAAGTGTCTTTTGGCCATTTGAACTTCTGTTGAGAATTCTCTGTTCAGTTCAGTGCCCCATTTTTTAATTGGGTTAGTTAGCATTTTAAAGTCTAGTTTCTTGAGTTCTTTATATATTTTGGAGATCAGACCTTTGTCTGTTGCAGGGTTGGTGAAGATCTTCTCCCAGTCAGTAGGTTGCCTTTTTGTCTTAGTGACAGTGTCCTTTGCTTTACAGAAGCTTCTCAGTTTCAGGAGGTCCCATTTATTCATTGTTGCCCTTAATGTCTGTGCTGCTGGGGTTATATGTAGGAAGTGATCTCCTGTGCCCATATGTTGTAGAGTACTGCCCACTTTCTCTTCTATCAGGTTCAGTGTGTTCAGACTGATATTGAGGTCTTTGATCCATTTGGACTTGAGTTTTGTGCATGGCGATAGATATGGATCTATTTTCATTCTTCTACAGGTTGACATCCAGTTATGCCAGCACCATTTGTTGAAGATGCTTTCTTTCTTCCATTGTATACTTTTAGCTCCTTTATCGAAAATCAGGTGTTCATAGGATTGAGGGTTAAAATCTGGGTCTTCTATTCGATTCCATTGGTTGACTTCTCTGTTTTTATGCCAATACCGGGGGAGAGGAGTTGGAGGAGGGGAGGGAAATGGGAGGCAGGGAGGAGGCGGAAATATTTTCAATAAAAAAAAATCACAAAAAAAATAAAAAGTAAATTTTCTTTTAGTTAGAGGTGATTTTACATTATGTGAAATGCTTTTTGACAGTGTTCTTGGTATTCGTATTTTCTCCCTTGTCTTACTACTAGAATGAATGTTATTAATGGATTTTTATAACATTAAAATATTTGTTAATTCTTGGGATGAGTCAATTTGCTTATTGTACTTCTACATTCTCGTTTTTATCATTTTGTTGAAAGTTTTTATATTAATATATCAAAACAGGTTTTTTGTATATAATTTTCACTTTTGTATTTTAGTATCAAAATTTTAATTCTTAGTGGATTTCAGTTAGATTTTTCATAGTACTATGCCACAGATTAAAATCCCAAATGTTTCCTTTATGTAAACAACTAACATTTACTTTGTTTTTAGTTTTTATCACCACGATGAGTATTCTCGCTAACCTATCCTGTTTCTTAGATATCAGATCATTTAACATTTACTAATAGGATCTCTCTGACATCTCAAATATAGGAAATCCTTCTATTATATTTCTGCACAGTGTGTTTTAATGCCTAGAGCTTACATTTTGCATTTATTTGAATGATGTTAGTCATGCCTATGATACATGGTAAGTACCATAAAGCCAGGGATCATTCTGGTATTGCTCACTACTAAATCAAGGGTTTTCAGAGCACCAACTAGTGTTTCTCCAAATCCTATCTCACTGATAAAGGAGCAGGCTTATTGCAGAAAAAAGGTTTTTATCTAGTTGAATGCTTGTGTATGCTGAGATTCAAATTCATTAGTTAGAAATGGGCCTGAATTGAATCCTTTTCATACTTTGGAATGAAAAATTGTGGAAGTTAAAATGGTAGAGGAGGGGAAAATGCACACGGGTTAGGAAGGCTGGAATCTCCAATAGGGAAGCGGAGACAGAAGCCCTGGAACTGCTCACAAGATCAAGGCACATACATTGCTTTAGAGAAACACAAAGTTATTCATGTTGTCTGCTCTTACAGCCAATCTTTTTTTTTTTTGAGTGTGGGTTTCCATTTTTCCATTGATAATATGACTGTGGAGAGGTTAAGAGTACAGTTCCTTGCATGACCCAGAAGTTGCTGGATTATCCACAGCCAGTATTATTTTCATTGACTGTAGACAAGAATGCTGCTTTCTCCTAAGGCGTTGTGACAAACTTTTGTGTGTATGTGTGCATGGTCAGACTGCTTTAGTTGTGAGTCCCCTGAGCATGGACTCTGCATCTTGAGACTCTATCAACCTTAAATTAAAAACTAATACTTTTTGCCACTATTTCCTGGTTATCACCACAACTCATATAGTGCTAATATTGTACAAACCATGTCAAGTAATCTGCAGATAATTTAAAGCCTATGAGAGGCCTGGCATGTGTCCTATGTGTTCTTTGCAAATATTGCATTATATTGTTTAATATGAGGAACTTGTGGATCCATGTCTTTCGGTGTCCACAGTGGACTTCTTACAACCACCTCATGATGGATACTGAAGGAAGGTGCCTTGCATGTGTGTATGTAAAGCTGCTACTATAATTTGGTGTGAACTCTCTCTCTTTAAAGAATGAAGATATTGAAAAGAAATAGGGCATATAATGGGGGCTCAGAGGGCCATTCCCGTGGCTGATCCATTCCATGTGTAGATGCCTGTGAAGGAGCCCTCTATGATCCCTTACACGTTTGCACATGTTAGCCAAGTAAAGAAGAGGCAGAAGGCGTTGTTAGGACCCATGGTCCTTATTACATCATGTTCTTTTGTCGAATATCAGTTACGTAAGGCTGGAGAGACTGGTTATCACCTTACCATGTTATATTTTGAGCGTGATCTGAGCTGAAATATGTGGTCAAGTCTTACTCAGTGTGAGAATGAAATGCATACCCTTAGCTCAGTTACTATTCATATCCATAGTCCACATCTTTGCTTTGTAGTGGGACCCTGGCTCAGCAAGGATGCAGGAAAAAGGGTTTCCAGTCTGCCAATTGAGTGCCTCTTCGCCTTATTCCCTCCTGGGGGGTGCCAAGGAGGGACCTTGCTTTGCATTTTTAACCAGATCGGATGTTCTGGTGTGAGGCCCTAGATCAGAAAGAAAAATTGCTATTTTGATTTCTACCCTGTTCCTTCCACGCTGTTGCTTTCTCTGTCCCTTTTGAATTTCCCTAGTTCTCCCGTGGCAGAAAATGAGTCAGAATGGCAAATGAAACATGCAGAAGACATAAATTCTGGGCATAAAAGATATATCAAATATACATCTATCAATTGGCTTTATGCTATCTGAGTTGCCCCCAGGGTATCAGTGGATCAGGTGAATGGATTTCTGCCACTGTGGGTAATTCCATAAGGTAATAGGGCGGGCCCTAATGTAGTAGAGAGCCAATATTCTCCCAGTTATATATCATGGTTTAAAAGGGGAATTTGTATATTTTGATTTTGTGAGTCAATGAAGTTGAGTCCCTAAGGCACGCTTGGAGCTCAGCTGCTCTGAGACTGTGCAGACATACTGGCTCAAGGCCAGAAGTAAAGTCTGAAAAAAAAAATACGTATCTACCTAGACTCCGGAGACTAGGCCCAGAGAGGATCAGTCCTGCGGCCCCAGAGGAAACTCGGGGTGGAGAAAATTACCATATAAATATTATACGCTCTTTTCCATTTAATTGACCAAGTTAACTATTATACCGAAAGGCAAATTTTTCTAACCAAATGGAGGTGGGGGGGGGGGATTCAAGCTGTTTGATTGACTGGTAAAATGCAACCAGAATAGTTCAGTCAATTACTTCTGCTGACTGTGATGATGTAGCTTGGTGATGATGGAGTCAGAGAAGACGGGGGTGGGGGGGAGTAGAGAAAAGAGAGCCAGAAGGAATAACGAATATCCACTGAGCTGACATTTTATTTCCCAGGCATTGGTCTGAGTGGTTTTCTCTCACCTGCCCACACGTCCTTTCCACCTCCACCAGCTAGAAACTGCCATTACTCTGTTTTATGGTTGGAGAAATTATGGCATTGAAAGGTTAAACAACTTGCCCAAGACCCACCAAATTAGTGCTTAAGGAAGTGATTTGAACCCTCTTTTAACCACTACGTCATGCCACCCTTAAATGAGAAAAGGATCTGTCCAATTTGGGGTGTCATTTTCTAGGCTCCCGGGAGTCAGATAATAAAAATTCATGGGAGTGTTACAAATGTGTGTCCAAAGCAAGATAGAACTCCTGGATCTACCAGCATGGCATCACTTCTAAAGCGTGGCTAATTGGTACGTGGTGCAGAGAAACGTGGTTTGACCTTCCTTTAGATAAAATTTTTTGTTAGCAAAATCCATATTGGGATGGGAGCCCAAATGCAGTTGTTAGATGTCTGATGAGCTGTCTTAGATTTAAGAGATTTCTGGAGTCCAAAAATAGGGACCACAGGAGGATGTTGACTTTGATTTGATTGAGGCAGAGCTGTGCTAAGCAGACCTTATCTCTGCGAGCCTGAGGTCCAGCACCTATTATGGATGCATTGATAAGAAGGATTCAGTAAATGTGTTTCTAATATCCAACCCTCTCTCCTTACCAGAACTAAGTTTTATTCTGTTACCGCTCCTCCGCGCAGACATTTGTTTTGGGGCCAGCTAACAGATAATCTTAATTCCAGATCACAGGTGGGGTGATTGGGCAAAGACATTTTAATGCCACTAGCCTGTGATTGGTTCAACAATGGCCATGAGACCTAAGAGTGGCCAATGGAGTTGAGAGGAAACGGGGGCAGGAAGGAGAACAGTTAGGACTTCAGGGGAAGTTTTTCTTAGATTTGTGAAGAAAACCCCAGAAAGAGAGCATCCTTCTTTCCCCCTGGAACTTGTTCCCGTGTGCTAGTATCTATCACAGTGCTTTGAGCTGTAAATTCCTCAAAGCTCCAATTAATATCAGCTTTGCAGGAGAAGGGCTAATTGATCACAGCAAATAGTTCAGAGGTAGGTCAGTTCCAGGGGTTGCTTAATTCCTCTCATGCCATTACTTTGTATCTTCCTAGCTTTCTTCATGGGGACCAGATGCCTACAGCAGCCCAATGACACATCTCCTCACTTAGCTAGAGGCAGAGACAGAAGACTGGACAGTGTCCTGCCTTGGAATCTTTTATATGAGTAGGGAAAATACTTTAGGAAAGGTCAGAGCTGACTTCCTCTTAAATTGCTACGGTTTTGTGGCATGCATATTTATTTATTTATTTATTTATTTATTTATTTATTTATTTATTTATTATGTATACAATATTCTTTCTGTGTGTATGCCTGCAGGCCAGAAGAGGGCACCAGACCCCATTACAGATGGTTGTGAGCCACCATGTGGTTGCTGGGAATTGAACTCAGGACCTTTGGAAGAGCAGGCAATGCTCTTAACCTCTGAGCCATCTCTCCAGCCCCCGGCATGCACATTCTTTAACTAGCTGTGGACAGACCAACAGATGCAACCATACTTGGCTGGGTTATCTATTATTGGAAGTACTAGGGAAGTACACTGATCTCTGATACATGAACAGAACTGATCCTCTGTTAAGACATAAGAAGGAAGACAATGTGATGCTTGGGTAGAAAAACCAAAGCCTTTATCCACTGTTGTCAACAGACGTGCAGTGAATGAAGTCAGTATCAAAGATGGCAGAATGAGTCTGGAAGCCACTTGCATGTTCTCCTTGTTTCGTTTTGGAATTTTAGCATCTTAAAAAGTTGACGATAAGTCAGCTTTTGAAACATGCAGTCATAGTTTAAATATAGGATTCATTTCCTTATCTGCAGAATGAGCCCTTGAACTGTCTCCCCAAACTTTTGATTCTCTCTTTTGAGAACAGCTGGGCCAAGAAAGTCACACTTGCTGGCCATTGAATTTTTCCATCAGTTTCTAGAAGCCTATTTACTATTGAATCTTAGGATTGAAAGGGACCCTGAAAACCAGGGAGTCTAATCTCTCATTCGAACCCTTGTGGACTATGTTGAAAATTGTGGCAAGAAATTGGGAAACTTGGTTAGGTGCTGGGAGTGCCTATGAGGGTATTTACAATCTTCTATCACACAAAGAAAGGAGAAACAGGTTCACACTTGAATAATTTATTTAAATTATCATACACATGTACGAAAGAGCACTGCTCGTGCAATTATATTGGTTTTCAACAGAGAATCCTTGATGAAATTTCATGAAATATGTTGGAGTGACCGGAGAGCAAACCGAACCTTTTCAGAACCCAGAAACTCCCTCATGCTTTTGCCAGATGTTAGCTTTCAAAGAAACCCACATCCCTAATTCTTATATTCTATTCACCCCATCCCCATGTGTGTGTGTGTGTGTGTGTGTGTGTGCAGGAAGTATCCCATTGTTCCCACTGTTGATGCTGTAATTTTGCCCCTGTTTGAGAATCTCATAAGGAGAATCACACCACATTTATCTTTTATGCCTAACTTTTTTCTGCTCCTGTAATTTGGTGAGATTTGGTGGTGTTGGTGGGGCTCTGGCTCATTCGTACGCATTGCTGTATAGTGTTTCAGTGTCTGAACATCCCATACTTTGTTTTGGTGAGGAGCAACCTCTTTGCTTTCAATTGGGCCACTTATCACAATGTCTCTGTGAACAATCCCGAGCATGGGTTTGGTGCACAATTCTGTTCTCACCTGTGAGGAGAGCATTGAGTCAGCACTCAAGTTGTTGCGACACTGATTGGATGATTTAGGTTCAGTATCTACTGCCAAATAATTTCCCAAAATACACGTGTATCTGATAGACAAAGATTCTGTTTTCCTTTTGAAAGGACACTGGCCATTGATAACGATTGGAAGGCTTTGGTAAGAGCTTTTGTTTCAGGGTTTCTGGAGTCAGAAACGGCTTGTTAATAGATCCATTCATCCAGCATCTCTGACCTGGGCACATACTATGCATCTGACAGGATGCCACAAATGTTAAGTCTTCCTGGACCAAATGGAGTAATGAAGAGGGAAAATTTTAGAGCTACAATCACATCAATAGCCCTATATTTATAAACTGATGAGCGCTACAGTGGAAAGATACAGAATGCCACAGAAAGACAGACTTGTTGTCTCTTAAGGAAAACACATTTTTAAAAAGGACCTTTCTCTAACTGAAAGAGCCTTAATTGTGCCCTGTCAGGCTGGGGCCTAATTAATCACTGAGTGTGGTGTGGTATTGATGAATTGCCTGCTGCTCTTTTACGGGTATAAATCTTTGATTTAGCGATTGCTACTCTCTGATTCATACCTTACTACCCCCATGATCAATGATGGATGGCTGATTTTCAAGAACCACACACGTGGAAATGCAGCTTCACGCACAGAGCATGTGTGTACATGAGTTAGTGGCCAAGACAAACTCCTCCCACAGGGCGGAGGGTGAGGGAATACCATGTCCCAGGAGGAGGGGGAGATGGGAGATGAAGTTAGGAGGACATCCCAAGAAATCAAAGCACCCAAACCAGAAAATTCTTCCTCCATGTTGAGTCTTTTTCTACCCTCTCTCACCTTTAAGTCTTTCAGCTCAAGGCTCCGACATTGCACGGGGGAGGCTGACAGTCCCCATCCATAGGAGAAGCTCATTGCAACATCAGCACCATATGGAATTGTCTTTGTTTTCTGACAGAGTTCCTAGTGCTGAGTGGCACTGAGGCTGGGGGCGAGCTGTGGTTTTCAGAAATGGGGGTTTAGTCTAGGGATTTTTGACTGGTTCAGTCATTAAAGGCGGGACTCTTTATTGAACACCAATCACATTCCAAGCCCTAAGCTAGACACTGGAAATAACAAGTCTTGCTTTGACCCACAAGGAACATTTTCTTCTAGGAGGAGATGGAGGAGGGCTGCTGGTCTTCCTTTGGCTTCTTAGTGGGTGAACGATACCTAGTGTCTCTTTGGTCTCGTTGAGCCTCCTTCCCTCCCTCCATTCCACTCCCATCTTTCTCCTCGCGTCATATACAAGTACATTTTGTGCCTCAGTTTACTGCCAAATTGATGAAGGAAGTCCAGATGTGTGCCTCCTGATCATAGACAAATGAGGCCAATTCTGGTGACAGAGGCCAGATTCTTGGTTGTCCTCTGAATGTAATATCAGTGTGATATTGTGGAACTGCTATACAAATGTGGGGGGTTTTCAATTTCCAACAGAGATGACGTAATCAAAGGTTTATTAGAAAAGGCTTCTACTTGTATTTTTTTTTATAAGAAGTAAGGAAAGACCTAAAGGTGTTTTGATTGAGATTACAGTGAGACAAATTATTCAGAACGATGAAAAATTTCTCTTTAGAATTACAGTGAAAATGAGTCGATATAAAATGATCACGTAGATTTGTCCCACTGTGAAAATAAATTTACATCCTATTATTGAATGAAATAAAAGGTCAAAGAATGATCTGCTGACTTAGGATTTCTGGCCTACAGTAGGCATCTAGTGAATACTTGCTCAAAACTTAGGGCTGAGCTTTTAGAGGTGCCTATCGGCAAAGGCAAGCATATAAACAATGTTCCTTAAAAGTAGAAAGCTGGAGAGATTGCTCAGCAGATGGAAATGCTTGCTACACAAGTCTGGGACCCGTGTCTAATCCCTGGGACCCACATGAAGGTGGAAGGGGAGAAGTAAGCTCACAGAGATGTCCTCTGACCTTCACACATGTGCCTGGGTACCTCATCCAACCTCTGTCTGTCTGTCTGTTTCTGCCACTCTCTCTCTCTCTCTCTCTCTCTCTCTCTCTCTCTCTCTCTC
>JABTXL010008268.1:13428981-13546485 GCA_025134845.1 Neodon shergylaensis | reverse complement strand
CTCTCTCTCTCTCTCTCTCTCTCTCTCTCTCTCTCTCTCTCTCATTTCTAGTTAGCTGTGGTGGCACATGCCTATAATCCTAGCACTTAGAAGACTGGGTTAGAGAGTCTGAGGTTATCCAGGACTATGTAGCTAGTTCTAAGCCAGCCTGAACTACATGGTGACACTGTCTCTGGAAACAAAAGCAAAGGAGAAAAGGAAAGAATTAAGAATGAATGAAAGGGGAGGAAGGAAAGAAAAATGAGATATTTAGCACTGGGAATGTAACTCAGTAGTAGAGCACTTGCCTAGCACTGTGAGTAAAAACCAGAGGAAATAGGCTTTAAAATGACATCTTTTCCACACTATTTGATGTTTTTATTTAAAACCTTATTTACTGGCACATCTCTGCCCAATACAAGCGATTCCCATTTTATTTTCCTAATTATTAATATTAGTTTTTAGCATTATTTTTTTATTTGTTCGTATCCCAGGCTGACTGGGCACTCAATATGTAGCTCAGGTTGGCTTTGAACTCTTGATCCTCCTGTCTCAGTGTCCCACATAGTGAGACCCCAGGAATGTAGCACTGCTATTTTCTGTTTTAAGCAACATTGTTCTGAATAAGAACACTTTTTCTCTGCTTCAAGGGAGGCTGGAAAGTTCTCTTTCCTGGGATTTGTTCTTCCTTAGTAGTTGAGAGAATTGAGAGTTGTGAGCCCTGGGCAGGCAACGAGTCTACACAGCCTGGAGGGTTGAATCAGTGGAGGCTCCCCTGGAGAAATCTGAGTGATTCTGCTCTCTTCTCCTGGGAAGGGGTTTGGTTTCCCTCTTTTGAAAATAGGGGAAACTGGTTATTACCACTGTGGCTTCCCTGCCTTCCCTTCCCCAGCTCACCCCGGCACATTTCTTGCTTTATCTTGCACCCAGTGGAGCTCTGTTGAATGGAGGGACCTCTCTATTCAACGCTCTCATCCAATTAATTGATAGAAAATTAATAATTTAATTTTAGGTTTGGGAATTGCACATCATCCTCTGTGACTTCTCCTCCTAGGTATCTCAGAGTTGCTCGTGCACACCAGCCGCTGGAGCAAGGGCCAGATCATTTCTCCCAGTGGACGAGCATCTTTGATTGGAGGACAGGGCTACATGGGTCTCTCCAGAAACCAGGAGACGTAGAGGAAATTTGTAGTTCGAAAGAAAATCACATCCATTCCCTCTGTGCTTGTGGCTCTCCTTGGGAATCTGTCAACCTACTTTACTTATTTTAAGTAAATAAGTAAATGCATGGATGGCATGCATGTGACAAGACTCCATTGATTGTGGATTCATTTTCAAGCATGAGCCTCGATTTCAAACAGCTTTCACTGGCTGAGGAACCTTTGGCGTCTACATTTTCACCTGTGGAACCGAAGTAATCAGGCAGCCTACGTTCTAGGGTTACTGTGACCATCAGTAAGCTTGCCGCGCTTAGGCCAAGGTCTCACATCCTGCAGGGGCTCAGAAAGCGTTGGGTGCAATCCTGGTGATGATTATTCATGTCTAAGCGACTGTGAGCACACCAAAGTTGACTGGAGCTGGCGGCGTGTGTTCCTTCAGGAGATGGATCAGTTTAGGAAGGAAGATTTTCTTTAACAATTTGCTCACTAAAGGCAACAATGTCACGTTATGATGTAAGACCCGCATCTCTGCAAGTCTATCTACATACAGAAATCATGGATTGTCAAGTTGCCTTATCTCAATCACGACTTGAATGACAAATTTTAATGTTATTTTATTATATTTTCAAAAGCAGATTCTTATTTAGATCAAAGTGGTCTTTACCCATGTCAAACAAATTGAGGTATTTCAGTATACCTTGGAATTGGCAGTTGAGCTTAACTGAAAAAACGACACAGTGACTTGAATTAGACTCTTGGGTTTTATTCGTGTGAGTTCACGAAGAGATGTAAAGTTATTTGTAAGTGTCTTGCAGCTCCTTTAGTGTAGAGTAAACTCATAATAGTTGCTTGCTTCTCAGCTTTCACGCACCATCTGTAGCCCATTTTTTAATGTAAAGGAGATACCTAATCCATATTGAATGAATGATAATAGACATGGTTTGAGAGAACAAATTTCTTTTTTTTTTTTGAGTGGGGGAGATAAGAGGAAAGATGGTATAATTAAATACCAGCAATTCATATCACCTTCCGTTGCCTCCCACAAAGATGATAGAAATCATTGTGTTAGCCCTGTGCTCGTCATTTGTTTCTCTCCCATAGGGTAGATTCCAGGACTGGAGTAAGTAGAGGGAGAGGAAGCACAGTAGATGCTGTGGATCCTTGCCTGAGAAAGCAAGTCCTCTGTGCTCAGCTCCTCCGCCTACATCTGTAGGCTTCCCATGCTTCCTGTGCACAGGAGCAGAAGCTGCCCGGCAGAGAAAGCAAGCCACATCAAGAAGAGAGCCTCGCACTCCCAGCTTCTTGCCCCATGTTCTTGCGTTTTACTTAAGAACGTCATTTTTCAGTGTACAATTTGAATTTCGTTGCTGTCACACCCTCTGCCCCTAGGCCCTGCTTCCCCAGCCGTGGAAGGAGCCCAGAGTGCACTTATTCTGGGGACAATATTTACCAAGTGTGTTGCGAAACAGTGATGGAGGAGGGCTTAGGGAAAATAAGTGTGCCCCTTCTCAGTCAGGTTTTCCTGCCTGGCATACGGAATGAAACTTTGAGCTCGGTCTCATTGAGAGTCTCAAGATACAGATTCCAACTTTTCCATCCTTCATCCCTCCCAAAAGTGTTATCTTGTCTGGTTTTCCAGCGTCTATGCCCAGAACAGTGGATCCGGGCAACTGGGAAGAGAAGGGCCTGCAGGTGGAGGGATGGGGGTGTGTTTGTTGAGAACCTGTGAAGAAAGGCGGATCCTCATTGGTTTCAGGGAGGAAGGCCTTTTCTCCTCCAATTTTTTAATAGGAGCCACATTCGTTGTAATAAAGAGAGGCCCCTTCATTCATAAAAAGGAGCCCCAAATAGCCAAGCAATGAATGAAAAGCAATTCTGGATGTTTTTACTTCTCTACTCCAGAAGAGAGAGTGGGAAGCAGTTTGACGGGGGAAAAAGCCGCTGAAATGGATAGGAAGAGAGAGCCGAGTGCACCCAGACAGTCTGGGACTCAGCTTTCCAGTCAATGGAGCTTTTCTGTCAGCTGCAAAAGCAATGGCTACATAAACTTTCTCAAGGAGGGGAGAAACAGAATGCGAGAGACACTCTTGCAGTAAGAAAAACATAATAAATCTAAGAGCTACACACAGCCTGGGGGTTTTATGGCCATAGCCAGGCATGAAGGAAAGACTTGACTTAACTAAAGCTGTTAATTACCTGGGTGAGATCAAAAGCCCACGTAAGGGAATTTATTTATGATGCACCTTACATGATGTACTTCAACTCCTTACCTTTTTTTTATTAATTGGTTTGATTAAATAGATTTAAAGGGCCCAGGCAAAGCCTTTTAAATCATATTCCATATTGATCTAATGAAATAGTCAATAAATTTACCAACATAGCCCCTCTCCTTTATATGGTCGAGAGGAAAATGCTTTGGTGAATGGTTATAACTCAACTCCAAACCTCACCGCTATCCCACAGTGACTCATAGAGAGCCAAGGGATGCTGGGAAAATCTTTTAGGCCATTTGTGGGAGTGCTTGGATAAGTGGCTTAATACCTATTTGCAGGCTACTCACCACCTTCCACCTACCCCCACCTCTCGCCCTTCGTTGCTTCCTTGAGCCAGACGCTTCCTTTGAGCCAGGCACGACTGGGTATCATACTCATTCTGGGCATCTTTGCTTACCTAATGCTTGTCACCATCCGTTATTACCCTTACTCTTAGACCCAGCGCTCCGGTCATATTTCAGAGCCTCTGGTTTTTATGCATTGGCCCGCTTAGTTATGTAAATATTGACAAAATGAGGCTCATAAACACAGTCAGATGTGCTCAGGTAAATAACAATTCTACAGTGGGGTTTCTTTAGTCGCTCAATAAATCTGGACTCAATCGTGGCCAACTTTCCTAAAATAGCTTTCAATCTGTCCCTTGGTTGACCTTCTGGAGCCATGGAGGAAGCTGAGATGGGAGGGGGGCTTGTGGAGGAGGGGTATTTTATGGGAGATTCTGACACCCTGACATCTCCTTATGTTCTTCCCCTGAGTGTTAAACAAGCAGGGTGCCCTTGCGGGCAGGCCTTAGCACTTATGGAAGCTGACTCCCTCCTCTGAGTCCTAACATAGTGATCTGTGACCTAACTTAGTACTTAGCAAGCCTAATTTGGGGGTATGTCTTTTGTAACCAACACCTGGGTGTCAGCCATTCTCAAGCTAGCTTCTGATCGGAGGATGTCCAAAGCAAGGCGGGTGCCTACCCGACCACCTGAGCTATTTTGTACTTCACTTTGTTTTTCCAGTCACCAATAGTTGCCTGTTTTTCGTATCAGGGTTCTTGGATCCTCTTCTCATTTAAGGGCTTCCCAAATCATGGTCTGCTCTTTGGTTCAGCTTCACTGGTCTAAAGATTTTGCTCTTGTATTTATCTATCTTTGGTTAATGACCCCAAAGGCAGAGTAAAAACAGTGTACCGGGGACAGGATTCCTTTTCCCTTTGATATCATGTGCGCACAGAGGTAACGTAAGAACCCTTAAGGCATTCATCCAGGGTAGTGTTGCTAACTCTGTGGCCTGTAGTTAATTCTTGTTTGATTAGTCTGTCTTCTGTTTTGATAACAGAATACTTGAGACCAGTAGCTATTTTATAAAGAATAAAGATGTATTTTGCTTACAGCTCTGGGGCCTGAAGGGTTTAGTGGCCTGCCTGATTCTGTCATCTCACGTGGTCATTGTGTCACAAGAATGTGCTGGAGGGAGTCACATGACCGAGACAGAGCAAAGATTTCTGCTTGCATCTCTCTTCCTCATCTTAAAACACCATCACAGGGTACCCATGTTCACAACTATCCTTTTACCATAATTACCTGTAAATAGCGTAGACATAAGAACTCTGCAATTAAGTTTGTCAAACAGAAGGTTTTAGTGGGCATATGCAAGCCATATCATCTGATTCGGAAAAAAGGACGAGCCACGGACCTGTGAGGAGTTTGAACTGCTCATTCTAAGGATTAATATCCAGATCTCAGTGGTGACGATGGGTGGATCTGAGTTCTGAAAGATGTCCCCACTGCGTTGGGCTTTAGTTTATTTTATTTTAAGCCTCTGGCATCTTACTCTGGTGTCATGGATTTACTGGTGAGTGTGAGATGAAGAACAGTACTCACATCTCGGAAGAGGAGGCTGGTGAAACATGGCTGGGCCTGGGTTCTTCTGGAAAGAAGATGTGACCCTTCATTGCTGAGCTCAAGAAAGCCACGACAGTTGCCTTCTATATCAGAGCAGCCCTGCAGGCGCACAGTGATGCTGCAGATGAAATGCCTTCACGACTTGTAGTGTTGAACTCACTGAGGGTGTCAGAAAAACCCCTGTAATTGAGGCTTTTCCCTCTCCTCCCCCCCCTTTCCATCCTCATTCCATCTTCAATTATCTGGGTAATTTGGTCCTGAGGGCATAAATTCCTTTATAAGGCAAATCCATTATGCAGAGAAGAGTCATCAGGAAATGACTTAGATTGCATCCCAGACTCAGAGCCTAAGGTTTTGGAGCAGCTCTGGTCTCCCATCAAGCACGCCGTGCTCTCCAGTTTCCATGCAAGCCTGGAGGCTGGACATGCACAGCTCTTTCCTCCATCCTTTGTTTCAGTGTGAGCTGTCTGTAGGGAAGCCCCATGCTGGTGCTGGCTGGCTACGGCTTCTGCCCAAGGCCACTGTCACTGCCAGCTTTGGTTGGCCTGTGTCAACGCTTTCGTTCCAGCCAGGGAGAGCTGCTGCCAGGCAGGCAGGCATATGCTTTCGCCTTGTCTAGCCATCTCCAGGAGCCAGAGACCTAGGCCTTTTAATTCATCTAAACCTCAGGCCTTCTGGTAGAGAACTGGTTTCCATGACTGTGCTCTGATGGGAGCTGTGTCTATGTTGTGGAAGGTCCGTGAGCTGCTTGCCTGGGGGCCTACTGGGCACTCAAGCCAAATGCAAATATTTCCAATTTAGGCTTTGGAACAGGACATTTGTTAGCATTCTGGGCAAACTCATTTCTCTGGCTTTATTCTTTTTGGTTTCCTGGAGCTAGTTAGCTTCAGTTTGGTGCATACCATACCTCTTCTTTGCACTTCTTTCCTATGGTGGTTATAACTGGGGTGGGGAGGGGCCACAACCTAGCAAGGGACTTGGATTTTGGCCCCAGGGAGACACATATCTATTGCTTTTTATTGTCTTTCCTTCCAGTTATGTGCATGTACCTGGACAACAGAGATTCCCAATATCTAAACACTATTGTCCCTTTCCTGTGCAGGAGAGGGTCTCAATGTAGTAAGTACTCAATAAGTAGCCAGAATATGTACTTGCTTTAGACTCCGTAGCTTTGTGGGTTTCTGTGCTTTTTAAAATCAACACCTTTCTGAATTTGTTCCATGCAATTTGGTTGCAAAATGTGTGCGACCATGCAGAAGAGTGGTTGGCACAGCCTCGTGCTTCATAAATGTTGCCAACAGTAAGGTGAATTATTCGGGGGGTAAGGATTCATTTTTTTTATTCAGCAACTATTTACTGAATGTCTGCCTGATCAATGTCAGATGCAGGAGGGATTTGAAGGGGTTTGTAATATTATGGTTCTTACATTCTAGTGGTCAAAGATAGTTAATAAAAACATAAGAATATATAACATATCAGTCATAGAATGCCTTATTTTTTTTCTCACAAATGTATTTAATCAGGGGAAGAGCCTAGCCTTATTGTTTTCCATTTCCCTAGCACAGGCTTTGCACATAGTAGATGCCCAAGAGCTGATTGTTAATTGAATACAACTCTCCACATAGTGATTGGACATAGTAGAACTGGTGAATAGTATATTGATAATCTGAATCAACGAATCCAACAGTTGGGAACAGGAAAGATGCCTTCCTGTTGTGCCATGTTCAATCCCCATGCTGAGCCCAAGAATTGAATTCCACACAGTTTTCTAAGGACATTTGCAATGGAGACCATTGTTGAATTTTCTTCATTTTAAGACCAAAGAGACCCTCTATAGTATAAAGTCCTAGACTCTATGGCAATTCCTAGATCATGATTCTTTACATATTGACAAAGATGTATTTACTCATATGCATGCTCACACACATCTTTGTTTGTGACCCTGTATGTGGGTGAGTGCATGTGTGTGCTCATGCATGTCAAGGTCAGAGGTCATCCTTGTGAAGAGGAACGTGTAAGATGGGGGGAACACAAATCAAATAATCCTACACTAGCTCTGAATAGGGTATACTAAGGTTTTTCTTTATTAAAAGGGAAACTCGTGGATCACAACGAGGAAACAGGAACGGGGTACAACATCCAGGGGTGGCGAGAGGGAAGAGACCTAGAGGGCAGGACCTTTTGATACTCAAAGCCACGCCCCACCTGGTCCAGCCTCTCAATGGCCATTGGCTAAAGGAGGTTCCCCATCAGGAGCTAGCAATCCACTATGTTTCTTAAGGCAGGATCTATAAATTGGTTAGGCTGGCTGGCCAGTGTGCCACAGGGATACACCCGTTTCTACTTCCCTGGTTCTGGGAATATTAAAATGTGCCACCATGCCTGGTTTTCTGGTTTTAAGTGGATATTGGGAATCAAACTCAGGACTTCATGTATCTGCAAAGCAAACCCTTTATTGACGAAGCTGTCTGTCCAGTCCTAAGGTTTTATATTTGCATGTAATTTCTTGCACAATTCTTTGCTTCATGGCATCTTACCCACTGGGACTCACAAATTGCTACCATTACATCCATTCAGCAAGCTAGAAACTAAGGCTCAGTATAATAATTCACGACATCCAGAGGGTTTTTTGAGTGATGTACAGATTAGAAATACTATGTTCAAACCTCAAGCTTTTCTGCTTAGACTGTGTAGCCTCTGGTTATTTGAGCAGAAAAGAGGACCTTGTAGCTTTGTCCCATGTTCCCGTTGTCAGGACTGCACACCCACACAAAATCTCTTATTCTTTGACTTCTCCCTTTTTCTTTCCTCCTTTCCTCCCTCCCTTCCCTTTCCTTATCCGTTTCTCTTTTCTTCTCCCCTTCCCTTATTCCTCATTTCCCATCCTTTTTCTCATCTTTTTCTCCTCCTCTCTTGTCCCTTTGCTTCTATTCCTTCTTTTCTTCTTTCCCGTTCCTCTCCTCCCCTCCGTTTCCTCCTCCCCCTACCTTCCTCTCCTTCTTTCCCTCCTCTGGTCTCACCTTTCTTTGCCTTCCCTTCCTTTGTTTCCTGTCTTTGAACTTTGTTATATGAACTGAAGTCTGTGGCTCCTGCCCCAATTACACTTCGCTCTCAAGTCTGTTTTTATTATTTTGAATATACCACCCATTTCTTACCCAGCATATCAATTAATCAAGCTGGAATAGTCTTGAAGGGAACCTTCTTGCACTCAGAATTTGGAAGGTGTTGCAGTACCAGTCTTGCAGCTTTCAGCACCAGTTCATTTGAGGAAGTCTACTCTGTTTGCCATATGAGGGTGCCTATTTCCATGCCCAAGGGGGGATGTGGGCCTTCATTGCTTCTCTCTGTGGGATGAAGGAAAAAGAAGGTGATCTTCAGAATAACTTCTCTGCAGATGGTTTTATGCTAGGAATCAGGAACTTAAAAATAACATGAAAGCTGCACATAGGTCAAACGTGGGATAGGATTTTGATGCTGGTAATGGCTATCCTGTTCCAAGTCATAAAGACAATAAGTTAAGCATCATGCTGCCTGGAACTGCTGATGCTCTGTGCAAACCCTTGAAAAAATATTATCGAGAATTTTTGACGACTGAGCAAACAATTACTGAATTGGAGATTTTATTACTTTTTTAAAAAGTAACATAGATGATTTTTCTCTGATATTGTAGAAAGCCTGAGTAATTGGGCTCAGAAGAATCCCTACAGTGTGGAGTGTGAGCCTTGGTTAAGAGGAGATACAGAAAATTCCATGGTTTGGCTTGGTACATTTGTTCTTTTCCCCCTGGGCTGAAAAACTTGCATGTTGAGTGGGTTTTATGATGTAAATGCAGCTCCTGCTAGGGGCCAGCAGGTCCTTGCTGGCCTGGTGGCCTCCCTTGAGTCCTGCTGTACCATACACTCTGCTCACCCACTCTGTTTACATCAGCCTGCGTCCCTTCGTCAGCACTTCAGTGTCACCCCCAGTATATGATATCTGCATGCTGGTAACTTTGACTCTTTCCACAGTGCGGTGGTTCCCAACTAGGGGTGTCTTTCTCTTCCAGAGACACTTGGTGGTATTTAGAGATGCTTTTGATGGCCATGTCTGGAGGTGATTTTGTCATGGGCAGGAAATAGATAGAGGCTGGATATACCTGCTGGCTATATACTGCAGAATAACCCACAACAAGTGGACTGATCTGCAGCAGAATATGTATGATTCGGCAAATGCTATTGATGCTAAGAAACACAGTTTGAGTTAGCACAAAGGCTCATGGTCCCCAAAACTCACCTCCTCACCTCCTTAGAAACAGTCCTGCTCCCTTCTGACCCCTTTCCTCTCCTGTGTGGCTTTAAGTTTGGCCCCAAATTTTATTTTTCTTCTTTTAAACCTATATTTGCTTCCTTCTAATATCTCTATATAGAGAGAGCATGAGCTGTCCTTAGTGAGCGATCCTGTCTAGTTTCTTTTGTCTTCTTATTCCTTCGCAAACTGAGACACATAGTTTGGCACATAGCTGACTTCCACCCATCACTCTGTAGAAAGGGAAAAAGGGAGGAAGGAGGGAAGGGAGGAAGGAGGGAAACAGAGGAGTAATGTCTTGCTAAGACACTGAATAGACTGGAAAAGCTTATGGACGGGAGAACAAATGCTCAGGGGCTCCAAAAATTCATACCAGGAAGGTCTGATGACAAACACTGTTTTACCGTTGTCACATGCAGTTGGAGATAAGAACGTGTGTGTGTGAGTGTGTGTGAGTGTGCGTGTGTGTGTGTGTGTGTGTGTGATAATCCCTGGTGAATCATGGATGCGGGCACTGTTCGTGGCTGTCAGGATGATGGTACTGAGTGTTCAGAAGCCCTCTACAAGAGTTTGGGGTTCGGTCAGTTTGCTAATAGCATAGGTGGAATGTAGCCGACTGACTATCAGAGCTTACTCTCTGTGGAGTGTGGATGATTGTCATCTTGTCATGGGGACCCTGGGAGAGACTTCTCTGAATTCTGAGGCCCCCAGGCCTGGCCTCCACTCACTCCTCAGTTCTGGCGTTCTCACGGTTCACTGCTGTTTTCACACTGCCTGTGGTAAGCGCTTTCTGATGGTTACACACTGAGGCTCCTCTTTGCCTTGTGCCATCATTTATGAATAGTTCAATCCTATATTAAGGGAATATCCTGTTCAAATGTTGTTTGGACCCCGAGTCCTGTAATAAAATGAATTTCTTGAAGGCTGGGTAGGGTGGTGCATGCTTTTTATCCCAGAGCTCAGGAGACAGAGGCAGAGGCAGCAGAGGCAGATGGATCTCTGTGAGTTCTAGGTGAGCTCAATCTACGTCATGAATTCCAGCCCAGTCAGGGCTACATAGCGAGACTGACTGTAAAAAAAATCTTTTGAGATAGAGTTATTGTAGGCACTAGAATGAAAATGCTTGAATCCAGATTTTATCTGATTATAGATAAGAGCACAGCAATGACTTAATGCAAGCATGTCATGACTGTAATTTTTGCCCCACAGGTAGGCGAGAGTGGCATTACAAGACCTATTTCTCTCCCCCAGAAAACACGGGTTTTCATAAAAAACTTGACCTCACCCTCTTTGCCTTTGGTTTCCTACTGAGCCTTTAAGCTCTGGAACTTCCATCATCCTCCCATCCCCGCCTCCCAGCCTCTGTCTTTATCCCCTAATTACAGGAGCTTAACTTCCCCTGACCTACAGAGAGTCAAGAAAAATTGGCATATAAAGCCCTGTTGTATTTCGGTCTGACCTATGGGTCCTTTAAATGAAGCCTGAATACAGTACGGCGGCAGTGGTGGCAGGGGCGGGGGGGGGGAGGGGTTGAGCTGCTAATGTCTGGACTCCCAAAAGAGGTATAAATCTTTCCAAACCCAAAGGGTCGTTAGTGTAATGATTTTCATGTCTCCTGGCTTGGGGACACCTCGCGGTTTGATTTGCTAAGGCCTCCTTCCTCTCTTTTCAAGTAACAGGTATGCTGTGTGTGTACCTGAGCAGTGGGGTCAGTTGTTACTTATACCCACGCCTTAATATTATTTTGATGGTGAGAAAAGAGTGAGGGACTATCTAGATTTTTAAAAAATATCCTTACAAGCTGTGTTCTTCAGGTTTACTAAGTTTCAGTTGTCCCGATGCCCCTCTGGCCCTAACGCATCTACAGAAATGAGCTGAGTCACCATTGCCATCTTTGAACTGTTGGTTCGAATCTGCTTGTGGGATACGTCACCATATCCTGTCCCACGTTGCTCTTCATTTTTCTCTATATTCTGAGACACATCACTCTCAGATTTGACCCAGGCCTAAACCAAGAATAGATAATGCAATATTATTTTAGATATCCTATAGAATGGTCAGGACAATCTGGATTTGGAATTCAGTATTTGTTGGATAACTTCATGTAGAGAGAAGCAAATCTGGCCTGTGATGGCCTGAGAGATGCTAGAAATTTTATGCAGAGAGCAGTAATAACCACTGTTAGGTACCATGGGTATCAAGTCTCTGTACCTGGAGGGAAGAGACATCGTGAAGAATGGAACTGGAGAGTTCCATCAAGCAGTGGCCTTTAGAACATTGTCGTGCACCTAGAAACTCTCCACTTATTATTCCTGGTATCTGCTTCTACTCTTTGATAATGGCAAGGATGAGTGTGATCATCTTGGCAGTCTTAGTGCCTGTCTGGTTGCTACTCACAGGCCTCTATTCCTCACAAGACGAGCAGGAGAGGCCATCGTACCTACCAACATCTCATCCCTTAGATGGACTCCACAAACAGTGGGAAGATTTACTTTCTCGTTCATACCTCTCAGTGTTCCAATTTTGTATTTGGTTCGTATTTTTGAATTCACATTGCAAAGATCTTGGGGCAAATATTTTAATGAGGTTAAACTGAGATAGTGTTTAAGAAGTATTTTATTATATAACATGTTTGGGTCTCTCTTTGAGTCTGTAGCTGATCATTGGTCTAGAGTTTAATGCCAGCATCCCTAATGCTTCATCAAGGATGAATTTAGATGGCTCCTCTACTTTTTAGTGGGTAACCTTCTATTTACTCTCATTTGAATCCTAGCTTTATGGCTCTGGGTGCCTCCTTCTACTAGAAAGCTTGCCTCATAACTCTTTCCTCATAATACTTCTTATGGGAACTTCTTTATTCCTTGTATCACCCATCTGCTCTGGTCGGTCACCACTAGTCCCATTAGGGATGGCCATAGATACAAGATTGCCTGTGACACAGTGGATGGTGAGAGATAAACTGAGAAAAATCCAAGTCGAGAGTGTGTGAACTGAAAAGTAGATGAGCCCCAGCAGCTAAAAGCACTGGCAGAAGAATGCTCCAAAGTTGGAGTGATGGCCGTTCAAAGTTATGGACAAACTCTGAGTAAGGAGAGGTATTGCTGATTGACAGAGGAAGTGTCGTAGATCCCTACAAAGAAAAACTAAAGTAACAGGTGAAAGAGAACACAAACCCTGCTGCCGTGAAGTCCGTGGAGAGGATCCAACCTCTAGCTGCAAATGTGTCTCCCGCTTCTGCTCCATACTGAGAAGGTAGCTATACAATAAATCCCCCTTTCTACGAGCCCTTAAGCAAGACTGTGCCTCAATAGTAAAAATGTCTGACCTTGCTACCCACCTAATGCCCCCAGCCATATGATTGGCGCCACTTGGCATGGCAACTCCTTGGTTTCTTACAAGGATACAACTTCTAATGACTGACCTTGAGTTTTCCAAAAAGATGAATCTACTAGGCGGGTTCGAAAACATACAGAATCATTTTACTTGAATGACCAAGGTCTTGCTTCTGAAATAGCTCAAGCCTTAGCTGTCATTCTCATCCATGTTGGCCACTTCTCTGTCGACATAAGACTAGCCTTTATGACTGTGTCAGAGGAATGTGGGCAGAAGGAGCATAGGTCTGAGAGTAGAGTCTAAAAGGCATCCCAGGCTTTGACGCATTTTAAGAATGTGCCTCGGGGAACTTGCTGGTCATCCAAGCTGAATAGTAGAACAGCCCCAGCTGGTACACAGCCCAGCAGCCCTAGGTCACCATGTAACAGACCTGTGGATATGTGAGCGCTAGCAAGTGCTTCTTATGGCATGTGTATGAAACCTCGCTGATCTTAGATAACCACAGCTGCCTTTTGTCTGTGTCCTACAACTTTCTCCTTGTTTTGTACTTTCTCATGGACTGACTGTCCTCTGTGACTCTTCTTGGTGTTGGTGTTAGTGATGAGCTTCTCTCTCCTTACCCTTGATGTTGGGATTATTCAAGTTATTTTTAGCTAAATAGCTCTGTGTGTGTGTGTGTGTGTGTGTATGCATGCGTGTACTGCCCATTCTCTTTGAGTTATTGGCACACCTCTGACAATGCTAGCTCTGGTCCATTGGCTTTCAGTTTTTTAATTGTAATTTATACTTTTCTTATTTATATATTTCTTATAGATACAGATGTCCATTGGTCATCTCCTCGATGTTTTTGGAGGCTCCTTCAAAACCGTGTGTCCATATGACATTGCCTGTCACTCTCTTCTAGCCGCAGCCTGGTGCTTTTTCTTATCCTTGCTCAGGTGGCTAGCACTATCATTTGCTTAGCTATGCAAGCCAGACATCACATTTTACCTTAATTTTTTTCTAAATTCATGACTTTGCTATGCACTTGGTAACCCATTGCACAGATTTCTGCCTCCAGGTGGTTTTCTGAACTGACTGCAATTCTCTGTCTCCAATATTGATGTCTATAGGTAAAGATTTTATTCTTTTTTGACCGGCAATAGTTTTTTTTTAGAAGTCCTAGTATAGGTATTGTGGGCCTCTTGCCATCTATCTCCTTGTCTTCTGATGCGGCTTCTAGAGTGATCTTTCTAGTAAGTCATATGTGAACACGGCGCATGTCTCCAGTAGCTTCTTTCTATGTCCTTCAGGACAAAGTACAAACATTTTACCTAGGCATCTAAATTGCTTTATGACCTCACCTCTTAGGCCTTTTTGCCACAGTGAGCCAAATAGAATGGTACCATCAGCCCTGAAGGGAGTACTGACCATGTGGATGCTGAGTCCTTGCATGGATCCAGGGACTTGAGCTAACTGGAGTGGTAAGGGAACGATGAAAAGACAGACACGTGGACTCATGTGTAGACAAGCTGGGGTTGGGTGGACTGGGCTCTCTGACTGACACAGAATCCAGAAGCACAGCGTGTTTATTATAAACAGCTGAACAAAGAGGCGGGGTATTGCACACAGCTGAACCAAGGAGGCAGTTTTAGCGACTCTGTCGGAGCAGTCTCACTCTGTAGGGGAGAAATCTTCAGGCTGTAGACCATGGGGGTGGGAAGATAACATGGACAGGACAGAAAGCGATGGAGGATGTTTTCGGTACACTCTAGCGCATTCACACTTAGGCCAGCAGGGAAGGCTTTGCCATTTACCCGCGCACCTAGTCCAGGGAAGGTTTGTGCTTTCTGTGTGTCTGAAGTGTTACAGTCTTCGATATGGTGGTGCCCATGCCAACGGCACACATTCGCTCAGGACTTTATTCACCCAGGATTTTCTCTGTTCCCCACACATGGAAAAGCCCTTGGATAATGAACACTAAAAAGCAGGTGCTATATAGAATTGCCCCCTACCCCATGATAGAGTAAAGGAAGAGAGGGAGGTTCCTGATTCCCAGCCCCAGTCAAGACTGGAAAGCTATATCAAGGGGTAATGAGGTCTGAAGAGAGAAGTGGCCAGGCAGAGGGCTTGCATGGATGGAGCTGGATAGACACCTTGTGCTTGAGGAATTAAGATATCACATTATTAGAGCATTAATAATGCAGGTGCTGGGACTCGAGATGTGGCTCAGTGGTTAAGAGCACTGGACACTTTCACAGAAAATTCAGATCCAGTTCCCCGCTCCCACCAGGCAGTTCACAACTGTCCTTGACTCCAGTCTCAGGAGAGCTGTTGGTGTTTTTTTTCTGGTCTCCATCAGCACAGCATGTTTGTGGTGCACATACATACATGTAGGCAGAACACCCATGCACATACAAAACAAAACAAAACAAAACAAAACAAAACAAAAGGATTGGGGTCCTAATGGGGAACTATAGGCCTTTTGAACTACATGAGAAAGCCTGGTCTCTCATAGATGAGATTAGATGCTCTATTGATGAGCAAGACTGAAATGCTGATCAAGCCAAGTAAGTATAGTTAGGATAATTTCTATTTTGGGGTTTCTAAAGACTCACTCCTCAATCACACCTTAGATTTATAGTTTTCCAAATGACTGTGGTAAATGACTGTGAAATGAATTTTTATTGACTCTGAGCACGCAGGTCAAGGGACTATCTGGGGGTCATTTGGATTGCCCCTCCCCGCCTTCAGGAAGGATATTTAGTAGATCTCCCCCGAACGAAGGGTGTTTGTTGCCAAAGGTATTTCAGCTGCAGAGGAGTAATCACCGCCTTTGTTGACAGATTTAGAGATGTTTTGCCAAACAGCATCTTAAAATACTATGATTAGATGTAATTTTGCAAAAATGAGTCTGTAATGGAGGTGATTCACTTGCTGTTATCAGCTGAGGAGGATCTTGTATTTACAGTTTATTTAATTTACATTTGATTAATTTGCACTGAGTGCAAGCAGTTACTCTATAATTATCTTTGTCTACAGCAGGATACATGCAAAATAATGTTTGGAAAATTGTGAAGTCAGAAGATGTTAGCGGAGAAAATGCCCCTGAAATCATCTCTTCCATCTCCGTGCTCGAAAAAGCACACCCTCTACGGCTCCAGTTCTGAGGAGCTTTGCAGTTCTGTATCCTTGTGCGCTTGAACACAAAACATCACTTATCCCTCATTTTCACCATTTAGGTTGTTGTAAACAGCAAGTTTTGTTTGTCTAGTTCTGCTAAATCCATCATCATTAGGCAAAGCTGTTCTTCTAAGTATACTTTTCAGGAAATCATACACACAGATATTCTCCGAACTCCTCCCAGATAACAACGGTGCTCTTGTGCTATGGGTAGCTCAGTTGGTAGGGTGCTTCCCTAGCTTGCATGAAGTTCCTGGTTCGATTCCCCAGTATCCCATAAACTGAGTGTGATGGGCTATGCTTGTAATCCCAGCACTGAAGAAGTCGAGGCTATGAGGTCATTCTTGGGAAATAGCAAATCTGAGGATAGCCCAAAGTGCAGAAGATCCTGTCTGGCTGGGGGGAACAAAAAGACTCATTGCATTCTCTTTAGTCGTAGACCCCTTTAATCTTTCAGAATGTGTTGCACACTTAGGAAATTGTGTTTGATGGCTCCTCAAAATGCATTGGCCACAGATATTGTTTATTAGGGATCAACAAAATATAGTTCTTGAACCAGATCAAGCTTGCTGCCTATGTTTGTGTAGTCTCTGGAACTATTTCTAAGTGTTGGGAAACATCCAGAAGAAGAACACCTGATGGCATGTAACTATTACTTGAAATTCAAATCTGGGAAGCCATGAGCAGTTTTATTGGGATAAAACTACATCATTCATTTATATGCAAACCAACCCTGAGTGCTTTTATCCTACACAAGCACGGTGAGCTGTGCAGTGGCGACAGTCTGGTCTGCCATGCTTTGGATGTTTATTAGCTGGCCCCTTACAGAGACTGTTTGCTGATCTCTAGCCTCACGTAATTGTGGTAATCTCATTTCCCTTGTGAATGATTGGTTTGAGAATGAGCATAAAACCCTAATCCTGGGAAATGAAGAATCAGAAGTCTGATGGGGCTTCTGGGAAAGGTTTCTTGGGCTCTACAGAAAATGTAGGAGAGAAGACAAGGAAGCTTCTTCTTCCTTTGTTGTTGCTACTCCTGGGTGAGAGGGTTGGTACCCGGTCAGCCATCTTGTCTCTATAAAGCCTCAGGCTTGAAGATGAGAGCGGTTGAGGACTATGGAGACCTGATAGGAATTGGTCTCTTTTCCATATGGATATTGAACCTTCAGATGAGCACCAGGCCCCATCCTGTCTTTGTGCTTCATGTCATATTTGACCACATATTTATTTAACATTTGAGTCAATTTTTTTTAGGGCGAAGCTTTTGTTCTTTGGTGCTAAAACCTCCTGAAAAGGACCCCATCATGCACGATCCACTATGCCTGTTGTTGGGAATACAGCAATAGCAAAATAAGATCAAATATCACTCCTATTTTCTCCTTAGTCTATTAGGAGATGTGGTTTGTGAAATTGGGACAAGGAAAGTTTGTGACTGTCTTGGGGAGTCCAGGTGGACATCACAGGCATGCTCAATTCTGATAATTGTACAGTGGTTTGGATTTGATGAGACCAGTTCACAGGGATCAATCAGCACTCCAAGGCAAAGAAAGAATCTATAAAAAGGCAAAGTACAGAAGAAACAGGATGATGTTTACTGGCGTGGTAGTTTTTGAAAAGGGACTACTGTTTCAGATGTTACTGATGCAGGGCAGAACACCTCACCAGATGTGCTTTTGTGACAGTTGTCATTGGTGTCTGTAGATAAACATCCATCTAAATCCCAGGGGTGGGGCTGGAGAGGTCAGTCTGTAGAGGACACAGATTCAGCTCCCAGCACTCACATGAGGTATTTCACAACTGCCTGGAATTGAGTTCCAGAGCTGTCTGATACCCTCTCACAGCCTCTATGGGCACTTGTTTACATGTCGTGTACAGAAGCATACACCTTCTCCCTCCCCCCCTCACACACACACAAACACACACACACACGCACACACATCTTTATAAAACAATGCCAATACTAAAGAATTGGTGTTAGTAGCAGGTGTCATTCATCAAGTATTTTCTAGGCTAAATTTTTACATGTAAAATCTCACTTGATTTCATCATTGTTTGGTGAGAGAATCCTAAGATGTACTCAGCTATAGCGAATCAAGGCATAATCAAGTTAAAACACCTGTTCAGTCTCACCTAGTAAGCACAGGAGAGGGAGCAAAATCTCTGGACACTTTGATTTCATCCCAGTGTGCTGGGAGCAGGGACAACACCTCTGAACCCTGTGGCACAGAGTGTGCTGGGTCTCCTATATTGGGTACCCAGAAGTCTGTGCGACTTTTGCTTGCCATGCATGATGACTTGCAGGAGCTTCAATGCAGTTGCATTTCCGAGGGCCTCGTTTTCTAGTTCTTACAGAAACTACACATAGATCTCCTGAGTAAATTGGGAGCGTCGGGATCATGGGAGCAGGTAGAAGGGAGGGGAGCGGGGAAAAATATATAGCTCAGCAAAAACAATAATTAAAATAAAGCAAATATGGAGATTTCACACATTAACTTAGTCTTGCAGTTTGAACTTAGCCATGCCAAGTGGGCACTTTTGGTAACACGGTTTATACAATAAGTGAAGCCTTTACAATTTATTTAATCTTCCACAATTTAAAATATATGCGATTTTTAAAATTTAATCATAGATTATTTATATATGTCTATAATGTACTTTGATCTCATCCCTTCTACACTGTCCCCTCTTGACCTCTTTCTCCTCCTACTGAACACTTTCTTTCCCGCAACTCCCTCTCCTCATTTTCACATCTTTTGTGTGACCCCTGCATTTCATTAGGTTTCCCTGCATAAACATGGGTAGAGGTCAAGGGGGTGCATAATGTGTAGAGGCAACTTCCAGTGGCTATACCACTACAGAATGTGACCTTCGATCTCTAGCAACTCTTAACTCCCTCTAGCTCCCCAGTGAATGGTGGGACCTTATAAGCCCTCTCTCTCCATGAGGAAATGTTGATGGGCCCAGCAGGAAAGTCTTCTTTAAAGGCCGTGTATATGCAGCCTAACATTCAGTTATGGTATAATACATAGTAACCATGTAAACTGTAACCCACATATACATGTCCTAAAATGCAAGCTTCATGTTGCCCCAGTTTATAAAATAAAAAACTTGAACAGGGAGCAAAAGGAACACTTGTGCTTCAGAGGTGAGGGCAAGCAGCTGGGTCATATGAGCAGCGGAACAAAGGTTGAGCTGTCAAATGTCAGCATGTCAGAGGCAATTAAGAGTAGTTTCAAACAAGTGAGGCTGATGGGAAAGTGAGCAGGAGGAGGGAGACTCTCCAGGGCCACAGGGGAAGAAAGTAACACTCAGGTAAGATCGGAGGTCGTGCACCACCTAGAAAGATCTCCATGGTTGGGTCCAAACAGTGTGGCATGAATTCTCAGGTGGAGCAGGGACCAAGTGGGAGGGAGCACTTGACACTGTGGTCATGTAGAGCCTCCGTGAAAACACACAGAGGGTTGGCAGTCACGTCTCAACTCAGCCACCATACTACACAGGTGGTGAATGGGCTCTTACGTGCCATCCTTGCCTTGTCTAGAAGGTGACTCTCATTAGAACACCTATCCCTGCAGAGCTGAAGGAAGGATGACGTGAAATCATACCCAACAAGTGTTTTACCTTGTTCTGCACACACACAGCAAACTGTTCAGTAAATGCCAGTGATGCTGGCATCTGTCCTGTCCTGTCAGGAGCTGGCTAATCAAGTCTTCCATTCTTTCAGCGTCTTCCTCGCCAGGTGGATCTCAGATGCTTGCTTAGGATGGGCATTTGGTGGTGTCTTTTAAATGAAGGAATAGCTCCTTTCCCTAGAACTATCATTATTATGGTTTTGGTCCAACCACTTCTGCAGCTGATTTGCGAGTTCTTCTGCAAGAGAATATACAGTGGTGAGAATTTTAATGCATGAGTGGTTTGGACAACAGCTCCAAATGTCTTATTTTTACTACATATTATTATAGCACTACATTCATGGTTAGGGGTCAGCTGCCATTTCCTGAGCTTTATAACATGCCTGTTTTAATTAACATCAAGCTGAATTTTGGCAAACAGGTGGTCAGCCCAGATGTGAATGTTATTTTTAAAAGTGCCTTATGGCTGTTAAATCTCTCTTTTTTTAAAAAAGCAAAACCTATGTGAGTGTGGGCATGTGGTGGGGGAGGGGGACAGCAGAGCAGTAAAAATCTGAAATACTGATTATCTCAGGCTTCCTTAGGCAAGTTTCAATGACGACAAGTGGCCTTCGAAATTATTAAAATATGTGTACATAGGCCACAGACTAATAAATTAAATGAAAGCCAGAATTACAAATAAAAATGAGGTGGCCACACGCTGGAGAGATAAAAGAAAGCATACAGAGGGGGTACATATGCCCTATAAGGCTTGGAAAGCTAAGTAGGACAGTCCGAGTGTCAGGTCACAGGAATGCAGTTCACACAAGTTTCCACCCTTAGAGATGTGGCAATGTGTGTGTGTGTGTGTATGAACAGACAGCGATCACACACAGTGTATATGTATATATGTAAGTATGTATGTATGTATGTGTGTGTGAACAGACAGCGGTCACACACAGTATGTGTGTATGTGTGTGTGTGAATGGACAGTGGTCTCACACAACCCCTTGCCTCTTTCTTACACATACACAGAGTTATAAGATCAGCTATTATAATATATATATATAATAGCTGAGCTTATAACTCTGTGTGTGTGTGTATATATATATATATATATTAGATAAAATTGATTTCCTCCCTTAGGGTTTATTTTTTCAAATTCATGTGTGTGTGTGTGTGTGTAAGTGCAGGTGTGTGCAAGCCACAGTGCCTATTTGGAGGTCAGGGAACAACTTTTGGTAGTCGATTCTCACCTTTTTTGGGAGTCGATCCTCACCTTTTCACCCTGTTTTTGAGATAGGGCCTCTGGTTATGTTTCCACACACACCAGGCTGGCTGGCCTTTGAGCTTCCAGGTGATTCTATCTCAGGCTCGAATCTCCTGTGTCAGTGCTGGGATTACAGATGTATGCTGTCACATGTAGCTGTTGACATAGATCCCAGTGAGGAACTTAGGATGCCAGGCTTGCCCCTTTAGCCACCGAGCCATCTGCCCAATACGACACTTTCATTTTTAAACTGAACCACGTGACCCATGCCACCCTCTTTGATACTCTCGTTTCTTTATCCCATCCCAGAGCTGGGACTTGGACCTTCTGCATGGTGTCTCAAACCCTCATTTCTCTCCGTTATCACTCACCAATGGCATCATCATAAATCAGTTATCACTCTCTGCTTCCATAGCAGTAGGAAGAGTCTGGTCCAGCTGCATCATTTTTTGCCTGCCTCTAAAGTTGTTCTCCACATATCGCTTGCAGCATTATTTTCTTGAAATAATATCTATACATACCCTTGCTCTGGTTAAGACGTCTCACTGGATGAAGTCAAAACTCTTTACTATGGCCTTCAAGGTCTGGAAAGCCTTGACCCCGCCTCTCTTCCCATAACCCTCTGGGTTTCTGTGCTCAAATATCCGGGATTTATTTCTGCCTCTTGAATTCCCTATGTTCTCCACTGACTAGGAATATTGGCACATCCTGTCTCCTCTTTAATTTCTTCATTAGCTAATCAATTGGACCTAGGATTCATTCACCTGGGCATAGTTCTTTGGTGAAATGGCATGTATGAATGAAAATATCACTGGGAAAAGGAGTGCATCCAAAACACATAGGTATGGGTGGCATTCTCTGTATTTCTCATGAAGAGCATCTTTTGATACAGAGGAAGATACAATTAGAGGCAATGACTGAATTTCTGGCCATCGTTCAGTGACATTGAACCCATCATAATTCTGAGTTCTATAGCTCTCTCAATTCTCCAAATCCCATTTGCTCCATATAGTATGGAGTAAACATTACTAGTATCACCCCCATTCTATAGGTGACTAAGAGAGACTAGGAAAAATTGAATAAGCCCCTCAGGTACACCCCACCCAGATGTTAGTCTCTTTCCCTCACTATAACTATATACCTGAGACAACCACGTTTCAAAGAGAAAAGGTTCATTTTGGGCCAGGGTTCTAGAAGTTCCAAGATTAGAAAACCTCAGCTGTGGGCCTCTGTGTAGTAGAGAAAAACACTTCAATATGAATAAGGAAGCCAAAGGAGAAACCAACTTAGATGAGACATGGGTTCTCAAATCCTTTTGTGGGGACACACCCTTGAGAGACCTAGGAACTTTCTACTTTACCTCTTGAAGATCTGCACCTTTTCTCATAGTCTTCCTCTCAGACACGAAACTTTGGCTTGTTAGAATTTTACAGGGACACTCATCCAGACCACAGTGTCCTGTTACTCACTGGTCCGGATTCAAATGAAAGCTCTCATTGATTCTAGAATTATACATATATTAAATTTTTTTATTAATTTTTTACACTCAGTATATTTCGATCATCCTCTTTCCCATCCCCCAGCTCCTCCTTGATGCTCACCACCTCCTTGCCCACCCAACCCCACGCTTAAAAAAATTGTAAAAACAAAGCTCCAAACAATAAGACAAAAATAAATCCCAAAACAAAACAAGAAGTGTGCAAAAACCGTGGGATCCACTTCTGTGTGGTCCAGCTATTCCCGGACATGGGGCCTGCCCTGAACTGTGGGTCATACACCCAGTGGCACTCCGTTGGAGAAACAGGTTTGGCTTTTCCCAGCAGATATCAATTGCAAATAGCTTCTTGGGAAGGGGTGGGATTTTGTGTTCACCTCTCTGTGTTGCCTTTCAACTTCGTTCCTGTGGAAGAAGAAAAATGTCCAAGTAGGGACTTAGGTGCCAATTCTGCTAGCTCCCAAGGCTCAATCACATGCGCAGAGTGTAGCCCTGTGACCTGTTGGCTTGGTATTAGGAAAAGATCCTCCCCATGAAACTGGCCTCAGCATCAGCCTCTCAGTCTCTAGTCTTCTGCAGAACAGGAAATGGCCTCTTTCAGGTAGAATTTCCCAAGGGAAGCTTCCAGCTCACTGGATGACACCCTCAAAATAGCAAAGCGAGCACATCCCGCCCACAGAGAAAGTAACGCCTCTTGCCGCGTTTATGGCAAGCACTCAGAGAGCCTGCTGGAATTAAATGGCAAAATTCATCACAACTAATTTCTATTTGTCGTCTATTAAGCTACATTGTTTTGTCCTCAACGTCAGGTTAAATAATGAACCTCTTTGCCATGGAGTAAATTAACCTCCACTTTATGTTCTTGTCATTGTCAAATGGAAACATCACTCGCACACACGAGGAAGATTCATTAGTAACACAAACGCACGAGCTCCACTCTAGGAAAAGAGAAGAGCTGTTGAGACCTTGTCGTAATGCGTGTCGTGCGTGCTTGCCCCGTTGTTATTTATGAAGCCTCTTGTAATTTCTGGGATTGTTTTCAGCCATGGCAATTAGCTCAGAATGCCTCTGAGGCAATGGTGGGGTTAAATATGCCTCTGACAGGTATGATGACCAGCCTCGAAGGACTGTGACATTTGAGGAAACGTGACACCATCTGCCGACAAGCTGAGGTTCATCCTCTGTGACATCAGCAGATGCTGGAAATAATCTCTGTGGGTAGCTCCTCCCAAATATTTAGCGTTCTAGCAGGAAGGGGACCTTCTCATTTACATTGCTGTGGCATTCAGGAAGGTCATGGCCTTTGCGCATGGGTAGCATGAGCTTGATCTGTCTTTACACCTGAATTCGTTCATACTCGTCAGTCAAAGATGTCTCAGCTGCTTATATCCTGATGTCTAAGTGGCCATTCATCTTAGCCACTTGTGTTTCTCTTTGCCCTCCCCATGGGCCATTTTATTTCACGTTCACCTTTTCATTAGAGAACAAATGTTTTAAATGCTGCTGCCTCCTCCTTCGTTGCCTCCGCCTTCCTGCCTTCATTCTTAGCTTAAACACACAGGGTTTTTTTTTTAAATCTTCATTCTTAGAGTAAACACATAGGTTTGTTTTTTGTTATTTATCAGATGAACAAAGAGAGTCAAAAGTTTTAAAACAATGTCCGTGTGACTCTAGTGTTTATCTCCTGGGTAGGGCCCTGAGGAAGGAAGAATGAATGTTGCACAAATGGGTCTATAGGTTGTCTTGCTGTCGGCATAATGTGTTTTTATCTGCCTCAGGGCTGCTGAGGTGAAAGGTCTCTTGAAGAGACAGTGCAAGTGGCCACCCAGCTCACCGCAGTGCCACAGTTAGGTCTCTGCTGACCCTCTCTTGTCTTTGACAATATCCTCTGCTTCTATTGGCCTAGGACAGACCCTGCTTACCTAGGTATGGCCCATCATTTTCCTTTTCTCTAGCTATAGAAGTTGGTCTAGGTGTGGACATAAACCTCCATCGCTCGCCCCCCTCTCTCTCTCTTTTAAGAAAATGAAACATTGAGTACTTGCTCTTTCAACACTTGTAAGACCGTGAGCCACCAGTCTCCTGCCTGTCTTCTTTCTGGTGGAGAAGGCATTTGGTGGCCAGGGAGACCAACACTGGGGAAGCAGACCGGAGTCTTGCTTTGTGGTACTGATGAGGGGGCACACAGTTCTTAACTCTCTGTGCTATGGCAAATGGCAAGCGTTGATACTCCCCATTTCTGCAGACATGGAGGCTTTGATGCCTCCATCCCAAGAAACAAGCTCAAAGATGTGTGTTTGTTCTCAGGAAGGGGTGATCTTGTGTGGATTGAGGCATCAGGCACGCGGAGATCCTGGACCACAAAGCATCTGATGAAGGAGCTCTAAAGCGCAATTAGCCCTCTCTTCTTTCGTCTGGGCATAAAGTTGCGGGAAAGTTACTTTAAAACCTTCTATTCAATTGATTTCAGGATCGCGAGTGCTGGAAGATTGACAGCTCTGGGAAGAGCTACATCTCTCAAGTGTGCATTTTAACCAGGAGCTGTGTGCTGAGATTGCCGCTGCTACCTTCCAGGGCTCTGCTGATGTGACATGCTCAGCACCGGGAGGGAGGCACATCTGTGACTTGCATCGCTCTGACTCCGTTTCTGCTCATTGCAGGTTGCTGTGACTTGGTCACATGCCTTTCACTTTGTGTGAGCAGAAGTTACCCCTTGGGCTGTCTGGGTGGCTTGTAGTTAAGGAGACCGGGAAAGTGGGTGCAGGTTATCCTTGACCCCTGGTGCTCAATTCAGGCATAAATTGATTGTTTTTGCAAAACAAGGATGAAGGTAAAGTTTACCAGGAAGTAAAAAAATACAACTGAGTTAGTAGATATGGAGGGAATGCCAGACTTTCGTTTCTCCCAAGTTACAGAATTTCATAGTTTTTGTTTCTCGCCTACTCTTGAGGGTCACGGGGTCTGAATGGCAACATTCATCTCCCTCAGCTCCAACTCTGCTCAGTCTCCTAAATTCCCTTATAAACTGTTGAATCTCTGGGAGAGTAGGGTTGAGATATTGAGATATAAGAGACAGAGAAACTATTGTCTCGGTGAATCTATATATTGTTTTTCTGTAGGCCAGGAGTTATTCTTAGTCTAATCGTATGTTAAAGAGAGGACCACAACTGTGTGGGGACCTAAGGAGAAGGTAATAGAAAAGAGTATTGTTGAGTATCCAGGGATTGGCATGAGAGTCTATCCCTTAGGGTGGGTGAGATGGCTTGGTGGGTCAAGTGCTTGGCATGCAAGACTGAATACCTGACTTCAATTCCCAGAATTCATGTGAAGGTGGAGAGAACAGGATCCACAAAACTGACCTCTGCCCTTCACTGGGAAATCCTGGCATATGTGTGTACATGTATGTACACACACATACACACATATATTTTAAGTCCATCTTCCATTTGATGGGTGGCTTTATAAAATTTAGTCCCCAAACCTGAGAATTAACATTCCTGCAATAGTCCCTTTAGAGGTAGTTACAAAGATCCTGGCTGTGAAGTTTTGAGGTTGGAGGTGAAGCAACAGTCACTTTGAAGCACATGCACAGTGTGGATGGTTGATGGACCATCCTCTTGTCATGAGGTAGAGATTGGACATGGATGTTTGTCTTAATCTGTATTAGTTTTGTGTTCCTGTGGCAGAAGACCCAAAGAGAGGAACAATTTCTTTTACTCATTTCTTTTACTTCATTTCTTTTACTAGGTTTGGGGGAATTTCAGTCCGTCACAGCAGGGAAGACACATTAGGGTGACTCTGTGGCAGAAAGAATGTAGAATGGAGGCGTTATATATTGTGACAGAGCAGAACCCAGAGAGCCAGATTGAAACCAGGGCTGGGTATCTATCACCTTCAAACTCCTCCCCATCCCGTGACCTATGCTGGCCAGCTAGGCACTACTTCCTAGAGGTTCCGGAATCCACAAGGAAACACCTTCCTGTGCCCATTCTCTTTGGCTAATAAAAGAGAGGGAGAGAGAAATGTGGCATTGCTCTGACCTGTATGGTCACTGACAGGCCCTGTGACCTCTGAGGAAGTCTAAGGACTTCTCAGGACATTGACTTTCTAATCCATAACAAAGACACTGCCCTTTTCCAATACTCAGTGTCAGATTCCCTGAAATAGAAACATTGGTAGGAAGGAGACTTTGTGGAAGCAGTGAAATTAAAGGGTAAGAGGGATTCTCTGGGGGAGGGGTGGCAGTCGGTTTGTGCTCTGTGGCTGCAGGGCTGTTTGAGGAACCGGGGAAACCTTCGAATCCCTTTTCCCTTGTGTCCCTCCCTAGTGTTGATCTATGACTTCAAATTACTGTGTGAATGACAAAACGCCCCAGACAAGCATTAGGTGTTTTATTCTTTCAAGCAGCCTTCAGGTACCTGGGGCGGGAGAGAGGGCAGAACTGGAGATCGGTGTTGGTCTAGCGAGACCATGCTGCCTGCCAACTGCCCCTTGGGGAGCTCAGCACAGGCTGGGAAGATGCATGACTCCCGGCGAGTCTGATCAATAAAGGGCATCCTTACTATAGCAACACAGTGTGGTGGCAGCGCTGCCCACAGATCACATGCCCCCTTCTCGACACGCTGTAGTGTTAGGAGCAGGCAATTAGAACTTGCAGGCTGCTTTTTCTAGAGGTCAGAGAGCTGAGAGATGAGCAGAGAGCTTTCATGTTCTTCCATCCTAGGGTGGGCATGGAAGATTAGTAGCTCACAGCTGGTACTAGCCTCAGAACTATATATATAAATATAAATAATTTATATACATATATACACATAAACATATAATTATACATAACATATAATTGTTATGTGTGTAATTATATATTATATATTAATACATATTATATCCATATAATATGATAATATATATATTTGGTGTATATATATCATGGCAAAAGCTTAGGAATAAAAGCATAGGGAAGTCACCAAAAAGAGCAATTCTCTTAATAATAACAATGACAATAATGGCAACTATTATTGTTTGTGTGACTGTTTGATTGATGGATGTCTCACTCTCTAGTCTCTTGTCTCCATTAGAGCAGAAAGGATAAGTGTTTCACCCACCCCTACCCTGGGTGCCTGTGCCATATGCATTTGATGAATCAATGAGTCCTTTGTTTATTGTGAGATAGACCCATATTGAAGGCTTAGCATAGAGCCCCTTCTTGTTCGGGACTGGCAAGCATTCTGAAAGGTAATACTATTGTTGCCTGTAATTTTTTTCTAACAAAAAGGAACTGTAAGAGTTTCATAGGCAATAAAGGAGGGTTTCTTACCCATGACAAATGTGGGGTCTTTGTTATAGAGGGTTGCCTCACACACTCTAGGACATTATTCATTCAGCAGTACTTTTTTTTAATATTTATTTATTTATTTATTTATAAAAGATTTCTGTCTCTTCCCCGCCACCGCCTCCCATTTTCCTCCCCCTCCCCCAATCAAGTCCCCCTCCCTCGTAAGCCCAAAGAGCAATCAGGGTTCCCTGCCCTGTGGGAAGTCCAAGGACCTCCCACCTCCATCCAGGTCTAGTAAGGTAAGCATCCAAACTGCCTAGGCTCCCACAAAGCCAGTTCATGCAGTAGGATCAAAAACCCATTGCCAATGTTCTTGAGTTCTCAGTAGTCCTCATTGTCCGCTATATTCAGCAAGCCTGGTTTTATCTCAGGCTTTTTCATACCCAGGCCAGCTGATCTTGGTGAGTTCCCAATAGAACATTCCCATTGTCTCAGTGTGTGGGTGCACCCCTCGCGGTCCTGAGTTCCTTGCTCATGCTCTCTCTCCTTCTGCTCCTGATTTGGACCTTGAGATTTCTGTCCGGTGCTCTAATGTGGGTCTCTGTCTCATTTATTTTATTTTATTTTATTTTATTTTATTTTATTTTATTTTTGCTTTGCCATGGCTGATATACCTGGAAGAAGCACTGACATTTAGGGATTTATTTTGGCTCCGAGTTTGAAGAGACCTAGGTCCGCTGTGACAGGGAAGGTACAGGTGAGGTGACTCAACCAGTGATGATGGTAGTTCCTGCTGCTGTCAGTTTACATACTGGCACACAATAAGCAGAGAATGGAGTCCCAGTCAGGGAACCGTCCCTGATATCTTATTTTCTACGGACATACCCCTCTTCTTAAAGGCTCCAGCCTGGGTACCCAGCATTGAAATTATGAGCCTATGAGGGGATGTTTCAGATCCAAGCGACAACAGAATTTGCAAACAGTGGTGTGCACTCCTTTCTTCATCTGTGGCCATCAGAATTCTCTCTAGATACTGCTAACGGTCTTTTTGGGTGAAAACCACCCCCAATCAAGAGCCGCTGTGCAAAGGAAACCCAGGCTGGGATGAACTGTGAAAGGCAGTGAATTCTCCTCGCCCTTCATGTGTTTATAAATGACTGGAATATACTGACGTGTCTGTAGGTGAAGCGTGGCTGCAGGTCTCTGGAAAGGCTAGCTGATTGCATTTACACGTGTATGCACAGAGCGTATGCAGACCAGAGTTGTATCAAGTTTGGGTCCTGAGCTCATGACACATTCGTTATTAGCTGGGTAGGTCCTTCAGTCTGGAATCTGGAGGCAGGGACAAGACTCCAAGAAGTCTGGGATGTTGCTGCTGGGAATTGGATTAGCTCCGACAGAAAATTGCATTGACCCTAGAATGATCATTGAAGGTAGCCTAATACATGGCTAGAACAAGGGGCTAGGAGCCTGTTGGAGCTGAAGTGAGCATTCATGGGTAAGTTACTTCATTCCTCTGAGCCCGTGTCACTTCTCTAATGTCAGAGATTCTGGGAGTGGGGGGCTGCAAGGATGATGATCAGTTCTAAGGCATCCAGAGATAATGGCTACCCAGGGCATGTATGCAAACCAAGGTGTATGCCAAGCCAAAGACTCCCTGGCAGATCCAGAGATTACTCTCTTTGTAATTTCTCAGTGCCCTCAAGTACTTGTATGGCAGGTGCTCTTGCAGGAGTACAAAGATATTAATCCATTCAATTCCCTAATAATCCTTGGTAAACTTGGCCAGGAGCAGAGCTCGATTCCAATGTCTTTTTCTCTTAGACATTATTTGCGTTGTTAGATGTTTGCATTATCTATGAAATCCTAACAAAGCTTATGAATGTGCCCAATGTTAATGCTTGTCTGCAGAGTGAATTAAAATTTGAGACCCGTGTTGTTTTTTTTCTTTTGTAAATATATGGTAGAAGAGATCAGATTTGTTTTTTTAAAAAATTTTATGTGTATGTGTGTGTGTATGTATACATGTGTATTCTACATGTGTGTGGTTACCTGTGGAGGATAGAAGAAGGCAGCAAATCCCTAGAACAGGAGTCATATACAGGTGAGCTCCCCAGTATAGGTGCTGGGAATCCAACCCAGTTCCTTTGCCAGAGCAGTGCATGCTCTCAAAGTGCTGAGCCATCTCCTCGGGCTCCAAGGTTATTCTTAATGTAGATGGGGACCTCCATGGTTCTCCCACAATGTAATACGCATCGCCTAATTTCCTGACTTAGAGAGATGCTTTCCAGATGCGCTCATCCGTAAACCTAATTACGGAACGTTCACCAGAGTAGAATTTAGACAATTCTCTTTTAAAAATGCATTCCCCATTTCTTCCATATTTATACTTCAGAAAACTTTCTAACTTAAAAAGTAACCATTATGCTTAATTTCTCAAAGGAAGACAATTGCTTTTTGAAAATCCTTTGATTTTTCTATAGTAAATGCTCCGTTCATTTTGCACTGTGCTTAGTTCCTGTTTGGGTCTGTAGGTCCTTACGTTTGGGGTTTGGTCTTCCATTTGTTAGCTTAAGCGAGTGATGATCATAGCCTCATATTCTAATGTATTTCATATGCTATCTTGATTGGAATTGTTAGCACAACTTAGAATGTCACATCACTCTCAAAGACTCAGTGTACACTCTTGTTTCCCAATTACACACATATGTGTTAGACAGTAATAGCAACAAAGTTCTGCTTGTTTGTTCTTTGATTAAAACAGAAAAGGACTGACACAAAATGTAATGTCTCCATTGCTAAATGAAGGATTCCCACAGGTCCCATTTGGGTGTGTACCTGGTCAAATAGAGCAATCTATTTCTAATGCAACGTATGGGGGATATCATCCCTCTCGGCTTGTCTTATGAAACCTAGAAGAACATAAAATAGGGTGAAAGTATTGGTCAATAACTATACCAGCTATTGGCTCTGTAACAAACAACTCCACACATTCATAGTTCTTGGAAGGCTCTGTCTGTCTGTCTGTCTCTCTCTGTCTCTTTCTCTCTCTGTCTCTCAGTCTCTCTCTCTCTCTCTCTCTCTCTCTCTCTCTCTATATATATATATATATATATATATATATATATATATATATATATATATATGAGATATATGCACATAAATCTTTAGCTCAGCAGTTTGAATTGGACTCAACTAAGTGGTTCTTGTGCTGTCAATAGGCAATCAAGAAAGCCTGTGTGCTCTTGCACGGCCCCACTGGGAAGTAAAGCTTGGTACTGTCTATTCGATGGGCCAATCTCTTCGGTTGTTTTTGTAGCTTCAAGGTGACTAGCATGGGCTTCTTCATATAACAAGGGAGTATCCTAACAGAAGTACAGAAAAAATGGCAAGGCTTCTGAAGACCCGAGCTCATATATTCACAAGGGCAGTTGAATTGAATTTCATGAATAGAAAGCCTAGGGTAGCTTTAAGCCTGTGGCAATCCACTTGCCTCAACACCCTGAAAGCTGAGATTATAAACATGAGCAACCATGCTGGGCTATAAGATTCCACTTATTTTTTTTAAGTTTGTATTTATTTGTATGTGTCTATAGGGATGCATGCTTATCATGGTATGTGTGTGGCAGTCAGAGGGCATCTTGTAGGAGTGATTTCCCTCTTTCCATCATGTGGATCTTGGGGATTGAACTCAGGCCTTCAGGCTTGGTGGAAAAAACCTTTACCTTCTAAGCCTGGACGATCCAAGACTCCATCTTCTGTTATGGGTTGGAGAATGCTGGAAGCTGCCAAGCTGCCTTGTAATGATCCCTCCAAATAAGCTTAAAAGAATACTATTGATGTCCTCATTTTATAAACAAGAGAATTGAGTACACAGCAGTTGAATTATGGCCTCATTAGCAAATGGGTCTCTTGGTCTCCTTAACAGATGTAACAACTGAGTTTTAGTTCAGACCCAGGTGATAATTCAATACCAGAAAGGAAATAGTTGGTACCTGTATGACTGGCACAGTCTTTCTAGTATATTCTAGATTGATCACAGAACAGTAGGTTGTGGATTTTTGCAAAATCTTAGACTGCATTTGGAGGCTACACACTTACTTATCTAATAGGCTTGCATTTCCCAGAGAGTTTTGATCATACTTGCTATACATAAAATTTCTCAACATCACAGCTCTAAATGTATTTATAAATTACAGCATTATTACCACTGCTTGTTTTATTCACTGGTGTGCCTTATTTTCTGTCATATTTCCATAGACAAAATAAAGAGAAGCAGGAAAGATATTTTTTCTTGCGGTAAAGAAAATTGTCTTGTACTTCTTGTGGAAGGCACACATAGATTTTAGAGACACCAGAACAAAATGATGGCCGTTCATGAGCAGACACAGAAGTTGTGCCCAGGACAGAGGTGACCAGCCCTCTGGATCTGTGGAGCAGCTGTTTCAGATCAATGAAAACCTAACCATAACTATATTGACTACTGTGATCATTGTCTCTCAAGGAAAGAAACCCAAATAGTTTGTATGAAACGGCCGCATACTGACAGCTAAGAATTTTGTGTTCTGGATGGTCTGACTTAGTTTCTGTGTGACTCAACTGTAGAATATGGACAGTGTGGGCTGATTAAACAAATTATAGCCCTCAGTTGTTGAAAGAATAACATACCATAAATGAGTGACAAAATATGTTCAACCTATTGGAAGTGCCAGTGAGTATCAGCCATTACTGTGTATCTACGCCAAATGATTGTCTATTGTTGTGGTTTGAATGTGAAATGTCCTCCATAGGTCTATGCTTTTCAACACTTGGTCCTCAGATGGTGGAGTTGTTTGGAAAGGTTATGGAGCCATGAGGAGATGCAGCCTTCCAAGAGGAAGCTTGTGACTGGAGACTGATTTAAAGTTATATAACCTATGCTCACTTTCTGTTCCTCTCTTTGCTTCCTGTGTGTGGATGAAATGTGATCGATTAGCTTCCGGAATGCCAGGCTGGGCTGGTGCTCCTGCTACCATGCCTTCCCATTATGACGGACTGTTTCCCTCCAGAACTTCATGCCAAAATGAGCTTTTTCTTCCCTAAGTTGCTTTAGCAATAGAAAAACAACTAATAGAGCTATGGTTCCCAGATCGGCTTTGCGCTCATCAGTCAGGAGTTCCCTGACTATGGACAATCTCTGTCATGGATGTGGGACAGGCAAGACAACACAGGACCAAGGCCTCTATGACAGGAGAAGATTTGCCTGTTTCGGTACCACCACAAACAATTTGCTCAGGTTCTAGACTTCTTTTTTCACCATCATGGGGATGTGTTCTTAGTAACTTAGTGTAACAACTCGGTTGAAAGCCTTCGTTCATGTAGAGGCCTTGCATGAGCTCTCAGCTGTGCTCTGCTGAGCAATTCATTCTTCGTTGCATCCCACTGCTAGAACACTGAAGGCCACAGTTGGTCATCCAGCCCAATCCTTCTTTGACGGATGATGAAACCGAGGCCCAAGGATGTTTGCTAACATTATTATTAGTGAATCTCATTTTCCCTGAGGATTGGAAGAAGCTTAACTTTAGAAAATGCATGTATAAATAGAGCAAATGCATGAACAACATTTTAAGGGAAGGTGGACTGAAGGATGATTGAGTTAGAAAATATAACCTGAAGAAAAGCAGTTTCACGTAAGCATAAATGTTAGCACCCAGCTTAGGAGGACAAAAGGAAACCATATCTGCATGGCTCTGTTTTTCTCATTTTATTCTCAGACAGGATCACTATGGCCTGGCCTTTAACTTGTGTCAATCCTCCTGCTTCAGTATTCCATTTTCTGGAACTATCGACTATGCCTAGTTATATACCTTTTTTTGTCTAGCAAAATGCAACCTTATAAGACATAAACCAGAGCAGGGTATGTATCTCAATGAGAGATTCTGCTTAGCATACAGTAGGTCCTAGGTTTAATTCCAGTGTGCACGCATTCAAACACACACACACACACACACACACACACACACACACACTATTGTCTCATATCATAACTTTAACTCAATGGTAATTTTTCTTTGTGATTATTGTCTTGATAGCTGTGATTATTGTGAAATATTCTACATGCAGAATCTTTTAATGGTAATTCATTAGTTTTGAGGCCATTATCTAAGTCACATTCTATAAGGCAATGGTATAACCCTGTATTATTTAATAGTCGGTCACAGATAAGTTAGGAGTAACATTTTGTGATGACTAGGTATGACAGGGAACACAGGCAACAATATTTTAGGACTGAAAATTAACATAATACTTCAGCATAGCGTCCACAAAGTAGGACTTTCAACTGGAGTTATATGGCAAGTAGTTAAGTGGTTGAGGCTATGATTCAAAAGGCTATTCTCTAATGTTTACTGAAAGAAAATCATATTTTTAAGAATTGGGACATGACTACATTGAAATTGGTTTTGTCATAAAAGTCAAAGGTTTAAGTTTTTCATAATGAGTGACTTTCCTCCATTCCCCCAGCTTGACTACCCAACCTGAACACATACATATGGTGGTGAGACTCCTCCAGGTAAGACAACATCCCTAGCACACTGTATTGCATTACTTATATAATTATATGGACTAAATTCAATCTACCAACCTATGCTGAAGAATAGACTGCCATGTTCAAATCCAAGTCATTTAGCTAAAGCAAGTGCCAACTGCCAATCATTTCTGAGTGAATATACCTCCACCCAGACCTCAGAGAACACACACAGAGACACAGACAGACACATGCATACATACACATACACGCATGAGGGTACGGAGAGAGAGATGGGGAGAGAGATTAAAAACACTCAATGTTCCTCTCAAAAATGACTGACACATATGGAAACGTGGCATAACTGGTAAGTCCATAGAAAAATACTGTAGAAACAACCCAAGACTTTAAATTTGGGAATTATCAGGTACTGAAGTAAAGGAACAATTTTTAAATGCTTAAACTAGTAAAGACAGAAAGCTAGCAATAAGGTAAGGAATAAATAAGAAACTATAAACTTGTTGGGAAGGTGTGAAAAGGAAAAACCAAAACTCTTTTTTTCTTTAAACCGAATCTTGCTATATGGCCCAGCTGAATTATTGATTCCCCTGCCTTAGCCTCACTAGTACCTTGATTACAGGCATGTGTCACCATGTTCAGTTTCAAATAAATTTCTTAAAAATATTGAAGCACAAACTTATTAGGTGGGTGGACTTGTAGTTTAGATACAGTTAAAATGAGAATTTATATACTAGAAGATAATGTTGAAGAGACTACTTGGAATCCAACACAGAAACAAAGAGTGACAATATCGAACTTAGTCTAAACAGAATTTGGAAAAACATGGTGAGGAAATAAAGTAGTAATTGAGGAGATAATGACCAATAATTCTCTAGAATTAATAAACGAATGAACTTTGAGAGTAAATAAAAGCATGATAAGTAGAACATAAGTAAATTATGATCAATCACACCATAGCAAACTCTTGTAAGAGCAAAGGAGAAATCTCAACATAAGCAGTAAAAATCCTCAAATCATCTGAAATGAAATTGTACTCAATGATGTTTAGTTTCTAATATCAATGTGGCCAGACTGATGTTTAGTTTCTAATATCAATGTGGCCAGACTGATGTCCTCAAGTCTGCACCATATATCCAAATGCAGCCCTTCTAGAAGGTTATGTAAATAAACCTACTGGCAAACAGAACAAAGTGTTCAGGAGCTAGGAAGATTTTATACAAAATCTTTAAAATCCTGTGCACGTGTGTGTACCTGTGTGTGGGTAGGTGCATTTGAGTCCAGTGTCCATGGAGGACAGAAAAAAGTGTTGGATCCCCTAGAGCTAGAGTCAACTGGTGACTGAAAGCTGCCTTATGTGGGTGCTGAGAACTGAACCCAGGTCCTCTGCATGAGCAATATGTGGACCACTGTACCACATCTCCTGCCCCATTCTTAACAAAATTAATCTCAGATTCTTCCAGCTGAGATATTTTGACTGTCTAGAGTAACCCAAAGTGATGTATAAAGGGTGAGCCTCTGAAGGAAAGACACTCGTGGTAGCACACACGATTTTATAGTCTAACAAGGTTAAGTATCAACATAGTTCTCTAACTCAATAATGCAATGATGTAGTCAGGCTCTATAGCCTTGTCAAAATACCTAAGGAGAAAATGAGGGAAAGAAGAGTCTATTTTGGCGTATAGTTTTGAGATTCCAGTCTGCATTCAGCCATTCATTTAGGCGAGAACATCTTGGTGGCAGGAGTGATTGGCAGAGCAAAGGTGATTGCCTCATGGCGATCATGATGCCGATAGAGTAACAAGGAGGGGCCTGTGCCCAAGGATACTCTTCATTATCTGCCAGAGCAGCTTCTTCCTGCTAGGCTCCACCTTCCATAGTTCGGCCACCTCCACGCAGTCTATTCAAATTACTTCCGTGTGGACTCAGCCTTTGAGGAAAGCAGAGAGTCCTGTGACCTAATCTAGTTTGGAAAGGCCCTCATAGACATGATCAGGGGTCTGAGCATAATTTCCCATGCTTCTCAGGCCAGACAAGTTGACAATCAAATTAACCATTAGAGAAGAGTCCCTTTCTTTTACAGTGACACATGCAATAGTTTTGAAAGCTGCTGTTTTACTAGGCCTAAAGTAAGTTCCAATAAAGTTTAAATAAAGGGCATCGTGAAAATCAGGATCATATAGATATTGACCCATATAGAACACCAGCCACTTACTATGGGATGAGAACAAAATGAGCCCTTTCTCTAAGCATCTAATATAGAGAAGCAAACAGAGGAGCAAAATTCTAAATATTTCTTTGGCTTAAAAAAGTACATTATGGTGAAAAATCATAAAATTCTTGAGCCTGAATAGAACCAAAGATATAGCATATCAAACTCTATGGTATTTTTATTTTTAAAATCATGCTTTATTTTATGAATAGCAAGACAATTTGCATATTAAGTCACACCATAATAGAATGATCTAACATATTTTTATGCAGAGTTTTTATTTAAAAAAATCAGTTTCTATGTATGTGGGCCAATGTGGTAAGTGTATTAAACAATTGTAGTATATATGAAATTTGATGCTGGAAGTAAATTCAAAGATAAATTTGCTTAGTGGAGGCCCAAAGGCTAGCACGTCAATTAAGAAAACAATGACAGAATAAAGAATAGAAGCTGGTGATTAGAAAAGATAAAGGCACTGGAAAGAATGCCAAAACTTCTCAAAGTGCTAGATACGGCTGTTGTCACTGGGGTTGGTTACTCCATATTTCTGCTTCTGGGCAAATACTGAGCTGGTATTTCTCGGCCCTTAGAGAAATGTCTAACTGTGGGACTTGCTGTGGCTGATGAGGTGGCAATAGGGAAGTGTGTTTTCTTCCTGGATGGAGAATTGTCTAGATTCTCCTTCTCTCTGGCCTGCTGAACAGCATTCATCTAGAGGTGTTTGTTTGCTCCATTAGCCTGCTGCTGGAGCCGAGCCTTCAGCCCCCTGTTATGGACAAGCAATGTAGGCAAGAACTACAAGATATTGGCTGTGGACCGGGCCTTGTTTGTGGCAGTGGCTGCTGCAGTGAGTGTGGGCATAGCCATTTTCCTTACAAGGAGTCTTGGCATTCCTGGAGACATTTTTGATTGTCTCAATTGCATGGCAAAGTGCTGCTGATGGGTGGGTGAGGGCTGGAAAGATTACTAATTATTCTACAGTGGTTTGATCTTTCAGTGCTTTATTGCTATGAAGAGACATGACCAAGGCAACTGTTATAAAGGAAAGCCTTTAATTGCAGTTTTAGAGGGTTATTCCATTATTATGCAGATGCATGGTGCTGGAGAAGTAGTTGAGAGCTTTACATCCTGATCCGTAGGCAGTCAGAGAGACATTGATCCTGGAATTGACTTTTGAAACCTTAAAGCCCATGCACAGTGACACACTTCCTCTAGCAAGGTCACTCCTATTCCAACAGGCCACACCTCCTACTCCTTCCCAAATAGTTCCAGTAATTAGGGACTAAGCATTCAAATATGAGCCTATGGATACCATTCCCATTCAAGTCACCACAGTGGGATAAATCTACACAAGGATTATCTCACACAAAGTGTGGCTAGTTTCAAGGTTGATAAAACTTGACTTCATTTATGCAACCTGATAACAGTCTGCTTTGTAGGAATAGAGAAATGGTCTTTACTTGAAGAAACCGACATAGGAAAAAAAATCCCATTTTTCTTTTAAAGATGGTATGTCACATTGATTCTTAACATTTTCTGTTCCAATGGATTCTCTACTAATTACACGAAAATATCCATTCTTACTATATTTCTTCTCTCCAGTGAGATGTGGGGAAGGTCAAGTCAAGTATAATGCTTAGACTACAGGGCTAGAGAAAGGTGGTCACTTCATTCATTCACGATTCAATGTCTGTGGGGACCCTCACCCTAGGTGTTTCTGGCTAATCCTCTCTACTCAAGTCTGGTGACCTTTAAATGTTCAGTGACTGTAACTTCTTCTCTGTCTTTTCTTACCCATCTTCCTTCCTTTGCAGCGGCCATAGACACACACAGGAGCCAGAGCTCTCTTTCTGCTTTGTTCCTCTCTTATGGGCCAGTTAAGTTCCAGGTTACCCTATAGACTACAGCCAAGATAACTGGATGCCAGACAGCAAAAAAGGCTCTTCCTTCCCCCAACCAGTTTTTGACTGTGTGAGTTTAATCTACCTCTGCTGGCTATGATAAGTCGACCATTTAACTAAACAATAGTGGTGTTCCTGTGGTCTTGTCTAGCTATGGCCAGTGCATTGAACATGGATGCCTAAGTCTGTGCTAATAGTGCTATTTGATTTCTGTCTGTTATTATTCTTTCTGCATATTTGTTCTGAGACTCTCCACAGGAGAATGCCTAGAGTTTGAAGCAATCTTAAAATACTCTTTGCTGATGCGGGCAGTGGTGGCACATGCCTTTAGTTGCAGCACTCAGGAGGCAGAGGGAGGCAGATCTCTGTGAGTTTGAGGCCAGCCTGGTCTACAAGAGCTAGTTCCAGGACAGTTAAGGCTGTTACACAGAGAAACCCTGTCTCGAAAAACAAACAAACAAAAAAAGCCAAAACGACAACAACAACAACAAAATCCTTGCTGATAATAAAGTTACAGACAAAACAAACTTAATTTTTTCTTAAATTTTATTATTTTTATTGAGTTATACATTTTTCTCTGCTCCACCCCATTTTCCCCTCTCCCTACCTTCTCCCATGACCCCCATGATCCCAATTTAATCAGAAGATCTTGTCTTTTTCTCCTTCTTATGTAGTTCCATGGATATCTCTCTTAGGGTCCTCTTTGTTGTCTAGGTTCTCTGGGATTGTAAACTGTAGGCTGGTTTGTTTTTGCTTTATGTCTGAAAGCCACTCATAAGTGAGTATATATCATATTTATCTTTCTGGGTCTGGGTTAACTTACTCAATATGGATTTTTCTAAGTCTATCCATTTACCTGCAAATGTTAAGATTCATTTTTTACACTGTATAGTACTCCATTTTGTAAATGTACCACATTTTCTTTACCCATTCTTTGGTTGAGGGGTATCTAGGTTGTTTGCAGATTCTGGCTATGACAAATAATGCTACTATGAACATAGCTGAGCACATATTCTTGTGGTATGATTGAGCATCCTTTGGGTATATGCACAACAGTGAGGTATGTTGTTTCCTAATTTTCTGAGAAATCACTATACTGATTAACAAAGCAGTTGTACAACTTTGTATTCCCACTAGCAGTGGAGGAGTGTTTCCCTTACTCCACATCCTGTCCAACATAAGCTGTCATCAGTGTTTTTGATCTTAGCCATTCTGGCAGGTATAAGATGTAATCTCTAGAGTTGCTTTTATTTTCATTTCTCTGATGACTAAAGATTTTGAGCATTTCCTTAAGTGTCTTTTAACCATTTGAGATTTTTCTGTTGAGAATTTCCTGTTTAGGTCTGTATCCCATTTTTTTTTATTGGATTATTTGTTCTTTTGATGTCAAGTTTCTTGAGTTCTTTGTCTACTTTGGAAATCAGTCCTCTGTCTGATATAGGGTCGGTGAAGATCTTTTCCCAATCTGTAGGCTGCCATTTTGTCTTGTTGACTGTGTGATCTGCGATCTTCCAGTTTAATGAACAGGAGCTCATGTTTGGTCTCAGTGGCGTGTATTCTCTTCTCCAGTTCATTCGAGATGAGTCAGTCATTTTGAGCTCTTACTACTTACTATGAGTATAAGCAGTTTACATGAATTTTATTATTAATTCCCAGAAATGCACTTTTGAAGCCAACATTATTATCCGTATTGAGTGTACAAGGACCACGGAGAACAGAGGGAGTAAGAAACTTGGCACACGTGAAAGCTGTGAACTAGACCATGCCACTCCCCTCCACAGGCTGATCTCTTGACACCTAAGTCATCTTGATGCCTCAGGTCTTAGATTGTAATACTCTCATTTTTCTTCCAGGATAATAGATAAAAGGCATGAATAAAATAAAGATGCCTTCTAGGAGGGACCCAGAGTCCACCCTCCAGGGATGAACTGTTTATTACCAATAGATTCAGAGAGCAGAAAACTCATTGCTTTCATTCAGTTGCAGACTTGCCAAAGACCCCACCATGCTCCAATGGACACTTCCATCGTGGTTACGAAGTTGACCTTGGTTAAACTAAATGAATTGCAAAACAACTCCCTCTCAAAACAACAGCAACAAACGACAACAACAAAAACCCAAAAAACTCAAAAATCCCAAAACAGCATGAACCCAAGGGAAGGGATGCAGGAAATTTGGGTGTGTGAAAGCATAAACAGATACTTATATAAGTGTATGAAATTGTCAAATGACAAAACTTGATCATAAGTATTGCATGGGGGAAAAAAATCTTTCAATGAAGGAAAGAAAAAGCTAGTCTTCTAGGAAAACTTGATGCTGCCATCCACTCTGGCATGTGCTTCCCAGGTTCTAGGAAGGACAATCCGAGACACTGGGTGTCAGGATGTATCTTCCATCCTCAGAAGTCCAAACGGGAAATTCATCTAGTGCAGCCTGCAATGCTTGTTTCTCTGGCGATGAAAACAAAGCCTTCGATAGACCCCCAGGGGACCGCACATAGAAGAGCAAGTATGTCGGGCTGATTTGGGAAATTGGTGCTGTAAGCTCCTCAGAATCACAAACCTAAGGTTTCCTTAATTAGAGAGGTGGTCCTCCAATCAATATTTTTGCAGTGCCTTCCTCTACCATCCCCCGTGCTTTCCAGCAAGCAGCTCAGGAGTTTCAGCTGATGACCGTGCAATCCTCCTGGGGCTTGTGCAAAATACAGAGAGGGAGAAAGAGCATAATTTGTTGGCTGGTTCTATAGGGCTCCTAAGGCACTGGACCCCATTCATCAAAGCCAGCTTAGTTTTCCCGATTGTGTATTCAGAACGCGTGCTGCACTGTTCACTTAGGAGTAAGGCAGGGGCCCGCAGAAACGCTGGAACAGTGTGTGGGCATTGTTAGGAATTTAAATTTGTTATCTTTGGTGACAATGAGGAAAGATCTTCAAGTCATGAAGATCTGAACTTTGCTCACCTGTCTGTTACCTGCTTCTGAGAAATATATAGGAGTTTAGGGGAAAGGCAAGGATTTTACCGGTTAATATTGGAAAGTGGAATGAATTGGACTTTTGCATTTCTGCTTTCCTCCCTCCCCTCCCACCCAAGAAACAGAATGAAGAAAATAAAAATTTAACCACAGCAAAATTGTTTTCCTATTATTTTGAGAATGTACTTTCTAGGTCTTGAATTCATGCACTTATTATCCACAAAATACAGCTATGGCATTTATAATTTCCAGAGGAAAACTGAGGCTTTGGGTGACAGGGACAATTGTTCATTGTCTTAGAGACTTTGAACCCTGGCCTCATGCACTCTAAAGCCCCTGCTCTGAACCACTGATCTGAATCACGTTCATGAAATTTGGAATTCCCACTTCAGATTTGATTAATCAGGATTCTCTCATAATCCTTGCCTCTAAAATAGACCTGATTTGTCTCAGGGTACAATTGAAATGGTTCATCTAGGCTGTGTTGACAAGGATAATGTAATTAGAGCAATTTGGGGGAGTGTTCAGACTCCCCCAAAGTAAATATTAGTGAGGAAAGACAAGTTCAGAGCCCAATTAGCTGCATTGGATCAGTTTCCCTTGCGGGATGTGTAACTATCCAGTTCCCCGCCTTTACATAAACACAGCTGGTTTGTACCCACGCTTGCTCCAGTACCCCAGAAGCCAGAGGAAGGAGGAAGTTCTTAAAGAGAGGTCTGGAAGTCATGTTTATCATCTTGTCCCTTGCTACCTCATCTTAGGACCACATATTTATTTGACATAAAATTGAAAAAGAAAATATAAGTTTAGTTCAATGGTTCCTTTATAATCTCAGAGAAAAAAAAACCTTACGCATTCTCCTCAAAGAAGCTCTATCAATAAATGGAAAGACAATCCCTAAAAGAATTTTTCTTCTGAGGTCTTTGCTGTTATTGGTAAAGAATGAAGTGTTGTGGGATGTAATTTTACCTTCTCCTGGTCTTGCAGTGTGAGTATCCTGGAAATGGCAGAGCTTTGTGTAAAGGGATCCGGACCAACACTGAGGGAAAGTATTGTCCCTCAAACTCCATCTTCATCTGGGAAATTTGTAGATGACCATTGAGAAGAGTTTGTTAAGAGCCATAGCGCAGCGAGGAGAGAGGCAAATGGAGAGTCTTCAGGTAGAACAGAGGCAAGTTTATACACTTCCAGCTTAAGGCTTGAATCTGAAATCCAATAGCTGTCCACTGCTTGGTGCAAGAGAGAAAGGCTTTGAGTGGTGGCCCCTACCCAATACTGTTTGTTCTCAGTGTTAACTCTCAAGGATTTTGTAATATGAGGTGACAGGAGGCTCATAGTTGAGAGTAGCATGGTGTATATTAAAAACAAAACAAAACCCAAAACATTGACTGATTGAAAGTGTTCTTTCTCAGGATGATACTCACTGAATGATAGGGTTGCTTGGGAAAAGACTGAGATTTATCTGGACTTGATTAGTGATGCCTGTCACAGGCCCTGAAAGGGAAGAATAGTGATGTGAATTGAGCATAGTTGATATCCCTGATGTAAATTCTGCTGCTTGGACCCTAACAAAGGCTGTGTTTCCTCCCCAGACAGCTTCTTTACAATTTGGCGCCAGTAACTGAAATTTGTCTCTTATTTACTACTTGGCCTACGTTGTTTAAAAATAATAATAAAAGCCAACCTGCATAAAATGCTTAGCTCAGGCAGTAAGCTAAACACGTGTCTTAGTTATTACTGTCATACATGAGGAGAGTGAGGTTTGATCTCTAGAGATTGATTCAAGGTGCTTTGGACTAGGCGGCTAGTTTAGGTGTGTTCCTAGGACCCACTCTTCTTGGGTTTCCAGTGAGGCTACTTACACCCTTCTTTATGAGTCTGTGAGAACTTCTCTCCTGAGAAACCAGAGAATCCTGAAGGACCCAGGTACAGCCGGAGCCTAGAGAAGGAGAAACCCTAAACCCAGAGCCAGTTTTCCTGTCACCATTCTGGCAGCATTTTCTGCTCCTTCCAATGCTCCCTCAGGTGAAGGTCATCAATGAAGATCGTTTCCTAAAAGGGTTATATTTTCTATTTATCCTTTTATGTATTTGTTAGTTTTTCCAAGACACAGTTTCTCTGTGTTGTTGCCCTGGTTGGCCTTGAACTCACAGAGATCCACCCGCCTCTGTCTCCTGAGTGCTGGGATTAAAGGCGTGCGCCACCACTATCTGGCTACATTTTACTTTTTTTTTTTTTTTTTAAAGCCAGAGCCAGTAAGTTTGACTCAGCAGGTAAAGGTGCTTGCCACGTCACAATGGATAATGCAAGCCTAATGACTTAAGTTGAAGTCCCAGGACCCAAGTAAAACTGGAAGGTGAAAACCAACTCCACAGAGTTGGCCTCCAACCTCCATACAGGCATAGTGGCATGTGCCTCCCCACCCTCAAGCCATTCATGTGCATATGCACACAATAATAATGAGAATAGAACCCAAGTAGTGGAGGTGCCTGTCAGCCCAGTGCTGAGAGGGCTCAGGTTGAGAACAATGAGTCTGTGCCAACCTGGGCTAACTACTGAAAACCTATCTCAGTAAGCTTGCCAATGTCAACATTTTTGGTCTTTCAAATCTTCTTGTGGACAATATACCTATGGAGATGTTATTGAAGTTTTTTTTTTTTTTTTTTGCTTGTTTGAGACAACGGCTAACTATGTCAGCCTAGGCTGGCTTTGAACCTTTGATCCTTCTACCTGTTCTACTTAGTGCTGTGATTCGAGATATTCACTACCCTGCCTGGCAGATGCTAGAGGATTATGAGGCTAAGAAATGGTGTTGTGACTGGGTGGGCTTTTTCTAGCTTCAGGGAGTCTGTTCGTACAGTGTTAGGAATCCTGTGATCTGTATAATGACGGGTTGTTTTCATAAAGTTGGCCATAGACGAAACATTTGCATATACGGAAACTGGAAAATGCTGGTATCACATTTCAGCCTCCCCGTGTCAGCGGGCTGCTCAGGGTTTAGCCGTCCACCACCTGTGCTGGCTAGTTTCATGTCAACTTGACACAGGCTAGACTCTAGCTGCTGGGGTCATCTGAGAGAAAGGAAGCTTGATTGAGAAACTGCCCTCATAAGAGCAGGTTGTGAGCAAGCCTGTAGGGCATTTCCTTCATTAATGATTGATGTGGGAGGGCCCAGTCCACTGTGGATGATGGCCCTGGCTTAGTGGTCCCATGGTTCTGTAGGGAAGCAGGTTGAGCAAACCATGGCAGCAAATCCAGGAAGCAGCATCCTTCTTCCATGGCCTCTATACCAGTTCCTGCTTTCAGGTTGTTGCCCTGTTGGGAGTTCCTGTTCTGACTTGCTTTTGTTTTACCATATCAGTAGTAACCCTAACACACCACTTTTCAGAAGGGCCACATGGTTTGGTCAAGATCACACACTAAAGGTTGAAGAGTTGGATTTGATGGTTCACTCTGCCTCTAAGCTCTCTGCAATCCACCCCAGGTAAGAGAAAAATGAACTTGAACTTCCCCAATACCTGGTAATTCCCCTGCCTTGGAACATTCTAGACCTAGCACTGTGTTAGCTGTCTCTGGTCTCTGGATAATTCTTCTCTCAAAGCATCTCCATGGTTAGTATCTTGACAGTCCCCCTGCCTTATCATAAAGCTGGTCTTTGTGTTTTACAGATAAATTGTAAAAACTATGATCTATCTTTGGAAGAGATTGAACCTAGGGTTTCACAGCTACCAATGAGTTATATCCCTTTCCCCCATGCTTTCTTTTTCCCTTTGCATTTGAGGTAGGGTATCAGTGAGTTGCCCAGATGGACCTGGAACTTGCTCTGAAGCTCAGACAGGGTCTTGAACTTGTGATCTTCTGGCTTTACTACCTGGTGTTGTTCATATTACAAATCTGTGTCACCACCTTCCACCTCAAGTGAAGATTGATAGAGAGGGAAAAACAATAGCCACTCACTTAGACATAACCAGTGATAACATTTTGTCCCTGTGCCCTGATTTTGACCTTGTGTTTCTAATCTCTAGGACTTGATTCTTGCTTGGTGTTTGTGCTTGGCTTTTGCCTATTTTCTCTCTGGTTTATACCTTGGCAATTCTTAGCATAATCCATCTCCTGGAGTTATGGGTTATGTATCTTCAAGTTCAGCCCACTCTGGGTCGAAACTATTCAAAAGAAAACAACTTTCATCTGTACAGAATGTGCACAGACTTTTCCTACGAGTGAAGCAAGACAGTGTAATTATTGGCAAAGCATTTGCAGATAATATGAACTAAATTAAAGTTTACAGGAAGAGACGTATAGGTTATATGAAAGTTCTGGAACATTTTACAGAAGGGAGTGGAACATCCCTACATTTTCTCATCTGTGATGGGTCATGGAACCAATCTTGCGCTGGTACCAAAGGGTGACTCTGCCTTTTAATCTGCTTGGTCACAGCATTCCATTCGCCCCGCTTTTAGAACATGAATGCCCAGTATCAATATGTAAGGTGAGATAGCACATGATGAGCTCCACTCCTGAATCACACCCAGGGTTCTAAGAGGCTTAGAGCCTGAGATGTTAAGGGAAGGAAAACCAGAGGGATAAAAGCCACTTATGCTACCCAGTCCAGCCATTACCCTCTCCATCTTATGAACAGAATGAAGGGCAAGATTATGCACCTATTCGGATTGCTATTTCTCTTATATTATTGTTCCCTTCTTCCACATTCATTTATAGGATAGTAATTCTAGTTTATCTAAGGTTTCCACACCTCCCATCCCATGACTTTGTTTACCTATGGTCAACCATGTCTAAAAGTACAAAATTGATATTCTCCAAATAATCAATTCATGCATTTTAAACTGGGTGCCATTATGAATAGTGTGTTGAGACCTTACACAATCCTGCTATATCCTTCTGGGGACCTGTGCCATTTTTTTTTTGCCCAGGCTATCCAAGCAGTATATAACACCTGCTTATTAGTCATTTAGAAGCTGCATATCCTGCCGCATCCACTGTTGTGGTTTACAGTGCTTTTGCTCAGGAAGTCTTTACTTAACTTAGCAATGGTCCTCAAGGGCGGAATAGAGATGCTGGAGTCTTTACTATACTATATTATTAGGATTGTTCTGTTTCATTATTAGTTATAGCTGTTAATATTACATTGTGCCCAATCAATAGCTAAGCATTTATCATAGTTATTACATATATACAGCAAAAGTCAGTATGGGTAAGGTTTGATGCTATTTATAGTTTCAAACGTCTATTGGAGTCTTGGAACATATGCGCTGTGGCTAAGGGGGAAGGAATGATTGCAGGTGAATTTACATAATTTGAACGTGTAAATGACGTTCTTTCTCTATAAACTAAAGAAGCCTTTAAGCACAAAAGCATTTAGTTCTCCAGAACATCAGAAATGGGCTTTTCAACTTAATGTTTTGCTGACTAGCCACGAGGGCATTAAATCTCACCTTAACATGACGGCTGCGGTACAATATGTTTGTGCGTGCTGGTGGGTATGCGTGTGCCATTGTGTATGTGTGTGAAGTCAGAGCAACTGGGTGTGCAGCAGAGTTGGGAGTTTTGAGGATCTGTTTCAGTAATGAGCAAATGGTAAGGGAGCAGCACCGGCTGTCCCGAGAGGCAAAGCCCGTCCTTGGCTCTGGGCTGTGCAAGCTCTGTAGGTTCTATGCAGCAGTGGCGCAAATTGTGCCAATCTGTTAGCACAGACCCAGCTTCCCAGTGGTTCTGTGACTGTCGCCTGCCTCTGCATCTCACATAATGAACTGATTCTCGGCCAGCTGCGGGATCAGCAAAGAGCTGTGTAGGAAGGGCCCTGCACAATTAATCAGATGTCATTCAGACCAGATTTCTTCAGCATGTTGCTCCATGGCAAACAGAGGAGTATTAATAAACTACAATAAAAAAAGACAAAGGAGAAAGTTGTAATTTTTATGTATATTTGTCCTAAGGCATATTTTTCCATTTCTACAACTTGAAAAATAACCATCTGGAAAGAATCATGTTTAGACAAGGCGTGTCATGACATTTAAAGCAAATATTTTTGCACTGAGGATCAGTGTTTGTTTATTGCCCCATCAACTGGCATATACTTAGATACCCATAAAGAATTCAATAAATAGAGCATTCCTACAATGAATCAATAGCACAGGAATAATAGAGATTCACAGCATCCTTTGTGTATCCCTCTTTTTAAATACATATTTTTTTTTGCACTGGAAAAAAAATCTCTTTTAACGTTTGTCTTTGTTTTCTTTGCCTTTCAGCCACCCAGTCTCAGGCAAATGACATTACACCGTACCACTGCACAGGGATCTGTGGCATAAATAAATGTATCAGGAGGTCAAGAGGTCAAGAGCATAAATGAGGCAAAGATTTCAAAGAAATCACCGAGCAAATGATTTATAAATCATGGAAAACACTGCTCCGGCCATAAAAGAGAAATTAAATTTATACATCATGAGCTTCAGGATGCTTCGGGTTCTGGTGGGTAACTGGGTTAGAAAGAGAGGCGCTTATGTCATCCCGCGGCTGGTCTGGAGCCTCACTCTGGTGGCATTTACCCTAGGACCTTAAATCAGGACCGAAGTGAAACCCACCCTCCCTTTCGCTGCGTTTCCAGAAACACTTGCTTTACCTTTGACCCAGGATCCCCGCTACAGCAAGCTCAACTCTGGAGAGGGGTAGGGAATCCATTCACGGCTGGGACTAGTAATAATACTGGGAGGGATCCATCCCCATGTCTCCTGTCTGTTGGCAGAAAGCAGCAAGAGTTCTCCCTTCGCATATAGAAAAGCACTACTGAATTACGGCATCTGTCCAGCCAGCCAGTCCAGCCATAGGAGAAGATAAAAAGAGCCAGTCTCTCTAAAGAGAACAGTAATACTTTATGGTATAATAATCTATAAAGGGAATCTGCCCAGAAATTTTACAGTTTGAAAATAATCTTTTCTGGGTTTGGCAATTTTTATAAACTATAATACTCATCCATTTCTCTCTTCCAAACACGGGCCATTTCTTGACTTTCTATTCTAAGAAAAAAGATCAGATTGGAAATGGCGAAGCTGTAAAACATATGCTTGTTTTAGACCTACATGAATCCCTGACATGTACATAGTGGCCTGGGCATAAAACCGAAGTGATTTTATGGGGCGCTCACTGAAAACACACTTGATTGGGAACGTCGTTCTGAATTGGACAAATGGGAACTGGCAAGTGATACTGTGAAAAGCCAACAGACTTTGAAACCGATTGCTGTTCTGGACGATGTAACCGATAGAGACGTAAAAGCGGGGCTAGTTTTAAAGTTCTCCTAGGAACAGATTTTGCTAATGGACTGAATGGGAACAATATGTCAGGCCCTAGTTTGACATGCGGATGTGGTGATGACAGGGAACCCTTTGCTTTCCTGATCCAAGGTAAGATTACAGCGAGGTGTGCCCCATCTGGTCCTGCCCTTCCCTCCCTCCTTTCCTTTTCTTTACACTCTTTTTATGTATTTGTTTTAAAGTTCCCTCTTTGACTTTCAATTATTTAAAAGAGCGAGATCATTGGGTCAATACATTTTTGGTTATGTATTTTGATTTTTAGGTGGTGTAAGATACAGTTCACTAAAGCATTTGGGAGGAGGGGAATCAGTGAAGCTTTTTTTCCCCTTAATCTTTCTCTTTGCTCATCTCTACCTAGGCATGTGTTAAAGAGAATTTTATGATAGATTGCTTAAGCATTTTTGTTTAAATCATCAAAATTGAATTTCAAGTCACCTTGCATAAGGGTCATTTTCTCTGATCTCTCTCTCTCTCTTTTTTTATAACTACGATTTGGGCTATTATGGGTGGGGCTAAAACTCCCATGCAGAGGTTGGAATCCAGGTACATAAATTGGTTGATAGAATTTCCCACATTAGAAGGATGCTTTATGCTTCTTGCTTTGGACCCATTCTGAATTCCCAGAGGCCCTTCCATTCTTGGAACCATTTCATTCCCCCAAAAATTGAATACACAAAGCTGAACAGGTTAAGACAACTGTCACTCATAAGCTATGCCTGCTACCTGTTCCCCCCAACCCTGACCCATTCTCTTTGCAAAAGCACTTTAAGTGTGGGGGAGAAAAAAAAAACAGAGATTTTTACAAGAATTCAATATGACCCTGCAAATGGTTTTGGTGTTAGTAGATGTTCCCATAGCAATCGAATTAAACCATGTCTTCATTGCCACACAATAAAGGGCAGAATAGGGTATGTATTGGTGTCTTAGGCCAAATATGAGAAGTGTGTGTTTAAGGAGAACCTGTTAGATACAATCCTGGGTATTGGTTCATTTGCACATGTGGGGAACCATTAGGGTTTCTGGGTTTATCTCCAGCCTCCTTGACAGCACTTGTAATGGCTTCCCCAGTGCACCCCAGTTCCAATGTTTTCAAACCCACATGAATCTCTTCGAGTTGGGCTAAGGGTGGTCAGGTCTATTAGGCCTGTGAGGAGAACAGATCTCTGTTGCTGCTAAAACAGTTGGCTGAGTTTGTGACATCTTAAAATTTTATTTGTTTTCCTGGCAGGGAGCAATTTGTTTTTACCATTCTTGCCTTTTTCTGGTCTGTTGGCTTTTGATCAGATCTCATGGTGTTTTTAACCCTGAGATATATAGATAGACAAACTTGTAAGCTTGATCCTGCCAATGGAGCAAGGGTTGAGGTGACATGTAAAAAGATCGAGGAGGGTGGATCATGCATTATTCAATAGCTGTAAGAAAGTCACCCATGCATGACAAGGTGAGTGGCCACAGGCTAGAAGCTTAACCAGTAACACTGGTCTGATTGGGAAAAATCACCCAATCTCTCTTACTTCTATAATCACTTTTTTTTTAATGCTAAGGATTGAAACTAGGGCCTCACACTTGATAAGCAAGCTTGCTACCACTCAGCTAGATGCTAGTTCTTTTAATTTTTCTGGTATATAATTTCCTTTAAAATTTCTGACTTAATATATATCAGATAAAATTCTCCAGAGCCTATTTTAAACAGTAGCAAAGAATCTTTTTTAGTTAGTACATTGAGTCCCAAAGACTGAGGTTTTAATGTTTTTCTTTTTTTTAAATTTTATTTTTATTGACAGGGTCCCACTGTGTAGTCACGGCTGTCCTGGAATTCACTATGTAGACCGGTAAACCAGGTTTTCTCAATCTCCTAGAGATTCACCTGCCTCTTCCTCCCAAGTGTTTGGGATTAAAGGTATGCACCACCAGGCCCAGGATTATTGATATTAACTTTTCTGGGTTTTGTCTCAATAAATGTCGCCTCCATTTCCTTTTGTTATGTTGACAGTTTTATTTAATGTGTAGCAACAGCATTGATGACCATAGTCTCTGTGGTTAAGAGTTCAAATCCTGCATCAGCCATCTACTAGCTGTGCAATCTTGTACAAGTAATTCAGTCTGTCTGTACCTCTGCTATCCTGTCTCCAAAACGCCAAAGATAATCTCACCTACCACATATATCCCTGTGGCATCTAAGCGAGCAGAGAGTTCTAGGCACAGAATTGGCATTCCTTACCATCAACTCCTGTTGGTATTGTTACTGAGGTTTAACAAATTGGTTAGCCCATGCTTTCTCCAGATGGCAAACTAGGCCTTCTCATGCTAACATGATTCAACATTAGCCAAGTGTAAATTAATAAACCATCCTATATCAGTGCTCTGAAGTTCGCCAAAAGTGAATTACTAAATTCAGTGTTACAGATTTGGGGCCATCAGTCCGAGGACACTAATGTTATGATTCAGAGAAAAGGAGGTGTGGAATGAACTTCTCACACAAGGGCAGAACACTGGATTTTGAGTTGAATGATATTTCACCCAAAAAAAAAAAAGTGTGACCTTGGGCACATGGTGTGTCCTCCCAAAATCACGTCAGCCAAATGAGAATACGAGTGATGAGCCCCGCACTGTGTGTTTCCCAGGGTTGATGAGATCCAATTAGAGGAAACATGGGCACGCGAAAGCGCTTTGGAAGGATGAATGTGCCATTCAGGCCTGCGGGCATACAACTGAGTGGCAGCGTGGGCGCCTGTTCATCAATCCCACACTTCAGATGGTTAGTGCTCCAGCCGGGGTCACAGGAGGGCGGCGGAATTGCGCATTCCAGGGCATGCACTCTGATTGCGCTGGAGCCTGCCATGTGGAAAAAAAAAGCTGGGGCATGTCGTTATGTGTCAATTCCAGATGGGGAGCCAGTTTTGCTTTCTACATAAAAAAGCTTTCTTGGGTAAGATCGGCTAGGTCCCCAATACTCCAAAACAGTATCCAAGCGCTTGAAGCACCTTTGTCATCTGAGTGATTCTCTAGTGACCTTGTGAGAATACATTCCTTAGACTCGCAGAGTACAGCAGCCACCCCTCCCACGACCATCGCCCCCTCAGCCCTGGCAAAGGCAGTTTCCAAAAATGCTAGAAGAGAGAGGAACTAATGTACAGCGTGGAAGAGAAAGATCCCAGGGTGTCCGATCGAAGCCAGGAGACGTTTGCAGTAATGCGAGTCAGAATGTACAAAACAAGTCACAGATAAACAGGACCAGAAAGAAACCGCTAATCTACCACCAATCCAGATGCAGACATATGAGGATGAAGCCCGGTTGGGGTCCTCATCCATCACTCTTAAGAGCCCGTATAGACTGTGGCAGGGCAGGGAAGATAAGAACCTGGCACCAGCGGCTCAGGGCCACCTCCCTGGCTTGGGCGGCAGAGGGGCCGCGGGCTGAACCGTGCAGCCTGGGCCCAAGCTCCTCAACAGATGGCGGTGTGCATGTGAAATATTCCACAGGAGGAAGACAAGTGGGAGCGAGCCAAGAAGGTTTGGAGCCTGGCATATGAGTAGACTAGAGGCCCGGCATCCTCGTGGAGCCGTTCCTTTGTCCTGTATCCTTAAATTACATGCTTGTGACGTCATCTCCCACCGGAACTCCCAGGAGTTGAATAGTTCATAAATAGTATGGAGAGGAGGGCGACTGAGAACCCAAGGGCCTACTGCGCCCTCCAGTTTCTCCTGCCGGTGACTCTGCTCTGACCTCACCCTTCTCTTGCCCTTCACACCTGAACAAGCCTTTTGTACTTCCCTCCTTCCCTTCTCTATCAACTGCCTACTCGACGTCAGTCACGGCTGCTCACGCACCTGGGTAGTCACACCCTCTTCATCACGTACCTCTTTGCACCATGCGGGTGGGTCACTAAGTCTACCTAGGTAGGTTTGATAGAGTCTTGCCGCCCAGAAGTTCAAGGATGGTGTTGTGGATAGATACTAAACAGGCTTTTGAGACCAAGTGCCATAGTTAAAGGCTTTCTTTAGGAGAGAGAGAGAGAAGACCCAGATGTTCAGCTAATATCCCAATTGTGGTATTGTAACATCGGTGGCTTCATGAGGCTGTTCGGGGACCAGAGTGGGAAGGCCTTCCAGTTCTCTAGTTTGGGACCGATATATGCAGTTTGCTCTAAAAGTATCAGGAATATTTTAATAGTACGGATGTATAAGATCAATTTTTCCTCTTCCCTCTCACACTTCACCCCTGCTTGTCCCCTGAGCACATATGCCCATGTCTGGATCCTTCAGACACACTATTTGATGCCAGGAACACTAGACCCCACTTCTTGTATGCTGCCTTCACCGCAGGTTTTGGGGCCTCTGCGCCAATATCTTGTCTTCAGGGAAGTAGCGTTGTATGGTGGTTGAGTGTGGACCTGTTAGAGTCAACTGTTGATCCTGCCCAGTTGCAGTGGTGGGACCTTGGGTAAATTCCTTAAACTTTCTGTTCAGTTCATCACTGCCTTCGTCCTAAGCACTCGGGTTGTTACGGTATCAACCATGCAGGATGGTGAAGAGATTTAAATAAGAAAATCCAGGTGAAGGAGGTAGTTCCACGCTCCATGGCAATTTCCTTTTATTCCCTACGATTCACCAGTCGGTTCTTTCCTGCTACAGTTTGGTTGTGCTCTCTCTTAGGAATGGATCATTCACTACAGCAGGTCATGATATGTTTGCTTGGTCATTGTCTGCCTTCTCCACAAGGTCAAGAACCATTGGCTTTTCATTCATTGCCGTATTCTCAGCATCTGATGCAGTGCTTGGATACAGGGGTGCTCAGAAACCATAACCCTGAAGAAGTCGATAAATAAAGAAATGTGTCAAAACTCAGTTAAAATATTATTGGGAGGGGGGTTATATCCAAGAGATAAAATAAATGAGAAAGTGGTGTAGCAGTCATGATTTCTTTTTAGTAGGAAATTGAGTTTAGAAGTACAGAACTCAGAAATCACTCTCTCGGCTCTCTGTAACAATGGGAAGTTCTGGTTGCCACAGACTGAAGCGGGCTTTTGGTGATTTTCCTCTGGGACAATTGTGAAACATAGCTTGTCCCCAAAGGGAAAAGTATGTCTGAATGAAGGTGGGAAGGTTGCACTGAATCTTCCTAATGAAAATCAATAGCCTAAAAATTAAATTAACTTGATGCAACTAACAATTCAATACAACCTGCTCATTAGCAAACACACCCAACCTGCTGCAGGGATCCCTGTTGCTAAGTTGCCTCAAGAAACAAATTGATTAATGGATTTTCTTTTTCCTGGAGGCCTCTCAAGTAAGCAGGTCAAGTAGCTACTATTTCATTAGGACCACTCTCGTCAGTGATAGCTGTGCAATTTGGTTCCAAATACCCAATTTATAGATTGGACCAACCTCCCAAGGAATCGATTGTGTTCGGGGAATGCAGGATAGTCAATGTAGTGTCCCTAACTATCCTTAAGAAATTTGGGGTCGTGAATGGAAGCAGGTGCTGGGAAGCAAACAGTTACCCGTGTTATTTAAGGAGATCAAATGGTGGGGTTTACATACTCCGTTGTCCCTCAGTGTCCACCAAACCTGTGTGTACTGAAACAGAAGAGGAATGTCATGGGTTCTCCAGTGGCCTCTTTAGTGAGTGTGGGTACAGTGGTTTCCATCTAGATACTTCTTGGAAGTTCCTAAGGCACAGAGGAGCTGATGGTGAGGCCCAGGGTCTGGCATATAATATGGAAAACAAAAAATAAAATTTATTTTTGATAGTTAAGACTTCTGTTTTTATTTATTTACTAACTAAAATTTATTTTTTATTTTGTATGTATGAATGCTTTGCCTTCATGTATATCTATGCACCATGTGTGCCTGGTGCCTACAGAAGGTGGCAGGGCATAGATCCCCATAGGACTGGAGTAATAGATGCTTATGAGCAGCTATGTGAGTGCTTGGAATTGAATGTCCATCCTGTACAAGAGAAGTCACTGCTCTCGACTACTGAGCCACCTCCCTGGTCTCCAGACTTCTGTTTTTAGATTTAGCCACATCTTGGACAGTTGATTCCATCTGAGTGGTGTATCAGCCTGACATGAAGGGGTCATCACTAGGACAAGTATCTAACAAATGTCTCTTTACCTGTGTGTCTGTGTATGTTTGTATGTATGTGTGTGGTTTTGGTTCATTTTGTAAAGCAATGCCATGAGAATATGTAGGATCAGAAAAGTATTCGCATCTGAAGAAACTTGAGAATTTATGACAAAAGAGGCTTAAACCTGGTGCCTCCAAGATGCAGATAAGCTGATTTTAATAAACTATGATGATGTCACAATCCCAGGAATATTAAATATATATCGTCTTAAAATTTCCAGGCAACATAGAAAGTAAATAGATGGCAAAATGAAGTTTTCACCACTGAAACAAAAATATACAAAGATACTTTTATTTATAAGATCAAAAGTAGGAGATAGGCTTTGTTGCTTAATTTATTTTTTTTAACCAACACTGTAATTTTATATATTTATGGGTCACTCTGATTCCAATCGTGTTTACAGTGTGGGATGACCATGGCATTTGACAACTGGCATTTCTGTACTCTTACCGTTTTATGCTTGGAGCCTTCAGAATTCTCTAGTCTCTATCCTCATGTACTGTATTATAGGTTGCCATAGACAGCAGCCATCAACTCTGTGCTGACGTTCTGGAGATTGTTCCTTCTGTGAGCTGGCATCGGGATATGTTAGCTAGCCCCCTCCTTCCTGCCTTGTCTGTGTTTTGCCCAGTCTCAACCCTTCCTAGGAAGAACTCTCTTCGAGCCTATTCCCTGGGTGCGGAAAGGAAACGAAGAGTATTATTAGCTAGAATAAATAAATCTTACAACTTGAAGAAACTTTAAAAATTTTTGGTCACTTTATATTGACAGCGATGCTGTTAGAATAGTCCAGAGGGCTCCCATATACTTCACGCTTGTTTTCCACTCTTATAAATATTATTTTAGTAAGTTTATCAGAACTAATTGACCCACACTGATACAAAGTGCCCTCGGTGGGAAGATAGGAGAAAAGTCGTAGAAGGTTTATGCGACTAGCTGGGGACAGTGCTGAGATGGGACTGAGGAGCGTTTGCTCCCATGTGTCAGCCACCTCCTCATTCGAGTGAACTGCATTTCTCTGTCTTGTGAGCACACTCTGTCCTTTTGTTATTGATTCACCCATTGAACGTGGTTCAGAAATTCAGACGGGGAGGCTGGTAAATACAGAGCTGTTCTGGGTGAAGAATGTCTTCTTCATTCCCTATCCTTCAGGGGTCCCTGAGATATCGTCAAGTAAATTGAAGGGCTCGAGGACAATTTGGCAAACTTTCTACAGTTCGATCGCGAATTTCTGAGTTAACCATCTGGCACCATCTGCCCTAGGAGGCTTGGGAGAGTGGGTGTACCTAACTAAATCAGGAGCTTGCGTGAGAGTGAAGGTGGTCAGATACTCAGTGCATAAGACACATTTTCTCAACGCTTTGAGATCAAGCCAATTAAATAGAGGTAAACAAGTGTCTCTGGGATTGTAAATCTCTCCTCATCACCTTGGTAGCATCGTGTGCTCTGGGATAAGGAGCAGGTGGTTAAAAGTACAGCAGGGCCCTCTGGAAGGGATGTGTTTGTAGATCTGTCTCTGCCTTTTCCATTCTTAGGGCTAGAACCATTGTGTGCCTCAGTAGAGTATTAAATACAGGGAAATGCTCCTTAAGCTACAAGTCCAAGGTTGGAGATCCCCTTGTTTGGCTTCTTTTTGGTAGGTTCTACTTGGCTGTATTACAGCAGCTCAGATATAGAAAAGGAAATGACAACACACACAAAAAAGAGAGGCTTTATCAAAAGAGATGAAGCAATTGGTTGATATGAGAGCCTGACTTCAGTCTTAGCGAACAAACATGTTTTCGTGAGGACTAACTTGATCCTGGGAGAACCTGATGCATCTCATTGAGAGTGGTACCCCTGGTAGGTTCTAACTTAGAAGGATTCAATGCCTCTCAGTGCCACTTCAGTGGGGACCGAGTCACCAGCACACGCATACATTTAGATCATATCTAACCACTGTAGGGTAGAAGAACAGGGATTAATCACGAGTCAGGGAGAGAGTGGAAAGAGGCATTTTGTCACTGGACTTGAAATAGCAGCTGAGACTCGGACAAACCTGGGTTTAATGCCCGGCATCGTCTACTACTAATGAATTCCATCTCTTCGAGACTCAGATTCCTCATCTATAACACAGAAATGCTAGTCATGACAGATGCTCCAATTTGTTGCTGTGCGAATTTATAGAGATAATATTTCTGAATAGCTTTGCCCAGGGCGTCAGACTTTGTCAGCCTTGATAAACATTGGTCATTATTACTTTCGCCGGTCCTCCGCCTGTATTATTATTGAGAAGAGAATTGGTCCATGAGATGATATAGGCAACTTGTGAGAGGACAAACACATCGACCTACGACTTCTAATTGCCTTCCCTAGAATGCTCACGTCTTCCAGATTACTTTGTCTTTCTTGTATCATTTAGTAATTCTTTATTTACTAGCAATGAAGTTCATGCAGTTGATTAAACAACCGAAGAAGTCTTGACTAATTTTATATGTTTTAAAAAGAGAAATGTTTGGCTTTTTATAATTTTCTTTCACCAGCCATTTATTACACCCATATTTGATTGAGGGCCTTTTATGGCAGCAGTTTTTGGGGCACGTGGAGCATCCAAAATGTAGATCCATGCCCCGAGGCTCAGCTCAACCTATGCTAACACCGTAGTAAATTACAGCATGAGCTAGAAGGTAGTGAGTGGTCTGGAGAGGAGGATGGTATGGGAGGGAGCCTGAGAAGCCAGAGGCTGCATTTTATTTCAGTTTGGAGCTCTGTAAAGTGGACTTAGTGTCCGGAGAAAGAGAACTGTCTCATTCCCTTCCAGTTTCAGTGGCCTGGCTCTCACTGGCCAGATCTTGGTGTTTCAGTGCTCGCTGGGCCTGCTGTTCTCCCTGCTAATAGGGCCTGCTACCAACCCCAGCAGATTCATCCTTTTTACAGGTCAGGACCAAACCCACATGACTGCTCCCATCCATAACCCAGCCAGAGACAGAAGAAAAGGAATCTTCCAGAAGAGGAGAAATTCCTCTACTCCCTGTGGTTTTTCCTGGGATCGGGGCAAATGAGGGAACGTCATCTGAGTACTGGGTGGAGACTGCTGGATTTTCTCCCCATGGCTATAGGAATCCCAGCTTATGTTCCCACGTGAACTGCCAGAACGTTCAAGCGCAAGGTGGCATTGTCCCTCTTCTCCCGACCAGCGCTCCTATTAACATGTCACTCGAACGACCCATTTCTTCATACTCTCCCCCACCCCTTTGATATACTGGACATGTGTCAGAAAAATCAGAGACCATCCATATCTTATCTCACATTAGCCAGAGTCATGTAGAAATGTCCCTTATTACCAGGACACTCATGTCAAAAAGAATCGACTTATTGTCACCGTTTCTAACCTAACAGTGTTAATGGAGCCTTAGACATCCTTTCTCCTCATTTGTTTCTTAGATGCCTATCAAGGAGACAGTTGGAAGAGAGTTTCCAAGCTCTGGGGAGCCCTGGGCATGTGTATTAAATGACAGCACTCTAGACTGCTTATTATACGGGGATGCGGGGCCAGGGTGGAGAATTGAGACGGAGGGAGAGCACGTGCTTCTGGCGCCATGCCAGGGTGGTGAGTGACTCTAAGCAAGCCTCGAGCCTCTAAGGATAAGTATTGTCTCTCTGCCTTCTATGCTCTCCAGCAATCATTTCTAGCTCTGCCTAACGCAGGCAGGCTTTGAGATCATGCCCAGCAGAGCCGAACATACGTGTGTCTCCCTTAGTTCACGCTTGTATCCACTCTCCCACGTCTCCTGTGTCCGAAGAGGAGAGAAAAGAGAAAACCTTCAGCTAGAGAATTCTCAGGACCCTTTAGGAAGTCTCCGGTGCTGGAGGCTTTTAGGGTAGGATTGATCCTGAGGAGCAAGCAGTCTGTCAGCATGCTGTCGGCCATCCAGGGCTGATCAATTGTAATGAGATGACAGGTTTTAGATTAGTGTATAAAGCAATAAGCCATTTCCCCCTGGAACTTACACCAGTGCTTGTCCTAATAGCAGGAAACGAGGAGAAGTTGACTAGGAAAAGCCCGTGGTTCTTACAGTAAATCTGTCCCCTGTGGATCTGCTGTCTTTCTCTCACAGCAGAGCATGCTCTTTAGGTCTTAGTCCCGATAAACCCCTTCAGAGGCAGATGAAGGTGGCATTGTCCCAGTGTGGTTCAGAGCAGCGGGATAGCCAAATGTGTGTGTAGTTCTCCCCTAGGCCTCTGTGGCTATATTTGGCATGGAGGGTTGCTCGGCACCTACACCACCCCCAGGATAGAGAGGTAATACTCTTCCTCTACCCCTTTTGCTGGCAGTGAGCATAATCCTTTCTCCCCAGCCAGGGAGAGCTGGAGCAGTGGTTCTCAACCTTCTCAGTGCTGAGACACTTTAATACAGTTCCTCATGTTGTGGTGACCCCCCAATCATAAAATTATTTTTATTGCTACTTCATAACTGTATTTTTCTATTGTTATGAATTATAATGTAAATATCTGTTTTCGGATGGTCTTAGGTGACCCCTGTGGAAGGGGTTGCCACTGACAGGTTGACATCCATGGAGCTGGAGAGCAATTTCATGATCAAAACTCAGACAACCGGGTTCACTCCTGGGCCTTTGGCATGTCTAACAACAAAGAATAAAAATATGGAGGGTATTTTCATGGTAATCACATCTTGGGGCAATGGCAAAGGTTTCTGTGGTGACAAGTTTGGTACTAGCAATGGCTGGATTCTTTCCATGTTGCTCACTCATGAGTATCAGTGGGACCCTACAATATTTCTTATTTTCCTGCCTTTGGGATAATTCTTTGAATACTGGCTTACTTTCTCAATGCACCTTTCTACACACATTAACCCAGGCTGGCCTCTGCCTATTTGATGCTTTATTTTATTTCAGTTCTAGTCAACATTCTTTCTGCATGCCTGCACCTTATGAAAGAGAAAGACCGTGCTTTAGCAAGGTTGGGGCCTACTCCAATGTTTACTGGTGAGTGGCAGGGTTGAGAAATGAAGAGATTCTCTGAGATCCCTGAAAAGGGCTCATGTCGCACTCACTGAACTGTGGCTGGGACTTGGTAGGAGATAGAGTCTCAGAGTTATTTGGGCCCCAGTGACAGCTTACAAAGTGTGGTCATTTCCGTTTGGTGAGTGGGAGACAGTGTTCCACTATGCGTCAGGTATTTCCAGTATAAATGTGGTGGTTACTCTTCTGGGGACTTTTAGTTGCAAACGTGGGCCCAGTCACAACTGGACTCAGACCTTTTTTGCTGTCCAGAAAAAAAAAAAACAACACCCTTATTTCAATGTTCTCAAAGGGAACTGTAGCCTGGAAGGGCATTGTGGGAAGCAGAGATGAAGAAAGAGAAAATGAACTGTCATTTATTTGACATATTTATCCCTCAGTCAACATGCAAAGGATGATTGTTCTATGCCAGTAGTATGCTAGGTTGCCGGTGTTTATTTCACTTCATTCTAACAATGGTTTCCTATATAATACCCGTGACACCGTGGCTCTAGGTTTATGGATGAGGAGCCTGAAATGGAGGAGGCTGAGTTCCTTGTACCGGATTTATACCTACTGAGCAACAACACCAAGTTCATATGACAATGGCCTGTGTTCCCGGGGAATGTATCCCAGAAATGGAACTTGTTGACATTGGGGTCTGGGTTCTACCTTCATGATGGTTGGCAGCTTTTGAGGGCATCTTGTTTTAAAACGTGGCGTAGAATCATTTGTGTCATTTCAAGATTGCGGTCTCGAAAGAGATAATTCTTACGCTACTATTTTTACTTTTTGTATGTGTGTGTGTGTGTGTGTGAGAGAGAAGAAGTTGAAATTTGGAAAACTTGGCACAGAGTGTTAATGTGCAAACATCAGATGAATTCCATGGATTTTCTACTCATTAAGGCCCATTTCCCTGCCCATAATTCACCTCAGCTTGGTTATACTTCTCCAGGGCATGCTAGTAAAAGGAGGAAAAACAGGGAAGCCAGCCAGAAAGAGGTGTTTTTGGCTACAAAAATCAACTTACACCTACCAACAAAGTAAAACAGAACGACTTTGCCCAACAGTAAATATCAAGTTCATTGCTTAAGCCCCAGTAGAAAACATATTAAGTAATTTATGATAGCTTTTGGAGTCCACGGTCACCTGATACGACTTGGCTCTGCGTAGTGGGATTTTTCAGCCATTGGAAGGAGAGTCAAAGAAATGATGGCATCTCATACCTTGGCTAACGTGCCAGGGAATGGGAAAATGTGTGTTTCTTTTGTAGACATGTGTGCATTTATTTATCTACTCTATGAGTTCCTAAGATTCTCCTGTGCCAGGCACACTTGAAAGAGATCTCTCTCGTAGAACTTACTTTGCGTGCAAGGACGTTAAAATTAACACACTCAGCAATGATCTCAGTGAGTACCTTAAAGAAATTAGGTATCGGGATGGAGAGTGACCGCTGTGGAAGAAGCCATAGAGAGTAACTGTTCTAAAAGCTGTTAGATGTTCTTATCCTGGAATGTCTAACAGCTTTTAGAACAGTTACTCTCTATGGCAGACAGAAATCTTTAATAAAAAAAAAAAACCAATTAAAAAAAAAGACGGAAGAATATAAAAAAAAAGCTGTTAGATGTTAAAATCAAGCATTCAAGGAAGGAGGGATAGCAAGGGCAGAGAATTCCAGAGAATGCCAGAGTTCAGAGACAAACGGGTAGGCATGGGCTGTGGGGCATGGCTCAGCAGGCAAACATGAGGAACTGAGTGCTATTCACAGCCCATGTTAAGAGAGATAGATCAGGAAGTGCAGGGTATGATACTAGCGCTGGGGGAGCAGAGCCAGGTGAATCCCTGGGGATTTCTGGTTGTCTGCTTTAGCCGAATTGTTGAATTTCGGTTAGTGAGAAACCTGTCTCAAAAGAAGGAAAAAAAAAAGAATGGAAGGAAGGAGGAATGAAAGGGAGGGAGAAAGGAAGGAAGGAAAGAAAGAAAAAAGAAAGGGAGAAAGGGTAATAGTCAGTGCCTGAGAATAGGTATCTGAGGTTCACCTCTGTCCTATACACACACACATACATACACACAATTATACACACAAACGGACACACACAAACAGACACACAGAGAGAGTGGGGAAAATAGGGAGAGAGGGAGAGAGAGAGACAGAGAGCGAGTGAGAGAGAGAGAGAGAGGGAGGGAGGGAGGGAGGGAGAGAGCGCACTGCGGGGTAGGCAAAGAAAACAAACCTAGGGATCTGGAGAGATGGCTCAGAGGTTAAGAGCATTGCCTGCTCTTCCAAAGGTCCTGAGTTCAATTCCCAGCAACCACATGGTGGCTCACAACCATCTGTAATGGGGTCTGATGCCCTCTTCTGGCCTGTAGGCATACAGACAGAATATTGTATACGTAATAAATAAATAAATAAATAAATAAATAAATATTTTTTTTTAAAAAAAGAAAACAAACCTAAAAGGAGGAACAGTCTTAGGTCAGGGCTTATCCCTAAGAGTAATGAGAGGCTCAGAGAGGAATTCAAGAAGCCTGCTAACATGTCTGATGGACACAGGTTCAGCAGAGGATGGTTTGGAGTTGCCTATGAACAAAAAAAAGGTAGAAGAGCTGGAGCTTGTGAGCCAGACCTTAGTGACGCCAGGCCCAGGGGACAGCAGAAGGCTGGGAAAGATTTCTACCACAGTGGCTCCTTTGGATTCTTGTGGAACTTCTTAGAAACACAGCTGTCTGGGGTCCGCCCCAGATGTTTTTACTGGCTGGATCTGGGACAGTTGTCTTTTAGGGGAAATGGCAAGAGGTTGTGCCACACAGCCAGGAGGAAAGTCCTGCTTTCATAGCGTTCTCCACGCTTGTTACTTCTTCTGCTTGTCTATGATGTCTGTTGTTAGTTGCGCTTCACGGATGAAGACACTAAGACCCAGGGAAGGAGACGAGCGTTTAAAGTCACACACGTGGTGAGAGGAAACCACAGTGCAGCACTCTGCATTCAGCTCATAAGACCATTTCTCTTACTCCACCCCACACCGCTCAAGTTGCCAACAATTAAGTTACTGCTTTTAAAATGCAGGGGCTGCAGAGATGGCTCAGCAGTTGAGAGTGTGTCCTGCTATTGCAGAGGACCCACGATCAGTTCCCAGGGCGCATGGCAGGTGGCTCACCTCCTCCTGGACTACCAGCTCCAGAGGACTTCACACCCTGTTCTGCCTTCTTTTAGGCATCTATACTGACAGAGGCACAGGCTCACACACAGACACACGACAGATAATTCGAAATAAGACGATATCTTAGAAAGAACATAAAGGTGGTCAAAGGTGAGCAGAGTGAGAATGTAGAGGTAAAATAGACAATCTGGCTGGGGAATGGGTTATTGAGATATGATACTATCCCTGGCATCCTTTAGGGCGATGGATCAGCTGCTGGAGACTATAGAAAGGTGGTACAAGCTATTGGATTCCACAGTGTGCTGAGAGAGTTGGAAGAGGCACTGGGATAAATGTGGGCATGGAGAGAGGATGGTGGCATCCTGGACAAATGATCTGGTGGTCTCTGGTGCTTGTCTTCCATCTGTATTGAAGGGGATTTGTCAGCTGGTCATGCTGCAAAGGGGGTCTGGAGTTGCCTGGACTACGTTGATTTTTAGCCAGGTTTTGTAGCCTTCCCTTTGATTCTAAGACATATTCACATCTACAAATCCACGATTGACTCAAGGCTTTTCCATTGCTTTCCCAAGGTCATTCTTGTTGCTCTTGCATACTTGGGACCGTCTAAAGGAGGAGGGTGGGTCGTGCAGTTTCCTATTTCGGGTTAAATGTGCACACTCCTTCCATATAGCACCAATCCCTCTACATATGTCTTGGTGAAAACTGTAGCTGAATTCTTGCATTGGACCCATGTCTTAACACCCTTGACATGAATGCCAAGAAGGAGAGCCAGTGGATGTCTGAGAAAGAATATTCTTTCAATCTGTTCCACTTCCCACAGCTAGGGGAATCTTTCCCAGGTAGATCTCCGCTCACTAAATTCCCTTGCTCGCAGCTCCTTTGTGGATTTCAGTTGGCAGCTGAATAGGGGTAAACACTTGGAGACATGAAGCTTAACAGGACCAGGTTGTACCTTCTGCTACCGGTCATGTTTATACTCCAATCACCCATGCATCTTTTCAGTTTAGAGCCAAGGGTGTAGCTCAACCGTAGTGTTTGTGTTAGGTCTTGGGTTAGTGTGAGCCATAGCCCTGCCAAAGAACAAACAAACAAACAAACAAAAAGCAAATAAAATAATTAAGAATTGGAGATGGGCTGGGGATGTGACTCAGTTTTACAGAGCACTTTATCTTTACACCGTCCTTGAGAGCAATCCCCAACAGCACAAGAAACATTGCCACCACACACATACTACAAACAGGAAAACAGGTACACATTGTGTACCTCTGGGCCTAGAACCTTTGCATATACATACATACATATGTATATGAGTGTGTACTGCTATTGCATATATATTCACACACACACACACACACACACGAATTCACTGTAAAGAATTGCCGCCATTTTCCACTTGACTTAGCTCCTTTAAATTTCAGAATGGATTCATTTCTCCCTATTGGCCGTCTTTGACCTCCTTCTTTCCTCCTCCGGACTGTACACTCGAAAGTAGGCTTCTGCCTGTTTTTGGTCATCATATCAAGTCCACAGCGAAGCGTTCTGCTCATAATTATACAACGAATCCAGAAACAGTAGCTGTCACTGTCCTCCACACTTCCTTCTTAGGAGCCTGCCCCTCAAGCTGCTCTGCAGGAGCCTGAGAAGGAAGTGTGTAGCCAAGTGACAGCTGCTCTTTCTGGGTTTGTCGTCAAAGAACAGGGACGCACACACAGCCAGGCAACCCAAATAATGGTTGCGTAGCTAACAGCACTGAGCTAGGCTGAAACCCTAAGCAGTTTCTCATCCAAATCAGCACTAGTACCCATGATACTCTCCTCCTCCTGTGCACAACAGGTGCTTTAATAACCCTTTTTTGAATGAAGAAATGAACGAGGCCGGAGTTCAAACCTCAACCTGGACTGACCCTCGTTGTGAGTTTTCACGCTCCGGGCCCTCCCTGTTCCCCGTGTAAACAAGGGGCAACCGAGGCAGGCAAGCACTGAACACCAGTAGACTGTGACTCCGAGGTGGCATGGCCTTAAAAGGCCACATCTGGACTCAGCTTTTGAGTCTTGAAACCTTTAAGCAAGGACTGAACGAGGTAAAGAGTTTATTTAGTACCTAGACCACATGGGAATTCCGAAGGGCTTGTGGGAGACGAAGTAAAAGGGAGGCAGGCATCTGAAAGCAACCGACAGACCTAGCTTCTCACACAGGAAGCTGGCGGCCTCTCTTCGCTGATCACTTTCAGAATCACGTGAGGTGGGATTTGGGGGATAATTATCCACAATCACTTCCTTCTTGGGATCCATTCCTTATTAGCAGTCTGCATGCCTGCTGGAGAAACCCCAGTTAACTGCCCCGCTTTCTCTGCGCGGAGCGAGATGAAAGTCTCATTGCTTTAATACCCCTGAAATGGTGCTGTAACTGAAGCCACAGCAAACTGCTCACCGGGGAACCCAAGCCTTGCAAACTAGACTGGCTAAGCCTGCATGAAAAATGCAGACCTGCCCCTCTGCTGCTAGTTAAGCTGGCTGGAACTTTAATGCATGCCTCCTACAGCATTTTAGACCCAAGCCTCCAAACCCGGGGCCCCTGCCCCCAACCCACAAAGCTGCCACCAGGGTCCTCTGTGCCTCCTAAACACTTGGCTCTGGCACTTGGGACATTTTATTGAGGCAACTTTACTGGAAGGATCCAATTACAGGGTATGGCAAGTTAGATTCAATGCCCCGGTTAACAATGCTGTGGAGAATGCCGAGGCTCCTTTAGCCCTTTCTGGTCTGAAGGGAACGAGCAGAGGCAATGGCTAACAGCCCCCAAGATGGCTGCTGCTTCTGAACGTGAACACTCCATTGGGTTTTTAAAAATCCTTCTATTTTTATTCACGTGTAAAAAGTAATACATCATAGATGTTGGCGGGTGGAGGGGCGAGTCAAGCAATAGGAAGTAGGAAGAATAAAAGTTAGTCTGTCCCTTTCGACTCCTAAAATCCCACATACTTCCCCTGAGGTAGACACTGTTTCCAGTTGGTTGTGTATCCGTCCAGATTTTTCTTTATTATACTTATAAAAAAGATCATATCATAGTTAAAGGTTTTCTGGCCAATTTTTCTGCAACATATTTTTTTCCCTTCACCGTGTGCACCATCTATATTTTCACCATCTATACTCATAAATCTTTATTCTTTCTGACTCCTATGTTACAGTTTCTAGTATGTCAGTGCGGCTGTCTTAGCCACTTCTCCCGTTGATACGAATTCAGGATGTTTCCAGATGCTTTTCTGTTACCGTCCTGCTTTCTTTCCCTGTTGCTGGAATAAAACACCCTGGCCGCAAGCAGCTTAAGGAAAGGAGAGTTTCTTTTAGAACAGGTTTCAAGGTACATCACTGAGGGGAAGTCAAGTCAGGGGCTTGAAGCAGATGGTCCCAGCACACCCTCAGGTAGGAAGCAGGAAGAGATGAACGCATTCTACTCCTTAACTTGTTTTTTTTTTTTTTTTCCCATTGTGTACCAGCCCAGGAAGTGGTTCTACCCACAGTTAAGATGGGTCTGGTCGCAACAGTTTAACCCAGTGAAGATACCAGTTCCATCCCCCACCCCTGCCACAGTCCTGCTTGAAGCCTATCTTCCAGGGAATTCCAGATCCTGTCAAATTACCACTTAACACTAAACTTCACAGACACGAATATGCAGTAATAAGAACTTCTGATGTGGAAAACTGTGTTTTCCTCTGTAAGAAACTGCTGAGCTGTTATCTAAAGGGTCGTGTAGTACACCATCTTACAATCCTACCAGCAGTGAACAAAACTTCCTGTGCTCCACACCCTCCCTTGCATTTTAATGTAATTTAAAAATAGTCACGCTGCTAATGTTAGTGTTTGAATTAGCGTTTCTACTAACATGACATTGGCCATCTTTTTGTACGCATGGCATTTGGAGAACTGTTTTTCATGTCATGGGCTTGTGTATTAACTTGATTTGGTCGTTCTAAGACTTTGATGATTTTGATATACATCTGTTATAAAATATGTTTTGTACACAATTTCTCCCAGTGTATGAATTTACTTTATTTTTACTTTAAAAGTTTACTTTTTCCATATTATACCATAATTATTTTTTCCCTCTCCCATTTTCTCCCTCCAAAACCATGATACTTTCTTTCATATCCAGGACCTCTTTTATCATTAATTATTTATATATGTATAAATATTTCTAAATACATAATTACAACCTGCTCAATCTGTATAATGTTTCTATATGTATATGTTTTCAGGATTGACCCCTCGGTACTGGGTAGGCATTGCTTTGCTCCTCCCTGGGAAAGACTATTTCTCCTGCTCTCAGCATCCTTAGTTGCCTGTAGTTGTTTGTTAGTACTGAGGTCTCTTGAGCTTCCCATACTCTATGATAGCATGTCTGTTGATGTCCTTGTTCAGCTCATGTGCAGACAATCATGTTGGTGAGACTTTATGGATGTAGGGGGCACTAGTAAGGGAGTAGAGAGGGAAGTGGGAAGAGGGCAAAGTAACAGTAAACCTACAATACACCTAAGTTTGTATAAAAATACATAATGAAATTTTAATTGAAGATTTCCCATTTGGATGGCTAACACTCCCTCCATGAAACAAAGCTCTTATAACAATATTCTAGCATCAGGTATGAGAAGCCCTCTTTTGAGCTGTTGGTCAGGAGACTCCCAAAATATTATAAGTTGTTGATATTGCTTTTGGCTGCCCCCAGAGGTGTAAGGTAAAGTCCTTATTTTTGAGGACACCTTGCATGTCAGAAGAAAGGCCCAGGGACTCCTGATCTGGAAGAGGCCTGAATGACTCTCCCTAAGGAACAGCTTTCAAAGGTGCCAGAAGGTGCCATGCAAGTTTCCAAAGAGCAGAGCAACCAGTGGTCCTTCCTAGCTGTGATACCTATGAACCACAACAACGATGAACATGGCACAATAATCCTAAGAGCCATAGTGGTACATGTACTTTGGCAGTAGCCAGCTGCTCTGTAAATGCACTTAAGACCCCCTCAACAAGAGGGGAACCATGCCAGGCACTGGAAAGCTAGCCAGCTACCAAGGTCAGTGAAGTCATGGAGCCTGGAGGAGAATCTACAGCTGCTTCTTTACTAAACTAGCACAATCCCAATTATATTCTAGATATTCGTCTTTATATAAATGTAGTCCTCACCCTGAATTAAGGGAACTTCTCTTTGCAGCAGGTGGAGACAATTACAGAAAACCATAACCAATCAAAAGAGCACAGAGTTGTGGAGCCCATTCCCAGTAAATGCTTCTACGATACAACTGTGAAGGCTCAGGGATCACTGGAGAAAAGTGGGTAGAAAGATTGTAAGAGCCAGTGGAACAGGGATTATGCTGTGAGATTGGGTTTATTTTTAAAATACCCTTTTTTATAGAGCCCAAATTTTCAAATTTAATAAGGTCCAATTTAAACAACATTTTTTTTAAAAAAAAGACTGATTTTCTAAAAGTAATCGTCAGACCGCAGGTTGCCTAGTTTTCTGCTGACAATTGTCTAGGTTTTCCCCCAGTTTTAGATTTCACCTTTAGGTTTGACCCACTTTAAATTAATTTTTCTGAAATGCATGGCTTATATCTCTACTTTTTATGTGTTTTTAATGTTCAGTTTTCTCTACTGTTTGCTGAAAAGAATGCCCTTTTGTTACTGGTTTGTCTTTTCTTCCTTATCAAAGATGTTGACAATATTTGTACAGCTTAATTTCTGGATTTTCCATTGATGTATCTATCTCTCATCAACACCACTCTATCTTTATCACTTTATATTTAGGTTTAATTTCAGTCTGAATAGTGTTTGCCATGTTGTACTGATAGTTTAGGGTCCCTTGTTCTTCTATATAACTTCAGAGCAACTTTGGATCTCCACAGAATAACTGGCTAGGGGGTTAGGAGGATTGATTATGTTGAATCTCTTGAATCTCTACATCATCCTGCGAACTGTCATTGCAAAAATATTGGGTCTGTGTGTGTATATATATATATATATATATACATTTCTCTAATAATTTAGCTCTTCTTTGACTTTTTCTCAGTTATAAAGTTTTAGTTTGATCTTGTATACATGTTAGTATGTCTGTGGCTGCACCTTTTATTTTCAGTCAATAATTTAAGCAAATATCATGCTTTAATTATTAAACTCTCATTGTTCCTTGCTACTTTGTAAGAATCTATTTGAACATTGCCATGTTTTCTAAGCTTTACTACACTTGCTCGGTGGCTTTTTGATAGCTTATATTGAGTTTTTACATTAAAAGTCAGGGTATTTCTAAAAGAAAATCTATTTTATCTCTTTTATCTTAACCTACATATCTTTTGTTTACTTTTTGTTTGCCTTGTGATCAGCTGGACTTCTAATAGGATCTTGAACAGCCATAGAACAGCCAACTCTGAAATTCCATCTTCCATCTGTAAAAATGGCCAAGATCAAAAACACTGATGACAACTTATGCTGGAGAGGATGTGGGGTAAGGGGAAGACTCCACCATTGCTGGTGGGAGAGCAAAGTCGTACAGCCCCTTGGATGTCAGCATGGCGATTTCTCAGAAAATTAGGAAACAACCTTTCTCAAGACCCAGCAATATCACTTTTGGGTATATACCCAAAGGATGCTCAATCGTACTACAAGGACATGTGCTTAACTATGTTCATAACAGCATTGTTTGTTATAGCCAGAACCTGGAAACAACCTAAATGCCCCTCGATTGCCCAAAGAATGAATAAGGGAAATGTGGTATATTTACACAATGGAGTACTACACAGCAGAAAAACACAACGACATCTTGAAATTTGCAGGCAAATGGATGGAAAACACCATATTGAACGAGGTAACCCAGACCCAGAAAGACAATTATCATATGTACTCACTCGTAAATGTTTTTTAAACATAAAACAAAGAAAACCAGCCTACAAATCACAACCCCAGAGAACCTAGATAACAATGAGGACCCTAAGAAAGACATACATGGATCTAATCTACATGGGAAGTAGAAAAAGACAAGATCTCCTGAGTAAATTGGGAGCATCGAGACCGTGGGAGAGGGTTGAATGGGAGGGGAGAGGACGGGAGGGGAACAGAGAAAAATGTATAGCTCAATAAAATCAATAAAAAAAGAATGAGAGAAAAAAGAAATGATATAGACAATCATCACATGTATCATAATAGCTACATTTAAAAAAAATCTTTACAAGTTGGAGAAATTCCCACTACATCTGGCTTACTATGAGATTTTATTCAGTGCTGGTTTTGCCTAAATGTGTTTTCTGTATCCATTGATGTGATCATTGGAGTTTCTTCCTTAGTCTGTTGTTTTGATTTATTTCATGAATATTGTTTTTTCTAATGTGGAACCAGCTTTGTGTACTTAATAATGAAAGATATTTTTTCCTTGGTCACAGCAAATGATTTTTCTATGCATTGTTAAATCAGATTGCTAATAATTCATGTTACACCTTAGCAATTCTTTAGCTTTCACTCTTTTGTGGTTTTGCCAGGCCAGAAGGTTAGGGCTACAATTTATCTTTCCAAGTACTAGCTTTTGTTTTTGTTTATTCTGCTTATAAAATAATATATAATATATAATATATAATATATAATATAATATGGATTCCTGCTCCAAGTGTCTGTCTACTGTGGGTTTCTTCTTCCTTTTCTTATTTTCTAAAGTCAAAACTTGAGTTACTGACCCTGGATCTTATCTTTCTATATAATATTGTTAGTAACTATAAATTCTTTGTCCAGCACTGCCTTCACCAGATGCCCCAAATTCTGACAGGCTATATTTTCATTTAGCTTTGAATATGTAAAAATTCTCTCAGTGCTTCTTGCTTGACCCATGTGTTACTTAGAAGTGTTGTTTAATGCCTACAAATACTCGGATATTTTCAGTCTATCTTCCTGTAATTGACTTCTATCTTAATTCCATTGTGATTGGAGAGCATTCTTTCTCTGTGTGATTTTTATTCTTTTAAATTTGCCAAGATGTGTTTTATGGTCCATAATGTGGTCTCTCTTGGTGAATGTTCCATGTGAGCTTGAGAAGAATGTACATTCTGCTGTTGTTGGATGAAGTGTTCTATAAATGTCAATTAGGTCCTGTTGATTGATGGTGTTGTTTGGTTCAGCACTACCCTGGCAGATTTTCTGCCTGCTGAATCTGTCAATTATCGGGGGTGGTGGTGTTGAAGTCTCTAACTACAAGAGGGGATTCATCTATTTCCTTGAGTTTATATCATTCTTTGCTTCATACATTTTGATCTGACACTGTTAGGCACATACACATTAGAGGCACCACATCTAGCCGAACTCTCCCTTTGCCCCTTCTACAGTATCTTTTTTTTCTCTCATGATTGTTCTTTCCCTGAATCTTTTGTTTTTGAAGTCAATACCAATCCTCCTCAACATGCTGTGGAATGTAATTTGTAGACAACTCAAGTGAAAAATATATTTAGTAGGTTTAATGTATTAAGAATCATAGCTGAGGCTAGTCTATCATAAATGTGTTCAGGCCACTAATACCACCCTATACTTGGGAATATATAGTTTAATATGAAGTCTTATTATATTATTATTTTATATTATATAAAAATATATAGTTTTACATTAATGGATGCATATCTCATGTCCTTCATTAGCTAGTGTACAGGAGTCAAAACCACAGTAGCTAAGTGGATTTGTTTTTTTTTGTCCTCTTACAGTGAAGCCATCATATGTCTCACCATTATAAGTTGGGGAAAATATATGTAGTAACCTCTGCTTTCTTTTTTTTTTTTTTTTTTTTTTTTGGTTTTTCGAGACAGGGTTTCTCTGTGGTTTTGGAGCCTGTCCTGGAACTAGCTCTGTAGACCAGGCTGGTCTCGAACTCACAGAGATCCGCCTGCCTCTGCCTCCCGAGTGCTGGGATTAAAGGCGTGCGCCACCACCGCCCGGCTAACCTCTGCTTTCTTATGACTAGCATTAATACAGGATATTGCCCCTTATTTTTTTTAAAAAATCTTTCTGTGTCTTCCTGTTTAAAATGAGTGTTTGTAGGTCATATATCATTTGGTCTTGTATTTTTTTTGTCCACAGTGCTAGTCTTTGTCTTTTAATTGGTATATTTAGCACATTCACATTTAATGAGACTATTGGTGTGATTTACTTACATTGACAATATCTGTGACTCTTTTACAGTCGTGGTCCACATTGTTTTATGATTATCTTCTGTGTCTTTTCTGCCTTTTGGGGGGGTCTGGAACATTTTATAACTACAAAGGTCTCCCTTGATATTGTCATTATACTTGTTTACAAAATTTTGGCTGGATTTGGTTTCATATTTCTGTAATCCAAATACTTGGGAAGCTGAGTACTTACTTTCAATTTCTATGGAGACAACCAAGGGCAGCAGCAATAGCCTATAGTGTTTTGGGAGTGTCTTTGACTCCCTTGACCAACAACTCAAAAGGAAGTTCTCACACCTGTTATTTTTTGTTTTGTCTGGGGCTCTTAGGGGAGGCATTTCCACCGTGCTATAACTTCGTTTACATATGTATAGATAAATTTATAGGCATTGTATGTCATTTTAGGTAAGTGAAAACTAATTTGATTAACTAAGGTCTTTTCAAACACCCTTGGTGGTATTTGTCCCTCCCCTTTACGCCTGCCTTCTGTGGTCTCCTCTCTTCTCCATTCCTCAATTAAAGTGCCTCCGTCATTTTTCCATTTCCCCCTTCAGATCACCTGTATCCTGCTATTCTGTTCTCTAGCGTGTCCCCACTCCATCCCCTTTTTATTTTCTTGGTTTCTGTGGTTACTCTAGGTTTCCCTTGAAGTGCATTTTCATTTTCCTTATTCAAATTACAAAACCAGAAGTGACTGTCAGGATCTTGCTGTGCTTAGTTTTCCCAAGGTTTATAACTGTACCTGGGATGTGAGCAAGAGTATAGTCTCTTGGACTGTAGATAAGGTGTTTGCTGAAGCTATCACAGGCTGACATGTGAGCATCCCCTGGTGCATCATTTATAGACTAAGGAAGAAAGCAGTACTGGGTGGAACAAAATTGATGAAACTTCTTCTGGTTTATGGATCAGGGAATGTGAGTCTCCTCCTTTTAAAGGAGAAATTTTGTCTATAGACTGAAGGACTGTGCCATCTTATTTATATTATGGAGTTAAATTTGTGTGTGTGTGTGGTTTCATGAGATGCCTCATCCTAAAAATATCCTTCCTATTATGTTAAAGGCAACACCTATTTTTCTGAGGCAGGGCAGGAAGGTACAGATATAGTATATCTCTCTCTCTTTCTACATATATATATAGTATACATATATAGTATATATGGCTCATTCAGGTGAGTGGTCAGATCAATGATTGTTGGTGTATCCCCAAAGGCAAAATATTTGGGGGAAGATACTAACTTGCCCATTTAAAAGGGCAGGGAGTGAAGAATGCTAAGAAAAGGCTTCTTTGGTAATTAAATCTGCTTAATAAGGTTTAAAAGCATTACGTATAATAAAATAACAATGCTTTTTCCACAGACCCACTCTTTCTCTACCCAAACACGAAAGCATCATTCAATTTTCCAGATGCAGGGACTCGTTTTCGAAGGATGGATTCATATTACCGTGGAAAGCTCCAAAGCAAATAATGTCTCTTTATTGAAAACAAATGAAGAAAAAGGATCTGTGGGAGAGTAGGAATAGTATAATCGCATTAAAACCTAAGTTCAGCAGTTCCGATAGGGGTCCCTAAGAGGAGGCTCTGTTCTGACTGAGGGCGATCAGCTGAGATTAGAGCCACCTGACCAGGCAGTCATTCTTCCAAGTGAGAAGATGAAGATGGAAAGCCCTCAACTTCAGAGTTCACTCGCAAAATAGATTTAAACAGTTTGGCTGTAATAGTGGGGCCTTAAAAGCTGTGGTGGTTGGTTACCTGGCAGGGAGACAGGAAGTGGATTCTACAAACCAGAAGCCTTGAATAAAAATTGTGATCCGTGTTTTTAATTGTTCAATATCCTTTTGGGAAATTCACCCATTCCCTCTCGTTTTGTTTATCCTTCTAAGAAGGATTAGACACTGGTATCAATTTCGTGTGGTTTGGGGGAAGATTCAAAACATTCACATGGACAAATCTTTCATCAACTCACAGAGCATACAGTGAGGGTACATCGATATGCCATAGCTCTAACATAACAGCTGTATCTCATACTCCATGGGGGATTGATTCTAGAACACCCCTTCTATACTAATATCTGATGACACCCAAGTCACTTAAAGAAAATAGCCTCACATTTGCAAAGAATCTATGCAACTCTTTTTTTTATTTTAAATATATGACTTTTTAAAAATCATGAACATTTAATATGATCGGTGTCTACAGTCATGTACACATGACCTAAATGTCCATGTGTCAAGGAAAGAAACCACCCCTTAAACCCACTCTTGTGTCCACAAGACTAAGGTTCTTTTTTTTTAAGGTTTTTTTTTGTTTATTTTATTTTTTTTAGTTGTTGCAAAAAAAATAAAAAAATTTCCGCCTCCTCCCTGTTTCCCATTTCCCTCCCCCTCCTCGCATACATCGCCCCCTCCCCCTACTCCCCTCCCCCTCTCTCCCTCCCCCCCACTCCATTCCCCCTCCCTGTCGAGAATGAAGAGCAGTCCAGATTCCCTGCCCTGCGGGAAGTCTAAGGTCCTCCCACTTCTATCCAGGACCAGGAAGGTGAGCATCCAAACAGGCTAGGCTCCCACAAAGCCAGTTCATGTATTAGGATTGAAACCTAGTGCCATTGTCCTTGGCTTCTCATCAGAGACTTGACTCTAGAGGGGCTCGCAGGTGTCCAGGGAGATGGCCCCAGCTAGTACCTTGAGCAACTGAGGAGAGGGAACCTGAAATGACCCTATCCTATAGCCATACTGATGAATATCTTGCATATCACCTTAGAACCTTCATCTGGTGATGGATCGAGATAGAGACAGAGACCCAAATTGGAGCACCAGACTGAGCTCTTAAGATCCAAATGAGGAGCAGAAGGAGGGAGAACATGAGGAAGGAAGTCAGGACCACGAGGGTTGCACCCACCCACTGTGACAGTGGAACTGATCTATTGGGAGCTCACCAAGGCCAGCGGGACTGAATAAGCATGGGATGAAACAGGACTTTCTGAACGTGGCGGACAATGAAGGCTATGCAACTCTTCTTACAAGCTTTAAAACATAGCTTAAAAGACCCAGTACAATCAAAATGTTGTGCAAGTAGCCTCACTATTTCATGATTCAAGGAATGTTTGTAAGGACCCAGCACAAATACAGCCCCCTCCCACCAAGTACTCCTTCTCTATAGTTGGTGGACTTCACAGAAATAGAGGATATAGATAGCTTACTGTATAGAACAACAATAATAGTGGTTTTAATGCTGTAATCTCAGGATTTGACCCTTAAAGGCCTCCATGTTGGCAGTGGCTAACCCTACCAGTTTCTTCTTGTAGACTAACTGTTCATTGAGGTCGTCTTTGGAATACACCCCTTACTTCTGTCCTATTCCAAATATAAATACATTGAAAACAAGCATGTGTTCATTTGTTCAGTTGCTCATTTACTCAGCAAATAATGTTTGGATTCCTTATGGATCCTAGACTCTATTAGGAGTAAGGAAATCCTGAAACAAGTGATCATTCCTTTGGGGAAAATTTAGAACATGGAGTAGTGAAACCTACTAATTGAACTAATTCTTGGTATTGTTCGCTTTATTTTCAATTTGAATTTTTTGCTGACTATTTTAGACATTGTACTATTAATGCTTATTTACCATTTATGTATCTTTTCTGGAACACTGTGTCTTTTCATCCTTTTAGCAGATTGCTTCATAGTAAGAATGTTGTTAATCCCGATAGACACCAACACCCATTTTCTTCTATGGTTTATATATTTTTTGGTGTGTCTACAGCATGTTTGCCTGACCCAAGGTCACAGTATTGTGTTTGAACTTTAACAATATAGTTTCACTTTTCAAATTTCAGTGCCTGATCTATATTGAGCAATCGAAAGTATGAGGTGTAGGTCTAAATTCACCTCATTGAATATGGACAGTGTCATCATCCTAGGGTCCCCTGCCGTTAAAAGACTTTTCTTAGTCCACCTTTGTAAGAAATCAGTTGGCCCGTTGTGCTGGATAGTTTTATGTCAGTTTAGACTTATCTGAAAGGAGGAAACCCACTCCCTCCCCTCCTCATTCTCCACCCTTCCCTCTATCCCAATCCCATCCACTCCTCAGAAAGGATGAAGTTTCCCATGGGGAGTCAGCAAAGTCTTATCAAAGCCCTCCCCCATATAGCTAGACAGCTAGACTGAGCAAGGTATCCCTCCAAAGAGAATGTGCTCCTAGATGCCAATTCAAGTACTAGGGATAAATCTTGGTCCCACTACCAGTGGCCCCATAGACTGCCCAAGCCTCACAAATGTCCCCACATTCTGTGAACCTAGTTTGGTCCTATGCAGGTTCCCTTGCTATCAGTAAGTACAGAGTCAGTGAGCTCTCACTAGCTCAGGTCAGCTGTTTCTGTGGGCATCACCATCATGGTTTTGACCCCTTGGTTCACATTATCACTCCTCTCTCTCTTGGACTGGTCTCTGATAGCTCAGTCCAGTGCTTCACAGTAGATCTCTGTATCTGCTTCCATCAGATGCTGGTTGACGGTTTTATGATGACAATTAAGGTAGTCATTAGTCTGGATTACAGGTGAAGGCCAGTTTAGGTGTCCTCTCCACTGTTGCTTAGAATCGTAGCTGGGGTCATCCTTGTGGATTCCTGGGAATTTCCCTAGTCCCATGTTTCTCACTAGCCCTTTAATGGCTCCATCAATCAAGATATCTTTTCCTTTCTCTCTGTCACTATCCTTCCCCATTCTTGATTATTCCATTCCCTCATGTTCTCCTCTTCCCTCCCCGTTTTCTCCTCCCGTCCCCTTCCATTTTCCCTCCTCCTAATTTTCTCAGGAGGTCTTGTCTGTTTCCCCTTTCCAGGAGGATCTATGTATGTCTCTCTTAAAGTTCTCCTTGTTACCTGGCTTCTCTGCGATCATGGACTATGGGCTGGTTGTAGATGTAAAATAATATTAGTTTCTTATAGAAAGATTTCATTAAGTTTTGAAAATTCAATAGGGAGGGGATCAGAGAAAAATGTGGAGCTCAATAAAAATCAATGAAAAATTCAATAGGGCGTCTGTCTTAGTTTCTTTGCTATTTTAATCAAAAGCAATTTACGGGATGAAAGTTTGTTTGGCTCCCAATTCCAGGTTACAGTCTGTGCTGGCTAGATTTGTGTCAAGTTGACACAAATTGGAGTTAATTTGAGAAAATACTTCTATCAGATTGGCCTGTGGAAAAGGCAGAAGTTTGTCTTCTTGATTGAAGATTGGTAATGGTGGGTCCAGTTAACAGGAAGCCACTTATGAGCTGGTGGTCCTGGGTTCTATAAGAAAGCAGAAGGAGCAAACCAGTAAGCAGCACCCCTCTGTGACCTCTGCTTCAGTTCTTGCCTACAAGGTCAAGCTTTGAGTTCTTTCCCTGACTTCTCTGGGTGATGGGCAGACAGTAAGATGAAATAAACTATCCCTCCTCCAGTTGCTTTTGGTCATGGTCATGGTCACAGCAATAGAAATGCAAACTAAAGCATGGTCTATCTTTTGGGGGAACTCAAGGCATCAGGAAACTGAGTCAGCTAGTCACATCACATCTATTGTCAAGAGCAGAGAACAGTGAATGAATTTATTTATGCTAGTACTCAGCTTGCTTTCTCCATTCCTATATAGTCCAGAATCCAATTCCTGAGGGATGATACTACCTGCCGTGGGTGGGTTTTCCTCTTTAATTAGCTCAAATAAGGAAGTCCTCCATAGGCATGCCTGATGTGGGATTCCCCTCTGTATGCTGTGAATACCATTGGTTAATAAAGAAACTGTCTTAGGCCTGTGATAGGGAGCAATAAGCTAGGCGGGAAAAACTAAACTGAATGCTGGTAGAAGGAAGTTGGAGTCAGAGAGAAGCCATGTAGCCCTCCCCCGCCCCCCGGAGCCGGACAGAACTTTACCCGATAAGCCACAGCCACGTGGCAATACACAGATTACTACAAATGGGTTAAATTAAGATATAAGAGTTAGCCAGAAATACGCTTAACCTATTTGCCAAACAGTATTACAAATAATACGGCTTCTATGTGATTATTTCAGGGCTGAGCAGCCGGGAAACAAACAAGCAGCCTCCTATAACACATGCCTACAAAGCCAACATAATCTAAATAATTCCTCATTTAGATTCCCTTCATAGGTGATTCTAGATTGTGTCAAGTTCACAGGTAAAAGTAACCATTAGAATATTTTTGTTTTTGTTTTTCCGTCACTGCTGGTAATCAAATCCAGGGATACCACCCCCCACAGTTTCTTATTTTCTGTTTAAATGGTATGTTCAGCTGATGCATAATTAATGGGAGTTAAACATATATTAATAGAGATATTCTTTTTTGCAAAAGTAGCAAGATAACATTATTTAAAGAGAAGCAATATGGGATCAGAGAGGGATAGACTATCAATGCTGACAATGGGTCACATGATGAAGGTACTCAAGGGTCTTAAGTTAAAGCTCAGAGTCTTTTCTTTTCTCATTTATATAAGCTCTTAGAAAATTTGAAATAGTTTGATCATATTCACCCCTATCTTCTCTCAGATCTACCCCTGATTTCCTATTCACCCAGCTTTTTTCTCCCCATAGACCCTTGGATGTACAGCCTACCACTGGAGTCTGGTTGACTGTCCAGGGGCCACACCCTTCAAAAAACTGACCATTCTTCTCTCAGCAGGCTATTGATTGCCAATTACTCCTCAGCTGTGGGTTGAGCCTTCATGGCCACATTCCCACTCAGTGCAGGATTGTTTCTGGCTTGAACTTGAAGCTGTGCAGATGTTACAACAGCTGTGAGTGCATATGTGCAACCACGCTGTTGTGAGTGCGTGTGTGCAACCATGCTGCTGTGAGTGCATATGTGCAACCATGCTGCTGTGAGTATTCTGAACTGAACACATCACTCCTGACCTCTGTGGGTATTCTGAACTGAACACATATACATGAAGATTCGATGTTAATACTGATATACGAGAGTAAACATATGGTTTTTGTCTTTCTTGGTCTGAGCTACCTTATTCAGAATGATTGTTTTCATTGCCACCCATCTGCCTGCAAAAATTTCAAGTTTTTTTTTAACAGATGAATAATATGTTGTTGTATAAATAGCCTAGAGGTCCATCAGCTAATTAGTGGATAAACTAAAAATTACACAATGGAGTATTATTTAGTTATTTTTTTTAATTTTTATTTATTTATTTATTAAAGACTTCTGTCTCTTCCCCACCGCCGCCTCCCCTTTCCCTCCCCCTCCCCCAATCAAGTTCCCCTCCCTCGTCAGCACAAAGAGCAAACAGGGTTCCCTGTCCTGTGGGAAGTCCAGGGACCACCCACCTCCATCCAGGTCTAGTAAGGTGAGCATCCAAACTGCCTAGGCTCCCACAAAGCCAATACGTGCAGTAGGATCAAAACCCATTGCCATTGTTCTTGAGGTCTCAGTAGTCCTCATTGTCCACTATGTTCAGCGAGACCAGTTTTAACCCAGGCTTTTTCAGACCCAGGCCAGCTGGCCTTGGTGAGATCCCGATAGAACATCCCCATTGTCTCAGTGTGTGGGTGCACCCCTCGTGGTCCTGAGTTCCTTGCTCGTGCTCTCTCTCCTTCTGCTTCTGCTTTGGACCTTGAGGTTTCAGTCCGGTGCTCCAACGTGGGTCTCTGTCTCTGTCTCCTTTCATCGCCTGAGAGAAAAACAAAATCGTCAGGCGGTGGTGGTTCTTGTCTTTAATCCCGGCACTCCAGAGGCAGAGGCAGGTGGATTTCCGTGAGCTCGAGGCCATCCTGGTCTATAAAAGCTAGTTCCAGGAAAGGCCCCAAAGCTACAGAGAAACACTGTCTTGAAAAACAAAACCAAACAAACAAATAAGCAAAAAAAGTATAGAAAAAAATCAAAAATATTATTTTATTCCGTTTCCACTTCCTTTTTCTATTATGATTAAACATTTAAAGTTATTTCATTTTATCTTTTCTGTTGATTCATCTTTAAAACCACCTTTCAATAAACTCTTAGTGAATATCTACTTGGGAGTTTTGACCAATGAATCTAATTCCTCTATCATATCCTCAACTCCTGAGATTCCCTCTTCCATCTCTTGTAATCTGTTGATTATGCTTACATCCATAGTTCCTGTTCATTTACCCAGATTTTCCATTTCCAGAATTCCCTCAGTTTGTGTTTTCTCTTTTGCTTCTCTTTCAGTTTTCAAGTCTTTAACTGTTTGAGCTGTTTGCTTCACCTGTTTGCTTTTTCTTGGGTTTAAGAGATTTATTGATTTCTTCCATTTTTTTGTTTGTTTTTTTCCTCCATTTCTTTAAGGGATTTCTTCATTTCCTTTTTAAAAGTCTCTATCATTTTCATAACATTATATTGAAGGTCATTTTCTTCTGCTTCTTCTAGGTTAGGATGTTCAGGTCTTCCTGTTGTAGGACCCCTAGGTTCTGTGGTGCCATAGTGGTCTTTATGTTGTTGGATGTGTTCTGCACTGCTGTCTGCCCATCTTTTCCTTCAGTGGGTGCAGGTGTGTCTTGTGCTTCAGGGGGTCCCTCTTCCTCTAATAGGTGACGGTGGGGCCTGTGTCTTAGGTGGTTTCTCTTCCTCTGGGTGCAGCAGGGTCCAGGCCTCTAGTGGATGCTGTTAAGGCTCTGGGGCTCCTCTCCAGGGCCAATCTGGGCAAAGGCTCTGGTGGTCACAGATGTGGTAGAGGATGTTAGCAGGTGTGTAGAGCCTGCTAGGGTCTCTGGGGCTTGGTGGGTGGGAGTGGGGGAATGGGGTGTTCCTCATTGGATAAGGGCCTAGAGAGTTGAGCCCTCTAAGTGGGAACCCAGACGCTTACCTCTCCAGGGGCATTGTGGGCCAAGGCTCTGGTGGTTACAGATGCCATGGGGGATGGTAACGGGTGTGTGGAGGTTGCTCATGATCTCCTGAGCTTGGTGGGTGGAGGTGGTGGAATGGGGTGTTCCTCCCTGGACAAGGGCTTAGAGATCTGAGCCTTCTAAGTGGGGTCCCAGATGCTTACTTCTTCAGGGGAAGTCTGGGCCAAGGCTCTGGTGGTTACAGATGTGGTGGGGGATGGTAACGGGTATATGGAGGCTGCTTGGGGCCTCTGGGGCTAGATGGGTAGGAATGAGGGAATGGGGTATTCCTCTCCAGATAAGGGCCTAGAGAATTGAGCCCTCTAAGTGAGGACCCAGATGCTTACCTCTCCAAGGGTAACCTCTACTTGGGAGTTTTGGTATCAGGAGTATTAGGTCATGTACAATCTAATGGCTTCATGATAATAATGTCTCAATACCTCTCCCTTTTGTCTTTTGTCCTATGGTTGTGATACTTTTATATTTGCTGTAAATGTCCTTGGCGGCACTACCAATTTTTATTTCATTAGTTCTCTTGTAGAGCAACTAACACAGGGAAAATTAACCTCCTTTATTTCATCTCAGCATTCATAATTTCTTTGCATATGTCAAAGTTTCAGTTTGACATACCACTTTCCCAGCCTAAACAAAATCTTGTGGCTTTTGTAGTGATGAAAAGGTACTCGCCAAGAAAATGTCTGTTTTGGTTTGTCTGAGAAATGCGTTTTCTTCTCCTTCATTTTTCAAAGACATTTTTGTAGACATAAAAATTGTGGGATATCAGTCATCTCTTTCCCCACCACTATTTTTTGCAATGCTATAAAGATATCTTTCTACAGTCTTTTTGCCAACCCAGTTTAAGGTCAATCCTTAATCCACTCTGTCCCTCTGTCCCTTTGCATGTAATATCTCAGTTTTTTTCCCTGTCTCCAGCATTGTCTTTTTACGTTTTTAAAAGATTGAATTTGTTTGTTAATCTGTGTGTGTGTGTGTGTGTGTGTGTGTGATGGGTCTATGGGGGTACGCATATATCCTGACACACATGTGGAGGTCAAGAGACATCTTTGAGAAGTCAGTTCTCTCATATACCTTTAAGTAAGAGATTGGGGTTGAACTCAGGTCTTTAAGCTTACCTAATGAGCCATCCTCCCTCATTCTTTTTAAAGATTTGCTCTCATATATCCCCATACTGGCTTTAAACTTGCATGTATCTGAGGATGGTCTCAATCTTGTGATCCTCCTGCGCTCTGCAAGGCATACACCATCATACTTCATTTATCTGGTGTTGGGGATCAATTTCAGGCCTCCTACATATTAGATAAGCTCTCTCAAAATAGGGGTACCCCTCCGGCCTCTTTGTATTTGTTTACTACAGTTAAGTGCTCAGGCGAGCTTTTTGTTTGCTTCTTTTTAAATGTCAGTCACTGTTTATTCACTGGCCATCCACTTTAAAACATTTTTATCTCTTGCTTCCAATTACTTGCCCATTAAAATGATGCAGGTTTTCTCACAGCTCCGGGATGACAAATGCTTTCATCCAGTCTCACTCCCCTTCCTTTGTGTCTCTTTGAGCCTCTACTCAAGGTCACTGATCTTTCGTCGTCTGTGTTGAGTTTGTTAAGTCTACTGAAGATGTTCTTCACTGGATTTTCATGTGTAGCATCATTGCTTGATTCCAACGTGGAGTTCTCATCTCTTTTCTGAAGCTACCCATCTGATCGTCTATATTATTTATCTTTTCTTTTAAAACTTCAAGTCACCATTATTTGTATCATTGTAACTTTAACTTTTCAGAGAGGCAGTTCCGACACCAGTGTCATTTCTATATCTGGTGAGAGTTACTGTGTCCAATTATGATTTTCTTTCTGTTTGTATATCTTGTATAGCAGTAGAGATGGAAGCAAGTTGACCTTACACTCGTAATGAGGAATGCCTTTTCTTGAGATGCATGCGAGTATGGGAGCGTGAGTTAAATTAGGCTAAGTTGAATTTTGGTCCTGCTCCAGCAATTGTTTCTGTAGTGAGAGAAACATTCCAATTTCTATAGATAAGCCCAGGCTACAAAAAAAAATAATTTCTGAATGTTAGAGATTCCTTGTTCTGCGTTCCCCCAAAGCTGTTCACATACGGTCCCCTGCTACAATATGCTCATGTTCTTTGTGTGTCAGCAGAAGCATTAGCTTAGTGATGGGTGAACATGGGAGAGATGATTGATCTTCTTTTTGATTAATCCATAATCATAAAAAAAACTGTGTTCCATGAACCGAGGTATATGGGTTTCGGCTTCTGTTCCCTAGCAAGATATGAATTCACTCCCCCTCCTTCTTTTTGGGTCCTTATATCTGAGGATAGACTTTTCTAGGTTCTCTAATGGATGCGAGAGAATCTATGAATCTGGAAATTATCATAGTGTTTTGTTGTTATTGTTGCAAGAGTAGGTCTATTACAACACACAGTGGGGGGAATAGTAGCTGCAAGTATAAGAATCTCCAGTTCAAGAAGGTCAGCCAAGTGTGCTTACTTCAAAAATTATATGGCTTGTGTGTATGGTGTGGCTTTTTATCTTTCAAATCTCCCAGTTGTTCCATGTTCACCTAATACTTTGTTAGTTACAGTCAAACACAGATTTTGACTACTTTCATTTATTAACTGCTAAAGACCAATCACACTATTCTAAATTGTCAGGAACATGTGTGTGCACTGCTGTAGATTCATAGAGCAGATCACTTGCAGTGTTCAACATCAGTGGTCACAGCCACAGCGATGTAGTAGGCAGTGAAGTTCCTAGTACACTGAACCCATCTAGCCATTCATCTGAGGTTCAGGATCAATTTTCCACTTCCTCTGCTTCCCTACATACAGTAGAAGATCTAACTTCTTCCTGAGTTGACACTGATTATTCTTTAGTTCATTTCAGAAGCCCTCTGGGTTGTCTTCCACTGGTTTTTATCATGTTATATGTTAGGCCACGTAGAAAGCATCTTTACAGAAGGCATGGCATACAGTAAACCTTTCCCTGGAGTCTTAGCCAGATATCTGTTTAACTCCATAGGACTTGGGCTGGTCATGACTTTTACAGAGACTTTTGCTTCTTGCTTTGGCCCGATTATGAATCTAGAAGCAGAGATCAACAGAACATTTTGGATTCTGTCCAACCAAGAGGCCATCTAGGACTGGCCCATTGGGAGAATTTGGAGATGAGGAACACACAGAGAAGGTGTCCATTTCCCCTTTAAAACAGAATGGAATACTAGTCTCATCCAGAGCAACATCTAGGTCCAAGAAAGGAAACTGGTGTCGGTGAAAATGTGTTCTGATCCACAGGATCCACAGCATAAGAGAAAAGAGAATCATTTTCTAAACATAGTAAAAATTCATATGAAGAATAACATGGTAATTAAGAACCTGGATTTCAAAAAGAAACTATCCAGAGTAAAAGCAAAGTCCTCCACCACACACCTGCTCACTGTTAATGTGACTTTGGACAACTTATTTAATCTCTAGAAATACTAGCACCTTCTATATATGTAGGATGCTTACAATAGCTATGTCAGAGAACTGCTGCAAAATGAAGTGTGATGAGGTATGAGAGCATTATTAACAAGCATTATTAATTACATTACAATTTTATGGTAACATTTAAAAGATACCATTGATCATGGCCAGAGAGAGCTCAGTAGTTAAGAATTTAGATTGCTCGTGCAGAGACTCAAGTTTGGTTCCCAGCACCTATGTTAGGCAACTTACAACTACCAATAACTCCATCCAGCTCCAGAGGAGCTGACTCCTACTCTCGCCTCCATGGTCACCTGTACTTACCTGCACACACAGACACATACATATAATTTAGAAATATTAAAATAATCAACAAATGATGTTCCATTGATTAATTGCATGAAGAAGATAATATAAATATTTTCAGCAATAAAATAATAAGTAAAAGTTAATCTAAACTGAGAAGCAACTGGGAATGGGGGCATATGATTTAATCCCAAATGGGAATTTGAAGCTAGTTTGGACTATATAATGACTAATAGGCCAGTCAGAGCAATATAATAGGACACTGTTTAAACAAGGCAAATAAACAAATCATAAACAAACACCCCAAAACAACAAAACATTCAAGGAAAGTTCACTGGAGTGGCTGACCCTTCTCTTCCAAAGAACATGGATAAGGTTGGAGAGACAGCATTAAATCAGAGGACTTGAAGGGCTTCACATGCCTGGGTCTTTTCTGCTCTGATGCTGCATGTACAGTCTCCAAAATATTTATGATCAGGTCCGTGGGTTGGGAATTCTGTGAAGACATAGACAGCATCGCAGCTGAAGGAAAATTATGAAGAGGTCGAATGAGAAAAACCATGGCCTGGAGGTAAGAGAATAAAAAGCATGAAAGCCACTGTCCACTGTAAAAAACATTGGGACTGATTTTTTTACTTTATATCGGGCTTATTTTAATCTTGGGGTCAGTGAAATTGAAGCTGCAGGAATGGGTCTTTCAACTTTTAACTGATAGATTAATGTAGTGTCTTGTTTAACATCAGGTCATCTTGTGTTGTGCTGTTTGTCATGTTTACTCTTGGTTGATAAAACCTCTTTACATGCTAAGAAAAGCATTTTACATAAGAGACTCCATTATGATAGGGTACATTTAATAGTATAGTAATCTTAACCAGGACTAACCGGGGTAACACTATCACGTCAGTAATATCTTTAAGGAGTTATATGTGTTTTAATACTTTATTTGCCATATATATATATATCATATAGTTTATTAAAAGGAATACTTATGCCAAGTCAAAAAGCCCCACAAACCTTTAACTTTTAATATTACTACTTTAAAAATGCTTCTTGTTTGGGAAATAGTAAACATTTTAAGTTTTCTCTTTTACTGTGGAATATAGAATGAAGGAATATGTCTTTCGTCATTAAAAGTCACATATATGCAAGTCTGCATGCCTAGTTATTTGTTCTATATTCCACTCGAAATCTTAGCCTTGTCTTCACCAATTTTATCGATGTTGTTTTCACACTAAAAATGATAAGGCGAAGAGAAAGTATAATAAATTGTTTAGCTTCTCACTGATGGAGAAGCTAAAGGTGACACTTAAATATAAACCTTGGCTGCTCCATTGTCTCAATGAATTTGCACGGCTAAGTCCTAATGTGGATCTGTTACCTTAAAAAAAATGTTATGGGTTTACGGTAAAGATGTATGTGCTATTCTATGTATATTTTTTGACAGTGACTCACCTCTGTACTTACATTCACACCTCCAAACACACAAAAAGTGTGATATACACGTGCACAAGACTGGTTTTCTTGACCCAATATGTAGACTATACAACAAGGAATTTGAACGATTCAAAATGGCTTTTACTGAAGACGGGCGATCTGTAATTTTTTTTTTTAGTTTTTTTTTTTTTTTATTGAGAAAAAGAAAAGAAAAAAAAAGTTTCCGCCTCCTCCCGGCCTCCCATTTCCCTCCCCCTCGTCCCACCCTTCTCCCCCTCCCCCCGCTCCTCTCCCCCTCCCTCTCCAGTCCAAAGAGCAGTCAGGGTTCCCTGTCCTGTGGAAAGTCCAAGGCCCTCCCCCCTCTGTCCATGTCTAGGAAGGTGAACATCCAAGGTGGCTAGGCTCCCACAAAGCCCGAACTTTGCCTTTTTATAATTACTATTTGTTTACAGGTTTAAAAAATGGTGGTGACCCTCTCATTCTTTCTTGGCTAAATATAACTATTTGCACTGAGCATAGAGTATTGAACTTAATTTTCCGTCGTTAAATCAAACAAATATTTTGAATACATATTTTGAGTTTAGCAATGTGAAAAGGAAATAAAAATCTTTTAGTGTTCATTATCTTCAAATAGATTTCAGAAGTTCTAAGGAAAGATGAACTAAAAAAACAACAATAAGACATTTAGAAATCATTACATAAAACTCAAGATCTGTGGACACTAAATGGAAATGTCAGTTAATTTATTGTTTTCACATGCATTTTAAAGATGGAGAAATATTTATGTATAATAGAAAATTCTTTACCAGATTTCACGTAGAATTATGTTCTCTTTGATTGTTTGACAAATGTTTTTGAAGTAATTTTGACATTAAGGAAATCAGATGCTCCACTACTAATTTAAAAGAAAAAAAATTGATAAATATCTTCAAATAAATCTTATTCTCAAGAATAGGCATCTTTATACAATACTAACTTAGAGGAAATATTGTCAGGTAAGCTTCTGTATTCTAAGAATGCTGAATTGTCGTGCTTTTTATGAGCCTTAAATCACAAAGTTAAACCTGTTGGTGAAAGTCTGCTGGTTTTATAGTTTGGAGATAGTTCTTATTTCTGAGGAAATTCTGGGTGAGGGTAACTTATGTTTCATAGAGTCTGGATAGGGACGACACAACTCTCATTCATCTTTGTGTAGAGTCCAGATACTGGCTTCTCTCTTCATGAAAATTCATATTGTATCTATTATAGCTTCCTAATTAAAGTCACACATGTATGAATAATGTTTTGAAACTCAAAAAAAAAAATAAAAATAAAAATGCTTCTTATCCCCATAGTTTCTCCTAAGATAAATACCTCTGAACCTCTATTCTAAAACACTTTGGATATGTTGCTTGGATATCTTAACTTCATACACATCAAGATTATGTAAGAATTTAGTTAACAATATCACTGTTTTGATTTCTGATTTTCTATTTGTAGAGGCTCCCATCACTGCCTGTATGTTAGAGAGCTGGTCATTGGTTTGGCGATATGCGGAGGGTGGTGGTAAAACTTAAGAGAGCAGGATCAAATCTCATGTCCGTGGGGATATATCCTAATGGATAACTGTGGGACCGACTCACATCCCTTTTTTTCTCCCCTAGCTCCCAGCCATGAGGCACATGCTTTTCTCTGCTGTATGTTCCCTCGGGGATGTGCTGCCTCCTCCAAAGGAGAGCCAACCTGTCATGGGATGACCCCTCCGAAACTGTGAGTTAACCGGAAAAGTTTTTCCTTATCGGTTGATTATAGGAGGCATGGTATGTGATGGACAGTTGATTGACTTGGTGACCAGTTAAGTCAAGTCTTTTAGCTGCATTGTTAACCAACGTAGCAATGGAGCAGGAGTCAAACTGTCGTTGGCATTTCTTCTGTGCAGTGTAAGAAGCCAAGATCACGTTGCTAATCTGTGAAACATGAGCACTGAAGGATGTTCTTAGATGTGAATGAGTATAAAACACTCAGAACCAGGCTTAATGCATACCCTCTCACCAAAATTTGATTTCATTCATGATGGACAATGTGAAACTCCAATTCAAAAGCTATTTTCATCCTGGTTTCTCTCAACCATTGAGTCACTTCCTTTCAGTGTCTCTTCCTGCAGGAAAGTCCCCTATGAGAGGTGTGTGATAAGACTTGCAACAAGCCCAGTGGGTTGTGTTGTTTGGTTTATGCTCAGTTTTGTCCATGTACAGACGTCCTTTCTTTGTTCCCTGTGTGTCAGACAGCAACACTACAGCCACTCCTTAAAGTCACTATACTACGGCTTTTTTAGGAAAACTAACTCAAGTGGAAGATGGTTGGTAAGCTGTGGAGTTCCGTGTCAAGGGTAGACTTTAATTATAATTGCCTTGATCTAGTGCACAGCCAGGGGAGACACACTGGTTTTTGCCCATGAGTCACGCACATTGGCATTAGGAGACATCCATCCTTAGCATCCTTTCGGGAGGAATTTCCCCTCCATGGTTTTAGTTCATTATTAGATTATGGGATTTGTTTCCCCCTTCCCAGACTTTACCAGTTTAAACGCTCCATCCTTTGCAATCAAATGCAATTCGTGAGCTTCATTTAGAAGCAACAATAGTAGTGCTCCACGGAATGGAAAAAGAAAAAGAGGGGAAAAAATAGGGAAGGGATCTAATTTCCCAGAACACATTTTAAGAAATGAGAAGAAGATGAACCTGTCCCTGGGAACTCACACGCTCCGATAGAGCCCAGCGTGGAGTCACAAGGGCTTTTCATTTCCCAAGCAGATTCTCTAGGAAATAGAACTGAGCCGGAATGAGGAGTCCAGGTTTGAGACTGTGACTACACTGAGCCGCCGGTCAGTTGCAGCTCTGTTGGGGTTCTGTGTCTTCCTTTCAGCCACTAAAACATTTCCAATGGTAAGAAATGCTGAAGGGAGGATAGGTGGATGACATCATTTTGGCTGGCCCAGGTGGTGCTTTGGGAAGATCAAACTGCTGCAGGCCCTGAGATGCTGGAGATAGGAACAAGTGAGTCTCCTTTTCCAAAGTCTGCTTCCTCACATCCATCTCTGATTCTTGTCCTTCCCATGCAGAGGGCAGTCCCCTAGCTAGGGGCTTCTGCCATCTTGTCAATGAATGCAGCCTTAAGCTGTTAGTAGCGCACTTTCTGTCTTACGAGTCCAGGGGATGAGATCGTAAGGATTGAGTAATGCTAGCCTGTCATGGTGAATACATTTTCCTGTGAAGTCCTACAGCTTTGACCTCGGAATCATTAACTCTGTCACCTCCAGTTGCCTCTTACTTCTCACTCTCCGTCCATTTCCCGTGGGTATTTAGGTTGCTTTAAAAACCAGCTGGAAGCAAACCCACATGGAAGCACGCTGTATAAGATCATTGCAATAAACCTTGCATTTCAGTCTGTTGAAGTTGCATAGCCCCTCAACCCCCAGGAACTGTATGGTCCTTTGAATATTTTATTTTAAGAAAGGGCAGCAAAGTGACTTTTACCCTATGATCCTATCCTGTTGGTACCCTGCTACAACCCCAGGCCCTATCATTTTAGCGCAGCTGGCCTGACTGTCAATTGCTGGCATCTGTGTTCTCTTTGCCTGGGGGATTTCCTTGGTCCTAGAAGACAACACTGACCACAGATGTGGAACACCAGAAATGTCTAAAGAATTATGGCCCTACCCTCCCACAATTCTTTGCCAAAATTTGGCTCTAATTAACACCTCCATACTTCCTCGCCCAGAAATACTTAGCATTAGCCCCCGAACCTGCCTGTTAAATAATTCTGAGTCATATGGGAATGGAGTTACTAACAGACCAGATTCGGCTTGTATGCTCATTGATAGCTTTCTTGAGGACCCCCTGGAGGGTTCTCTGTCCTTCCCTGTCATTCATGCTGAGCCAAGGCTGCCTTTTCTGGGCATATGCTTTGCCCTGTGGCCTTTGGAGAAGTGGAGTTTCCTTTGGATCTAGTAAGGCCTCCTAAAGGTTCATTCACGCTGCCCTCAGCCAGTTGGTAGATTTATTATGATCGTAGTCAACAACTTTACAGCTTTGCGATCACGGGCCTTGGCCTAGCCCTAGCACAATTCTCTCTCTCTTTCTCTCTCTCTCTCTCGCTCGCTCTCTCTCTGTCTCTCTCTCTCCCTTTCTCCCTCTCTCTCTCTCAGGTGTGAACTATTTTCAGGACTGCCTATTTGGTTCTGCTGGGCTCCTGTCTCTCTCTGTTCTCTGTATGCAGCACCAACACCGGGCCCTCTGTGGCGATCTCTAAAATCGAGGTCCATGCAGCCTAAATCCTACTTCCTGTGACTAGGGTAGATTAAACCCCGGCTTTCCATCTATTCTTTCCTTCCCTTTGACCATAGGTATCTGTTCAGTAGTCCTTTCTGGGCAACTGAGCTTTGTATGAAGACTTCCAAAGGGGCTAATAGAGAAAAGTCACTTGGTTTTTGTACCTCCTCTTCTCCAGCCCCTTTACCTGTTATGGTTGGGTTTACAGAATTTGCCGATTTGTGAATTTAGAACAGCCTGCTGAACATTTGTTTGACTAGGCAGAGAAGAAAGCCTGTGTTCAGATAATATCAACAGAAAAGGAAAAAGAAAGAGAAAGGAAGAAAGAAAAGATAAGAAAGGAAGGGAGGAAGGAAAGAGCAGTTGGGGAGAGAAAGAGAGGGGTGGATCTGAAGATACTTAGACCATTTGCATCGCTGTAACAAGATAACCAGCCTGTTCCACCAACAGCATCTTCTCTGATGGGATCCTCACATGGTTGAAGAGCAGACATCAACACAAGCCATTATCTTAGGTGTTGATCCATGCACAAGGCTGAAGCCCTCGCGGCTTCATCATTAGGACCTCGTCTCAGTACAAGCTCCTGGAGACTTAGTTCCCCGTTTGTCCTTTGGGAAACATTTTCAGACCACCGAGGACACTGTTTTAGGTTTTGCATAGTTGTGTCTGAGGCTCTTTCCCAATTAAGTGAGAAACCTATTGTCATTGTTTGCTCGAGTCCATGGAGTGAAGCCCAAATTATAGGAGAGCCTTGCTAAGTCGCCCTTGTGCAGGGCGCTGACGGTTCATGGAGACACATTCTCCAGGGGCTCTCCACAGAGCACCTGCTTATTAATAGGTAACGGGAACTGTCTGATGACATGGTCAGGCCTTTATCCTTCCCACTGTCCAGTCTTGGATCCTTCCATGCTGCTCCCTTCCTTGACGTTCAGGAGAAACGGCGGGGCAGGCCTGTTTTCCCTGTCATTTCCTCGGTCACAGGACCCCTTTCCCTCTCCAGTCTTTTCTTAGGAGGCCAACATGCCCTGGTTGTTTGTCCCACTTGATGAATTTCCCCACTGCGCATTAACCTCCCAAATAGGCAGCCCCCCACCATTAGGGCTTATGTTCTGTATGAGACAACATAAAAACAAGACACATGCTCCCCCATGCACATTCCAAATGGAATGTAAGAGAAGAGAAATAAATAAAAATGGGGGGAAAATGCCTCAAATGGTTTATGTTGGGAAATGTTATATGGGCAATAATGGTGCTTCTATGGGCTTTGAGCAGAGACTTTGATAATGAAGGTTAAATGAGGGAATGTTACAAAAAAATGTTCACTGTTCATAAAAATAAATCTCTGCTATGAACCAGAATGAAATAAACAGAGTTGCGGGCGGCGGGAGCAGCTGGGGTGACCTCCGCCGCCGGTCGGTAATAGCCAGCCTCGCTGGCACCACACACTGTCACCTCAGCAGGATCCACTTAGCTCTCCATCACAGAGGCGTGGAGTTCTGTGGGCCTTGGGGGTGGCGCGTCAGCCTCCTCTCTGAATAAACAAAGCCTCGTTGGGTCCTCTGCTTTCTTCCCTTCCATTATGGCAGAAGGATCAGGAACCCCACTTTTCTAAGTCCAGACCAGCCCAGGTGATCCCATGCAAATGAGCTGCTGGCATGTAAAAGAGTGAATGGGATTCGGGAAGGAGGATGCTGAATCAGAGTAAACATGCCCCACCTGAAAGGGTCGCCGCCACTCTGCTTTAGCTAGCCGCTAGCCATGGGGAATGGCCAGCCTCGGGGTGATGGGAAACTGGGAAGTTGGGCAGCATGAATTTGTGTTAAATTGTTTGGTGTGTGCTTGTTGGCAGCCATTTTCTCCTCACAGGTCCTCTGTTGGGGTTGAGTGTGCCTCACTGAAAATGCTTGTACTCACACATTTCCGATTCTAGAGTTATTTGGCCTTGGCATCAAACTAGATCAAACAGGATTCTTAAATATGCAAGAGAAAAGAAGTAGGTGGTACCCTCAAATCGGTTTAAATAATGAAGAAAGTAGATATTATAGTTTTATTCATAGTGAATTTTCCTTTGTGGTACGTTCTTTCTGGCTGGTACTAGGTCAAATCCTCAGAGCCACTTGGGACTGTGGGAATAAAAATTTAGTCTTAAAGACCAGTTTCTAGTCATCTTTAATGCTTTTAGATCAGTTTGTTGATCTATGATGCTCACAGTGTCCACGTGAAAATGCCAAGTTCAACAGGCTTGCCTTTTGTTCTCATACGAAATACAAATGCAGTGTTTCATTCCCACACTGCTTTTTCTCTCATTCTGTCTGAACCTATCACTAACCTGGTCAGTCATTTATTTTTCTCCTCAAGATGGATACATGAGCATGGGACCTCTCTCACTTCCCTTTCAGCTGGGAGGAAGATAACGATGAGTGGCAACAGGCCTTGTCTTTTTGTCAAGGAGACACCATGGAGGTGGAAAGCAGGTTCTTGGCCCTTCTGTCAGCCAGGACTCAGCTCCAGCCAACTGTCATATGCAGAAATTCTGGACTCATCGTGTCTTAGCTCCTCAGGAGACCTCAGAAACTCTGGAGAGTTGCTGAAATCTCCAGGCTTTCAAATATCAACAATGAATTGAAACTTTTGTAACTAGAAAAATTACATATATTTTGACCATATTCTTCTTCCTCTCTGTTTGTTTGTTTATGAACAAAGTAGACAAGGCAAGACAGGCAGAGTAAAGAGAGCTCATATTTGCAGGCCATAGGTTTGCTCTCTGAATTGAAGGCTTAACCACTTTTTATTTTTCTCGTACAAAACCCCTTGAACTATACAGTATTTTCCTGGGAGAAGGGAGAACTGGAGAAATGGCACAGTAGGGAGACACCATTGAGTTTATCCTTTGGGATTCTGTCCTTGCCTTTACTTATGGTCTATTTATAGGGCAAGGAAGTAAGGTAAGATGTGCTAGAGTCAGTAGTAGTTCTCAGCCTATTGGTCTTGATCCCTTTGGGGTTGAATGAGCCTTTCACAGGATCACCTAAGACCATTAGAAAACACAGGTATTTTTAATATGATTGATTCATAGTAGTAGCAAAATTAGTAACAAAAATAATTTAATGATTGGAGGTCACCACAACTTGAGGAACTGCACTAAAGGGTCACAGCATTAGCAAGGTTGAGAACCACTGTGTTAGAGGCTATGTTTTTGTTGTGTGTGTTTATTTGTTGAGGGCTCAATGATGGAGTCTCATTTAAGAAAAAATAGGATATGTGTTCATTGATCAATTTCAGAAGTTTTAAAGGGACCAGGGAAAGCCAAATTAATTATTCAAAAAAGTATCTTTTGCTGATGAAATAGAAGTCTTTGAACATGGTATATGGTCATAAAACACCATGTAAGCCAGCAAGAAGGGAATATATATGGCTTTCATTGTTTTTTTCTTTTGTGTGTAGGATTGTTATATTCCCTGACCAGATTTCTGTTGGCCTTGATGATTAGTGGGCTATTTTAGTAGTTCATTGTCTCAGCCTTCACCAGGAGTCCTTCTTAAATGGGACGCACTATGTCATAACTGTATAAAATATTCATTAAGATGGTGCTTTTAATGGATTTGTTTGGAATGAACTCAAGCAGAGGGAGGTTTCCCCTGATTTGTAGAACATTCAGCCATTTCGGGGCTGTGTCTGCCCCAAGGTCCAACTCCTTCAAGCCCCTCCACCCTCTCCCCTGGTCTGCAGGAGGTCAGAGTCACATTGATAGGGTTAAAAAGGTTTGTATAGGGAGCAATTCTTTTTCTTTTATACACATACATTTCCACTTGATGGTTGCTTGTTTGTTTGTTTTAACATCACATCGAACGGAACTGTGTCGGTTGATGTGAATTACTCTGATGAGATTTTTTGCTTTGTTTAATTGACCTGTCTGCATTCTGTAGTTATACAAATTTTGTCCCTTGCAAGCTATATAATTCTGAAGCAAGTACCTTAATCTCTCTGTGCCTCTGTTTCTTAAATTTTCACATAGGGTGATGCCAATACTGACTTTCTATGATATTTGTGAAATTGGGTGGAAGAGGCTGCAGAATCCACAGCCTGCCACCTAGGAACACGTCAGTCACAGCCACTATTGTCTACATAGTAAATGCCTCACTCTTACCTATGACTGGGTTCATCTTAATTTAGGATTACCAACAAGAACATTTAATCCTTACCCTCTACCAACTCCAACGTTAGAAGAGTTTTTTTTTTTTTGAGACTCCTTAAGTGAATAAAAGGTCAGGGGCCAGAGAGATCAAGAGAAGGGGTCAAAATTGTTCTGCCAATTGATCATAGAACCACATTTCAATCTTTATGCTTGTTTCATTGAGAATTGGGTTCATTATGTAACCCAGCCTGACTATGAACTCAAGATCCTCCAGCCTCAGACTTATAAATGCTAGAATTGCAGGTGTGTACTCTATGCTCATCTAGAATTCAGTATTTTGATTCTTCCCCCCCCCCAGCAATTCCATCCATCTACTTGTTTAGATCAAATTGGGAAATACCTTTACTCTGCTCTTATGTTTCCTTGCTTTCTGTAACCGAAGCATCTCTGAAACCAAACTTACACCACCGTGACTTCTATCATTAGATTTTTATCTGGGGGGCTCTGTACTGTTCAGTCCTGAGCTATCAGCGCTTCCCTACGTTTTGGAATGTGGTGACAGAGAGTAGTAGTAATAGCAGGTTTTCCTCTTCATGCCACTGCTGTTAACACCTAGACTTGTAAGGCCCAGCAGGAACATTCAGCAAACATGCCCTCCCTTCAGACTACCCCACTGCACGCTCTTCAGTTCTATAAACTGTATATCTGCTTGGAACCTGTGACCTATCAAATAACCTTGGGCAGATTGCTTCAATTTGGGGATCATTGTTTTTCTATTCTGAAAGTAGAAAAAAAAAGTGATTAACTTTTTAATAGAAGAGTGATAGGTCCTCATAAAGTTATGGAATAAATTTAACAATTATCAACTCTGCCTGTTGTCCTCTGGGGCTGGGTGGGGCTAGGGTCTTTATTTTTATAATTCTCAAATTGAAATCACAATTATTATAAAATTGGTGAAATAATGAAAGAGCTATTTCCCAGAGCAGACCTCCACGAAGTGACAAGGATGAAGCCACTATATGGGGAATGGGCCAGAGGAAAGCCTCAAACAGACGATGTTTCCTTGGTGTCTTAGTCCTTGGGAGGGACAATACGCTCATCAAGATCCTGATTAAGTAGGGATTGCTAACGGCACTCTCCGTAACCAGGCAAACAAGCCTTCAAACAAAAATCCATCAAGATTTAATCACCTCACTCTATCTGCATGACCTAACCTCTGAGTGTTCACGAGAACACTTCCCTGTGTTTCTAGGCCCTAAAGCACTGGCCTCGGTGGGAGCTTTTGGTCCCTTCAGAGTTTTTCACTTGTCGGGCAGAAGCAAAGATTGCTTTCCATTCCCCTTTGACTCGCCTCTGAATTAACATGAAATTGAAGCGTGTGGCTAGGGAGCGAGGAGAAGGAAAGAAGGATGGAGACGAGACGGGAGGCAGAGGGAAGAGAGTGGCTTCGAGCCCAAGGACAGCTGGACCTGATCACCCTTCTTTCCAGGCAGGGAGGAAAATGAGCGTGCCTCGTGCCTCACCCGCCCCGCTGCTCCTTTCACTAGGTCTCAGAAACAGCTTTCAAAGAAAGTGGACTCGAAGCCGGGCGGTGGTGGCGCACGCCTTTAATCCCAGCACTCGGGAGGCAGAGGCAGGCGGATCTCTGTTAGTTCGAGACCAGCTTGGTCTACAGAGCTAGTTCCAGGACAGGCTCCAAAACCACAGAGAAACCCTGTCTCGAAAAACCAAAAAAAAAAAAAAAAAAAAGAAAGTGGACTCGAGAGGATGGGTCTCTGCCTGCCAGCCGATCCTCAGTCTCTAGCAGGGCTGTCCCCTCCCCCAGAGTTTCCTCCAGGTCAGTGGTCCTTTGTGGTCTCCACTACCAAATCAACACCAGTGTAAGGGTGGTAGTGCCTGACTGGGTAACCAGAAAGCAACAGAGATGTTCCTGTCTCCATCAGCGTTTGTAGGGAAATTTTAATGTGTTCTACTATCGCGCCCAGCACTTGTGTTTTGCAGAAAATTGGTTAAACCTTGACTACAGATTTGGAAGCTCTTTATACAAAGTCCCAGGGCTGATAGGCTGCTGTGAAAGTCAAGAGGAGAAGCATTAGGAGAGGATTCAGTTGAACTCCACCTTGTTTAAAAGCAGACTTGAAATCTGAGAAGGGGCATGGGAAGGCAGGTGGAGTCGAAGTCTCAACAAAAGTTTTAGTATGGAAAAAGCATATCCAATCTTACCAATTTACATATATCAACCTTATCCATTTGAGGTTAATAAATTTTAGACGGTTTTCTGCATTGCAAAAGCTTCACCATAACCCAGCATGCAATCGGATACATCATACATGGGTATATTTACAATTAATCTCTATTCACGAACCCATTCCATATAGTTAAAGTCCTGTAACATATGGTCTTTAGTGTCTGAATTCTTTTATTTAACAATGTTTGGGAGAATTCATCCATTCTGCAGCATCTCAATCATGTAGCTATACTATATTATTTTGCCTATAATTTGCTGATATGCATTTTAGTTATTTCTGTTTTTGACCAATACAAGTTATGCTGCTATGAACACTGATGTGCAAAACTTTATGGGTTCAAATGCTTTCATTTTTTTTTACTTCAACCCTCTAAAAGTGAAATTGCTACAGCACATGACAGATTGATGCTCTGTTTTCTAAGAAATGTCCAAATGTTTACTGAAGTGGCCATATAAAAGGCCAATGTTAGTGGCCCAGTCTCAAACATATTGGGTCATCAGTCATCCTACCTTTGATAATAAAAAGATGATTATTCAAATTTTAGTCCTCCTATTAACATTTTATTAACAAACATAAATTACTTGATTCATAAGATAGCATGTAAATATAAATCCATATTTTCTATAATAAAGTATATTCATTCATATATATCAAGAAAGCTGTATTTATGAATATTATATGAGAATATGTATATATGTAAAGATTTCTATGAATAGAAATACATTTAAGTATGGATAATTGTGACTATATTATATTAATAAATGAATCCATTTAAAAACTTATAACTCAGTTAAAGTCAATAATCTGTTAGTTATAAATAGCTCTTTTAAAAATTAATCTCATAATAGTCTTCGCATGAATATACCATTATCTTTTTTTTTTATTATTCTTTTTTTTTTATTGAGAAAACGAAAAAAGTTTTCGCCTCCCCCCAGCCTCCCATTTCCCTCCCCCTCCTCCCACCCCTCTCCCCCTCCCCCCACTCCCCTCACCCTCACCCTCCAATCCAAAGAGCAGTCAGGGTTCCCTTCCCTGTGGAAAGTCCAAGGTCCTCCCCCCTCCGTCCATGTCTAGGAAGGTGAACATCCATACTGTCTAGGCTTCCACAAAGCCCAAACTTGAAGTAGGATCAAAACCCAGGGCCATTGTCCTTGGCTTTTCATCAGCCCCCATTGTTCGCCATGTTCAGAGAGTCCTGTTTTATCCCATGCTTCTTCCGTCACAGTCCAGCTGGCCTTGGTGAGCTCCCAATAGGTCAGCCCCACTGTCTCCGTGGGTGGGTGCACCCCTCGTGGTCCTGACCTCCTTGCTCACGCTCTCCCTCCTTCCGCTCCTCACTGGGAACTTGGGAGCTCAGTCCGGTGCTCCTGTGTGGGTCTCTGTGACTATCTCCATCCATCACCTGATGAAGGTTCTATGGTGATATGCAAGATAATCATCAGTATGGCTATAGGATAGAGTCATTTCAGGTTCCCTATCCTCAGCTGCCCAAGGAACTAACTGGGGACCTCGCCTTGGGCTCCTGGGAGCCACTCTAGGTTCAAGTCTCTTGCCAACCCTAAGGTGACTCCCTTAACTAAAAATTGTGCTTCCGTGCTCCCCTATCCCACCTTCCTTTATCCCAATCCTCCTGTTTCCCCAAGTTTCCCTCATCCTCCCCCTCTCACTTTTCTCTCCCCTTCCCCCGATACTCCCATCCCCCCCCCAAGATCCCAAAATTTCTCCCCGGCAATTTTGTCTACTTCCCTTAGTCAAGAGAATAATTATATGTTTTTCCTTGGGTTCACCTTCTAATTTAGCTTCTTTAGGTTCACCAATTATATACTCCGTGACCATTATTTATGGCTAGAAACCAATTATGAGTGAGTACATCCCATGTTCATCTTTTTGGGTCTGGGATACCTCACTCAGGATAGTGTTTTCTATTTCCATCCATTTGCATGCAAAACAGAGAAGTCGATCAATGGAATCGCATAGAAGACCCAAATTTTAACCCACAAACCTATGATCACCTCATTTTCGATAAAGGAGCTAAAAGTATACAATGGAGGAAAGAAAGCATCTTCAACAAATGGTGCTGGCACAACTGGATATCAACCTGTAGAAGATTGAAAATAGACCCATATCTATCACCTTGCACAAAACTCAAGTCCAAATGGATCAAAGACCTCAATATCAGTCCGAACACATTGAACCTGATAGAAGAGAAAGTGGGAACCACCCTACAACAAATGGGCACAGGAGATCGCTTTCTATGTATAACCCCAGCAGCACAGACATTAAGGGCAGCATTGAATAAATGGGACCTACTAAAACTGAGAAGCTTCTGTAAAGCAAAAGACACTGTCACTAAGACAAAAAGACAACCTACTGACTGGGAGAAGATCTTCACCAACCCTGCAACAGACAAAGGCCTGATCTCCAAAATTTATAGAGAACTCAAGACACTAGACTTCAAAATGCTAATTAACCCAATTAAAAAATGGGGCACTGAACTGAACAGAGAATTCTCAACAGAAGAAGTTCAAATGGCCAAAAGACACTTAAGGTCATGCTCAACCTCCTTAGTGATTAGGGAGATGCAAATCAAAACAACTTTGAGATATCATCTTACACCTGTCAGAATGGCTAAAATCAAAAACACCAATGATAGCCTTTGCTGGAGAGGCTGTGGAGGAAGGGGTACCCTCATCCATTGCTGGTGGGAATGCAATCTTGTGCAACCACTTTGGAAATCAGTGTTTCGGTTTCTCAGGAAGTTCGGGATCAACCTACCCCTGGACCCAGCAATACCACTCCTGGGAATATACCCAAGAGATGCCCTATCACATGACAAAAGCATCTGTTCAACTATGTTCATAGCAGCATTATTTGTAATAGCCAGAACCTGGAAACAACCTAGATGCCCTTCAATGGAAGAATGGATGAAGAAAGTGTGGAATATATACGCATTAGAGTACTACGCTGCGGTAAAAAACAATACCATTATCTTTGAAACATTTTTCTATGCTTGGAAATCTGTTTCTGTTTTCTTTTAGATTATAATTGTGAATAGCTTGTATCTTCAATTTTCAAATACATTTTAGCTTGTCTTCCTGTGCTTTTCTTTACTACTATGTCTATATGTGCTCACACTCCACAAGGTTTCCCCCTCTTGTATGTGTTGGCACATATGATATCTCATCCCTTCCCCAATGGAATAATTTAGAAACAGGCTTTTGTTTTAAGTGCGTGCATCTCTAAGAGCATCAATGCTATCGTCCTGCTTGGTGGAAAAGATAATCTCCTACAGGACTGGTCACTTTGTAAACATGGGTGGGTTGGCCGAAACTATTTACTAAACAGTAAAGTTTTATGTAGACCTTGTCTGAGGAGAGTGGAAGAAAGTGCACTTATAGATTCCTCACAGGGCTTGTAGACATGATAAAATCAATACACTGGGACCTTCTGATACATCACAACCAGTACCCCTATTCTAGAATAGATCCTATGTGCGGATCTGATCCCGTGCTGTGCAATTTCCTCTGTAGATCCATTACAATCTCTGAATGTCATGGTCCATGTGGAAAAGTCATTCCATAGGGGCAGACCCTCCACTTTCTTCTTTGTAAAATGACAGTTTTCAAGGAATACGGTTCCCATATTGAAATATGTTTTGGTGGTTTTTAGTACCCAGTGATCTGTGCAGGTTATCATCACTATCCAGGTTTTGGACATTTGGTCATCTCCTGAAGTTACCCAATTTCTCCCCAATTCCTGTGTCCTCCTGGTCTCTGATCACCGTTAATCTTCTCTCTGTCAAGCAGACCTTCCTACTGTGCACACTCACGCAGTATGTGGCCTTTTGTATCTTTATACTTCACTGCATATGCCCGCTGGCTTCATCACTTTCTTCTATGTGCCAGTGCTTTCCTTTCTGCCGTGGGAAAGTGGCATTGTATTATATAGCCACAACACAAGTTCTTAATCAATTCATCTGTCTGTGGTCTTATTTCTTTGGCTATTCATAGATTGTTTCCATGAATGTATATGCCAGGAATGCTGTACTACCTGAACTGGAATGACTAGGTCGTATAATACCTGCTACGGATGTCACTTAGAGGATGTGCCAAACAGCTCTTGACAGCAGCTACCCCATTTCACAGTCCTTCAGCTATTCCTCCCCATCCTTGTCAACCATAGTTGTCAGTCTTTGTGATGTCAGCCATGGAAGTAGACAGGAAGTGACATCTCATTAATAACTACGAATATTGAGCATCTTCTCATGACCTTGCTTCCCATATTCAGTGAATATTGTCATCTTAACAGCATTAACTTTTGTAATCCACTAATACTGTCTTTCCACTTATTTTGATATTCTTTAATTTCTTTGAATAATAGCCCATATGATTTATGGTGTACACATGCACATGGCAAACCTTTCCTGGGATAATGTGAACAAATGCCTCCTCACGTCAGTTCGGGAACTGATGACAATCCAAAATACCAATACCATAAAAGCCCAACTTGGTGAACTAGTAAGTTTTATTGGAGGTTACTTATAGAAATCTGGGTGAAGGGTTACTTACAGGAGCAGGAATGGCTCAAAGAGAGCTGCATCACTAAAGCTGACCCCAGCATGAGTGACAGTTCATAAAAGCTGGGAACCTGGAGCACAATGCAGAGCCTGCAGGCAGCTCAACAGATTGGTGAGGAGCCTTTCCAGGCAGCTGAGTTGGTCTGTGCATCTTGCAGGCAATTCATCTGCTCCCTGCTTCTCCAAGTATCTGGGCTTCTCGGAGAGTGAATCTCGGAGTTTTTATTGTTTATATACTTTTTGGGGTGGGGAGCAGAGCAGGGGCCCAGTGAATCTTGTCAGTCTGTTCAGTTTCAAGGCCTTCCAGAAGCTATTTTGAATTGTTTGTTTCCTGTCTTTAGGAGTTTTCCTACAGTGTTTCACTTCCCCTTAGAACAGCAGTTCTCAACCTGTAGGTTGTGACCCCTTAGGAGTCGAGCAACCCTTCTCAGAGGGGTCACATATCAGATAACCTGCATATCAGATATCTGCATTATGATTCATAATAGTAACAAAATTAGAGTTATGAAGTAGCAGCGAAAATAATTTTCTAGCCGGGGGTCATGACAACATGAGGAACTGTACTAAGGGTCACAGTGTGAGGAAGGGTGAGAACCACTGCTTTAGAGCATCCTGTCCTGTTGTTTCAACTTCCTATAGATATCCCATCTTAGTCAGTTTCCCTCCGAGACAGAACGTTCTTTTCTCAGAGGAAACTACTACACGACAACACAGCTTTTAGTTTTTTGGTTGAATTTATTTGTAAGTTTTTATTCGATTCAACATAATATGAGTAGGATTTTTTTATCTCAATTTCATTTTTGCACTGTTCATGGGTGGTGTATAAAATGATAATTAGGGGTTCATGTTGCTCTTCTTGTACCCCCTTGCTGATAGCATTTATTAGTTCTAATACATGTTAGTGGGTTCCTCAGGATTTTCCTCTATGAGAGGATGTCATATGCAAATACAGTCTTATTTCTTCCTTCCCAGTGTATATGCATTTCCTTGTTCTTTCCCCTTTCCTGTGGCCCACACTTCTACTGTAATACCCAATAAAAGTGAGGAGAACGGACCAGATACCTTGACCTTGATCTTGAGGGAACAGTATTTCACCAGTAAGTACGACTTCAGCTCTGGGTTCTTCATCTTTTCTTTTGCCAAATTTTTACCTTGGAGACTGGAGTTCTAGTTGTTAAAATAGCATCAACCAGTGTAGGTCAAATACCTAACCACATACTGCCTCTTCCACCGTGGAATTCTATCACTTATCCAATAAAGAAAGAACGTAGCATACCCAATTCTTGGTTATTCTGGTGAACAATTCTTTTTTATTTGATCCTAGTTCCTAGGAAATCCTCTTTGAATGTTGTATTTGCTTTTTCTGTGTTCACCCTTCCTAGTAAAAAAAAATTGCAGACAATAGGTACTTAAGGCCTTTGAGGGAAACTAGTTCAGTGCCAGTGAACCTACAGACAATGATATGATGCTTTCCTGGAATGTTTCATGTTGGGGGGATATGAAGCCACAGTAACAAGGACCAAGAAATGTGTAAAATAATTAGGATTCTCAGATTTTGCTGCTGGGGAGACAATTTTACAGTGGCATTAGAAAAGTGACATTTCTTCCCAAATTAAACATAAACTTATCATTTGATCCCTAATCCCTGAGCTTTAAAGTAGATTAACAATATGTGAAAAGTTTGTACACTGCAATCAAAAGTAATGGACTCCTGATACACTAACAAGTGCAATACTGCACACACTGAGAGAATATCAGACCCCAAGGATGCACTTACACTCTATGATTTTTTTATATGATTGCATGGGTTACAGTACGTTTGGAAGGAACTGAGAATAATTAGTTATTTCAGTAGGAGTTAGGAGTTTGTGGCTGATGGTAGCACTGGGGTACCATGAAAGGAGTATGTTCTTGTCTTTCTGTGTCTTGATTTTGGCAATGTTACACAGGTATACCTACTCATTTGGACTGTGAACTGTAGGGACTCATTTGTACTGATATATAAAGTATACAGTTAAAATAACTGCACTTTTAGAATGTCTATAGCCCATTTGGGGGCACAGTTGGGCTGGGAAGGTTAAAGCTTTATAGGTTATAGGACAGATGGTCTGGAGTAGGCATGTGTGATGTTTTGAATGAGAAGCATTCCACATAAACATGTATTTGGACACTTGGTCCCCGTCAGTGGTACTGTTTGAGGAGGGTATGGAATCATTAGGGGGGTAGAGACCAGTAGGAGGAAGTGTTTCCACTGGCTATAGACTTTGAGGATTGATAACCTGGCTCCACTTCCTCTGTGTCTCTGCTTTCAATGAGCTGATGAAATGTTGTTTCTTTGTTTTTTGTTCCCACTGCTGTGCCTTCCCTCTATCATGGACTCTATCCCTCAAGATCTTTAAGATAAAATAAGCCCTTTCTTCTTTAAGTTCCTATTGCTGGTGGTATTTTAGCACAGCCACAGAAATGTAACTAAAACGCGTGGTTTTCTGATCTCTTGCCAAAGACTTACAGTAAGGGTGGGTTATCGGGAGAAAGCGAAGGGGTAGTGACCCAACTTTTTAGGCCATAAAGGAATACTTAGAAGTATAGAAGGAAAGAATGTAACCAATAAAACAAAACAAAAGTTATATGGAACTGAGGTCATGGAGAGTAGCTACTTCAATTGTTTGAGGACAGTGGGGAGCATAACACAATAGCTTGCTTCTTGCCTGCGAGATAGGGTGGGAAAGAAATGACAATCATAACAGGATCAAAAGCTTTCTCTCAGAATGATTATAGATCCCAAAGGGAACACTTACTGAAAATCCAGTGTAAGCCCTTCACAGGATGCTTGTTCTACAAAGGGAACTTGCTATTCTCTGGGGATTTAGTTAAGGACATCAAGGAGGCAAGAAGGGCTAGATGAATCCGAGATCTGTCCTTTACAAACAGAGAGGCTGGAAAAAAGAAACGACTGTTTGTGTGACCCTCAGTTTCTCCATCTGGGTTAAATAAGGGCACACCTTTCAGTGGTAAGAGAATTAAATGAGATGCTGTGTGTGTAGCACAGAGAATGACACCTGCTCATAGGAAGCCCGTGGACATGACATCACTGTCTCTAGAAACACATAAACATTTATGCTCTTCAAGGTGCTTCTTGTATTTAATTTTATTCTTCTCTGTCTCGTCAGGAGTACATTACCATGCCTAGGAAGCATCATCCTTGCTTCCTACACCATAGAGAAAGCTGCAGAGAAAATTTTTATTCCCTGAAACACAGGGACTTTTAGACTCAATACAAAGAACTTTCAAAAGCATGAGCTGTGACTTCCTAGCTCCAGACCTGGTTAATCTGTTGAGATATTTGGGAGATGAATTCTGTGCCACGCTCTCCTCTTTTCTCTGCACTAGACCAAGAAACAGCAGCTGCTCTCCACATTCTACTCTAGCACAGAAAAGCAATCTCTTAGCACCAGGGGAGACCGTAAAAACAAAGTGTGTATCGGGGATGCAACTCCCCAACGCTGATCAGTTTTAGCAACTGTTCTCCCTTCAGAACCCATGCATTGGCCACTTTCACTGCAAAAATCTGTTGGGCAGACTCAAAACTGCTTTTGCTTGTTTGTTTTGGCTTTTCAAAAAAAATAACATGAAGAAATAATCTCCTAGACAGACGTCAATAAGTTTAGCAAGTGGGGAAAAGGGTTTGAATAAGTTTGGAGTTGCTGCCTATGGGATACTTGGTCTAGGGTGTATTTACTGTGTATCCTGCCTAAAACATCAACATTCTTTGCTCAGGAAATAATGGCTTGATCTCTCAAATATTGAAGCAAGTAATTGTTCTGATTGTCCTTTGTGTCATGTTAAAGCAGTCTTTTGCCTTCTTCCCCCCTTTTTGTATTGGGGTATAAAAGTGTGTGGAAAATAAATGCAGATGATTCAGTGCTCAGTATTTACTGAGTTGTGCTCCCAGTACTATCCTATGTCTCTGTATTTCTTTCATGTTTCTGCTCCTCCTACCTAACATTTCTAATACACACGGCCCTACCACAAAATATATGATCTCACCGTTACTGGACCGTGACAAATGCAGCCCCGATACAGGGTTTATGACAAAATCTAGAGTCCTAGATTAATTCACTGAGACCCCTAAAATGGACAGGGCAGGGGGAATACCTCAGTCTATGAAAAGATATAAATAGGAAAAAAAAGAATTACAGCTCATATGAAGTATTTGCTAATCATTTTAGGAAAGACTTTTGCTCATGAACCATGCCATAGCGAAGGGGTTTCTATCACATAAAAGCAGTTTAGACACATAGCAGGTTTCCATTCCCACTGGTAGACATAGCTGCAGATATTTTTTTTCTTCCAAGGGTACCATTTTAATGACTACAATGGAAGATTATGTACATGAGGTTTGGAGTACCTGCTATGCCTACAGTACTTGTGAGAGAATCAGCTATACCAGTATCCGCCTTCCATCCCTCCACATCCATGTCATATGGCCATGCTAGCTTGCCCATGCCTCACCAGAGCAAGTCTCAAAGTACCAGTCTATGGGCTGAACATCTCTGGCCATGAGGTAACCTGGCCTGAAGGTCTCTCCACTGCATGGCCCTCATCCTGCCTAATGGCTGAGCAAAATGGGTCCTTCCACTAATGTTTTTGATCTGAGATGTAGAAAAATAAAGAAATGGAGAAAGAAAGAGAGAAGGTGTACTACATGCTAACCATGGGAGTGTAAGAACAAGTCCTTCAGAAAATTATTGCAATAATGCAGTGAGCAGCATGCTTGTGCTTGTTCCCTAAGAGGTCTCTCTGTCTTGGTTCTGAGAGTTAGTATGCCTTATTTTTCTTTGTATGTCCAGTTCACGAACAACTCATGCTATAGTTTAATAAGTGAGGATGTAGCCCACAAACTGTGTCCTTCTCTCATATGTATTTATAGATGATTAAAAAATAGTTCTTGCTTTTCCCTTCATTCAACATTATATCATGGCCATCTCTCCTGCTATTAAATATTCTTTATGAGAATATATGAACTGATAAAACAGTTTAAACACCTGTGTTTATTTATGGCTCATCTAACATCAGGCATTTAACTCACACCCTTGGTTTTTGTTTGTGTATTTATTTGCTTTTTATTTGTTTTTCTTTTGCACCAAATTCAATACTCTTGAGGTAAAGTATTTTCATATGCCTGTGATATTTTCATAGGTAGGAATCTTACAGGAGAATATGAAAGAGGGACAGTTCAGATCAAGAGTATGGCACAAGAAAGCACAGAGTTGTGAAAAGGCAAAACCCATCAGAAGCGAGTTTTCTACCATTGGGTAGGTGTTAAGGATGTGGGAGACCAAATTATCAACAGACTGGAGTTCCATGTGAAGCGGTGGTCATTATGAGGACTCTTTGGTCTTATAGGTTTTTATAGTCTTTGGACATGCAGCTTTGAATATCAGGATGGTGAGACCCTTCTTCCTTCTGAGGCTGACAGCAACATCAACCAAAGGCTACTACAACATGACTTTGGTCATTTTGCATTTTCTGATCCATAAAAATGAACAAGACTATCTTTTTATATTTTCTATTGTGCCTTATAAAATTACACAGTGTTTTTTTTTTCTTGAGGAGTAATTTGACATCATGGAAAAAGCATGAATATAATTAGCATTCTAGCTTGATTAATACTATCATGTCATACCTGTTAATCTCTGAAAACCTTTCCCCCACCCCAAATTTCTATATATTATTTACCTAGATCCTCAAAATAGCAAATCAGAAAATAGAACCCAATTTTATTTGTCAGTGAAAGACACTGAGGTCAGGTGACTCACAGAGATAAAACATGGAAGGCAGAATGTACTTCGGGATCACTTGAGATCACCCCTGGATTCTACTGTAGCAAGGCTCGGAGAGAGAGCTCTAGTGAACAATAATGGTCATCCCACAGCTGTCATGTGGGGAGGTGGCCTGTGACACCATCTTACTTCATAGCGCATCTCTGCTGTTCTTCACCATAAGGCTGTATAGCCAGTTCCTAGGAAAGACTGAGAAACTGCAATTTTACTTCTTTCCTTGGTTTTTGTAGACTGTACCACTTTCAAGAATGGTCCAGGAGCTTGTTAAATGGAAGATTTCTCAGTCCCCATCCTCAGATATTCTAATTTAATTCTTCTGGGGTTAGAGCTATATATGTACATTTTAATAGCTCATTGGGTGATTAGGATAAAGACAGTATGTAGGACATACCGTAATAAACACTGTCTGAAGACAGGAAGGTGGTCCAATGGACAAGAGCTCTTGGCTGTGCAAGCATGGGGACCCCAGTTCAAGTCTCCAGAACCTAGGCAAAAAGCCAGGCATGGTTATGTACGCTTGTCATCCCAGTGCCATGTGAACATGGACAGCGGGATTACTGTGGCTTCCTGATCACCAGTCAAATTCTAGATTCAAGGAGACATTGTCTCAAGGGAACAAGGTGTTGAGAAAAATGGAGCAGGGCACCCAATGTCTTCTTTTGGTTTCCATGCCTCCATGTAGGTGCACTCAATCACATGTACCTATGTACATGCACACACACATACATATGCACATGTGCACACACATACACACACACATACACACACACACTGCCTGATACTGAGCTTGAGATCTGTTTTGTGTCTTCGCTCTTCATCTAATGTGTCTGCTCTTGAAAAAAGGCATCTCCAGCTCCACCTTGTAAACTCTTATCAGTTCTATGGAGTTTTCAAATTGCATTTGCTATTCCTTTATGGACAAACCAGGTCAGCGCTGCCAGGCCAATAAGCATTGGATTTTCCCCAGCCTCATGCATCAGTGACAGATTTTCTGGCCTCTGCCCAGCTCTGACATCTCTGCGATTGTCACTGGTTGATGAGAATGCAGGATGCGCACAGCTCCATTTGCGCAGAGCTGGCTAAGCTTTCAGGTAAGTCAATAAGAAGAATCTCATTTTGATCTGCAGATTGGACTCATTTGATTTGGAAGTCACTGGTGGTAAACGAAATATGGGGCCTGGGAATGTCTCGTTGTCTCATTCAGCCCTCTCTGGCTGTCATCACCCCTGGGAAGCCCTCCTACCTCCTCCCCTCCTCAGTCTATAGGTTCAATGTGCCTGCTGATCAGAGAGAAAAATCAGTCACCAACACACTCAATTTATCTGGACCATCCCCCCATCTCACTTACGTAGATGATGAGGGTCAAAAGAATGCCATAAACCGTCACTTGGACATTTTCCTTTAAGACTCTGGGAAGTTGATCTATGTTGCTTCTCACGAAAGGATTGGCTTCCACCCCGAAGAAGTCACATAGGGTAAATTAAATACATTATTGTGTCTTTCAAAGGAGCTTTTGGGTAGGAATGGTCCATATACACACATGTCAAGATGGCTAAGTCGCCCCCTAAATATTCCTGAACTCCACCAGGATCTGTTTCCTTGGCATCCCCTAGACTTCTGTGGATATAACCCCTAGACCTTCACAGAGCTTTCCTTCCTGCTTCCCCTGCTTCTTTTCTTTCCCCATCAAATTCATCATCCATTATCCACTTAGAAGCAACCTGTGCAATCTTCATGCCCCACTACTCACCACTTTTGGTGACTTTGTATCATCTGAGGACAAAGTCTGTACCTGCATCATGTGGAACAGTAGCTCCTGGGTTTTGGAGCACTTGAGAGGTGCTGAACTGTGTCTGAGACAAGTTAGAGATGACAAATTTGGAGCTGGAGCTGAAGCTCAGCTTGCACCTTGAGAACCTGAGTTTCATTCCCAAAATTATAAAATAAAAATATGCAGGGCTGGTGATGCCTGCAAGCCAAGCTCTGGGGAAATAGAGACAGGTTGATTCCTGGGGTTGACCATATAGCCACCCATCCTTCCTGGAGTTCTTGGCAAGTTCCAGGCCAGAAAGGGAGCCTGTTACAAACTACAAAAACAAAAATTAATACGAAAGAGTAGATGGCACCTAAGAACGACAACTGAGTTTGTCCTTTGGCATCTCCAGGCCTACGTGCACATACATACCCACAACATATACACATACAAGGATTTCAAAGAATGGAGACAAAGGCTGGTAAAATGCTGTATAATAACTTTTCATTGATAGAATGATTAGGATACATTATGTTGGGTAAAATACATTATTGGAATCAAGTTTGGCCAATTCTTTTTCACTTTAGAAATAAGATTTTAGCTGCTGTGTTGCTCACTTCTTATCCGTGGTGGGCAGTGCCAGGTTAAATTCTTCCGTGTGGCTTACCTTTACCTTCTGTGTTCTTTTTGCAACTTCTACTTTGGCCATATGGGTTTCTCAGTTTCTCAAATCTATCTCTTACCTTCTTGCTGCTAGGCCATTGATAAGCAGTTGTTTTCACTACCACTACCTTTTGCTCTCCATTACTGAGTCAGATTTGCACCTTCATGAATCTCCAAAACCTGAACCTAAAAATGCTCCAAAATCTTGTCTTTCTGGAACCTTGGTAGGAGGTTATACATGGCAGGTTTCATATCTGATGATATACAATGGGTCAGAGCAAATGCAGATGACTCCGTATATAACATATGTTATTACTTTAACCCTATGTATATGCGGAATCAAGGAAATACAGTGGATTTCATATATATATATATATATATATATATATATCTCCTTCAATATGTCTCATCTTACATATGTAAGCATTTCAGAACATAAAACAAACACCCAAACCTGAAACACTCTGGTCTCAAGCCTTTTAGCTAATAAGGGCTATCCAACCTGAATTTTAGTATGTCTCCTAGAATTCCCTTCACAGATTCCTGCTATAAGCAGTTCTGGTTGAGACTTACCTTTCTTTGGTCCCATTAGAATTGCTGTTTTCTGGGATATGATCACAAAGACTGGTATTGGCTTTAAAAACTTATCTGTTTATTACAACAATTTGTGAGCTTCCTGGAGGAGGCCAGGGTGTGAAAGTAGGGGCCCGTTGGACATCTGTTAAGTGAGTCATTAAATAGAGAGAGACCTGAGGTCCTGAGCAGGGAGATTTTTATTGTACATCCCACAGTGAGTTCACAGAAGACCGGGCCAGTGTCATCCAGAAGGGAGATCAGATTTCTCCTGTAAATTATGTATGGCATTGGACAATTTTTAAATATGCAGTAGACACCGGAATGTGTTATCTTCTTTATTTCTCCCCAAGAGGGTGAGCAAACTCCATGATACAGGAGCAATTGGGATATCAAACTTGAACCTGCCTGGATCATCCTCCAGCATGTTGAGGATGTTACTTTTCCAACTATCCTGACTCAAAAACAGTTTGGCTCTGGCACTGTCAGGTGGAAGATGAATAAGGACAGAGGCAGGAAATGACAATACTATGGAGATCTCAGCTATATATAGGTAGAGCAGTTATATAGGACAAGCTGACTCAGGGCTTTGGTATGCTTTAGGGAAATTTTCCACTTGGGTTGCAAAGCCAAAGTCATCATTGCTTGAAATGTTGGCACCATCATTCCTCATGGTGACATGTTTCTGAACAGAAAACAGCAGCAGCAACAACAAAAACCCAGGAAGAACGATTTTGGCGGGGGCAGAAGGGGGGCAGGAAGCCTCCAGTGTTCCCTTGCCATCCTTAGTCACCCTTGCATCTGGGATGAGAAAAGTCTTTCTGGTACTGGTGGTCTATGCCTTTATGCACTCATGGAATGTTCCATTGTTGTGTAGGGCCTTTTGTGGGGAGGGAGGGAGGGAGGGAGGGAGGGAGGAAGGGAGGGAGGGAGGGAGGGAGAGAGAGAGAGAGAGAGAGAGAGAGAGAGAGAGAGAGAGAGAGAGGAGATCTGTTTGCAGTGTGGTTTGTACTATAACCAAGCCTAGTTTTCTTTAACATTGCATAAGCTCAGTGCAGCCTGACCTTCTTTCTCATACACTTTGAGCTCTGTGCGGGGGTCAGCTGACTAGAAATCACAGAGAAGGGATATGTTCCTCATAATTCCACCATTCAACATAATCCCACTATTTAGGCTCCCTACAATTCTCAACATGTTTGTTCCCACAGTGTTTTTATAGAAGCAGAATATTGTGAATATCGTATAATGGTGTTCCCCCTTACACACATGTATAAATAACAGTTCTCTGTGCCTATAAGTGTACAATTTAGTAAATTTACTTTATTGCTTGCCTAATTCTCCAATGTACACAAAGCCTCCCAACAATCCTAAATTCTTGAATATTTAGGTTTCCAGTATAAGAAATCATTCCCCAGGGAATTCCCATATCCCTATTCCCCTGATGATTTCCAAAGGATAAACTATAAAAGTGAAATTGCTTACTAAACATAACATACATTTTAAGGACTTTGGTACCTGTTTTCTCAAACATAATTTTTTATTGATTCTCTGGGAATTTCATATCACACACTCCAGTTCCAATCATTTCCCATTCTCTCCACATCCACCCTTCACCCTTTTGGCATCATCCCCCCCACACACAAAGAAAAATTTTAAAATATATTAATCAAAACAAACAAAACCAAAACAACAACAAAAATACTTCACGCCTGCAGCTCCCCAGCCTGTTCATCATCTGCGCGTTTGTCTCAGTGGTCTTGGGAGCTGTGTGTGTGTGTGTGGGGGGGGGGGGGTCACACAGGGCACTCTTTTGTCCAAACAGCTTTGCTTGCAAATGTTCATTGCAATGTGTTGTTGGCCTGGTTCAAGGCCTCTGGCTTCTGCTCCACCACCAAAACTGGACCCTCATCGAAACCCCTCCTGATACCCTGCTGTTGCCCCAAGTTATAAAGATCTGTGGATATTGTTAGGCTGGACCAGTCCCTTCACTGCAAAGATGGGGTCTATGTTGGGGTGGGCCAGTTCAAAACACTGAATCTGGGACTGGATGGAAGTTGAGTTGATCAGTCCCAGCCTCCACTGGGACCATTCTCCTCAGGAGATAGGTGGATACAGCTCTCCAGCACCTCACCCATAGTGAGGGTCAGGACTGGCTCTCTGACAGCAGCAGCCAGTGAGGGGAAGGGTCAGGTCTCTCAGAGCAAGTTCAGCACCAGGATGGCTCAGGACTAATGTTACCCATGGCTCAGGTGGTAAAATGGACCATGGACATCAACACAGATCCTAGCTGGACTATGGACCCAGACATGGCCCTCGGCAGCATCTTAGGCCCAGATGTTACCATGATCCCAGCTAGCAGCACAGGCCACTCGGATCAGCATGGCCTCAGTGGCGGCATAGCCCACAGACACCAGCATGGCCTCAGGTGGTGGTCCAGACCCTGGCCATCCACGTGGCCTTCAGTGGTGACAGGAGCCACAGACATCCAGATACCTGTTCCTAATTCGTCTCCTGAAAGCTTCAACATAGATGAGATTTTTTTTCCAAGTTCTCATTGTTCTCTGGATACTGGTTCTCTCTCTCTCTCTCTCTCTCTCTCTCTCTCTCTCTCTCTTTCTCTCTCTCTCTGTCTCTCTCTCTCTTTCTCTCTCTCTCTGTCTCTCTCTCTCTCTCTCTCTTTTAGGTCATATCATCTGTCCTTATAGAACTTCTAATTAGATTGATATACCCCAAAAGGGAAAGAACCCTCAAACTGAATGAATTCCCAAGCCTAAATTGTAGGAGGCCATCTGCACCTGCTTCTCCATTCATCCTTCACGGTAGAATCTTGAGACCTACCCCACAGGAAAAGCATTCTGTGGTCAGACGGGTAGAGCTGTTCTTCAAGTCTGTGCAGATGTTGAGAAGGCCATCAGAAAACCGGATTGAATCCTACTCTGTGTTTAGTATTTCTCTCACAATGCTGCTTACCACTGAACTTAAGACGAAAGTAAATTTGCCACTGATCGGAAATACATGCCTGGAGAAACCATGGTGTGAAGTAAGTTGAGAGGGAGGGGCTCTCTAGGTACTGAATATGTTATTCTTAACTACGCGGGAGGGTCGGCTTAGCTGGGGTTCTTGTGTCACATGACAAAGAAGAAAGCTCCCATAATTCCTTCCAGCCCTGTAGTACATTCTCGTTAGCCAAGAGCTTCTGATGAGCAAAGACTAGAATTAAAGTTTTACTTCAAGAGCCCTTTCTATCTTCCTTGACTACCAACACAGGCTGTGTGACTGAAAATAACTCCCAAGTATCTCCTATAGCTTCATGTTTTTGAGTGGACAACCATTATTACTGCCTGTTTTGTTTCTGCCCTTTGGTATTTTTACATGCAGAAATAAGTTAAAATTTAACTTATGAATGACCTTCTTCATTCACACATTATTAGAATGCATGGGTAGACTATCTGTATTTCTCAAATAGCAAAGTTTGCATAGCACACTTTTGCTAGTATTTACGTTGTATGTTTCCTTAAATTAATGAAGACTATCCCTCTATTCTTTTCTTCTACTTGTCTTCACTACCCACGGCAGCCAATACTACTGCAGTAACAAAATGTATGGAACTCTAGGCTGGCCATTCAGTCTTTTTTTCTAGTACACATTAAATGAACACATAAACATGCAACCCTTAAACAAAGCAGTGTTTGCCTATGGACCTTCTCAAATGACCTCAGGTCTTGAGTTGGCAGGCTGCCTCTGCAATAGTAAATGTTTTAGGGCTTGTGGGTCATGCCTTCATTGTCACAGTGGCTCAGCAAGGAGTGGGAATGCAGCCATAAACAACTTGTGGACAAATGGCAGCATTCTGGTCCAATAAAACTTTTATTTATGCACGAGAGGAGGGCTGGATATGGCTTACGGACTGTCATTAGCCTACCCTGCTGTAGATGGAACAAAGGGTTGATTGATGTTTGGTTCATTGAAGACACCGTCTAAGTGCACTAACCTGGGCAGTAATTGAGCTGCAAAATCTCTGATTAACATTCCACCTCTGTTTCTGGGATGGTCCCGACTTCAAGCTCTGTGACTCAGATTTTCAGAACAAATTCATCATCTGAACTTTCAAGCATTAAAATAAAAGCCAGGAGCTAGCCTTTGCAATAAACAAATAATTACCCTGAGACAATCTGCTAACCTTGCCTCACCTTCTTAATGAACTTGCAGGAATGCCCGGCTCAGTGTTTTTTTTTCCTTGCAATATGAATTCTCCATAGCAGTGGAGAAAACCCACAACCCAAGCAAAGTGGGATTCTAAATTATTGACACATTAATTTAAAATGTTAATTAACAGAGGTCTTATCAGGGAGAAGCAAGTCTGCCATTAATTCCTGACCTCGCTGAATCTAGACTTCTTCATATCTGTTATTTGATTGGGTTGGTCCAAAGTTAAGACTCAGTAGGGTTCCCAAGCTCAAAATTGCCTATCTATTATGAAGCACAGTGCTCACTTCTGCCGTGCTAGTGCCTGGGCCACAGGATGATTCTTTGTAGACGGGAAGAATGAGGTACATGCTCCTCTAAGCCTGAGCCCATTTCCACTTGCTGATTACGGGTTTCCATCCTAAACACACAAACAATGATACCTATGAGTCGTGAATTTTTGTGTGAATTTCCAAAGCTTTTCCAAAGAGTTGGTCTCATTAAAGCTTCCTGGTGGATGAGGATCTGGGCATTATTATCTAAATACCCACAAAGGGTCCAGGGTTAAACCCGCAGCTGGATGCCAGCTGCTCATCAAGCACACCCTATAGCCATGCTAGCTGGTTCCCATGGGGGAGCCTGGGATCACTACATAGTTCCTCCTCTTCTCAGCATCCTAGGCATTATCCCAGGCCAGCATCCCATCTACCGTGGTACTTCCGTTCAGTTCAATTGGAATGAGTCTGGATGGTTAATGTCAGCTCATTTCTAGGACGGACATTATCCAGACCAACCTAGCTACCAGCTGCATCATTTCCAGTCTTCCAACTTATCTTACATCTTCTAATTCTATGTCCATTGGTTTTCCATACATTGCAGCTCTTGCTGATATGCAGAGAAACTCAATTAAACCGGTACTGGCAGAATTGCTAAGCCGCCTTTCAATTACAAAGAGTAATTGGAGAATTAGAATGGGGAACTTGTCAAATACCATACGCTAATGAGTCATTTTCTGTTTGTAAAACATCTGATTAGAGATCTCCAATATTACTCCCATATAGAATGGATAGGAAACATGGGAGGAATTTGTTCAAGATGTTAACAATGATAAATGATTATGCTAGATGTGATTATATCTTCCTGGATGCCACATGCTACACTACACTTGATATAAATGCATATGGCACATGGGTTGTTACTCCAGTTTGAAAACGATGCGAGATGTGGGGTGGAAAATGGATGTTCCTGAGATGGCGCATGGGAGTCGGCAGATCCACGTGACAAGGCCAGGTCACAGATGCCCTTACAGCATAGTTTCTAAAAGAACCACTTAAAGACACGACCACAATGACACTGTCCAGGGAAAGAAAGATTTCCTCACTTTTTGTAACCCAGAACCCTAATCCTGTCATAAGGAAAAGGTCAGAAAAATTCAAACTGAGGGATATTCTACAGTGTACCTGACCAGCACGTGACAAAGCTGTCATGATCATCATATTATAATGATTCTCAGACAAGCAAAGACACTACCTCAGATGAAAGGAGGTCAGTGATATGTGACCGCTAACTATAATATAAACTCTTGGGCAAGAAGCTAAATACATGTCATATATGAGTTAAGAGCGTGTTTCTTCATACCCTCGATATCAGTGTGTGCTTCTTACGTGTTATGAATGCATAAAGGATTAATTATAGGGAAATCTGTGAGAGGAATACGCATGAATTCTTTGTCAATTCTTCTTTCTTTGCACTGTTTCTACAAATCCTCATTATAAAAAAATAATTTGTTAAAATTCAGTCTGGACTAGAACTGAGAGGTTTGATATCTGTAGGGAGCTTTAACACGCATTTGTGTAATGGGAGTTGGAGTCATGGGCCAAGTTTAGTGGTCTGAAGAGCTTTGATCCTGAGCACAGTGCACGGGGAAGAGTCATGACCACGGCATCATCTTCTATACGCACTTCAGGGACTACCACATACTCATTTCCCTAAGAGCCTCTTACTGAGCAACACTCAGCATCGCACTCTGCCACGCACTGCCTAGAAAAGGCAAGACAAGACTCTTGCCAACCCTAAGGTGGCTCCCTTAACTAAGAATTGTGCTTCCGTGATCCCCTATCCAACCTTCCTTTATCCCAATCATCCTGTTTCCCCAAGTTTCCCTCCTCCTCCCCTTCTCACTTTTCTCTCCCCATCCACCGATAATCCCATCCCACCCCACCCCCAAGATCCCAAATTTTCTACCCGGCAATTTTGTCTACTTCCCATAGCCAAGAGGATAATTATATGTTTTTCCTTGAGTTCGCCTTCTTATTTAGCTTCTTTAGGTTCACCAATTATATACTCCGTGACCATTATTTATGGCTAGAAACCAATTATGAGTGAGTACATCCCATGTTCATCTTTTTGGGCCTGGGTTACCTCACTCAGGATAGTGTTTTCTATTTCCATCCATTTGCATGCAAAATTCGAGAAGTCATTGTTTTTTTACCGCAGCGTAGTACTCTAATGTGTATATATTCCACACTTTCTTCATCCATTCTTCCATTGAAGGGCATCTAGGTTGTTTCCAGGTTCTGGCTATTACAAATAATACTGCTATGAACATAGTTAAACAAATGCTTTTGTCATGTGATAGGGCATCTCTTGGGTATATCCCCAAGAGTGGTATTGCTGGGTCCAGGGGTAGGTTGATCCCGAATTTCCTGAGAAACCGAAACACTGATTTCCAAAGTGGTTGCACGAGATGGCATTCCCACCAGCAATGGATGAGGGTACCCCTTCCTCCACAGCCTCTCCAGCAAAGGCTATCATTGGTGTTTTTGATTTTAGCCATTCTGACAGGTGTAAGATGATATCTCAAAGTTGTTTTGATTTGCATCTCCCTAATCGCTAAGGAGGTTGAGCATGACCTTAAGTGTCTTTTGGCCATTTGAACTTCTTCTGTTGAGAATTCTCTGTTCAGTTCAGTGCCCCATTTTTTAATTGGGTTAATTAGCATTTTGA
>JABTXL010008268.1:13320254-13413981 GCA_025134845.1 Neodon shergylaensis | reverse complement strand
GAAGGCAGGAGCCAGGAAGAAGTGATACAGAAGAATCAGGAAGCCCCAGCAGAGAGTAAGCAAGAGGTCAGAGCCACTGCCCAGGGAGGTTATATGAGGTCCTGAGTATCTTAGTGATCTCTTTAGGATGTGAGTGGCCTCACATTGCAATGCAAATACAGACTCCAGAGTAATTCAGATGTGGGGACAAGTTCTAATTTTGTCATTCAATGTTGACACAGTCCAGGCATGTTTCTGATGCTAAGGTTTTTTGTTTGTTTGTTTGTGGGTTTTTGTGGAAAAGAGAGCAGACACAATAAACTGTTATAAAGAGGCCATTGTAAATGTTGAATGAGGTTTGTTACTCTTACTTATTGAGTGTTGAGTCAGATTAATTTAATGGAAGGCACCACTATTAATTATATGGGAATACACATTTGTATCAATAGAAATAAATATATTTTTATCTTTCAGATATGTGCTGGATAGATTTATGCCAGGTTGATACAAGCTAAAATCATTTGAGAGAAAAGAATCTCAATTAAGAAAGTGTTTCCATAAGACTGGGCTATAGACAAGCCTGTAGAGCATTTTCTTAATTAATGATGGATTGGGGAGGACACAGCATCTTGTGGGTGGTGCCATCCCTGGGCTGCTGCTCTATAAGAAAACAGGGAGAGCAAGCCATGAGGAGCAAGCCAGTAAGCAGCACTCTTCCATGGCCTCTGCATCAGTGCCTGCCTCCAGGTTCCTACCCTGCTTGAGTGTTCTTGCCCTCACTGATTTTGATGAACTGTTTCATACATGTGAGTGAAATAAACCCTTTCCTCTCCAACTTTCTTTTGGTCATGGCATTTTATTGCAGCAACAGAAAACCCCTACTAAAACAACAAATACATAAAAACTATCATTGGGTATTTATCTATTTTAAAAATAGTGCTTTTAATTAAGACTTTTATTTTTTGTAATTATTTTTACTCAGCTATGATATCAATAAAAACTACCTGATTCCCTATGTCCACACCCAGCTTAAGATACAGAAAATCTCTCATCATCCCAGAAAGTAAGTTTGTGTTCTATCCCAGTTATCACAGCCCACAATACACCCTTCTGAGTTACCATCATAGATTATGTTTGCCTGTTCACATAAACTTAGCAAAGCAGTATACATTTGTGCAAATTGTTTGGTAAGAAAAGTATTTTGGAGCCTCATTCCCATTGCTATGTGCATCAGTGGTTCATTCCTTTAAACTTCTACTATTTCACATCATATCATATTTTCTGTTCTCCTTTCTACAAGTGTATGAAGAAGATGCCATAAATAATGCTATGTGCATTTTTATAACCATATGTTTTCATGTTGTTGGGTTCTATGCTGATTAGTAAGTTTCTGGGTCATGAGAAGTTGAAATTTAACTTTATGAGGAGCCATGGGAATGCTTTTCAAAGTGATACATTATTTTGAAGTGATATCAGTGTGCAAGAGAGTTTGAGTTGTTTAGCTCCTGAAAAACACTTGATGTTGGACTGGAGAGATGGTTCAGCAGTTAAGGGCACTTAACGGCTCTTGTTCCTGGCACTCAAGTTGGATATAACTCTGGACCCGGATGTCTGAAGCCCTCTGCTGGCCTCTGTGGGCACTGTACTCATGTGCCTGTGTTCTCTCTCTCTGACACACACATGCACATCAATAAAAATAAAATCTTTAAAAAATGTATCTGACATTGCCAGTTTTACACATTTCATTCAAAGGGACAACATATGGTTTTAAACTATAATTATATCACTATACTAAATTAATATTCTTATTATTGTGAAGCTTTCCTTCTCTCTGTGATGCTATCTATGTGTTCTAGAGTCAGATTTCTCATATTTTCATGGTAAGTTTATCTTGTCCATTTATTTTTTACTTGGTTACTTTTCCCTTACAGAATACAAATAAAGGAACTCTTCTGTTTTGCATTTTTTCTTGAGTTTCTTTTGCCATCGTTCAACATAGCAAGCTCTAACTTCTCACTGAAGTGTATTTAATATAATGTTTCTCTGTATATTTAGCATGATGACTATTTTTTTAATTTCAGTATGTTCTCTTACATTTTTACCTAATTGCTCCATATCCTTCACTGGTCTCTTTTCTTCTGATGTATTTTATTGTAGCTTACTTTCTGACTTGCATGTATGTTTTTAGATATTCTACTTAATCCCTTGTATTAGGTTTTTGGCATTTACTTTTTGTTCTGATTTTATTGGCCTTTAATTTCTAGATCCTTGTTCATTTGTATAGAAGCACGTTTAAGAAACTAATGAATCCACAGTCAGTCATTTCCTTCTTAATTCCTAGAAGCCCATGCTTACCTGATTTTCTTCCTCTTTCTGATCACAGTTTCTCAATCTCTTTGGTAGTGTCCCCCCAATTAACTGACCCCCAGGTAGTAGGTCCAGTGTCAGCTCAGCCTTGACTCTCTTCTGGGATAACTTCATCTGCTCTCTAGGTTAAACGTGTGTCTCCATGTTGATACCCATCCCTTTACCTGGACCTGTTCCTTTCATTGCATACTTAGCCTTCCACTTGGGAGTTGTGAGGGTTCATCTTGAGGATCAACTTGGTTAGGATGAGATTGCTAAGGACATTAGTAGAGCACCTCTGAGTAAAACACCTTATAGGGGCATTTCTAGAGAGAACTACCAAAGGTGTCATGACCTGTCCTGAATGTGGATAGTGCCACCCCATGTGCTGAAACTACTGGCAGAATTAAATCACAGAAGGGGGAAGCCTGCCTCTGCAAGGCCTTCTCTGTTTCTATCTTGAGATTAGAATGTCTTTTTTTTTTTTTTTTTTGGTTTTTCGAGACAGGGTTTCTCTGTGGCTTTGGAGCCTGTCCTGGAACTAGCTCTGTAGACCAGGCTGGTCTGAACTCACAGAGATCCGCCTGCCTCTGCCTCCCGAGTGCTGGAATTAAAGGCGTGCGCCACCATCGCCCGGCTTAGAATGCCTTTTATCACACTCTTGTTACCGTAATGTTCTGTCCTAACACATGTGGCCAAGCAACCATGGACTGACTCCTTTGAAAACCTGGACTAAATGATATCTTTCCTCCCTTAAATCATTTACATTAGCTCTATGGTTACAACAATAAGATGTCTAACCCGGAAGACCCATAAGCACATTATATACAGTGTTAAAATCGAGTTCCTAGTTTCCTACCTTCCTGTATTTATTTACTTTTATTTACATAAGTTCATGTACACATGCCACATGTATGTATTCTGGTTGCCACAGAGACCAGAGTGTCAGATCCCCTGATGCTGAAATTACAGGTGGTTTGTGATCCGCCTAATACGGGTGCTGGAAATCAAACCTGGGACCTCCACACGAGCAATCCATGCTCTTTAACAGCTGAGCCACCTCTCCCAATGTGAAATGGATTTCTTTATTATTTGTTCATCTCACCACAGTGAATGCCTGATGGTGGTTCTAAAATGTGCTTGTCATTAAATACTTTGTAAAGGTATGTTGGGTGAATGTCTTTCCTCAATCGTGGTATAGTTTTCCAACCTACCTATTTGGTTTGTTGTGGTTGTTTTAGCTTTTAAAAATTTAAGCTGTTTGTTATTTTAAGACTGGTTGATTTTATTTCACCACCAGGAATCAAGCTCTGTCTCTATCATATTTTGGAGAAGAATGAATTCTAATTTTGAGCAACAACCACCAAGCCTTTTAAATGTATTTTTATATGCGTAAATCTCATTTTAAAACTTTGAAGGACAGTAACATGACTAATTTTTTTTTAACATACAATGTTGTGTTTCCTGATTGGTTGAGTCTAACAGAAGAAAAAGGGTGGTGGTTTTCCAGCCGTTTTATTTCTCTTTGTATATTATATCATACATTAATATGTCTATTTTAGTTATCACACATCACCTCTTATCTGATGTATTTTTGTTTGTAATACACAGCCTACACTTTCCTGCAGACCATTTTGTGTATGTGATTTTGGAAAAACAGAGAAGGTTAAGAGTCAAACTGAAAAAGAATCCATAGTCATGTGAGTGACAGATTTGGGAGATGACTGGGAACTGGAAAGGACACAGGGCTCTTTCAATTCTGTCGAACAAAGCCGCAGGCTAATGTTAAGGAATGTTTGTGTGATTTCTCCAGGGTGGAATCGGTTACCCAAACACAGGAGTCTTTACAATAATTCAGAATAATCATAAAACCATTACAACCACAAGACCTTTCTGAGTTGTACTCTCCATAGTGAATGCTGCTTTTTCAATCCAACTCTTAGATAGGGAGGATTGTAATATTTCCAGTCTGGAAGGATTCCCTATTCCTGTGGCTCATTTACTTCTTCTCTGTGGTTCTTGGAAGGAAGGGCAGAGTCAAAGGCACCCCAGGCAGCTTACTGTGAATTCTAGTCTTAAGCAATGTACAGAGAACTTTAATAAACTTTGGCTGTTTATCCAGCTTCATTCTCTGGGATAGACTGTCCAGCTATTCTCAAGTCCCACTGGATTGTTTGCCATGGACAACTTTTTGATTTATGACCTGAAAATTCTTAGAACTCTGCATAGAAGATGAAAGGGCACTTTGGCCTTGTGGGGACTTTGAAGGGAATGTCTGCTTGCAATGGGACCACCTGGTACCTCCAAGCAAGGGCATGGGTTACTATGGTACCATAGGCACATTGGCATTCCCTTCTTTAACACAGAGCATGGCACACGGGGGGGGGGGACTCTGCAACTAAACATCAGTGCATAAGAAATGGAGTAAGGCAGGAGGAAGAGTGAAATGAAAGGGCCGCTAACCCCTAGGGGACTCTTACCACATAGTGACTGTCTAATGGGGAAGGAAGGACAGACATTCAGCTGGTTTTTATAACCAGTGATAGATTTGTTTTCCTTTTCCTGTGTATTCACTTATAATTCTTGCAAAACATTCATATTCTTTATGAGATGTTAGGCCCCATAAGGATAAGACTGCATTTCGTTTAAAACATCAGTACTGTAAATCTGAGCTGCCTAATGAGCCTTTATACCAGAGCTGATCGTGGCAAGAGACTAGCTGTCACTCAAACACAGTCGAGGGATACTTTTCCTATGGGCCTACTGGATGCAGGTATGTGTAGGTATTTCCTGAATAAATGTCTGGTTGGAAAAAAATATATATATGTGGAAAAAGTCCAGGGATCTTTGTTCCATGCTCAGAAATCATTAGTAAGACAGATACAAAATGGAGGCATTGCGTATTCCTGGCACTCGCTTGACTTTGTCTCATTAATGTGACCAGTAAGGTTGGCCAACATGCAGGGAGAAGGGTGCAGCCAGGACAGCCAGGACAAGCGGACCTGTCACACAATAAGGAAAAGTTCCCTCCCCACCAGATTTCTCAGTCCACTCTTAAAATAATTTCTACTCTAGTCACATCACGATCTATTTGCCACTTGTGAAGTAAAACACCATCATGAAAGAAGAGATTTAATGCCATAAAGCAAAACCTTACCTCCACCAGAATAAATGTCAGATCATCTATTCCGACTGCCCGGGAAGGAGGGCGTCGTGAAGCGAGCTCATAGCCTCTTGTGATTTTTCAAATCAAAATGGAAATTAAGAAATGAAGCTTTAATAAGCCTTACCATTTGCTCTTTGGGAAGCCGCTATTTGTTGAGAGTGAGAACGGTCTACATGAGGGGCTGAGCTGTTGGGATGAGGTTCCTTTTCATTGTCTTATCTCTGCAGTATTCATGTTCAGGAACTTCCTTGCTCTGGGGTTGTGCAAATCCAGTGAGGCTCCCTGATGGCCTCACAGTGTGAGACAAGGCAAAGCTGGAGGAGACGTGGACCCCATTGCCCTCAGCTCCGTTTTAAATGTAAGCGAGGGCACCAAGGATAACCAAGTGAACTGCATCGCTCACCTGCCTCTCATTTTTTTGGCCCCATGACTTTGGCTGGCAATTCTTCAGACACCCCAGATGCAGCAATGCCTCTTCTTCAAATCTTTCAGAGAAAGAAAATTCATATTCCCTTCGTTACTTATATCAAGGATCATATTTAGTGCTCAGACATTTTGGGAAACAAGTTAGTATCTTAGAAAGCAAACGAATAATGAGGTGGGCCACTCTGTCTGAGGACATTTGATACATTATGGATGTTTATTGAGTATATTAATTCACTCTAAATGGCTTATTGATACGATGGTATAGTTCATAGTATCACTGTTCGCGTCTAAATTTCTTGCCACAAATACCACAGCTTTAATGGGCAAAATGTGTAATTCACACCTCCAGTTTTCATTAGTTACTTGCTTGGGTGCTCAGAGAAACATAAATTAGGATGTTTATTGCACTGGCAAAAAATTAGTACAATTATAAATGTTCATTAGTATAGCCCTTGTTAAAGAAATACTGTGCATGGCAGAATAGGAACAGTCCCCTCTCATTTAATAACTGCAAAGTCCGGGCAAGAACCAAAAACAACTTCCGAAGGGCCCTAGAGGGTGAATAATAATGAGCAGATTTGAGAAAGAAGCCAAGTTTAAGAAGACAGCTTGAGTACCCCTCCCGTCTCCCCCCACCCCCTTCCCGAGGCTGGGTCTTAGATTGGGCTCATTGCTTTCTTTATGCAAAGAACCAGAAACAGAGCTTGGCATAAATACCAATGTTGATCTAGATGGTGGTTTTTCTATAGTAGGCTATCGGTTTCTTTTCTGATTTAGCAATATGTGCAAAAATCCAAATGACTGATTACCGACACCACTTTTGAAAACGTAATGAAGGGGCTTGTCTCTCTCAGGGGGACAGGAAGGACACTGTAGCAGCAGATAAACTGTACTAATGCTTGCTAGACCATTACAAGCCACCAGTAATCTTCAGATTAAAAAAAATGATTGCAGAGGGATGCCTTTATCATAAGTTACAGACCAGCAAAAGATTGATGGAGCAAGGGAGGGCATATGGATTGGAACAAAACACACATTTATGAGTGGGGATATGCTGATAATTCAGTTTGGAATAAACGTAAATACTTGCATAATTATGGAGTCACATTGGCTTCATATGTATAAACTAACAATCAGGGGTTTTGTTGGCAATAAGTCACCAGTGTAACTACCACAAACATTATCTTTGGTCCACTTGGATAGAAGTGGAATTGTCCCTATATACGTGCAGGTTTCACATCCATAGGTTCAACCAGCCATGCATTTAAAATATTAGGAAAGCTAAATACACCTGTATTCACTTTCTAGACTTTGGCCCTGTCATTATTCCCCAAGCAATAAATGGATGGCTATACTCATGGTATTTATATTAGGTAATATAAATGACTTAAAGATGATCCAAAGCCAGGGAAATGTGCAGGTTATATACAAATACATTCCATTTCATAGAATGGGCTTGAGCATCTGCAGATGTTAGAGTCTGTATGTGTCCTGGAGCCAAACTCCCATAGACAGTAAAGGATGATGCATTTATATTTTAGAATTTCCCTGTACACTATGGCATCTCTTGACTAACATGAGGCTATTTAAATTATGGAACCCCCAAATCCCATGATTCAGATCCATTATCCATATGTCAAGCACTGAGTGAAGTGGAGAGGGAGGGACACAGCTCAACAGTTGAGCACCCGGTAGTTTGTTGGAGGCCTAAGAAAAATGGAGCTCAAGATGCTAATGGTCACATGTAGTTAGATACTGAAGCATGCAGAGAGACAGAGTATTTCTGTCATTGAAGACAGTTTTGTTGACCAGTGCTTCTTAGAACGTGGGATGTTCAGGGTCGTGGTATGCTTTGCACTGGACAAAACACGGGTACGTAGCAGGCACGTGCTGTTTGCTGCTCAGAACTGACCCCTGCATTTTCCTGGTAGAGGAATAGGGAGTTCGAGTGGGCAGTCTTTACCTTTTCATCCTCAGCCTGTGATGATGTGGGAGTGATTTCTTATTAATAAAGAAACTGCCTAGGCCCATTTGATAGGTCAACCCTTAGGTAGGTGGAGAAAACAGAACAGGATTCTGGGAGAAAGAAGCTGAGTCAGTGAGTCGCCATGATGCTCCCATTCCAGCCAGACGCAGGTTAAGATCTTCTCTGGTAAGCCACCTCATGGGCTACACAGAATATTAGAAATGGGTTAATCTAGATGTGAGAGCTAGCCAATAAGAGGCTAGAGCTAATGGGCCAAGCAGTATTTAAATGAATACCGTTTCTGTGTAATTATTTCGGGCTTAAGCTAGCCTTGCGGGCGGCCGGGTGCCGGGGACGCAGCCCAGCCGCCTGCCTTTAAAATTTCCTGCTTCATGGAAATGTCTCTGGATACCATGGGCCTATAGGCCGAAGATGGATGCCCCAACGGTACAGAGGAACTTTGGGTGACTGTCCAGGCAGCGAGATGTCTCTGTCATTTCTAGAGTTTTGGACTTCCTGTTTACTTAGGTATTATTATATCCTTCTGGAGTCTTTGATGGAGTTGAAGAATGGATAGATAATTATAGTTTTCCTTACTTATGATAAAAGATAAAATAGATATAAATATTGTAACTTTAATTCTTGCTTGATAACTGTTTTGCTATATGTAATTTTACTATGTTAAAATGAAAGCCTTCTTTTTTGTTTAAACAGAAAAAGGGGAAATGATGTGGGAGTGATTTCTTATTAATAAAGAAACTGCCTAGGCCCATTTGATAGGCCAACCCTTAGGTAGGCGGAGAAAACAGAACAGGATTCTGGGAGAAAGAAGCTGAGTCAGTGAGTCGCCATGATGCTCCCATTCCAGCCAGACGCAGGTTAAGATCCTCCCTGGTAAGCGCACCTCGTGGTGCTACACAGAATATTAGAAATGGGTTAGATCGATATGTAAGAGCTAGCCAATAAGAGGCTAGAGCTAATGGGCCAAGCAGTCTTTAAATGAATACCGTTTCTGTGTAATTATTTCAGGCATAAGCTAGAGCCTTGTGGGCGGCCGGGTGCTGGGAACGCAGCCCAGCCGCCCCTGATTACAACACTGTGATTTGAGTGGGGCTGAGTGGGGCTGTTGTCTCTCCTCCTCCACATCATAGGACCAGCATTGACTTTGCCAGAGACAGTCCTATGGTTCCTTCCAGTATGGGAGATACAGAAGGACAGCAAGTCCTTTGATAACGAACTGGAGATTCTACCCATCTGAAGATGAAGACAAGACTTCCATTTAAACAGAAATGACACAGGGTTGGGGATGTTTGAAAACTGGGTGTCATCAATCTTATCTGAAGCCCACGTCACTTCGTTTTGATTCCCTGGGCTCACACCTTTCTTCAGTGCTGAAGTCATGTAAGGTTCATCTCTTGTTCATCTCTTAGAGCACCGTGCCCCTGAGAAATTGAGTCCAATTGCGTATGTCCCTGCTTGGACAGCTTAATGGGGTGTTTTCAGAGGAGAAAGACCAGGAGGGTGAGAGGACTTCAAGGAAACACATCCCTTCTGTTCTCATGACTAAATTAAGAGCTCATTCCCAGGTAAGCCCCAGCAGTCAGTATGACCAATATGATATTTCTTAAATTCCACTGGGAAGAACGGTCCTAAAAGCATCTAGTCTTCACTTAAAATAATATCACAGAAGGAAGGGGACCACTTGATAGAAGCCCCTGAATCCACAAATCTCCCTGTATTGCCATGACAAAAATGAGTACAAATCATGTGGAATTACATTCGTTTTAAATGTAAGTGGCATTCATCCTAGTGCAGGGCTGCATTTTAATATCAGCACTGCGCCATGATGTGTCAAGTTGTAAAATATTATAAAAGAAAACCAGTGGGTTATTATTTTTATGCCATTCTCCAATCTGCTACATTTTTATAAAAATCTCACAGATTGAGTTAATATTGTAAAGCACTGTACATAACCTCATTGAGAATATTGTAAGGCAGACCTCTTGGAAGCTGACAGAAATGCCAATAAAGGGGAAAGAAAATTCTACTCAGAGATTTAGAGAGAAGGAAAGCAGGTTTTCTGTGCACTCCATCGCGGTTCTCCGGGATGCAGAGAAACTTCAGTGTGAAAAACTCTCTTTCAAGCATCAGGACCTGAGTTTGAATCTCCAGCACCTGTATAACAAAGCCAGGCAAGCCTGTAGCCCCAACTCTGGGGACGCTGAAGCTAAACTCTGGGAACGTTGGCTCATTGGCAAACAGGTCTCCATGAAACAGTGAACTCTAAGTGAAGGACCTTACCTCAAAACAGAAGGAAGAATGGTGGAGGAAGTGCGGTAGAAGACGCCAGCATTGGCCTCTAGCCTTTGCATGTATAGAGAGCCACATAAGCACATATGCTTGACACATGCGTGCACACATACATACCAGGCACACATACATGCAAACACACCTGTACATGCATATGTCTACACTATATAGTGCATACATACATGCACATAAACATACGTACCACATATGCATTCACACATGTATATATGCATAAATACACAAATTTATGTGTGTACATATAATACATATATGCCTATGTGTACACATATATATGAACAAAAGCAATGCATACCTCCACACACATGTAGATGGATATACACACAAACACATGCATGCAGACATACACATGTACATACACACATATCTGTGCACACAGATATGTACACATATGAACACATACACATGCATATACAAAATATGACTACAAAATCACCCAAACATATATATACACATAAACAAACAGGCATATAGATACATATACACACAACTGTTTTTAACTGTTGGGTTTGGGGCTGAGTGTAGTAGGCTGCTCACTTGTGTCGTTCCCCCCCCCAACTCCACCATTAACAAGAAAACATGCAGATTCATCACAGAGAACTTGTGCCGATGTTCACAGCCTTGTCTGCACAATGGATTTACCTGCAGCATTTTGCAAAGTGTGAGTGCTATTGACCATGGAATTGCAGTGTGTTCATAGGTATATACCCTGAGTAAGCAGGAACTTAATCAGATATCCCACAGCAATGTACAGAGCAACGTTTGCATTATACAAAGCCCACAAAACTTATAAAATACCTGAATAGATTTTAAATCTTGGTGTATGTATGCAGCTTACAAATAGATATAATTCTGACACACGCTGCATCACAGTGGAGCCTTAAAATCATTTGGTCAAGTGTAATAAGCCAGACGCAAAAGAGCAAATATTGTCTGACTTCATTTCTATGTGTGTCCTACCCCAGGCAAATTCAGAGACAGGAAATAGAACAGGGGTAGGTGGGGCTGAAAGAGGAGAAATGAGAAGGTCGCTGTGCCTGTGGGCAGAGTTTATGATGATGAGGTCATCGATGCTGGAGACGGACAGTACAGGTAACTGCATCCTGTGAATACACTTGGTCTGGAGAGCTCTACATGGAAGATGAGCAACATGATGACTTTACGTTATGTCTATTTGTAGCCTGCCAGAAATACAGATACCAGGCCTCATCTCAGGATTCTCATGTTATTGGCTTGGGATTGTCTACAGATGGAGATATGTAAAGGCAGATCAATGTGGTTGGCCTCCTGGCCTGGTTCTGAAATACCTCCTCCAGGCTCCTTTTCGGAGGACTTATTTTCCAGTTTGTGGTACTGTGTTGGGAAGTATTCTACAATTGGGAGGAGGGTCCTGACTGGCACATGTAATCCTTTAATATTAAAGCTGGACCCTTGGTTCTATGTGCTTTCTGCTTCCTTGTTCTGCCATGATGTGAGGAACCTTCGCTTCACCCTGCCACTGCTGTGTCTTCCTTACCATGCTACACTAACATTCTTCTGAAACCATGAGACGCATTATCTTTCCTCCTGTAAGACATTTCTCCATCCTGTGGTCCCATTGGGCTGGGTTCTCTCTGCTCCCTGGATCCTCACAGCTGTTTATGAAGTTACCACTCTGAAACTTAATATGCATTATAATTATTTGGCCAGTGGCTTAGGCTTCTTACTGGCTAGCTCTCCCTTTTATAATTAATCCATTTCTACTGACTGTAAATTACCACATGGCCATGGTGTTACTTTTGTTCTGGCATCTTTCTCTGCAGGTTGCTGTTGGCATCTCTCTTCTTGGGTGGCTACATGGTATCTCCTTGATTCCACCCTCTCTCTCTCTCTCTCTCTCTCTCTCTCTCTCTCTCTCTCTGGACTTCCTGCCTATCTATATTTTCCCTGTTCATTGGCCAAAATGTCTTTGTTCATCAACCAATAAAAGTAACACATGTAGAGAAGAACATCCCACATCAGCGTTTCTGTCTGATATTCTGTTACAGTGATGACAAGGTATCAATACAGTCTGTTGTTATGGTAGCCTTCCAGTTTTTATCTTCTGGCTTTAAGAGGGCCGAAGAATACATATTTATCTGATGCCCTTCGATGATTGTAGGCTGCTGGCAGAGCAAGAAGGGCCCCCTCCTGGGTTTATTTCCCCATGACGCTCTTTAAATGAAACCATTGTTAGCACACCTATATTCTAAGTGTAGATAATGAACTTGGTAAGTAAATCCAGTCCTTGGATAGTCTCACCATATCTCTCTTTATTAGATTCATGTCTTTAGGCTCCTTGTGTGAAAAGTTTGGAGCCACCACTGGAATGGAGAGGCTCACAAGGCACAGTGCTGGGAAGAAAGCCCAGTGGTTGCTGGTTTCTCATTCTCCTGCATTATAAATGAGGTCCTAGAAACATTAAGGAAAGAGTGGTCTTTATTCCAGAGGAGTCCCTGGCTGTAGATTATGGCCTCTCATTAGTCAAGCTTCTGTCAATCTCCTTGGCTGACCCTGGCTTTTTAACCACTTATGCGTTATTGAAAACAGCCAATTGTTCTGCTCAGACATCTTAGCCTGCTGGTGAACTGATTTGTTAACAGATGTGACAGTTCTTAGGGACACCCCATGAATCATGTCTTCTATTTCTGATCAACATTGAAAGATTATGCTCTCTCTTTCCCAAATGGTGGCTGTGTGGCTTGCTTTGGGCAATAAAAAGTCCAAGCCGTTGTATGGCACTCCTGCCTGGAGGCGTTTAATTCCTGGTGCACACAACACCAGCTTTCAGCTTCAATTCTCTTGGCAACTGGGGAAGATGCTGCCTTCATTAGCTTGGCTCTCTGAGTCAGTGTCCACACTTGACTCTTATCAGATACAAGGAATCGCCCTGGGTTGTACTCAACCCCTGGGTCAATGAGTGTTTGTTACTGCAGCATCATTGCACTCAGTCTGGACTGATAGGACAGAGAAATTACACATGTGGACCACATGATTTGACTCAGATGTCGGGCAATATTGTGTGGACCACTTGTTCTCCAAAACTGAATCCTGAAGTTTGAAATTAGTCTTGACTGTTGCTATCAAATACCCATGTAAGTGATTCTCAGCTCCAACTATTCCCTGTCCCAATAGACTTCTCCTGTCCAATAGAGAGAGCATCAACTCTGGATATTTTGTTGGGAAGAACAGTAGCTATTAGTCATATGAGCCCAAGTTATGTGAGCTAGTGGCATGGCTAGTGTAACTGATGGCATATTTTAAATTTAATGTAACTTTAAATAATTTAAATCAAAATCCCTTTCTGTGCCCGTAGGCCACTTCCGGATATCATCCCCGTTGCCAGAGCATCTTTGCCTCCATGCATTTTTCTATGTTGTTTCTTCCTTAACTTGTGACACCAGTCTTTGTTGAATCTGTGTTCTTCTTCCAGGGGCTTCTATCAGTGGAGCTCTTCCACTTGGAACAGAATGCTCCCTCTCCCGGAGTTCCCTTTAACGATTCATCCAACGATCCCTGTGTGGTAATGAATCCTCTGCTCTGAGTCAATGGGGGAATGTTCCTCCTGCCTCTCACTTTGTAAATATCCTGAGGCCAATAACCTTGTTATTTATTGATGTGTGCCTCATAAGCTCTGTTCCCAGTAGGTGCGGAATCATGAAGCTGGAAACCTCAGTATTGGTGCACAGCTGTTTCTCTAGACAGCCCCACATGTGTGCCTTTAAGTCTAGCATGCAGGTCTAAGGGCTCTGCAATGTTAGCATGCATCTGTGTATGAGGACTAGCTGCCAGCCTGAGGCTCGTGTTCTCCTTGGGCTGTGTACAGATGAGCAGTAAACTCTTGAGAGTCACAGCAATTGTGATGTGAAACAGGAAGCTGGGGGCTTTCCTCGTGCTTAGCTGGGCCAATAGACTTGGGTTGCTAAGCTTTGACATGATGTCATCACGCCCTGCTCCAGACCCTGGAGCCATAGGAAAGACTTCTAAAGCATAGGAATAATGCGCCAGCTGTAGACTGAGACCATCTGCTGATGCTCTGGCTCAGGGCACCCAGGATGTCTTTTCCAGACTCCCCCTGATTATTTGAAGAAAGAAGCTATGCTTGGACCATGGACCTCATTGCAAGACAGAAACAATCCTAATCTATATAAAATAAGTGAAGCAGGTTCTCACAGGAGTCCAACCATCACTGGACTATCTCAATTTTCCTTTTGACCCTCTCTACTCTATTCCAAGAGTAACATTAAAAATACCAAGGGATTTCAAATAAAGTGTGCCAGGCAAAAGTAAGCTTGCACAGTTTTAACCCACTCTTGTTCTTGGCCTGCTGGACTCTTTAAACATGATGACATTGACTCCATGCTTCTTCATAGTCTCGTTCTGCTGCTGGAAGTACCCTTCCTTTTCTCTAGGAATTTCTATTTCTCTTCCTCATTCTCCTCTTCTCTTTCCTTCTCTCCTCCTTCCCCTCCTCTTCTTTCTTTCCCTCTTGTCCTTCTCCCCTTCCTCCTCATCCACGCTTTCTTTTCTTTCTCCCTCCTCCCCACCAACAATACCTATTTCTAGAATTTTCATCATCCAAATATAAACTTTTCTACTCATTGTGCAGTACCCTTTGCTCCCCCTTTCTTGTCCCAGAAGCCTCTATTATGCTTTACATGTCTGTGACTTTCCAAGAGGGAGCATGAAAGTAGAGTTGTATGATATTTTCCCTTCTGTGTCTGGTCTATTTTACTTAGCATAATGTTTTCAAAGTTCACCTGTTGCAGTATGTCAACACTTTCCTTTCATGGCTGAATAATATTCCACTATGCATGCTCATCACACTTTAAATTTATATATATACACATTTATGTGTGTATGCATATATGTATGTGTATGTACTTTTGCCCATGTGTTATTTGAGTTGACTTTCTCTGTCATTGTTGAAATCCAGAAAAATCTTTCTCCTGATTTGGACCTTGAGATTTCAGTCTGGTGCTCCAATGTGGGTCTCTGTCTCTGTCTCCTTTCATTGCCTGATGAAGGTTAAAATTCAGGAGGATGCCTATATGTTTTTCTTTGGGTTCTCCTTCTTATTTAGCTTCTCTAAGACCTGAATTATAGGCTCAATGTCCTTTATTTATGGCTCGAAACCAAATATGAGTGAGTACATCCCATGTTCCTCTTTTTGGGTCTGGCTTACCTCACTCAGGATAGTGTTTTCTATATTCTGACTCTTAATCACCCATGAAATGTGTGATTAGAAATATTTTATCTCATTTTCGTGAGTTCCCTTTTCACTTTACCTTAACACAGTGTTTTAAATTATTGATTAAATCTAATGTAACATGTTTTATATATATTTTTGGGGTAGTGATGGCATTAGCTTCATGTTCAAAAATTCATTGCCATCTCCAACTACAGAAAGATTATTTCTTCACTTTCTCAATTGTTTTCATAGTTTACACTCTTGTGTTTAGATATTTATACATTTGAGTTAATTTTCATATAAAGTATGAAATAAGTTTTATATACACGGGTTTCTAGCTTATCCAGCATCATTTGCTAAAAAGCCCAAGTTTTCTTCTATATATAAGACCTGTTACTTGTTCAAAAAATAAAATAACCACCTTTATAAAGAATTATTATTTGAAGTAGCATACAAGTATATTTGGGGAGGTTCTGGTATAATGGAAGCTATAATAAAATACAAAGAGATCAACAAATCCAAACAGCTCATGATCGAGCATCTGATAGACCTTTAGGTGTTTATTCACTTCTTATTCTCCTTTTTAAAAAAAATTCACAACAAAACCCATAGTAATTAGGACCATTCATCAAGTGGGAATAAATGAGATGCAAAACGAAGCAGAGTGAACAGTGTCTATGGTACATTTACAGTTTTGTGTCTTTGCAATGCAATTCAGAGATTCTCTATATTCATTTTCACTTGGCATTATATCTGAATATTTTTCTGTGGTTATACATTACAGTGGCATGGATGAGATGTCCTCTATAGTTTCAGATATTTGAATTCTTAGTCCCCAGTTGGCAGTGCCTTTGGGAGGTCTAGAAGTAAGAATGTCACTTGCTGAAGGAAGAATGTCACTGTGTCAGGCTTTGTTAGTTTTTAACTTGTCCACATTTCAAGTTCATTCCCTCTTTGTTTTCTTCTTTCTGTTCAATATTGTGCTCTCAGTTGGGCTCCCATTTCCATGCCTGCCTACTGCTCAGCTTCCCAGCACTGATGGTGATGGGCTTTTATCCCTCTGGAGCCACACAGGCAAACATATCCTTCTTCCATAAGGTCATTGTCATGTTCTTTATCATAGCAATAGAAAGCAAAGGAAGACACATGTTCCTGTAAATGTACATCCTTGTGAAAGGCATACCTCTAACATTACTCTTCTTGAAGCTCCATCCCAGGTTTTCATGGGCCCGTGTAGAACCTAACTATATTTTCCACTCTCAGTGCTCATGGGCACTTGCCAGATTTTCTTGGAATGATGCTTTTTGTGAAATATGGATTAGGAGCTTAGTGAATATTTGATTAGGTGAAGATTGTATCTCACCTTCAGCTGTGCTCAGTAAATGGCCAATATGAACATTTGCTCTTTTTCTACCCCTTCTTGTATCATTTCAATTTTCATATATGGCAGAGGACTCTTTGGATGTATATGGTAAGTGTTGGGTATTCACCAATATTATGTGGGTGAATGAACTACATGAGGTTCATATTTGACTCTAAAGCTCTCAATAACTTTACTTGAGAGGAACTCTGATTTGAGTTGAGAAAACAGAAAACTTGAAATCACCTCTTAAATTAATTCTTATATTTGACATATGTGAATGTTCAGTTAGTGAACATTAATGAATCATAGTCTGATATTCTGCCCTAAAGCTCTACAGTACACTGTACAATGCAGGCAGAGCACAACAATAATTGACCTGGCCATTCTCCTTGTACTCTTATTTGTTTGAGAATTACACACATGCACATAATGTGTTTTGATCAAGTCCAATCCCCCATCCTCTCTCCTCCAAGTCTTCTCCTTTTCACCAACCACTTCTCCCTACCAACTTAATGTACTTTTAATTTTTCTCTTTTTCTTTGATCATTGTTACATGTATACACACATGTTTTGAGATATCTACCTATCCATTTATTTTGAGATATCTATCTATCCATCTACCTATCTATCATCTATCTATCTATAGAAGATATCATCCATAGAAAATATTGATTTTTGCCTCTCTTAGTCATTCTTATTGTGAGAATATCAGTCACCTGAAAACCAATGCCATACCAATGTATGAGATAGTCTTACACCCCACGGTGGTTCCTGGATCTCCTGCAAGGGAGCAGTAAATGCATCCCATGGGTAATTCCAGACACTTCAGTTCCTATTGCCTTTCTCTCTGCACTTGCTAGCAAGGTGGTCTTCCTTGATCAAATTGGATTTTTCTTAATTCTGAATAAATCCAGAGCCTCTCGTTTTCTGTGGAAACAAAAGCAAAATCTCTTCTCCAAAGTAACATACCTTCTGACTTCAACTGTGAAGTCAAGGTATTTTCAAAATACCTATCTTGGATTAATTCTGCAGCATTTATAAGCAAATATCTTTTAGCAGCTGTTGCTCCTTCCTCAGCATTCAAACAACTCAAAGAGAGCATAATAACATACAGTATCAAGATTCTTTGTGTATTTTCCATCTTTGTGTGGCTTTATTTTAACCTCTATTTCTTTTATTATTACTTTTAGCTTTTGGCTTTTTGAGATAGGTTCTCTGTGCATCTTTGTCCTGGAACTCCCTCTGTAAACCAGGCTATCCTTGAACTCACAGAGATCCGTCTGTCTCTGCCTCCCAGGCTTCCTTCTTTCTTTCTTTCTTTCTTTCTTTCTTTCTTTCTTTCTTTCTTTCTTTTTCCTTTTTTTAGAACTTTAATCTTTAGTCTGTATATATTTGTAACATACTGTAAACCATTTAGAGGTTTTATTACTCTTTGACTCTCTCTTTACTGTATATCTTTCTTTTTCTGACCACATGGGTCTTTAATTTGCTAAGGAATATGGAGAAGTTTTTTGCCACAACCCTATGGCATTTTAAGCTCTTTGCCAGGAAGCAAGCTGCAACAGTGTGTAAACAACACTGAAAAGCTCCTATGGCATTTCAAGGTCCTTGCCAGGAAGCAAGCTGCAACATTGTGTCCATAGCTCCAAAGTCTGGACTGCCTGCTTGAAAGAGTCAGAGTTTTCCCTGGAAGGAAGGCCCAGAAATCTGGCATTTTAAAACAGCACCTTTTTTTCCTGCTAAGGCTGAAAACCGAAATGTTTTACTCTAGTTTCTCCCAAGCTTTCTCAGGCTTTCTGTGGATGCAGTTATCCACATGGGCGCCATTCTGTAACATGAGTGGGGTGCCTGTTTGTTTGTTTGTTTGTTGTGGTTTGACAAGCAAACAGGACCATTCATGTTACACTTTAACATCTTCTTCAATTCATAGCCAACCCTCACTCCAAATGCAAAAATATATGCACTTCGAAAGTAAGAACTGAAATCTACAGTTGAACATTGCAAGAGGAAATTTTGCTATACCCCGAGGAAGATATCTTAATAGTGTCAAATACCTCAAGATCAGGTTCTCCATCCTTGGAAGGAATGTAAGCAGGACTGAAAAAATGGCTATTCAAAAATGGTATAGAAAAAAAGCTGAGCATGGTGGTGCATGCCTATCGTCCCAGTACTGGGACACAGATATAAGAAAATCCTCAGGGACTCACTAGCTAGCTAGCCTAGACAAATCAGTGAGCTCCAGGTCCAATGAGAGACTTGTTCTGAAAAGAAAAAGTTGAGAATAATAGAGGGCTGTCCTTGACATTGACCTCGAGCCTCTGCATGTGCATTCATGGACACATGAACCCCCATACACACCTCTCAAAAAAGAAAGAAAAAAGAAAGACTAATAAGGAAGTTCTTAAAAACAGGTTTCTACTATAGCTGGCTTGCAATGGCACCAAAACTCTTTGTCCTTAGATTCTTGTGAAAGGGTCCTGGAGATATGTTCCAGCCAGCTTGTACTCCCCGGACTCTTCTTCCTTGCAATTCATAAGGGCACAGGGACAATTTTCTTGAATCCACATTGGTTCAACCTGACTTTATCTTCAGCTATAGACAGTTAGACCAGGAGCAGTTACCTGGAATTTTCATGGGTCATCTTTTTTTCCTTGGTGATTTGGTCCTAGAGTAAAGAAAACCAAGTCCAAGTTTTTCTCTTAAACAGAGGGGGTTTTGACTGAGGAATGTTGTGTTCACTGTATAAAATAAGGATCAATGGATGCCTGTGTGGGAAATATGGGAAGCGAAGGTGAGAGGTGGTGAGCAAAGGCAGCCTATGAACGAATGGCCTTGAGATCCCAGCTCCATCTTGTTCTGAGACACCCCTGCATCTTCACTGGTCAATGGTTATTGGTCGCTTGCCAGTAAACAAGAGAGGCTCAGCTAAGAAAATAACAAATAGAGGCTCCCGGAGGGGGGAAAAAAGGCATTTCTTGCTTTGCTAGGCCACAGCAGAGGTGCTGCCAAAAGGCTGGAACATGTCTTCCCCTCTTCACCTTGTATTTTTGTCTTTGTTGTCCTGGTGTCCATAAATGCTCAGGAAATTTCATGACTGTGCTAGGGAGTTGAATGAATGGAAGAGACATTTATGAGGCTTTGCTTGATTTCATTATAGTTCCTAGGGGGTTAGGAAAAGCAGAGGGTGTAAGTGAAAACAAGGTTAACCAGCAAAGGACTCCTAAAAAAAAAACTGTATTTTAGACAAATGGCAAGCATAATATCTCAGAATTAAGCCCAGGTCTTACTCTTGTTAGGTGTGTGAGATGCTGTCACTTATATACAAGTTCACGACACCCTTAGCAGATGATAAATCACCTCCAAGAGTGGCTTTGGGGATAAAACTGCTGAAACCTGTCTACTGTTTTCCAAGGGAAGACATGGGGCCATCTCTTAAGCAAACTTGCTCAATCAGGAAGATTGCCTCAGACAAATTGTCTTCCCATTCTTAAGGAAGTCTGCATTGCCTTTCTAGCACACATGGACATCTCATAATTATTCTTAAATAACCCTGAGAATTCTAACATGAATTGAGTTATGTGTTTCTTGTTAAATGGATCAAATTTCAACAAAGCCCGGGAAACATCTTGAAAATCACATGAATGCAATTTCCAAAGAAAACAATCCAAGAATTACTGCCAAAGAGTTTTATTTCTACCAGGAAGGCAGAGCAAGGGTTTCATCCTGCCCTCCACACAGACCGTATGTTCAATTTGTGGTCTGCACTGGAAGCTTGTGGTGATTTTTGCTAGATTTGAGGGAGGAAAGAAATGAAGGGGGTTATTGTGATTTGAGTGATAAAACTGTCTTCTTTCTCTAGTATTAATATGGTATTATTATTTTTGGATTTGCTTCTAGAAATGCTGAGTTTTACTAGTGTGTAATGCACTATCTAGTGAGATGTGGGAGGAGCTTACCACACAATACCTGACTCATAGGCCTTACAAATTAGAATTCTTAAGTAATCCCTGAGAATGCCCTTCTGTAAACTGGAACAAGAAGCTTCTTCCAGGCAGATATGGACTCATGGATAAACAGTGCACCACTGGGGAGACATTTCTACAAGCCAGAAAAAGATCACCTCTTATGGTGGTTGCAGTCTTGAAGCGGGGAGAACATTTTTACTTCTCCCTCCATCCCATTAGACCAGCTGCTTCTGCACAGGTCATCACTTAGATGTCCAACCGCACCATTCATGCCATAGATCTGCTCAGGGAAAACTGAGATCCCTTGTTCAACTAGATGTACTACTACCCGCCATTCACAAACTTCAGTGACTAGAAGGATCATGGGAGCATATTAAAATGACAGACAGACTAAACCGTAGGATTGTCACACACATGCAGGGGGCCTAGGTTGGTCCCATGCAGGCTCCAGAGTCCATGCATTCCCAGAAGCTCAAGTCAGCAGTCTCTGTGGGTTCTTCCATCATGATGTTGACACCTTGAGAAATGATTTGAAATATCCACATGCTGACTGAGTTTTAAAGCAGAGGTGGGCAGGAATACTGAGATACCCAGAGTCACCATTCCTGGTCACCTCTTTCTAGGTGCCTTGGAGAACCTTATTCAGGGGGCAGCTGTGGCTCTTCGTTGCTCACATGGCTCTGCATACTTCCTAGCAAAGGGTATCTCTGGCTTCTGGCATGGCAGGCTTTTTCTAGAAATGGGACTGTGGAGCACAGGGAGTGGAGGCTTCCACTAAGAATTTCCATGAACCAGGTGGTGGTGGTGCACGCCTTTAATCCCAGCACTTGAGAGGCAGAGACAGATGGATCTCTGTGAATTGGAGGCCAGCCTGGTCTACAAAGTGAGTTTCAGGACAGCTAGGACTGTTATACAGAGAAAACCTGTCTCCATAAAAGAATTTGCATAAATGTGTTCTTGGCCTTTATCCCAGAGCGCTATTCATTTCTAAAGGACGATATCCTCTAGTTCAAAGCAAATCATGTTCCCACAATCTGCCCCTCACCACGACAATATCAATCTTGATGTTGTTTGCAGTATCAGATCAACTTTCCACCTTGGTGACTTGAAATCAGTAGAGGCAACAGTGTCACTTATGAGATAAAAAGTGGACAGGGAGAGGGACAGGTTCCTGTAGAGAGCCACATGACCCCGCTGTGTCTGTGCCAGATGTCCATAGGCGACAACCTTGCTGTTTGTTTTTTTTTTCAATTATAAATTGTTTATATTTATATTAGCTAAGGTTTATTAGTAATGAGCTCTTACAACTTAAATTATCTCATAAATCTTATCTATGTTTAGGCATGTGGCTTGGTACCTTAGTCAGTTTGGCATTCATGTCTTGATTCTTCTGCATCTGTCTGGTAACTGTATCTATACCTTTCAACTTCCCAAAATTATTCTGGTTGTCCCACCTATACTTCCTGCCTGGCTACTAGATAATCAGTGTTTTATTAAAACCAATATGAGTGACAAACCTTTATAACATATAACAGCATTTCCTATAGAACCACGTAAAGATGGAAAATACACAGATAATCGTATACTGTATGTTGTCATTGAATTGTTTGACTGCTGAGGAAGGAGCAACAGCTACTAAAATACATTACATGCTGCTGGATTAATCCAACCTATATATTTTGAAAATGGCTTGACTTGAAAAATTTAAGTCAAAAGGTATGTTACTTTGGAGAAGTTTTGCTTTTGTTTCCACAGGAAATGAGAGGCTGTGGGTTCATTCTAGGTTAAGAAAAATAAGGTTTCATTAAGGAAGATTCTCTGAAAAATCTCTGTTAGGATCAGATGGCCCAGATGACCTAACATTTTAGAGCACCTCTATTGTAGTTTGTCTGAGTTCTACATCCAGAATATCTTCACAAGGAGGACTACTGAGACCTCAAGAACAATGGCAATGGGTTTTTGTTCCTACTAACCTTGCTGTTTTGACTCAGTCATTAGGCATGCAACACCTTCTTTCCTCTGCATAGAAACTTGGGCAGGAGGGAGTTTCTGTCGCTTTGGGTCATCCCAGCCATGACATAGCATGAAAATGGAAATGGCCCTGTCTGACGGGGTGGTGGGCTTGTCTAATTTCCTTTTCCCAAGTCAAAAGTATGCCACCAAAGAAACAACAGTTCCCTTTGCTCCTTCCTTGGTTTGTCCCTGCTTCCCATGGGAGGTGGAAGCAAAGTGACTGGTCTGTTGGGGATGAAAAGAAAACATTCCTTCCTAGTGGATGGAATTATCTCCTTCTTTCCAGTTTTCCCTGAGCCTTTCATGGCCATTTGACTAGAAGAGTATTTCTTAGAAGGTCAATGACATGCTGGGGTTCCAATAAAATAAACAAAGGACTCCAAAAAAAGACCCTAAATGGTACACTGATTCCATTTCTGATCAAAGCAAAATATTAAGTATCCCTTACAAAATGTGAATAGGGAACATGTAGAGTCATACTGGTTATGAGTATGGGCTTTGAGTCAGATGGTGAGATCTGGGTCTCCCTCCAAGGTCTAGGACTGTGCATCCTCAAGAAACTTGCTTTCCCTCTCTGCGATCACTGAAAATCAAGACAAAAACATATAACCTATTGTTTAGGAAGAAAAGCAATGCATACAGGTGTACAATGATAGAGACAAGCATTCAATATATAGTCACGATTATTATACAGAGGTGAAAATCATGTGCTTCTACCTACAAGGTACCTGCCATCTAAGACCAGGTACCCGAAAGCTTTCTGTGAAGTCCAGACAGTAGTGAAGCTTTCCTGGGCCTTCCAACCTTTTTCCTAACTACATAATGTTTCCATGGCATGCTGTGGTTGGCTAAAATAAACGAATGACTTTCAAAGTGATACTAAAAGGCATTCTGATTCAATTTCCTGTTAAGGTTCCTATCATATGGCAGAAGCCACTATAGATACATGTGATAATGGGTGTGGCTGGGTTCCGCATTACTTGATAATTCTTTTATTAAAATAAGATCTATTCTTTAATCCTCTTGCTCCAGCCTCCCGAGTGAAGGGATTAAAGCAGTCTGCTACAGGTGTGGCTTGGTTTAAATAAACCTTTATTTGCAGAGCATGGGCATGAGCCAGGTTTGGTGGCCCTTCATCAGTGCCTTCCTGAGAAATCTTGGGAGTTAAAGCCTGTGCTTGTTCTGCCCCCTTTCCTAAAAGATAAGTACCATGGCACACGGAGTACTTTTAAACCCTAATTAGAATTCTCTCAGGAATACACCTTTTACTTTGTGGAAGGAGCAGGTTGTGTATAGCATAACCAGTTTGCTGTTAAATTTTGCTACTTTTGTGAGCAATGGGTTTCTGTTGCCAAAAGGATGCATTCCTGACTGGGTAGCAGCCTCATCTAGGATGTCATCCCTTGCCAATAGTCAGTCTTGGATGCTGAGACCCACAAATCCCTTTTAATTAGCCATGGTTCTGTTTTACAGTTGTGCTTTGGGAAGCTTCATCCAGAGTGACTAGGTATTGGGTAATCAAGTTAGGGTCAAGCAAATAGTTCTTGAAGGGTTCTACTTCGCTTATCAGAGATTTGCAAGGTAGTTAGTTCTAGGCTAAAGCAAGCACTGCTTTGATTTGCATGTTGAGAACCTCTAGCTCATAGTCCCTGTCCCAGAGTTAATGCAATCAAGTCAATACACAGCTGCTTTTATCAGAAATTGGACTCTTTCTATTTCAAATGAATTTTGGTTAAAATTGTAAAATTTGACACCACCCTCCCTAAACAATAAGGTGACTATGTTAGTTTCCACACTGGAAAAAATAGGAGTAAGAATTTGTTTCAGGTAAAGATAGATCTAGCAGCTCAGACCGAGTCACCGGGTTCCCTGTTTCTCTCTGCTTTTATAATTGACCTTTGGTTATAATATTTCAATCCTAACACTGCACCTTTTAATATTCTTTCTACCAGTAGCTTCCAGGTTTCACATGTATTTCCCTAGACATGGGGTACAGAGATAAGTATTTTTTGGCCCAATGTTCCCAGAAAAATCCAGAAAGTTGTTCTTAGACTAGTTTAGAGTATTTGCCTAGACTAAATTAATCACGATGTCAACACAGTGTGTGTTCTGGTTGAATTAGCTTTGATCACATCTTCCTCATGATGATGAAGGTCCCAATGGTCTTGGTTCCTTGGCAATAGCAGAGATGTCAGAATGGGGAGCAAGAACTAGATGTGTATGGACACAGTGAATGGAGATAAATAAGGGTCTTCCCCATTCTCTGCTGAGCAGCATATCCAGGTTATATTGGCACATAGAAATAGTATCATAGCCCACCCTTGTCCCCAGCTGCCACCAGAGAATATGATGCTTCAGTACATTGGAAACCTTGTAGGTAACTAAACCCTACGTGTCACAGATCAACTCTAGACATGTTGTTTCCTCTATCATTTGCTGTTTCACAAATGAAATCTCATTCCAAACCTTACCTCTGGAAACTGTCCTTCTTTGGGTCAGCCTCTTGGAACATCCTGCTCTTAGCTTTGAACTCAAACTTGGATTTCCTAAGTTCTGGAAATGGGGATCTCCATCTTCAGATATTCTACTTTAGTGTTGATGTGCCTAAAGCCCCAAGTGGGTTTCTTAAGCATCCCCAAATCCACTCCACTTCCAGAATTGACCAAGTTCAGAAATGGATGGATGGGCATCTTACACATCATAGTTAACTTGAGTACAGATATTTGAGTTGAATTTGACCCCAAGAATAAGCAGGTTTTTTTATAATATTTATTTTACAAATGTAATACCCAATATCTTTAAAAGAATACTCATATAAAAATTTTAAATTCCCATGTCACAAACCAAGATATACTATCATTTATTTCCAAATGTAATAGTATACATGTTCTATAGAAATTTATAACTCTGCTTAGGTGTATTTCAAAAAAAGGTTTGGATACATTGAATTATATAGCAGATTGCTCTACTGCAGGATTTCCAGGATTTTTTTTCCATTGAACATATTATAATTCTATTTTTAATTCTTTGAGGATTTCATATAATATATTTTTATTATATTCATTTCCTTCCAAATCCTGCCAGTTTTATCCCCACCTCTCTACTCATCCAAATTTGTGTCCAAATTCCTTAAACCCATTGAATCCAATTTGTGCTGCCTGTATATTTTTGGGTATATAGCCATCCACTAGAGCATGGTTGACCTACCAAGGAGGGGGCACAGTCTTAAATAAAACAACTCTACCTTTTCCAGCAACTGTCAATTCCCAAAAGATCCTTAGCTAGAGTTAGGATTTTCTGTTCAGCTCCCTTCTCCATGTTGGGTTTGCCTGATTTGAGCTTATATAAGACTTATGCATGCTGTCGCAACCATTGTGAGTTTATGTGTGCAGCTTCCCAGCTGGGTTCGGAAAACAATTTCATTTAGTCACTCCCCAACTCTGGCTCTCACAGATTTTTCACCCCCTCTTCGATAAGGACCCCTGAGCCTTGGAATCAGGGGTTTGATTGATATAGATATCCCATTTATGGTTGAACATTCTGTTGTCTCTTATTCTTACACCTCGATCAGCTGTGATTTACCATCAGCTGTTAATCACCATCTACTGTAAGGAGAAGCTTATTTGATGAGGTACATTAAGCTGTGGGAATAATGATAATTAATTAGGAGTTGCTTTAATACTATGTTCATTTAGCAGAATAGCAGTGATACGCTCTCCCCCAGGGCCTATGCTCTGTCTAACCATAGGTTCTTGGGCTGGTAATGGTATCAGGCATGTGCTTCATCTTGTAGAATGGGCTTTAAATCCAATCAGAAAGTAGTTGGTTATTCCCATGATGTTCATGCCACTATGGCATCAGTAGGCTTTTCTTGCCAGGCAGGTCATTACTATAGCTTTAAGGGTTCACAGGCAGAAAAGAGTGATTACTTAGTATTCTATGACTCAGTATGTAGTGTCTTCAGCAATAGGGTTTTACTTCCATGTTCTAGAGGGAAGCCAAGAGCACCCCCAAATATTACAGAGTTCTGAGCTTTTAACACACTAACTTACACAGAGCCTCCACAAGATGGAGGAGTGTGTAGACATTTTAGAACATTTTAAATCACAGAAACTCTCTTTCCCACTTCATCTACCTAATCCATTACATGCACATACACACACCAATTAATGTTCTGTGAAATATAGTTTGAGAATATTTGCATCATTTTACCTTTGCTCATCTACAAATATTATTTACTCTGTCTAAAACTCAGCCTTTCATTCCCATAATTAACAATTTACTTCCTCATTTGTATTGAGTTTTACCATCTTAGAAATCTGCCTCTCTGAGTTAATCAGAAGATGGATGGGAGAGAATTACCATTCTATGAAGTAAAGATGGAAGAAAAACACCAGTGCTGCTCCAGGTGGGAGCACAGAAGAGGGGAGTGGATCCTATGACAGTCAGCTCACCGCTCAGGCCCCTTCCTTCTTACTGAACCAGGGATTCGGAACCATCTCAGCTGCTAGTGCGGGCCTAACTCACCTAAATGAAAACACCATACCCCTTGCCTATTATTACTGGTTCCAGAAGGCCATAAGGCCCATCCTAGGAAATCTAACATGAGGAAGTTTCTAGTAAAGGTTATTTACTCTTAAGACAGAAAAGTAAATGGCCTACCTTTTTCCTCTTGATGTTGTCATTGTCTGCTTCGAAACCTGTTAATGTCATTTCCTTCCAGCCTCAGTATTAAATTAAAACAAACAAAAAAAATTAAGCAAAGAGGTAAAAGAGGACCAAGATTATTTACGGATATGTAGAACCCAGTGTTCCCAAAGCATTTCCTTTCTCTCGGTTTCTGATTATTTTTTTAAGTCTGTCTGAGTTGTCATGTCTATTACTTGATACTGGAATCGTTTCTACTCAGATTCAAAATGAGGTAAGGATGTTATAATGTTGCTAGGGTAAGCTGCCAGTGCCTTCCACATTCATCTTGTATCTGTGACAAGCCAAGACATAGTCACCCACACATATCCTGATATCAGTTACCTAGAAATATGTAGTGATCAAAAAGGATTGTCTGGGGGGGGGGGCTGGGTTCCTGAGCCTTTGGGATCTGGCACAAAGACCAGGAGAATGGAGTCGGTGGAATAAAGCTCAAATCTTCACATTAGTAGTATTGAATTTGCTTCCCAGATCCTCCACTTCCTGGCTGTGTGATCTTAGACAAAGTAGTTAACTTGTCAGAGGTTTGGTTGCAACTAGAAAATGTAAACCCAACATAACACATCTCTCATAGACTTTTTAACTAAAGGTTAAATAAACACAAAATTTCTTACCATACAGTGTTAGCTGCCAAAAGCCTGTGTGTTTCACCTATTTAAGCAGGAAAAGGTAGTCATTTGTCTAAGATGTTAGAGAAAGTAATTGCTATAAAGAGCCCCTCTACAACTTCCTATTCTTTAACCTTGCTTCCTGAAAGTAAAAGAGAGAGCGTGTCTTACTCCTTCTGTGTCTTCTGTCACAGCTGGTACACTTCCCAAATCTCAAATGCCAGTCAAAAATCACGTAAGAACCAAGATTAAATACTGATGTTTTTTTTTCTGAAAAATTCTGTCCAAATCCTAATTTCATAATATAGAAATGTCAGGGCATGATTGTAAATACCTCATTGCTCCTGCCAACAAAGGATAAAGATCTGTCAATCTTGGATCTGGGTGGGCTTGTGACTTTGTTGGTAAATCCCACAGTTTCTGAGCCTAGGGTCATATGAGGTTATCAGGTACCTTAGAATGGGCACAGTAGAATAATAACATTGCCCTGAATTCTGATAGCCTACCTTGAAGCCACTGTGCTATGAGGAAGCCCCATGCCCATGGAAAGGCCCTGTGTATGGTTTCTGATCAGTCCTAGCTGAGATCACCTTTAAGTCATGACAGAATGTGCTTTGATCTATGAATGAGGAATCTTCTTAACAGCTCTAGTCTCCATTTTCCTTCCCTGTCACCCACAGTTCTTTGAATTTATCTAAGCCAACCAAAGTCCTGGATATGGGTAAGTAGAGACAAGAAAGCCCTACCATATTAATGATTCAAAATGCTTTTAAGCCTTTTGAGATAGGAGTCCCTATGCTGCTCAGGTTTGAGACAGTTGTTACTATAGTAACAGATCAACAGTCCCCTGCTCTTAGTGAGGTTTCATAATTTGTTGCTCATGGCTCACACTTCCTTTTAAAGAATTATTATTAAATTTGAGAAGAGTTTGTTAATTTTTTCTAGACTTTCACAGTCTTATGTAACGGGCGACACTGGTTGGGGATGATACATGGTGATGTATTGAGTTTAGACTTCTAGCTCTAAAATTTCAAAAAATAATAAACCCTTTTTAATATTTTGGAAAATGAGTTAAATTTTCTTTGATATTCTTCATTCATTGCTGTTTCTATATATCTGGCCTGAGAGGTGTTAATTTATTTATTCCAAATCTATTACTCATATAATAAATAGCTGATTAAAGTCAAAGTACATCAGGACCTTTAATTTGGTTTTCACTATTTTGCATTCCTATATCACAGGCATGTTCAATGGCACTGGTCATTTTAGCATCTGGAGATCCTAGAAATTCAGTTTGTGAATAAAATCATTCAACCACTTTCTGGCCAGTTTACTTTGGTGTATGTAAAAAAAAGGGGGACATGCTGTACTATATAAACAATGAGAAGGGGTAAAAGCCAAATAAATTTCTAATATATACATAATGTATATACTATATTACTATATATATTACTATCTACTAATATATGTTATATATGGTAATGTAATATGTATACATACACACATATATAAATCATACTCTTCCAAAAAACAGTTTGACAAATTAAGTAATTGAGAAAATCTGTCCTGACTAAAGCCTCATTCTCAAAATGAAGTGATTCGTTCATGCGTTCGTTCAATAAATGTTTATCACGTACCCGTTATGTAACCATCCTGTTGGATAATGGGAGTTCAGAAAAGAGCAAACACAAAGACTCCTCTTGGAGGGAATTTAAAAAAACTGAGAGAATATTTTCCCAGTGATTAAATTCCTTGAGCTGCCTCAGTCCCGCTCCTGTGACAGCTGCAGATGGTCTCAGGAATGTTTGCCTAGGGTGTCTAACTGCTCTGTTGTCGCTGTTGGCAGGAGGCAGGAGAGATCTTAGGTGGAGCTTTGCTTTCAGTAAATTAAACAATGACGAAGGCTGTTCATGTTTTCCACTGATATTTGTCATCTAATTCTCTATGACCTTTAAGATGCTGTGTGTGTGAGACAAGCGTGTACTCGATTATACACACAAGAAGAATCCAGAGAAATATAGAGGGAAAGAAGAGAAAACAAATCAGGTCACATACAGAGTAGGACATAACCGACATATAATCAGAACAACATGTATCCAGTGCATTAAGAAAAAAAAATTTGTTACTTTTAAGATTTTACTTTTAAGATTTTTTTGGGGGGGGGAAACATACATTGTTTAAGCCTGAGCAGCATATGGTCCCCTTCCCCAGTAAAATCACCTTGGTTTTATTTGAGGACCCCAGTGCTGTTCCATTTAGCGGTGCCTCTGGCAATGTTCCCTCCATTCAGGGGTGGACCAGTGTCACAAGATGACAGTCTTTAAGCCACAGAGATGGGCTCTTTGGAGCCCCTGAGATTCAGGCTGCTCTTGAGCGAGTCTAACTCCAGGTTCTAGTAGAGCCTGAAGAAAGGCAATAAGCTTTCTGGAGACCTCTGGTAACAAGATGCAACTTTAGTGCCTCATCCTGCCTTCTTGGCACTACCTGGAAAGATTTATCTAGAAAAATGGGGCTAGTCTAAAAAGCAGAGTTGAGACAAAGACATAATACATGCTCTTCAGTGTTTAAGTCATATTTCCAGACTAAAAAACTCATATTTTTTTTTTGCTTAGAAAACCGGCCCCTCTCCTGGTTTTCGCTCCTCTAGATGTTTATAAACCAGCCTAGGTGCGTGTGGTGCTTAAACACCCACTTTGCTTTAATAAGCGGCCTTTCAAGCCTTTAGAGAAAGATTGAGAGGTTAAAGAATGATGGAGTAGATAATTTATGCTCAAATCAGCCTCCTTTTTATAGGCTATGTTAAAAAGTGCCCATAAATATTTCCCCTTGGCATCTTCAGTAATCTTAATGGGTTAAGTGCCTAGTGAGTTCTACGTGTTCTTTTAAGTTCATCTACCTGAGCAGGCATGGGCCTCCCTTCCATTTGCTCACTTGCCTTCTCCTGTTCTAATCACTGCACCAAGTCAGTTTCCCTGCTGCTCATGGCAGTAGATATACATGTGTGTGGGTACATATGTGTGCTTGTGCATGTGTGTATACATATATGTGTATATATGCATATATGTCTATATATAACATTCCATACAGTATAGTGGATAGATCAATGGCATATACATGTATATTATATATAATTTCTGATGTTGTTATCCACTAGAGTTCTGATTCCTGTGAGCCCAGGTGAGAACACAATGCTTTGATATTTTTCACAAGAAACCTAGTAATTTCCACTGGCATTTTCCATACTCTGTGATTGGATCGTAAAGGACTATAGCTAGAAAATTTTTTATGTACACTCTTGCCTAATTTTCATCTCCAAGATATGAAATTGGAGCCACAAAAGGAAATACCAAGGGTCAGGTGTCTTGACCCCATACCATGTCCTTTGTATGCAGCACGTCTGTGGTATTTCTGTGTAGCTGGGCTTTCTTCTACAGATGAGTATTTTTAATGAGGAAAGATAAAAGAACGTTCTGCAGACTCTTGGATGGTATCGTGGTACTATGCAGTTGTCTTTGGTTAGTTCTTTTGCAAACGGGATCATAGGCATCTATAATGCTTACATGCTTGCAACTTGCTGGAACCCCTAAGATGTACCAGCTGCTAAACTCTACATGGGTCATTGCAGAACTAACGTCATCCTTAGGAAAGAGGTTCTATCGTTAACTCTGGATGTGAAAGGTGAGTTAAATCATTTTCTCCCAATCACTCAGTCTTACATTGCAGCTATGATTTCAAGTTTGGTGGGCCCTGGTAGCTTTCCTTCCCTTTCCTGTTCATCCTCTAAAGGGATAAATCACTCACCCCCGTCAACAAACTCGCAAATATGGGACATTTGTCAGGAGATAGGAGTGACTTGTAGACTATACCATAGGGTCCAAAAGCATGCACTCCAGAATTCAGTCTTAGGAAGTTCAGCACCCTGGGGCATGTTAGATATGATGGTGCCTGAGGGTCCTGAGATAAAAAACAAAGTCTGGGATGTACCTGATGATGGTGATAGGCATGATGATGATGACCACAATGAAGACTATGATCATGATGACATAACACCAACTACAACAATGATAGTGATAATAGCTGGTGGTGATAAACAGTTGCACTCATGGAGAGTCAGCAATATGCCAGGCACTTTTCATGGCTCTGTATATAACATCTTTGTTGCTCCCATAATAGTGAGAAGATATAGGACCCATTATTTCTCCCTCTGCTTTTATGAATAAATTGAGACAGGGACAGGTTAAAGAAATTCCCACATGAAATTGGGAGTCAGATTCAGGTAGTCAAACTTCATGAGCCCATAAATAATAGAAAGATGCTTAAATAATGAAATTCAGTGAATTTGTAAGTCAAGGTACACATATCTCCAGTTCAGTTTCTTTGTACCCAGGGAGACTATGCTACTGATCTTCTTAGTGACAGTACTGATTAATAATAATGACAATAATAGAATGTTCTGATAATCTGTTTTATGTTGCAGATATTCTGAGTTCTTTCAAACATTACATCATGCAACCCTGTAGTAAGTCTCTGAGTTGGATACTATTGTTAAATCCACTTGCAAAAGAGGTTGCATGATTTTCTCAAGGTGACTGTCTATGTGACATCAAAGCCTTTGTTCAGACACATATATTCTGTTAGTCACGAGAGGTGTCTGAGCCCCATCTCTTCTGCTCTGAAAGTGCTAGAAGATTCTTTGAGATGCTAAACTGAAGAGTTTGATTATGCCCTCCTTAGGCTCCTCCCAGAAGTAACCTCAACCTTCTTGTGGCTGACAGTCCTTATGAAATGCTAAGCCTGTCATTGTCATTAAATGTTTTTCTGTGTCACCAGGGTGCAGTGACACAGACCTGTGTGTGGCCCACAGTGGTGTGGATGAATGGGGACACACTCAATGCCTTCTGGATAGGATAAACTCTATATTGTACTTTGCCCAAGATTTTCTGATGTGAATTTAGTGAAAATGACCACGAGGTATCTTTTCAGCTACAGGGTTGTAACTCCTCAATGATGGGTAAAAACGAGAAAATGTAAAGGTATTTTATCATATTCTACAAATATCATTTCAATAAATTGTTTTTCTTCCCCCCCCCCCCACTAAGATTTTGTTCCTTTTCTTTTTTCCCGGGAAAGCAACTCCCTGGGCGGATTTCCTGTCTGTGGTTTTGGGTTGTTTAGAGAATGTGAGCTAAGCATGTACCCTGAAGAGGGCTCGCCCCCAGTACTATCTGCACCCCTCATTTGCCAGTGAATCATACTGAATCATGTATGATTCTGTTTAAATGTCTCTTACAGTGCAGCTTTTATTGTTATTTAAATTTTGTGTGCTTACGTTCTGTCTTTTCGATTAGCTTGCCAGTTTCTTGAGGTCAAGGGCTATGATATACCTTTTGCTTTTTCTATAAGACCCTTAGATAAGCAGACAACACATTGGCGGACTCAGATCTTTCCTGAGTCGTGCTTGTTACACACTATGGTGACTCCACAACTTCATATACTTTTTAAGGTTCCCTTTCATTCAAGGCTTGGGAGTGTAGGTACCTGAGAGGACTTAGTAAGAAGTGATGATGGATAAGGAAGAAACTGCCTCCATTGTCTAATAACCAACTTCAGTAATTAAAAAATAAACTCTGTATAGCTCAATTCCCTCAAATATCACAATGCTAGTAGTTAGGCCTGTATTAAAACACTGGGAAAAATGAGTTACTTAGGAGCAATTCTGAGGAGCATTTGGTAAGTCCCCAGGAAGTGGTGGAGCTCATTATTGCTACTATCAGCACTTTTCCACCAGACCATCCAGAAGATGTCCACAGTTGAATTAGCTGGGTCTGTCACTGACAATGAGGGAGAACCTACAGAAATCAGGAACTCTGGTGCATGTCAATCAGGGAAAGTGCTATAGAATTTAGAGTTATGTGGGGTGCTTTGAGACAGTGTTTAAGGAAACAAACCTTCCCTCTGGATTGGATGCTGTCAGAAAGTAGAGGAAAATTGCATGATTTGTTCTCAGAAAAAGCATCCCATCTCAAAAATGAGATCATAGAGAAATCGGGTAGATGAATCTATGTAGGTGCAGGTAGCCTGAGGCAAATGCTGGGATCTCATTGATAAATTCACTCATACACAGGCAGGAAGTCTGGCCATTTGTGTCTATATGTAAGCATCATTAAAGTGGCCGTGTGTTTTATTTTATGTGCTCTGGTCCTGGAGTGGCTGCTACTGATTGTGATGCCATATGATATTGTATTGAACAGAACGTTGACACTTAGCTTACAGTGCTAAACCAGCTCTTAGAAGACCATGGTTGCTTTTATCTGTCCTAATATTTGGAGAGTAGTTATAAGAGCCATCAATGGGAGTGCTTTTATTTCCAGAGATTGTGCAGAACTGGTTACCTGTGTTGACTGATATTCTTATAATCACCTTAAGGTGGGCATCATTATTAACCATCCATAAATGAGTCAACTTCATGGTCAGAGAAGCTGAATAAATCCACCTAAAATAGAACTGGAGAGTAACAATATCCTATGAAAACCCAATTTGGCTAAGCACCAAAGTCTATTGTGATAGACATTATGAGAGCAACTGCTATTACATGGTACTTATTGGGCCTGGGGCTTTGGGAGCCACTTGTTTCTTTGTGATCCTTTTCTCCAAAAGTTTATGTTCTAGTGAGATTTCTCAGACTAATATAGACCTCAACCATATAAGGCAAATTTTATGGTCCAGATACATCATCAGGGTATAGAGGAAGGAGTGGTGTGTTCATTCATTCAATTGGCCCTGCTGAAGTCCACTCCGTTGTAAAGCACTTTGCCAAATGCCATGTCTAGAGATGGGCACGAAACCAATCTCATCATGATTTCTCAAAAGCTATGTTTATAGAGAACACATTTATGTAGTAGTAGACGGTAAGAATACTGAGACTGGGCATGTAGTTGGACCTGAGTGACAGAGAAGGTCCTTTGGAGGAGTCACAATTCAGCTGAGACTTAGCCATGAAAAACCACATGAAGAATATTGCACATACAAGGGATAAAATGTGCTGAAGACTCAGAAAATGAAACCAATAAAGAAAACCCTGAGAAGAGAAGACCAAGGGTAGCTGGTCAGGCAGATCACTTGGGAATTTAGACTAACCAATAATTACTCTTCCTACCTTTCAATCTAGGGGGAACCCAGTGAAGACTTTTAATTGGTATGGATGAATTCATGTCAAGGTAGACCCTCAAGAGGATTTTGTGAAGAGGGGCATTTGAATGGGGCTGTGGGTGGTGCATATCAGCAAAGGCAGAGGTGATATGTATATAAGAGAGAGGGTATGAATGTAAGTGCATACGAACAATAGCGTGGTGCCGGGAATTACGTACCAGGCATAGAGACAGGTGAGTGCTCCTGGAGAGGAAGGCTTCTGCTGAGGCGGAGCATGTTTTGCAGTGTGAAGGCAAGCCTGGAAACCCTTCCCAGAGCCATGCCAGTAAGCTGAGTGGTGGTTTATTGCCCGTGTTTCTAGAGACAATGGGGAGTCACAGTGTTGAAGGGCATAGGATTGAAAAGGGGAACAAGAGACTCAATCCTCGCTTCCTGTTGCTCTTTTTATTTTTTTGGGATGGTTTTTAAGAGTTCATTGGTTCTTCTGGGATCAGATCTGATGACAATCAAAGGACAGATTAAGGTTGTGTATGAGAGCAAGCCAAATAAATGCACCCCTCAGGTTGGTGACATCGGAGAAGTGTGCTTCGTTGGCCATATGCTTGACACTTTATGCCGTGGCTAATATTATAAACTGGTAGTTCTCAAGAAGCTACACATGTCTAGGTTTTGACTGGCTCTGGGAAAAGCAGATCAATATTCTAGCCAAACATGTGGCTTTTCTATTTATACAATAATGTCTTTTGAAAAATGGCCTTTTGATAACATCACCACTTTTTGCCACACTTAGAAGTTCAAATAAACATATAAATGCATTACACTTGAATGGGGCATTGTTTTCTATTTGGACAAAATATCAATATGGCTATGAGCCTGGTATCTGTGCTGATTCTGGGGTCACATGAAACTGAAGAGGGACAAGAAATCTGGAGGGTTGTATGGTGACCATGAGTTGTTTTACTACAAACATTGGATTGTTTTGAATGGTAAGAAATACACTCAGTCTAGTTTAGAGGCAATGGGAGAGTCATAATATAAGAATATGTATAGTTCTTACTTTGATCTGTAACATCTCCTTATCTTGGATAGACTGAACACTTATCAGCATCCTCCAGAAAATCATCCTTTCCCTCCTAAGTCTTTTGGGCTCCCTGAGACCTGGCTTTTCCTCTAGCACCAGCCTACTTATGTGATTCAGGACCCTCATCAATCATCGATTCTCCCTGGCCTGGGATGCTGGCTCAAGACAGTTAGTATAAGCCACGGAGAAGCATTAAGGCATTCACTGGAAAGCCCGAAAGAAGTCATGCTTTTGCTATTGAAAATAAGCCTAGCAGAAAATAGTGCCAGAGTTTCTAGTATTCACATGAACATTAGAAAGGAGTCTGCCAGAGAGCCCTGAGGAAACTGTGCTGAAGAGCTAGGAGTGGACAAGGGAAAAGGAGAAAGAATTATACACTTCATCAAGCAATACCTGGAACTAGGTATACCTGCACATTAATCGCTAGTATGAAACGATAGCTCTATTTCTTGCTTATGCCTCTGTATGTGTGTGTTTCCTATCCTTGTAACTGCAAGATAGAGAGGGGCAAAATGGCCCTAGAATGTAATCTCAGAGTCTTCTCAGCATTTGAAGACATCTGGAGATAGAAAATAGACCCAGGTAGGATGCTTTCCTCACGTCTGCTCAACCTGTGTGCCTTCTTCATTCTCTCTCTCTCTCTCTCTCTCTCTCTCTCTCTCTCTCTCTCTCTCTCTCTTGACTGAATTTTCCTCCCCAGCCACTTTGCAGCAGCTGGCTCCTTACAAATCCCAAGCCTACCAGTACAGTGACAATATTCTAGCAGCTTACCTAGAATACCCCTAGCTCTCAGTTCCAAATCACCTGGAGAGAACTTGAGTAGCTTCAATTGGATTGAGAAGTTGAAGAATAAATTCCCTTCTCCAAGCTTTGTAGGGGACTTGGCGTGTGCATTGTTCTACTTCCAAATGGATTTTTAAAATTTCTACCCAAATGCCAAGCTCCATTTTCAGAGGATTGGAGGACCCGCTATGGTAGGCACAATGAATTAACTTTGACATATATGACAGTCTGTCTGTCCATCACTGAAGCGTATCTGGCTTACAGAAGAGCTATCTGGGGAGTTAGCCTGCCAGATCCAGGCTATAAAGCTTAGAGGACCAATGTCAGTTCCCTAGGAGCTGGAGGGGTTTCACAGGGCAAGAGAAATTACTGTTGAAAGTGGGTCAGCCCTAGGAAAATGTGGGTAGGTGGATTTTCTGCTTACAGATTTGCTAGTTTCAGATCCCTCTCATCTCACACCAGGGAAAAGTTTAAACTTTATGATATTCCAACTAAAATTGGGCTTTCGGAGAATGTGAAGACCTTTACAATCACCGTCTTATCTGTACTCCAGCTGAATGGCCTCCCATTCACATTTTTAAACATGGAAAAGCAACCAGTCCATAACAATCCTCTGTAATTGGTGTAGCACTTGAGCACCTATAGACTGGTTGGAAGAGCTCAGTGCCAGAACTTGGCCAGAGACATAGAACTGAGTAGGAAAAGATGACTGCACAGAGCAGAGACAGAGAGAGATAGCTTAACCTATCACTACACAGAGGTCCTCACGCAGGCGAGACGGACACTCTGTAAGGTAGAAGACCTGCTAGAAGGGAGGATGCTCAGTCTCGTTTCTCTTCCCTGCCCCTTCTCTGTGCCCTTGGATGTTCAGGCTTTATTGCTACCAGAAGGTTCCAGAATAACAGCTTATGGGAATGGATGTCAACCCTGGCTGCACATTAAAACCACTTGAGGAGCTCTGAAAAGTAGACTAGTGTTTCTTGCTCCCCCAGACTAATTGAGTCCAAATCTCTGGAGCAGCATCCCAGGTTTTGATATGCTAGAAAGTTCCCCAGTTGACACTCATGCTCAGTTAGGCTCAGTTCCTCTGGTATATGGATCCATTCGCTACAAGTAGACTTCTCCAGTTGGCTGCCTGCTTGCCGTGGGGGCTGGATGGAGCATGCTCAGTCAGTGTCCATGTATCCTGGTCATTTTGCCTGCCTAAGCTTCAGTATCTGAAAGTCAGTCTCCCTGATGTAACTCTCAAATTGACAAGTCATCTTCTTTATGCCAACACTGTTAAAGTTCTATGGTTAGACTCTTTTGATATCATCCAATCAAACCTAATCAGGAAGAAAGTTAGAGCTCTTATTGAAACAGGTATGGCATTGCAGGAAGGCAGAGTGAGAAGGGACTAGGAAAGGATATTGTGAGGTGTGTACACTTCTAAAAGATGTTGAACATAGTCATCTATTTCCTCAAAAAGAACCACTTTAGTAAGGGCTCATTCTCTGTTATTCCTGTCGATCAAACTGTCCAAACCCCCTGTCCACATATTGATGTTCTGTGTAAAGAGAACAGTGTTTAGGGAGAGAAAGGCATGTCAAATATGGAAGAATGCAGCCATGAATTGTGGGTGTGGAGGTAAGAGGCCCTTGCCAAAAGAAAGGGGGAAGATTCTCCATCCCTTGCTCCAGGGATTGGGGATGGGGACAATCTGAATTTCTTTGAACAGCTGGAATATGGAATTAGTATGCTCTATTTGAGCTACTTGGTATGCCCCCAAGACAATTAAACTTCTAACACCAGATAATGACTAGCTTGCCAAAGCCCAATTCTCCATGTTCCAGTCATTCACCTTACTGGAGGAGAGCCAGAGACTCTTGGAAGAGGAGCGAGGGGAGCACTTGAGTCTCAGGTAATTGGGGTGGGGCCCAGGCTAGCTCCAACTTTGCAGCCCATTGTGTTCTCTGCTTAGGAAGAGGACTTCCCGGAGAACCCTCTCTCCTCCATCTCCTGGATCCTGGGTGCCCACCACACAGGTCAGGGCTGTTCTCAGTGCGGTTACAAACCAAGTATTGAACCTGTGACCACATCTCATTCTTGAAGAAAAACCATACTATAATTCAATTCCCTCCACCTTGCCATTCTGCCACATGCTTGTTTATCAAATATCCTAAATATTTTTGTGCACCACTGTGGCTTTGTGAGTGTGTGTGTGTGTGTGTTTTCTTTTGTGCTTTTGAAACAGTAAATTATATCATTTCAGATTGGTGAGACATTTCCATGTTGACTAGTGACTATAATAAAGTTGACTATGCATTAAAGGAAAGCATTTTATTATTTAAATGTGTACTCTGCAAACCCAGTTCGGAGACTAGATTTCTAATGAGAATTGCCCGAGGGATCTTCTTGAAGGAACAAGTGTTCACCAAATATTTTTGAGTGCTTGCTGTGTGCTACTGTGATAAGGGCTGGGACCTCAAGCTGAAAATAGCTCCTTCTTCCCTCTTGAGAGCACTACAGCAGGAGGGGGTAGGCTAACTAGTCTTCTAAGAAAATAGCCTTTGTTAAGACAGCAGAGCCTCTAGGATGTTTAATAAAAATGAAACTTTCAACTTCTGCCCCTTCCGACCATCAGCCTCCTAATCTTTTGTGCTAAGGTTTTCATTATGGAAAAATATACCAGACAAGACCAGCCCTGCTCCAGTTAGGAGACCGTATGTTCTGATTCGGCTGAGCAAGATTCCACAAGGTAGCCCCTACATGTGGCCACCACCCCATATGAGGCCTTCTTAGTGCCTAAGTTGTGAATTCACGTGTATTTGCTGGTCTGTTAAAGGCAACTTATCTCACTGTGGAAACTGCTATGACAGACTTGAGGGTGTGTCTTTCTCTCTATCTCTCCATCACCTCTAGCCCTGAAGTCCTTGCCTGTCCCCAGGGGCCTGGGGAAGGGACTTCTGTTATCTCCTTCCCTGATATGCTGAGCTAATGGCATGAAGCTCTCTTGGCCATCTAGCATGGAAGAAACAGAACACCAATTTAAATCACGAAGGAAAAAAAACACTCAGTGAATCTATCATCATTAATCTTACTGTCAGTTTTAATTTTGGGGACATTACCTCACTCAACACCAGTTGAAAAGAGCTGCCAAAACCGATGATGTCATCATCACTGGCCGTGTCTGACCCTGCCTGCTGATTCTCAGGGCTCAAGCAAGTTAATAAATCCCCTGGCGCTTGGACGCACAGTGGAGTTTTATTACAATGAAGGTATAAACCCATGATGTTGCTTCAATTAAATGGCCTGAGAAAATACTTTCTTGTGTTTAGCAAAACTGTAAAACATAATTATCCTCCCGCAGTTGATTTTCTTCATTGGGCTGAGTCTTTGCCACGTTTTTCAGGCACCAGCACACGCACGTGCAAGGCGCGCACACATGCTCTCTCTCTCTCTCTCTCCCTCTCACACACACACACACACACAAGAGGGAATATCATTAAGGCTGCTGCCTATTTGACATTTGCAGTCCCTCTAGATTACCACCTAGAGACCTTGTGGGTTGCTGCCAACCGGCATGGCAGTTCTCACACATCCAGACACTGCTGTGAGCAAGGCAGGTGAGGGCACTGTGGGGCTCCGCACAGGGCAGAAGCTGGACTCTTAAGAAAGGGTGGGGGATGCATTGGATGAACCTGGAGACTGACAGCTGTTCTCTCAAGACTCTGGGCTGCATCGCTCCTCAAATATTTATGAATAATTTCCTTCGGCGTGTTTCCGACTGCCCAGGATATTAGTTTTTGCTGCTTTTTTCTTACTCATGGTCCATCTGAGGTCTTCTGGCCTGACCCTCTTGTGAAGTCATGCTGCCAGCCGGGCGCCACTGTGTCAGGCCATTGCCATGGCGTCAGCGCTCAAGGCCACAACACAGGCTTTGCCACGGCAGCTGGAGGAGGGTTGGGCAGGATGGCAAGGAGTCTCCTTCCATCTCAGCTTCCTTGTATGTCACACATACAGCATAAAGGAGAGGACACTAGGTCCATGCCTACGAAGAGAAATGTCTCCAAACACCACGTGGGGGTGATTGTGTCCCGTGGTAGCGGCTGTCTAGAGGGAATTATGCCTGCATGATACAGACATATTTTAAGATTTTCAAGCATCAATATTATGGCCGGAGTCTCATGAGTCCCCTCCCTCTGACTTATTTCCAATGACTCCTCCTGAACTCTTCTTCCCCCCACCTAGCCAGCTCCCCTAAATGGCCCTCATCAATCATGCCATGCAGTACAGTTGGCTTTGCACAGAGCACAAATGAGGACGAGAGGAAGACCCCCAAGCTCATTTTTCATGCCCATCTCCAACAGGAACTGATCCTAGGTCTCCAGGGGTGAGCGCGCAGTACACAAATTCACTGTCCCTTTTGCCCTCCCAGATGGAAGCCCTTTGAGAGGCTTCATTATTTTTTTAACAGTCTGGTATAAAGTATATCCATGCACAAGGCATGTCGCCTGATGTAAGAATCCCTGACTGCCTTCCCTTCGCCGTCCCTGCTGTTTGTGGAAAATTGTAGAGGCGTACTTGTTAAACCTCAATAAATATGTTTTAAATAACTGTACTGTCCTTAACATATAATAACTGTCTGATTAAGTCTACGTTAAATCCTTGCACATGGCACTTAATTTAAAGTGTGACCAACGGTTGATGAGCAATGAGAACACATCTTTGGGAGAGAAGAGGATATTTAAAGTTCTTCATGAATTTGAGGATGCGATTCAGCTATATTCTTTTAGATGCATACACGAGGGATCCAAGTGAATGTCACTTCCAGCAGAGTGGGAATACGATGGAAACTGAAGCTGAAGGACCACATTCAGTCCCCGATTGTCATATGTGGTGTACATAAGGCCCTCATATGGCAAGGCAAGTATGGGCACCTCTGTTGTCCTCTTTTATACTCCTTTCCACTCTTCTGCATGAAGGCTGCAGACGGGTTTATTCTGGGCAAAATAATGAAGACTAAAATGTTCGACTATAAGGCACCCACTTCCTTTATGGGCATCATCTACCCTTCCAGTTGATTTTTGTTCCTAGTTACCTAGTTACCTTCACATATATCTGAAAAAGATGTATATGTCCCTTCCTGCTGTTATAGTTAATACTTGGATAATCTTCCATGTAGTGGGGGCATGGGTAGAAAGAATCTTTCAGAGAACTGGTGATGATCAGCTTCTATGAGTGGTCTTCCATTATGGATCTTGTTCAGCTAGGGTGACCATCCAGAGTGCTCCTGGAGGGCAAAAGGCAGAAGGGACTGTGTGCAAGCTTTGGCTGGGAAATATTTATTCTATTGGACTGGGAAGTGCAGGAGACAGAAAGACATAATAGTGACAGCTATGACAAGGGACAGATGTGATTGAAGCCAACTCCTGGAAGAGTCAAAAAAGGCTGAGCTTAGGTGAAGATAAACTCTGTGAAGGAGGTGGCCTTTGCTCTGAGATGGGTACCATTAATCCTTGATAAGTGTTAATTGGAGGTGACTTTAGTCTAGACTGTGGTTTTCTACTCCCAGAGCTGTTGGCTCCATCTACGTTTGAGAACTTGCTAGAAATGCTGGTTCCTAGCTTCCACTTCAGATCTCTGGAACCAGAAATGATGGGGGCAAAGTCAAGTATATTTCTGGATCTTACACATCCTTTACGTTTGGATGCATGAAATACTTGGAAACTATTGCTCTAAAGAAGGGCTGTCACCTTAGGAAACATTGACATTCTCTGCATTGTATGTCAGTCAGCAGCATCCTTGGTCTCTGCTGACTGGATGCTAATGGTGCCCCCTCTAGCTCAGTTGTAGAATTAAAATATCTCTAGATCTCACCATATTCCTGGGATGGGATGGGGTTGGGGCAGAAATCACAGCCCCTGATGGGAAGTCACTGCTCTGTAGGAAAGAACAGCTATGAAAAGTTACAATGGTAGGAATCTGAGTGAGTTGGAGAAATGAGTCCTTGCGCATAATGAACATTGTAGGTCGAATAAAGTAGTGTTAGCAAACAAGTCCGAGAGAAAGGTCAAGCCCTGATTCTGGAACCACTGAGTGGTGTCATGATGTCTTTAGACTGAATTCAGAGGGCAATGGGGAACTGATGTACGTTTTAGATATAACCTAATGAAATTAAAATTTTGAATTATATTAGACTAGAGTAGAATCTTTTGAATTACTATGAGGAATATATGTCTATAATATTTTATAACATACACACATGTGTACTTTTAACAAAACTTTTATTTTACTTATATTTATTTAGTGCGTGTGTTGTGTGTATGGATGTACATGTGCATTTGTGTGTGTGTGTGTTTCTGTGCATATGTATAGGCTAGAGGGGGACACTGGGAACCTGAGTAGCCTCTTTATTGCTTTTTTAACTTTTTGCCTTGAAACAGAGTCTCTTTCTGAACCTGGAGCTTACACAGTGCGTTTCAGGTTTCCTCCCATCTCTTCACCCTCGGTGTTGGGGTTAAAGTCATGAGTGTCATATCTGACTTTTATGTGGGTGCTGTGCAGCTATGTCCCTGTGCTTAAACAGTAAGCACTCTTACCCACTGAGCCATCCCTGTAACCCCGCAAGAAAGTCATCTCAAAGAAAGAGCTGGAACTGTATTGTTTTGTAGTTTACAGCCTTGGCAATGACATTCCAGGCGATATCTGATATATGGGCATTGTCCACAGCTTGGAAAATCCCAAATCAGAAGTCAGAGTCTTTGGAATTGAGCAGGGCAGAAAGGAGAGGAAAAGAATGATGTAGTAGCCTGTGCAGAAAATAATGGAAACATCAAAATGGAAAAGATCAGGCAGCAACCATTAGGAAGAAGAGGAAGTCTAAAGAAATGTCATGTGTATTCCACTAATAAATAGACACCTAAATAGCAGAGTCTGCAAAGGCCATCTTTCTGTTTTTGTGAACTTGGGCAGAGAGAGGATGATCTTTCTAACTCTGAATGACCTCCTGAATTTGAGCTGTTTGGCATGCTGGAGATGTTCTGTCCATCTGGGAAGGTAGGCTGCTGTGTGGTTGAGGACCAGGGTTGGTGCCGTGGATTTATGAGTCATGCCCAGGCAAGGGCTGGAGGATGAGGTCACCAGAGAAGGGGAATGTGGTTTCTGAACTAATAGCCTCCCCCTGTATATTGATATCTATCTGAGCAGCAATACTCATTTCTAGTGTAATAAAGACCCACTCAGCAGATGGTATCACATCATAAATAAGTAAAAGCAAGCCCAAGACGTGATCTTTGCCCCCGGAGAAGCTGTAATTCATTTAAGTCCCGTGGTTTGATAGGAATCTCATTGCCACATACATTGAGCACCAACTATTGACCATACACAATTCTAAGTGCTCAGAACAGAAAACAGTAAGCAGGATAAATATGCTTGCCATCATGGAGCTTACTCTCTAGTTAGAGGGAGATGAGAAATAGTTAAAATAAAAATAAGCAAAACTTCCTATCACACTGGATGGTAGAAAACGATTTGGTAAACATAGGGCATAGAAAAAATGGGATACCAGATGGAGGAATTGCAAATTTAAGAATCAGTGTGTGATAGTAGAGAATAAACTACGTTTCCTGTGTATGTTATGCAAGCACTCTACCTCAGAACTACACCCTCAGCCCAAACTGCAGCTTTAAACTGGGATTTAGTCTTCCAGAGTTCCTGCTTTTTTGAGATGATGGACATGATCTGAGATAAAGGCATCAAGGGACTAATCCTTCTGATAACAACACAGAACATGGCAGAAGCTGCTGTATTCTGGTCATCAGAATCCTGTCGCTGTAAAACCAGTACCCGAGGAAACAACTTAGCAAACAAAGGATGTATTGAGGCTCTCAGAGGTTTATATCCATGATGAGTTGGCTCCATTACCACAGTCCTGTGAGGAGGCTGAACACTGTAGCATGACACAAACAAGCCTCTCATGTCATAGCAACAAGGAAGCAGGGATGAGTAACAAAAGGCATCCCAGGATAAGGTCTATCTTTCTCAGTGGCCCAGTTTCCTTAACTAAACTCAACTTCCCATAATGTTATCTTATTATGAATTCATCGAAGGATTAATCCATTTATTAGTTGTGGCCCTCATCATGTAGTTGCCTCTCAATGATCAGATCCAGTAGCTGGTGAACAAGTATCTGGCACTCAACCTTTTAGGGAGAAACTTTATACCAAAAGCTGAACAGGGCTAGAGAAATATCTCAAGAGGTAAAGTGCTTGCCTTGCACGCCCAAGTCCCAGAAACCATATAGAACAGACTGGACATGGTGGTACATGCTTATAATCTCCATTAGCATGGTAGTCAGCTTTAGCTGGGGAGACAAAGACCTCTCTGGTAGATCCTAGGGCTCCCTGGTTTACCAGCCTTGCTTACTATGTGAGTTGTAGCTTACTGAGGGGTTCTGTCTTCTCAGTAAAGGTGATAGGGTCTTAAGATCACTGAGATTACCTTCTGGCCTCTATGTCCACATAGCGTCATAGATGCATCTAAAATGCAAAAATATTTTTTTAAAAGTGTAAAGTATAAGTCTAGAAGGCAGGATGCTTTCGGCTTTTGTTGCCTCTTTTTCCTGTTATTTTGGGAGGTATGGAAGCCTACTTGTTGACTTCTCTCTTTCTATTTTACTACACTCCCATTTTTTCATCTCCTCCTTTGCAAAAACCCTGCACATTCTATTCTTTGGTGGAAGTCAAAATACTCTCTGAAACAGAGGCTCTCGGACCTTGTTCTCACGAGATGGGAAGCACCCATTTCATGTACTACTTGCTTTATTGACTGTAGAAATGGTCTCTGGAATGTTCAAAGTGAATTGACAGGATTTTGTGATCAACCATTTTGGAGAAATAGTGGGTTAAATAAGCTTAGTGAGTTCTCAGCCATAGGACTGGCTAAAATCATCTATGTGCTATTGCACACTGCAAGTCTTCCAGACATGAATAGAGCATTCACATTTAAACAGGCTCCTTTAGCCATGCAAAGCCATTGCTACAGGAAACCTTGAAGGGAACCAATGTCCCAGAGCAGCTTTGAGAAACGAAACAGTTGGCCAGTTATATTCTATGATCACAGGCAATCATCCAGCCCTTCTCAACCGTCCACTTCTCATCCGTGAAATGACAGAGTTGGCCTGCTGCCCAAAGACTGTTAATAGTACCATGGGGCACTGTCCTTGGCCTTGAACATGTTTTGCGTGTTATCAGTGATCCTAGTGAAGGAACAGGGGTCAGTCACCACGTCTGAAGATAATACAGAGCTGGGAAGGGTGGCTAACAGGTCAGAGGATGTGATTAAGACTTAAAGCTACCTTTATATGTTAAACGGATGAACCAAGTGCTCTCTAGAACATGCGAGAAGATTGACTATATGGCTCTGTTTGTACTTTCAGGAAACTGATTTTTAACATATAATATGTGGGAATACAAGCTTGGCAACAGTTTATATACGCATATGTTTTCTAAAGACCTGCAGATTCTGATTGACCACAAATCCAAGATGAGCCATTAGGGGACAGGTTCTCTCTAAAACTAATCCCAGTGAAGCTTCATCAACAGAAACGATTCAGTCTCCGGGGCCTGTGAGCTCCCTATAGGCTGGCTCTCCCACTTGGAATCTTAATTTCTCACATGTTTGAGTACTTATCAAGTGCTGACTTTATGAATATTATATATGTATCATTTGATGTAGTGTCCCCAGGAGATACATGAGGGACTTTTATTATAATCATCTCCATCTTCCAGATGAGGACAGCGAGGCTCAGAGATCTCACTCATTGAAGAGCCCAGTTCTGAAATTAGATAGAATGCCTCAGGAATGTGCACTTTTTTAAAAAAAAGAAAATTATTTAGCATGTATGTGTGTGTATGTGTGTTTACCCAAGATGCATGTCTGTGTGCATGTGAGTGTGTATTTGTGTGTTCGTTCTGTCTATATCTATGCATATCCATGGTGTCTGCACGTGGGTGCACATGTGTGTGTGAATGTGCATGCCCATGCATATGGGGGTCAGGTGTTGGAGATGAGAGCCATTTTTAGATCATTCTTGAGCTATAATAATTGATGCAGGCTCTCCCAATTAAACCCAGAGCTCTCCAACGCAGCTCAGCTGACTAGATTATTCCAAGGATCCTCTGTCTCTGCCTTCTGAGACTTGAATCATGAGAGGGCCACTGCACCTGGCTGACAAGGAGTTGGGTTCTGGGAACACAAACTCTGCTCATCTCACCTTTAACCCCTGAGCTATTTCCCCAGTACCAGAATCCTGTATTATGAATACTTCTACCTGCATAGCCAAAGATCTGGCAATCATGACATTTGGAGATTTGGAAGAATAATTGATGCCATTTAAAGGGATAGAAGCCTTAAGGATGTGAGTTACATTCCATACAGAGAAGCTTTCCTTTTGAAGAAAAACCAGTTCTTGCTAAGGACACACTATTGAGTGAAAGTGGAAATGGCCACTGGGAGTGAGAGGGGGAAAGATTTTGATTTAACCTTAGGAAAGGCTTTCTGGGGACTGGGCTAATCCTAAATAGAACCAGAAAGCTCGTTAAATGGCATATTTTCTTTTCCTCTATAGATATGTAAGCAGCAGTTAAGTGATAATAGCTTCTGGTTCTTGGTAAAATATTTCGGTAATGGTAATTGAACTAGCAATTGACTAAATAGATTTTACCAGCAGTTTCTACTTAGGTAACTCAGACTTGAAACAAATTAAGCCTTTATCTGCTCCAGTTCTCGAATGCTGGGCTTTAAAGTATACACCACCTATCCAGCTCCGAAGAGTAGCTTATCAAGTTAGATAAAAGCACAGGTGATTCTCTACCAAACAATAACAACATATTAATTCTGCCTTTGTGGCTATTGTTGTTCTAAAATACCACCCACTTTAAAATAGTGAAAGCTGGCTGTGTGTAGCGTGGACCATGGCTTTAAAGATATGCCCATGATACTTAATGGTGGTCAGGATCTAAGGCAGGTTAGCCTACTCTTGAGAAAGAACAAGAAAATTGAAGAGGAGGAGGAAGTGGCCAAAGAAACTGAAGATGATCCAAGGTGGGGACATGCCATGGGTGAGTTGTTTTTCTCTAACACCTTCAAATAGCTTGGTGGTATTAATGGGTACTGAAGTGCTAAGGGGTTGTCAGTGGCCCTCCTGTGAATGCCATGTGGGTCATCAAAGGCACAGAAGGCAACTAAATTTATCCTGGAAAAATAAAGCCTAAGGAATCCAAGCTCATCTGATCCTTGTCTTCAGAAGCCACGTTCAGACCAACCGATGAGGACAGCATTCCCAGAAAGGACTTTAAAAAACAGACTTTGTGTGCAATATCTTGTTTTAGAGTAATAAGTATGTGAATGCTTATTGTTGTCTTTCTCTGCTTGCACAATGCATATGTACATAACTGTGCATGTTTGTGTGGTGAGAGAATGTGGATCTGTGTGTCACAATAAGTGTGTGGCAATCAGGAGACTACTCAGGTGTCTGTCCCCATTCTCCACCTTGTTTGAGACAGGGTCTCTCGTTCACCACTGTGTATACCAGGTTAGCTGACTCATGGACTTCTAGGATCCTTCTCTCTCTGCCTCCATCTTGCCATAGGAATGCTGGGATTACAGGTATACACTGCCTTTTTGTAGCACCTGACTCTCGGTGAATCATGGAGATATGAGCCCAGGTCTTCACACTTGTGTGATGGTGTAGGAGTTCCTTCTGTTTATGTGTTGCTTTCATTGGATAATGAATAAAGAAACTTCCTTGGCCTAGTTGATAGGACAAAATTTAGGTAGATGGAGTAGACAGAACTGAATGCTGGGAAGAAGGGCAGAGTGGCAGATGCCATGGATCTCCTGCCTGAGACAGATGCTGGTTAGAATCTTGCCAGTAAGCCACAGTCATGTGGCGATACACAGATTAATAGAAATGGATTAAATTAAGATGTAAGAATTAACCAATAAGAAGTTAGAGCTAATGGGCCAGGCAGTGTTTAAATGAATACAGTGTCTGTGTGATTATTTTGGGTGTAAGATAGCTGGGCGGCCAGGAGGACAAGCAGCCCACTCTCCCTGTTACAGGGAGACAGGCTCTTTACCCTCTGTTCCATTCCTTACAAGTCATTACTTCCAAAACAATTCCTTCTTCCATATTAGTCTTAGAGCTGCTGTTGCACAAGGCACACTTAGAACAGGTTTTACATTCTGTGTTAAAAAGCTGGTTGTGTCCAAAGGTGGAGGCCATTGGATATAGCAAGTCCTGGAACTGGAGTATCTACAGGAATGGAGTACCTGGGAATGAGAACCCTCTGGACCCTGGCATGGGGAGAAGATCTGGAATCGTTTCTGAGGAGGTAATGCTTGTGGTCTCAGTAGGCATTGCTCTGGCAAACAGGAGAAAATGGTAAAATGAGCAGAGGGAGTGGTTGGGCTGAAAACTGCAGAGGCCAACGGTGCACTTTCCACCTCTTGAAAGATGTACGGTTCTTCTCTGCCATAACTCCAAGGAACACTGGGTGATGTTGGTGGGTGGTATAAACTCGTGACATCAGATGGGACCAATCTTTGTAACAAAAGTGTTATTCTTTGAAAACATTCTCTTTTAATCTTTCTGATTATGTGAAAAACAAGGTCTTAGATTCATCCTGGTCTGCACAATAATAACCTTCTTTTTTTCTATTTTAAAGCAGGGGCTGTCTCAGGTTTATGTTCCTGCCTCTCAGTCATTTCCTCTCCCAGTGAGGAAGACGATAGGGGCTTCTTCCTAGAGCAGTGGCAATTAACCATTCCACATAAGGTCTGGCACTGGCTCAGATCTCAGTAAGCATCACTATTTTTTGTTTTTGCATCTATCGTCTTCCTAGGCAGCCAACAATTCTCTGGCTCCTGTTCAATAAGATGATTTTGTTTCAGTTACATTTATTTTATGATTACCATTCACCTTCTCCATATTGTTTCTACATACTGGTTTCTTTTGGCAGCGAGACTTATGAAAGGAAAGGGGTAATAAAAACAGAGCGTGGGGAAGGTGAATGCGATTGAACGCATTTGGGGGAAACACACACCCAAACGATCTCTCAGGTCTCTGCAGTTCTGAATGTCAGTGATTGCAGTGATGAGGGGAGGGAGGCCCACGGAAGATAGCACATTTACTCAAGGTCACCAGGCTCATTAGTGGCAGGGCTAGGAGAAGATCCAGCACCTCCAGATGCACAGGCTCACATTCTTCTCTTCAGAATTTGTTCCAGGTCCAAAGCTCCAGGACTCCTGTCATCCCAGAGAGCCTTGTCTTGCCCCAGTCCTGCAGAAGTTCTCTGGGCTGGGGCTGCAGGGCTGCAGAGAGTTCTGCCCTTAGTCAGCTATGAATCGTGTCCCCAAACCGACCATTGCCTGCTGTAACCTTGCTTCCTTCTCTAGTGCTCCAATGCCATGCTCAGTGTTAGGAATTTGGGTGGGCCCAGAGTGCCTGTAATATTACTGCTATAATTCAAAACATCCAAATTATTATTTTCTCCAGGAGACGAAGCCAGGGGAGCACTGTTAAGTGGAGAGAAAAGTGTTTGTTACGCTGGGCGTTCCAACAAAATGTCCTCCTTTGCCATTAAATCATAGCACTTCTAAATGAAAAGATGTTTTGCAAACTTTGGCAATGACTGAGATTTGGACATTGTACAGACCCTTCCCCCCTTTTTCCATTTTGTGCTTTTCCTCCATGTGGTCTCAAGAAATACTATTTGCTGGCTTCACGTTCCTTGTTTGTCTTTCCTCATGACCCAAGTTGTCCATTTTCCCCAAAGACCTCAGATAACTTGATTTTCTGCCCACAAGTTATCATTTTAACAAATAGTGAGGCTGATAAGTAGAGGCCAGCGAGAACAGCACCGTACCCAAATGGGCTGCTTCTCAGAACCTCTCTTTCTTTAGGATTAATCATAAACAGCTTTATGGAAAGAAATGTGCTTGTTACCATGAAGTCCCTAAAGAGAAGATTAATGAGGGCACATTGACAAGACAATTAAACCCACACGGGCTGAGGGTGATCAATAAAATCAATGGAAAACTGTCTCCAGTCTCATAAAACTTTCTACTAGACTCTTGCATTCAGCCTTATGCTCTTGGTGTGAAAAATCTTTGGATGTATGTATGTATATATGTGTGTGTATCATATATGTATGGCATACATGTATGTATATATATATGTGTGTGTGTGTGTATGCGTGTGTGTGGGTGTGGAGGCCAGAGCAGGAAGCTAGGTATCCTCTCATTTGAGACAAAGTCTCCCACTGAACCTGATGCTTGCTGTTTCAGGTAGGCTGGCCTACCAATGATCTCCCAGGATCCTTTGAGACACAGTCTCAGGCTCCTTGCTGTTTCAGATAGGTTAGCTTCCCATGATCTCCCAGGATCCTCTTGCTTCTTTCTCCCCAAAGATGGCATTATAGAAATGCCCAGTCATGGTAAGCCTTTACTTGGGTCATAGGGATTAGAACTTGGGTCCTCAAGCTTGCACAAAAAAGTGTTCTTACTCACTGAAGCATCTCCTCAGTCCACTCTGTGTGAACAATTTGAGCAAACACATCTCCTTTATTAGCCTCTAATGCCACAAAGAAGTTCTTGATGGAATTGATGCTTTTCAGGCCCCAGCTTCTCTCTCTTTTCTTAGTCTTCACAGACAAAGCATGAACAATTCTAGAGTGTGGCTTCCACACCCTCAGCTCCATGGTTGGAGCTCAAAGACTAGGATTAGCAGCTGAGGAAATCCATTGACAAGCCTGGGATGTGTCTGGACCCACAGCTGGCCCGCTCTTCTACAAGACCCAAGGGACATGGAACAGTAGATTGCAAATCGAAAACTCTCCCAGCAGCCTGGCTCATATTAAGAACAATTTTCCCTGGTGGATCAAGAGGCAGGAGTTGAGTTGCTCTCCAGACGGGAAATACACGCCTCTTCTCTCAGTGGCCTTGGACAGCTCGCTGCAGACTTGGCTGTATCCCTCTTGGGGCCCTTCTTTCATCTGTGTTTGTTTTGTTTTTGTTTTCTTTTGTTGTTGTTGTTTGTTTGTATTTCAAGCTCCCCTTCCTTAAGCAATTATGTAGAGCTCTAACCTAACTCTGAGCTATTGAACTCAGTGCTCAGGGTGTACTAACAGAAAGCAAGAGCTATTCTGTGTTCCAAGGAATTGGATTGGAAATGGGATATTCTCATCGATCTAGCATCTTGCCCTTCATTCATTCTTTCAGCATCCATCCATTCATTCATTTATGGGATATTTATAAGCACCGTGGTAGGGACTATCTGTGAGCAAGACATACAAGCATGTGGCTTCCATTCTCAGGGTCTGGACCAGATGTATGCTTCTCAGGGTCCAGTAAAAATGTACATGCAGGGTCCTTTACATACAAACAAAAAATAATAATTGATTTTTAGGTGCTGGGCATATGGCTCACTGGTAGAACTCTAGCCTGGCATGCTTGAAGTGCTGGGTCCAGTCTTCATCATTGCCTACACCTCTCCTCAGCCCCTCCCCTGCCACAAAACTTTCCACAAACATTAAGGGCGGGTAAGATAGCTCAGTGTGCCAGGCAAACTAACCTGTATTTAATTTCTAGAATCCACATAAAGGTGGCAAGAACTAAATCTACAAAGTTATCTTCTGATCCCATATGCACACATGATACACATGTGAGCATGCAAGTAACACTCACCTTAATAACGATAAGACATTTTTATGTAAAAACAATTTTACTCCAACAGCAGCAGGGTACCACATGAAACCTGGGCAGCTCCTCTGTGTGGGGTCCACAGCAGCATGCTGAGATGACTCCACCCACAGGGCTGGCCCAGGTGTTGGGGAAATGGAAAGTTAACATGTGTACATTAGCGGGAAGGACAATTGAAAGGGGTGAAACCCAATAAGTATACTTCCTGCAAGTCTGGCAAGAGATTTTTCTTTCCTGATTCACGGGTCAAAGCAGAATTTTTCTGGGACTTAGGTAATCACTGAATGTCACTGGTTATTGAGCAATCAAAGCATTGGCTTTGTGAGCTTGGAGTAGCGTGGTAGAGGTTTATGGGGAGTCAGTGTGTATTCTAAAGGAATCCAAAACCCAGAAAAATAATGATACTCTTTTCAGATTAAAATGAGTAGAGTTACATCTTGTGATTGCATCTCGTGACAAGCCTCTGCATACCTAAACATACAAAGCTAAGCATGCTGTAGGAAAGCAGAAGTTACTACAGTTACAGACATCAACTATCCTGCAAGTATCAGAACATCTGAATGGACAGATAGACCCATGCAGAAAATGTATGGAGCGGTTGGTTTCTTCTTGTGACCCACATGGAGCCTTCACATGCCTTAGAAGGCATGGACTGCAGATAGCTGAGCCATTCCACAGTTCCTGAGTTTCCTCCCATCAGCCTGTTTGGCCGGCCCCTTCTTCCACCCCTGTTCAAATGCTTTTCTTTCATCCAAAAGTAATGAAAAGGGAGCCCAGGCTCTGACAGCGAATTCTGTTAACTTCATTGCTGGAAAAAATTACCAAGAACATGATTCCCAACTCCAAATCCAGTGACAGGGAGGGAAACCTGAGTTCTGGCATACGCTGTCCGAAGATTTTATGAAAAAAAAAAGAGAGAAAACTCTTGTAGTCTTTGGAAATAAAACCCGATTGAGTAATCGCGGTACATGGGAAAGGATCTGTTCTCAAGGTGGCTATTTTACAGCTGGGACTGTTTGGGAGTTAATGTGTTTAACAAGGGATACACCTCGCCAGCGTGAGCTGGGCTAGCGCACGGAATGATTTTTGGAAGAAGGGACAGAGCAACTAGATGTGAGTCTCATCGCTGCCATCTGGTCAAGTTACAGATGCCTGAGCCTCAGTTTCTCATCTAGGACATACTGAAGGCAAGGATCTACCACACGGGGTTTACCAGGAAGCTCAGATTAGCATCAGGAAAGTGCTTCCAAACTGCGTGTCTGTTTTCAAACAATGGCAGTCTTCAGCATCTTTGTCCTTGTTACTGTGCTCAGTTTCTGGACCCCATGAGCACTTTGGGAAGCAAACACAGAGACCAGAGGAAGGAGACGCTGCAGGTGGAGCCCTCCGATTATTCTCTTTTAGGGGGAAGTGGATAAAGTACAAAATTTTGCCTGGCAGTGATGGTCGAGGGCAGCTGAATCCTGTCACAGAAAATTTAGAGGCCCTCCCCTTTTTCATTTCCCTCCATGAACTTCTGCCTGTAGTAATAAAAACCCCCATGTTCCTGTCTGTGTCGCTTCATCTTAGGAGGCTGACTTTTATATGAATCTTTGTCCCCATGTGGGGCAGCTGAGTATTATTTCGGCCTCATCTTACCGATAAAGGAAGGGACGTGTGTGACATTAAATGATTTGCCCAGGTCACCTAGAAAGTCAGTGGTGGAGTTTTCAAGAGAAAGGGTAAATATTATTCTTCCTTCCCTGCCAAGCCACCAGAGGAGCCAGCAAAATGTGGCAGAGGACAGTATTCACCACCAATCACTCGCCACAACCTCCACCCAATCCTGCTTGATGCTTTAAAAAAAATGGTTGCCTGTATGTATTGTGTGTGTGTGTGTGTCCATTCATGTGAGTGAGTATGGCCATTCACATGTCTGAAAGTCATAGGACAGGCTAGGATGTCATGCCTTACCTCCTTGTCTGTTTGCTGTTCCTGGCTATATACTCAGGTTAGCTGACCTATGCACCTATAGGCATTCCCTTGTCTCTGTCCCCCGTCTCACCATAGGAACACTGACTGGGATTACAGGTATGTGCTACGACACCTGAATTTTACATGGGCTCTGCGACTTCAGACCCAGGCTGCTGCTTACACAGTAGCAAGTATCCTCTCCTCAGCCTTGTTTAGTTTTTAACTACACAGCAAACTCTTCTGTAAGGCTACATGATAGTGCCGCCTCAGAACAGACAGATTATAAGCTTTATACTATGAGTATAATGACTAAATCCAGAAGCTGGGATAGAAAAGGGGGTACTTAATGTATTGGCAATGTGATCATAAGCCTGTTGGACCGGATTGGAAGAATCTAGAAGAAAGATCTGCTCTAGGAGCATTTGACCCGTAGCTTTGCATCAAAGGATGGCCTCTTAGCAACTGAGGTACTTAAAGCATATTAAAAATTCTCTAAACCTCTCTCCCTTCACTCTCAAGATGGGAGGTTGAGTGTCTAGCACAAGATTATTGTGAGAATCCAATGAGCCTACACACGCACATGCTAATGTGTGTATTCACGGGAGGTGGGGAAGGAGAGCTCGTGTTTTGATCATAGGCTAGCAGTGCACTAGACAGCATTTCCACTTTCCTTTTCTATATTTGGGCTAGTCAGTAGTAATGAGGTTCTTGACTTTGAGACTATGGTTGCAGGCTATCCCAGGCTACACACTTGTGTATCTGTATGCATTGTTCTCTTTTTTTCTTAGAGGAGGATGCTATTTTATGATTTCCTGAAAGAGGATTGACATATAACAGATTATGTGCATTCTTAGACATATCACAGAGAGTATGCTCCTTCACTGCAATACTCTGGAAGGCTCGATGCTTGCTGTTAGTTGTGGCTGGTTCAGTTTTCTCTGTTTGGCTTTCCATCCCCTAATGGAAAGTACCACCACTCCATTTTTTTCCCTATTCCTTTCCCCTACCTTACTTAGAATCTATGTATATTATTAGCAAACCAACGAATGTCACTGATGAATGATTGAATGAAAAGATAAGAGGAGTTAAGGTTTAGGATGCTGGGTTTAAATTGGGCTATTAGAGACTAAGTACATTTCAGGTTCATGCTCATGTGTGCATCATATATGTGTATACACGTTCATGTGTGTGCACATGCATCTTTGAGGTGTGTGGAGGTCAGAGGTCAATACCAAGTGTCTACCTTAATCACACATCTATGCTGATCTGGTTGGGAATTTTTGGACCTACCAAGCTCCAGAGACCCTTCAGTCTCTGCCTTGTCAGTCCTGAGATTATTGACACTTGCTGCCCTTCCGAGCTTTTTACATGGGTGCTGGGGATCTGAGTTCAAGTACTCAGGCTTGTGCAGCAAGCATTTAACTGTCTATAGAATGCCTCCTCAGCTCTCTCGATCTTTTTAATAGATGTCCTTTTGGTGCACACAGGATACCTGGCTCCAGGGTTCTATGAGAGCAATAGCCTTGATCTTACAGAACCACGTGCTCATCATTTAGGCAGGTATATATCTAGCATCAACTTCCTTCGAGAAGGTAATAGATTATAGACTTAAACGACCCAATGAGATATACATCCCTGCACATTTCCATGTCACATTATAGTGGAGAAAATTAAACAGATAATTAACAGGTTTACCACGTGCCAGAAGGGTCTATGTCATATGAAGAGAAAGGAAGCTGGGTAAGAAGGCCAGAAAAGGAGAGAGGTGCTGTTTCAGACTGGACCATTGGACGACCAAGAGTAAAGAGATGTTTGAGCCGAGATTAGGGGAAGAACTGAACCGGTGCCTAGGGGGCTGGGATCAGCCAGAATTGACTGTCAGGCTTGACTGTCACTCTGACTGCACTTGCAAGCCACAGGGATGAGGATGGTGATGGAGAGGGAGACACTGTGCTGGTAGGTACTGAAGGTGGAGGAGATGCTGTGCTCCTAAATGCTTGCTCAGAGCAGTCCTCCTTCCTCTTCCAGGCAAATGCAGTCTTTGGATTTGGGCAAGAGAAAGACCTATGGTTTTGTTTTGTATCTTAACTAATATCTGCACAGAGTTTTTGATGATGGAAAAGCACAAGACTTCAGGAACCATGGCTCAGTGCCCAGGGGGAAAACAATTGTTTCTGTTACCTTGGTCTAGCAAGGGCCTGGCATTGGCTCCTGGATGTGTGCTAGTCTTTGTAAAATGAGTTTTTAGGAGCCTATGGAAGCAGAGGCTGCCCTCTCCCTATCCCTTCAGCGCTGAGCATCACTGTGCGTATGAAACAGTTAATCTTCCTCCTGGAAGAACACCCCAGCAACTCAACAGAAGAACATGTTTCATGTCTCCTGAGAGGAGAAACTGAGGGAAAGTCACACCTTTCTCTCAGTCCCCAGTTCACAGGGAAGAGCCTGGGAAAAAAAAATCACACACAAGAAAACCGTGATCTACAGAGCTGAGAGCTCCTCAGCTCCTCTGAGGACCTCCAGGCACAGTGGCAGGTGGAAAGCCTTGTTTTCCTCGGGTTTCCAAACTTCCCTCAGCGAACTTCACCGTTGTTCTCCGTCTGGTGTGAAAGGATGAATTCTTTGAAATGACACAGGGAGCTGCAGAGATCTGAGGACTCTTTTCTCTGTTTGCTCTGAGATAAAATGTGCAAGAAACATTTTATCGCACCTTCTGGTGTACATGCATGTCTGTCAGTCTGTTATCTACCAGAGTATCAGTTATTTATTTATTATATGTCACCTATTATTTATCTGTCATCTGTTTATCCATTGTGTATATATCATCTATTTATCTGCCTACTAACCATCTATCAGTTATATATCTCTATCATCACTTATCTATAATGTGTTATATATCTCTATCATTTGGCTAATATCTGTCTACAGTTATCATTTGTCTATCTATATCAGCTATCTCTAATATTTTTTATTATTTATCTCTATCATCTGTCTAACATCTATTATCTACATACATCTATTTATCAATCTGTCTATCTCTCTATTACTCTATCATCTATCTATCTATCTATCTATTACTCTATTACTCTATCTATTACTCTATTACTCTATCTATCATCTATCTATCTATTACTCTATCTATTATTCTATCTATCTATTACTCTATCTATCTATCTATCTATCTATCTATCTATCTATCTATCTATCCATCCATCTATGTGCCTGCCTGCTGACCTTCTCCCCTATAAATATTTATACTGGCAAATGAAAGTTGCCAAATGGTGCCAGGCTTGCTCCATAGGATAAACTCTCCCTCATTTATTCCCTTTGTTTTACCTCCCATCAACGTTAGGCCCACTATTCTACTGATTTAAAGAGCAAAGAGGCCTGTATTCACTTACCCTCTGCTCCAGAGGAAATGCAGTGCTTGGCAAAGTGAGGGCAGGCTGCACGAGGCTGCTGGGAGAAGGTCAAGACACCGGGAAGGTGACGTACTTTCAGAATGGTCTCACAGTGTCTTGGGAATTCTTCATTGATCCCAAATTATTTTTTTCCTAAGTGCTGATATGTTCTGGGCATCGAGGCTACATAAATGATAAATGTGCTCCCTAGTTTTATAAAGAACAGACTGGTAGGAAAGCAGTGTGAAAAAGTAAACCAGATAGTGATATAGTTACTATGGTCTGCCTGTAAACCTTTTCCTGTCCATTCCTCCCTCCCAGCCTTCTTCCCGCTTTCCTTCCTTCCTTTCTTCCACTTCACCACATAAACTTGAACATTGAACTTACAGTGTAAAGTTGTGAAAGTGTTCAGACAAACCACGTTCTATTGTTTTCTCAGAGTTTGTACATAGGTTCCTTCTCAGGTCATCTGAGAGTGCCAATCAATTAATTGCGCATCTCAGGTTACTGGGAACAGTTGGAGGTCTTAATTGGGCCAGCAGTGAGCAGGTGGTCCTTTCCCAGTGCGTTATCCTTTCACCTGTCAGTTAAGTGAGGCGCGAGTCCTCTGACTCTCATTAGCAAGCATTGGTCACCTGTGTTAAAAGGGATTTCTTTGAACTTTGTTTGGGATTGGTTTTTTGCATATGCTGAGCTGCTTTGGAACTAAGCAACTGCCCCTCTGTCATAAATGCCATGAAAGAAAGGAGTTTAGCAGCCTCCAAATTACAGACTGGAAGGGAAGGATTCCTTTCTCTTAACTCATTCACCTCACAAACCCTTCACTTTCTGCCCTTGCTTTATGAACAGGAACTTTATCCCTCTTAGGGGAACTCTCTTAAACTTTTGATACTGTTTTTTTCTTAAGTGCCAATGGCTCCAGACTAAAATTGATTCATAATGATGGTTAACTACAAATGAACCTTGTCTCCTTGACCTTGTCTCTTACTTTGCAGTGCAGGCATTGGTGTTGTCCTGGGTTGCTGTTGAGCCTCCTCAAGTCCTTTTTGGTCTCTTGCTTCCATTTAGACCCCCTCTTAAAGGCAGGTTGACTGGTTTGTTCCAGCGTATCTCAGATACTCTCCACTGTGCCTTGCACAGAGATGATAATTTAGACCGGTTAGATGGATTAATGGATTAAAAATAACTATAGCCCTTGCTGTGTGGGTTATGGATAGCAATACACTATACCTTGCATTGCCAAGAGAATAGCGTGGTTCAACTGACTCCCTACCCTAGTGAGTTGTGGAGAGCTAGCTTCTATTTATGCCTTGTTCTGTTCATTTGTTGGACTGTGTATTAGAACATATCCTTCTGGAGACTTTTGGGAACACAGACATAATTCTAGCAAAGCTGTGATACTTGTTCCTTCCCTCAGAGTGGGGTCATGTTTTTAAAAGGGCAGATAATCTATCCAGAAAGTGCAATTCTCATCCTCATTTTTGCCAGATGAAGAAAGTCCTTTTAGATTGCACCATGGCTCGAGGACTCATGTTTTACTGATTCTCTGGGAACACAAAGCTTTAGGGTTGAGACGGTCTGGATGAGAATCCCCCTCCTAGTGTCTGTCACTTGAATGCTTGGTGGTGATGTGCAGGAAGGCTTATGAGGTGTGGCCTTGTGAAGGGGAGTGTCACTGGAGTCAGGCTTTGAGGATTTAAAGACTCACACCATTCTCAGAGTGTTCTCTCTGTCACATGCTGTGGTTCAGTATATGAGCTCTTAGCCTCCTGCCCCTGTTGCCAAACCCAAATAAACCCTTCCTTTTGTACATTGCCTTGGTCATTGTGTTTTATCACAGTTATAAAGGAATAGCTAATATGATGGTCTTCAGCCTCTTTTCTCTTTCTTACCTGTTTTCTTCTTTTCCTCCTTTCTCTCTCTTTTCCTTTCCTCTTCCTCTTCTTTCCCTCTCCCATCTCAAGAGAAGATTCCTAGTCCAGTGTTCTGAACCAGCTCTTGGCTTTCCATTCTTTCTTTTTCACCCAGCATGAGAGAATTATTTTACTGTAGCTCTGTGCATTTCCTAGATCCCCTGTCAGACATGCACATACCATCCCGATCCACCTAAAAGGGTTACATAATGAAAATGAAAATTATCACACAGCCACAAACATTTTATAATTTTGTGACTATACTATAGTTTTTTTGACCCATCCTTGTAAAAACACTTAGTCCTTTTCCCATGTGGTTAGATGCCATTCAGACTCATGGCTTATGAGGGTTATTGCCAATCCACAACCTTATGGAGGGCACATTGTTTAAAGCTGTTCTCTTATTGGGCATTTGGGTTGGTTTGGGTTTTTTGTTTTACATGTCTTTTCAATTGCATACCATAGGGAGGGCATTGGCTCCAAAAGAGTGGACTTTGTCATCAGATAGGAACTGGTTTACAGAAACCATGGTGCTTTTATTGTTGGCGTAGATCTCAACATTGACTGTACTGTATATGGCCCCCTTGGCTGATTTGGCCTCCCAGGGGTCAGAAACTGAAATTCTAATCAGTGGAAGCCCAGTGCCAGGGCTGCCAACCTGACTCTCATTAGGAAGCTCCAAAATCTCTGGGGCAGCATCTTTCCTGAGCACTTGGCAGATCAAGGCACAGTGCAAATTCAATAGGACGAGCCAAGCCAAATCCGTTCCATCTTTCATATTTCTGAGCACAGGTCGGGAGTAGCAAGGGAACTTTTAACACTGACCTCTAGTAAAAAATGATAACACACTTGTGTTAATGGACCTGGAAACCCCTCAGTTGCTCAAATCAGTGCATGGGGTGCTGAGGGAGGCAATGATTTGCATTCTCAATTTTATTAGCTTGGTTCGCTCTACCAGAATTTTATACCTTTTTGTTGGAACTGTGTCATGCCTATAAACTCTGGAAATCGTGCTGAACTTCGGGAACAGATCCAAGCTGCGGATGCTAAAGAGATTAAAAAATAAAATAAAAGAGGCGCTCGTGGGAAGGCAGGCTTTATTTCAGCACTCAATAGTATTTCTATGGGAAGCCCAGGAACACTTCTGCCGTTGCCTCTTCGTAGAGGAGTAAACAAACACTCATCTTGGGTGCCATCTGCTATCCATTGCTGTGGATCTCTACTGAGAAATCACTAGCTGCCTGGCACAGGCCTTCAATCGATGGAAATTGTTTGAGTCTACCCAGATCCCTGTGGGAAACCAGGCTCAACTCTGAAGAGCTTCCTTTATTGGTTCATGATCATGAGCTTGTATTTATATCAATATATTCTGCTGTATTTTCTTCTGTTCTCATTAAGACTATGACACTGAGGGCAGGGAGAGGGGAGATAAGATGGGAGAGGGGAAGGCGGGAAGGTATCCACTCTGGCATCCCATGTAATGCACATGTTACTGTTCTTGCTGTTATGGCAGGTGGTCTAACTGAAATACCTTAAAGGGGGAGGATTTATTTGGCTCATGGTTCAGGGAACACTATCTATCATGCCAGAGAGACGTGGTGGTGGGAATGGCTTCCAGCTATGGAAACAGACATGTGAGGTAGTTAATTACGTTATGTTGATAATCAGCAAGCAAAGAGCTCAGACAAGAAGGCAGAGGTAGGGTCTCAGGAGAGGGTGCAGTGGGTAAAAGCTTATCTCAGTTCTGAACACCTAGCCTGGCTTAAAAGGTGGGAAAATGACAAAGAAACCACATGTCAAACAGGGCCCAACACCCAAGATGAGGTTGTCTTCTGGGCTTCATTTGTGAACAATGGCATGTAGTTGTATGTGTGCATGTACACGCATGCGCGCACACACACACACACAAATATAACAGAAGTAGAGCTGAGCTATAACCCATAATGTTTCCAGCCAAGCTACTCAATTTCTGCAGTGAGGTCTTGCATCTGAAAGGTTCTGTAAGCTCTCCAAATAGTGCCACCAGCTGTTCAGTAAGTGTTAAAACACGTGAGACAGTGAGGGACATTTCATATCCAAATTATAACAGCGAGAGAGAGAGAGAGAGAGAGAGAGAGAGAGAGAGAGAGAGAGAGAGACTATGTGAACTGAATTGAGATGGTGGCCTTCAGTCATAGGGCTGTATTTACAATGACACTGGTGTCTGGTGACTGTTTCTGAAGGATGTGTCGTAATTTCTTGACACAAAACAAAGCAGAGTAGTGTGAGTTGGTACTTACAGCCCATATCCCGCTTGTGTTGGTGTCTTGTTGAAGTTGACCAAATTTGACCGAGCCAGTTAAGTTGAACCACAAGTGGGCACTGTATTCTTATAATTTTTATTCACTTTTTGGAAATTTCACACATGTATACAATGTACTGTTGTAATAACGATCTTCTATTTCCCCACTCCAGACTTACCCCGACTGCTCCTCCACACACAACCCTCTCCCAACTTTATGTACTTGTTTTTTTTTGTTTTAATATCCCACTGAGTCCAGTTAGTGCTGAAGTTGGCAGTATTGGACACTGACTTATCCTTTCCTACTAATATTAGCTATTTAATGAGCTCATACTGATATATATTTTTAATACATAAAAAATTTATGAACATCTGACCTTTTCCTGGCTGAGAAGGGCTTCTGAATCTCTCTGTCCAATGCATATCTCATTTCACATGTCTTCCTGTTGCTTTCCTTTCCTCTCTGGTCCCTTCCTTCTCTCCCGTTTCTTATACCCAGGAAGGAATACCAGCATCAGTTTTTAATGTTGGAATTAAAATTCATCCCATGATTTCAAAACTTGTTCAAAGGATGGAAAACATATCCTTGCCATTTTATTGTCTTTATGCACTCTTCTCACAATGGAGACAATTGGGTGCCTATTGTAGCCAATGTGTCTTCTCAGCCCAAAGTAGACCAACACCAAAAGCATTGGATGGGCTTCCTCCAGTGTGCTTTTAAAAATGGAAGATGATTTGGGTCTATGGACGACCTTTCAGCTTTATATATTGAAGTTGATTTGGGGGAGAATCATTTGAGTTATCTATCACACAGTAGGCAGAAAGGATCTATCTATTCCTAGCTTGCTGTAATTTTAGATGTCTATAATTCAGAGAAACAGGTTGTTTCAAAAATCTTTGCACTTAACTGGAAATTTCTTTCTCTCTTGGTTTTCCTCTCCTCGGTCTTGCAACGAGATGCTGTTTGTGGGATGAAACCCAGCAAATCAGAACACAGGGAAGAATTACCAAATGTGTTGAAAGAAGGTGACTTCTAGCTCAGATTTTCCTGTTTGTAATTTGGTAATAATATTTGAATATATAGCATCAACCATTGACAAATCCATACATGTTGCTAGACCAATGGGCTGTCAGGAGTCAAGATGAGATGGGAGATTAAAGACCTGGGCTGGGTCAAGGAGGAAGGAAAGTGAAGTCAAATTAAGAATGGTTGAAAATGCTCTCCCTTCTGAAACTGCTCCTACTTAGTAAGCAGATAAACCTTTTAAACACAAATCAGAGCCTTTCCCAGCAAAAGAGCAGAATAGATTGGAGGGTTCTGCTAAAGACAATAGTATAGAACCAGGGACCTCACACAAAGTCAACACGTCATTGGATAGCCATTCCCCTAAGAAACCTTTTTAAGCTGATCAGTTTTGATCATCAAAGTTCCTGGCCTCAAAATCTTTGAAATAATTCAGAAATAATAATTAGCACCTTGCTGTTGCACTTCCCCTTGGGCCCTACCTTAGGGATCATTTTGGAACCAGGTGGCTCTGACATGCTCAGCTTCAGGTGACTGGCAGAAACAGTCCTCCGTCAGCATGCTTTTCTCCTCCAGTTCATGGCTTTAAATATGACAAGTTGACAAAAGTGTGGGGCAGGGGAACTATGAACAATGGAAAGCTCATTAGGGTGAGGGTAGCAGTTGGGTAGACCAGCACACACATGGTGTAGGCTCTGGAACAAATGCTGAAGAGCTGTCACTGCTGAGCAACAGTCAATGACATGACTGGAACCAAGGTTCATTGAGTAGAAATTCTGAGAGTTAAATGATAACAGGACCTGAAAAATTGGATAGTTAAAAATTAATTGAACAAAGTGGCCAAGAAGGTAGACAAAAAGCATCCTTTGCATACTCTAGAATGTTCTATGACCTCGTTGTAGGCTGAGTTTCCAACTCATCTCTCACTACTTCTCTTCATTCATTAAACTCATCATGAAATTCTTCAGGTGGTTTCTGCCTCGGTCTATTTGAAACTACTTGGCTAGGTATCTTGTCTTCCTAGATCTGCATTTATCTTTCAGGGTTCATCTTCAGTATCAATCCCTATGATAGTGTTCTCCCAGTACTACCTAAATTACCCAGTTTCATAAGTCATCTAGGATTTTTAATTTTGCTGATTTCTGTCTTGGCTCTGGCATATAAGTGCCATGAGGACAAAGAACTCTCCCTTTTCTTGGTCAGGAATGCCTTCAGAAGCCCCAAAGAATGCCTGGCATATAGTAACTGCCCAGTTAATGCTCCTAGCATGAAGAAGCAAGCATGTTTGCAGAAAGACAAATTAGAATGAGGCATAAAGACAAAACTCTTTGGAACATAGACTGCAATCTTTTCACAAAGAGTTCAGCAAAACCCAACCAACTGACCAAGCAAGGACAACAAAAGCCCAGCCAATTAAATGAAGTGAAATATCAAGCTGAGCTTAGCAGTAATTGTTGACTTGAATAAAAGGTACTATTCTGTATGACTTTAAATTTCATTTAAGAAAAGCCCACTCTGGACCTAGATCCTAGAAAACAAGTAAGCCATTAGTGAGGTCATGGAAGCAACTAATCTCTTGTCTTGGAAGACTGACAATGCTATAAACAAACTCCCAAACCAGAATGGTAAAATTCTGACAGTGATGCTCCCATAGCAGACATTATTAATAGATTACAAACTTTTTCCCTCTTGGCTTCATTTCCATAAACCATCAGCCTCTTCAAGGTAAACCTCACTAAGGGAGGATATGTGAGACCTCTCATTTGCCAGCCTTGATCTAAAGGAAAATGGTACAGGGAAAACTGGGTGATAGTGGATGAGTATCATAGAGGAATAACAGCTGACAGATGACTCTCTGAGATGTGTTTCCATACCGGGAGCAGGCATCTGCCTTGCTGGGGTCCTAGAGTACACCTTTGATAACTGCTGTTCGGGTTTGCTATGTGCTCAGAATGACTCCGCTAGCATCCAGGATGCGCTCTGAATGCCCCAAATGATGCAGCTTAACAAATAAACTGTAGGATCAGAGGGAGTCATTGTCCCGAAACTTCAAGCACGTCAATCCGAATTTATTTACCGTCTGCTAGATACCTATCTCCTCCCCTGCTGTGGGGTTTTAAGCCTGGATTTCTATTTCCCAAGAAGTTTTCTCTGGCAGAGATTTCTCAAAGACTAAACTCTTCAAAGAGTGGTTTCTCTAGTAGCCGTTTTCTTTACTCGCCCACTGCTCACCATCAAAGGGGCTATAGTTGGAATTACACGTGGGGTTCATAGAATTGAACACAATTTCTCTTTATTCATTCATTTATAACGCCAGTATTTTCCGAGAATCTACCTCATGTCAGCTGGTTCTGTGCTTAGACTACAGCAATGTGCAATGATGTTCAGTAATAAAGACAGGGAAGTCCTTTCCGTGGAGATCACAGAGTAATAAAGGAAAGTGACAATTAGCGAAGCAGAATATAGAATCATCTCAGATTACGGCAGTGGCTGCCGTAAAGCAGGGAAGGTTGCGATTTGATGCGAATGGGTTCATGATGAGACGAATTTAGCGCTGCTGAACGGGTTCCATGGGTAAAGCCCTTGCTGTGCACATGTGAAGAACTGTGTTCCCATCCCCTGCACTCATGTAAACACCTGTAATCCCACACTGGTGAATCAGACATGGGATCCCAAGGGACAAGATGGCTAGATAGACTAGCTGAGGCACGAGTCTGAGTTCAAGAGAGAAAATAAAGAGGAAGGTGACCGAGGAGGGCACCCACAGTTAGTCTCTGGCCTCCACAGACGTGTGAACACATACACGCCCACCTGTGCATGCTTGCATTCCCACAGTATAACCTCACACCACGTGCACACACACATGTACTCTACAAAGAAAGGAAGAAACAATGAGCTATTAGGAAACACAGACGATATTTAAAACGAAACAAAAAAAACCATAAAAAACAGATTTGTTTTTAGGAGAACCAAGAAAAATGAGCATTAAGTGTAACAACGTCTTGGGGTTCGACTTTTATGAAGATGAGGTGTACTGTAAGGTTTGGACTAGGAAATTGCTAGAGAGAGAGGGGCCAGTTTCAGAGGTGGGTGGTACTCAAGAGGAAGCATTGGTGGCTGGCCAGGGACAGTATGTACCTCTGTAAGTCCCTCATTCTGCTAAGGATTACAAAGACCTCTCATTGTGCAGCTGTCATCCTGTCTGGGAAGAAGCAACAGATGCCTGCTCTTGCTCCTGCTTAAGTTTGCCTGTCTTCAGGCTCGCTGGGGGAAACTGAGGTAGTTTCCTGGGTTTGCTCATAGCAGAGCCCTGGAAAGTCAAAAGAAATGAGGGTGAAACCCTGCCCCAAAGGACTCAGCATAAGTTCCCCAACATATGCGTTCCTGAGCACACATTCACATGAGGTTTCCGAAGAGCATGGCTCAATGATTGCCTTCCTTTGGTGGAGTCACTTAGGATACAGCTTTTTATGAGCCTTTCTTGCTTTCACACCCATTCTCAAGTCTTTTTGCCTTGAATTCCCAAACTCCAATTAAGCATGCTTGGCTAATAACTTCACCATGAAAATATCTCAAACTATTAAAGTACTGAATAAAGTATTCTGCGCTTGACACTCCACAAGCCTCCTAGGATTTGAAAAACTTGAAATATGCAGAAGGAAATCAGACTAAATACGCACATATATTTTATTAAAAACATTTCTCTAAAAACAAGAAGACAAGGGGTGGGGGGGCGGGTGTGGAGAAGACCAAATTCAATTTTCATCCCTGGTACTTCAACTTCTCTACATAGGATCCGATTCTAAATAGGAAAAGTAAAATCAGCTTTGTTCCTGAACATATGCTTTTGACAGTTTTTTTCCATTGAAGTCTGTGAATTATTAATAAACTAATTTTTCTTTATAGTTCAGTCTTTGGAGATTTAAAGTGTTCACTCAAATGCACAGGGAAGGAAGGAGCTGCTCCATTCCAATCAGTCCGGTGCCCTCTGGAGATGCTGGTCTTGAAGTATCTCTGAGTCTTTGATATCAATCTTTTATTCGACTGGGAATTTCTGATCACATCTAGAAGTGCTAGTCCCTTAATACCACTTAATGCCCTATTTAAGTTGGGCCAGTTATGCCAACTGATTTCATGCCTTCGTTTTGCTCCCAGGATATTTTATGTGTATGTATTTATAGGGCGTGGATACATGCATATGTCTTCCCACCTAGCTGTATTTGATGGTGTTTATTTCCCTTGGTGAGCTGTGCTGAAAGGCGGGACTTTTGATAACAGAGGCTCGCCCATCAATCAGCAGCTCTTGAATTAAAGCATGCTGGATCTCAGCACCATCAAGAGCTCTTCTTTCTTGCTCTCTAGAGTGTAGTGGAGACAGCTTTTGTCTCTCTAGAGAAAAGAAATTTGCAAAACCAATGCAATGGTAGAGAGGGTGAGTTCTGTATTAATTCATCTCCTGCACCCGGCACCCATGAGTGGGTTAAAAGCTGAACCCGGGTTCATGGGTGAGGGAGCGAGGGTTCCCATGTCAGCTGGAAGTTTGGGTAATTGAGATGAAGTCACTTCCACCATCATTTTCCTGCTGCCTCCTATAGTTTCTGTGTATGAGAATTGCTACCCTTTCTTTTTTCTGGCTGAGAGAGGAGTTGAGTTAATTGACTTGCTTGATGCCCTGCAAGAGGCTGAGCCTGCTCTCCTCCTAAAATAGTAGATCTTTAGGGGATTCAAATTGGGGGTGAGGTGTTCACCCTCTAATCTTTGATCTGTTTATTGGTTAAAAAAAAAGTCCAACAAGCATCAACCAAACCACGCTTCTCTATTTCTTAAGGGAAGTGTCTTTAACACTGAACCAGCCCCAGCCTTTATTTTCCCTCTACTTCCTCCCTTAAGGGCCAGCTGCATGAACAGGACACAATGATCAAGAGAGGAGAGTCACCAGGTGCCCTCCTTGAAAGGCTGCCTCACAGGACCTGGGAAGAATTGAGATTGCAGGCCATCGCAGCATCTTTCCCTACATGCCAGCTCACAGAGGCAGCAAACTTGCCTCTCGCCAGAGGAGGCCTGGATTAGAACCACATAAGGGCAGCAGGAGGGGGGAAGGGAAGGGAGCAGAAGAAAGGAAAGCTTCTCCTTTGTTATTTTTAAAGCCAGTTCTATTCTGGGAGTTGACTTTTCTTTCTTTTTTTTTTTTTCCATTTGGCTCCCTGGGTTAAAGGGCTCACAGTAATGGAAACTGGAGGCCACCGATTTATTGCTCTTCCTCTGGACTTTCTGGGATGATTTGTTTGGTGGTGAGTTGAGCTTCCTCAGCCTTTCTCACCCAGGACCTTAACCTTGATCTCTCAACTATGCCCTCTTCCTCTTGAGGACCTGGGAAAAACCAGTCAATCTCAGGCTTAAGGGGTCCTACGCATGAACATGCTTGATCAACTCTTACTCACATCTGGGGCCTCGCTTAAGAAACCCAGAATGCAAATCACTAATTGTCAAAGAAAATTACTTTTGTATGTTGTAAGTCTGATGACTTGTGTTAGTTGTCAGCTTGACAGAGTAAGAATGACCAGTCTAGGATCAGCTAGACTAAGGCTCTTTCTGGGAATGGATGTCATTAGGTAAATTGATATGGAGAGAGCCATTCTGACAGTGGAAGTGCTTGTGTTCTGGATGGCGATCCTGAACTGTATACAGCGGAGAAATCTAGTCAAACACTAGGAAGATATTACTGTTCTCTGCTTTTTCCTTGTTTTTACTGTGGATACTTCCACAAGCTTCTGCTGCCTCGACTGCTCCACCATGATGGACTATATTTTCAACTGTGAGCCAGAATGAGCCCTTTCTCCCTTAAGTTGCTTTGGTCAGAGCATTGTCTTAGAGTAAAATAAAAGAAACTAAGGTGACCAGAGTTGCTGTGTTTCCAATAGCTGTGTTTTCCCAGCCTCCTTTACACATCACCCTCAGATTTTACTGTTGCAAACAAGTATGTCATGTTTCTTTAGAGAGGTGGATGTTTATTTCATTGGATCTTATGGTTTTTTTTTTTGGAAGGAACAAGAACATCTTTTAAGTCTTAAAAGATTGTCTTAAAATTTAAGACAGTGTAGCAAATGTTTGCAACAGAGGTCGAAGCAGAAGTGGGTTCGCACGAGTTTGGAGGTTAGCAAGGGTGAGAGCTGAGGGACAGGCTGAAGATCCAGGCAGCAGCTGACACGGTACCCTGGTGCTCGGCATCTTCTCCCCTGAGAAACCTCTGGTTTTGCTCTATAGTCCTCTAAAGGATGGGAGGAAGTCAGCCACATCGTTGAGGATAGACTTAGAAAATTACCATATTGCCTGTCCTGTCAAGTCCTCTCACATACGTCTTCTTGGAAAATCTTTCTGTTTTAAAACCATTCACTCCTCTCCATGCCTCTGTCCATCGTGCGCATCCAAGCTGCCATCAGTCTGAGGGATTGCTTGTATTGCTTCTTCATCTGTCTTCCTGACTCCCTCTCTTTTCTAACCAGATTGCTCTCCACCCTGTAGCTACAGTGACCTTCTCATAGTGCAGACCCAGACCTCATCTTTCTGCTGAAGTCATCTTTCAACTTCACCTGGCTGGATCTAAGTTCAAGTTGAACTCCTTAACATTGCCTGTGAAAACCTTCCGGGTCCGACTGGTCCCATTGTATGCCTTGAGGCTGCTTCCTGCTTTCTGTTTTCCAGCCACATCATCCTTAAATCATGTTGTATTCTTTGTGTTCTCTCATGCCCTGAAGTCTTTGTAAGGGTTGTTTCTTCTCAAAAGTTCACTGCCTCTTGTGCCTGCCTATTTCTTCTTGCCTTAGTTCTATAAGGAACATTTTCATTGCCTGTTATCATAGCCTATATCTCTGCACTAGAACACACGTTGTATTGGACTGCCCCCATTTCTGTGTTGAATAGTTTGTTTGGCTGTGGTCTATGTCCCTTATAGACATTGCTCTGCAAAGAGGCGATTGGAAACTTGTGCAGTACCCTGTAGCCAATATTGAGCATGGTCTGATACATGGAATATTTTGGATATTGTAGGACAGTCTTGAGTTTTAGGTTGGGGATTATGGCTGATTTCCAATCCCTGCCTCTGTCCTTTTCCCAGGGTCCTTCTGCCCTCCTCAAATTCTTCTCACTCTGCTTTCGACACAAATCAAAAGTACTATAATTTAATCCTGACTAAATCTTAGACACTGATTCTAGCGTTTAAAAAAATGGCCAGAGAACCCATTTTTCTGAGCACGCCAACACTCCTCTCGCTGGCTCCTCTGAGTTTATGTGGCACCAAGCTGAAGAATAACCCATCCTATATAGCTATTGTCTTTAATCTTTCCTACAGCTGTACACTATTGCAGACACCTTCATATTGTAAAATTGAGAGTATTTTATCTACAGAGATAAACTTATCACTGATAAACTTAATTTACAAAATAGTCTGCCATCCTGTATAATAAAACCAACCTGAGCTGAGCAGAAACTACCCTATAAGAAAGCACTCCCGATAGAATCTTTGCTCCTGTAGGTCAGAGTCTGCCTTACCTCTCAGCACAGTGTTGAAGTTCTCATTGTACTCATCAGTGAGCTATGTACAGGCTTACTTTCCTCCCTCCTCATCTTACCCCTAATAAACTCTAATAAGATGACCCCGGATGGGAAAGCACCATTGTTTAAAAGCTATTCAGGGGAACCTGGTCATCGAGACGTCTGGTTTTGACTATGATGCCCTTCTCCAGGCCAGCCATGACTGAGGCAGAGTCAGTGGTCTGTCTACTTGACACTGTTGACTCGGTTCAAGACAGCACGAAGAGCATCTGGAAACCGAGAGACAGTCTCTCGGCGAAGGCTGCATACGTGCTCCTGTTGCTTCTCTGGGTACAGTGGGAGCGAGAAACACTCAGTGTGACAACCAAATGGCCCCACTTGGAGCCTGTGCACACGATTCTTCATGGCCTGACTTCTCCTGGGAATTTCAGTAAATTCTCGGAGCTGGTGACCTTCCAGCGGACACAATACAAAGGGTCATTAGTTGCTGGATTCTCAGGCTTCAATGAAAAATATAAATAAATAAATAAATAAAAAGGAAGTACAGCTGAAAGTTAAAAATAGGGCGTGTGAATTTCATGTTACTTTCCCTGGGATCCTCAGTCCAGCGGCAAGAGAGAAAGAAGGGAAAAAAGAGCCCCCCCGTATTAAAGGATCCTTCAGGAAGAATGCTGTTTGCTCACACATATTTACCCTGAGAACTCCTCAGACTAATCCTTTATTAACAAGCGTCCTGCGATGTACGTGGAATTCATGAGAGCATCTTTAAGGACACTGCAGAGATGTGCTCAAATAAATCCCTGGCTTAGAGACATTTTTTTTCACACTCTGCACATTCTTCCCAGTTGTTCTTTTCCTTGTTACTATTATAAAAAAAAAAACAACAAACAAAACAGAATCTAGGAAGCACATAAATCTACACTCATGCTCTACCTGCTTCATTTGAACTTTCAGAAACTTAGCATTCTGTATGGGAGCATGTGGCTGGGTTAGAATGGGACAACCACCGTTACCCAATACCTCGGGCCCGTGGTAAGAGACAGCATACTGTCTAGCTTATAATAAAGAGTAGCCAGGGCAGGGTGAACGGGAACTTCTGCCCCGCCTCAGAAACACTCGCCCAATCAAGGAATTATGTCACAGGTGGAGCTGCATCTCTGGGAAAGACAGCATCTGCTTCCATGCAAATGTCATCAGTAATAAAGAAAGATGGGGAAGCCATGTGATCCAGGCATTGGAGAGTGTCCATACTGCAGTCGAGAAAAACGGTTAAGTTACCGTCTGTGTTGGTGCACTCCTTGACAGCCTTTCCTTAGCTTCACCGGGGCTGGGAAAGAGTCGGGTGGATCCGCAAAGAAAAAATGATCATTTCTGAAATCAGCTACAAACTCCATGTGCTGCTTCCTGGTTCAGAAGCAAGAGGCTTGGGTGGGGGGGAAATAAGTTTAAGCTCATAAAAACACTCCGAGGGCATCCTGGTCATCAAACAGCTCTGAGCAAACTGCATTTGCAAATGAATCTGAAAACATGTGGATTCAATTTTCCTTGAAATGCCCAGAGGTTAAAAAATTAAGGGGGTGGGGGGAATGCTTGGCAGAAAGAGCCTGGGCTTTGGCTCTGTGCATAAGTTGCTTTTTAAAAAAAAAATTAATTGATTGTTTTGCCAGAGAGAATATATTACCTCGACCCCCGCCTCAATCAAATCTCTAGCTTAATAACCAATGGCCTGTCCTCTTGGTGTGCCTGCTGGATGGACAAGAGTTGAGATTATTCGGAAGGAAAGCGAGATTTAGTCGTTCCCAGGGTGGCCTGTGCGGGGCTGACCTAGAATTTAAGTGCTATCATGGGCTGAGAGTCCAGTAACACCATGGCAAGGAAATCAGCTGCTGGCAGCGTTTCTTCCCCTTCATTGCGTCCCATCTGCCTCCACTCATGAAGCTTCACCCCTCTTTTCCTTCCGCCAACCCCCCTAAAATAATACCTTCTTTATGACCAAATAAACACAGGCAAATATGGAATTGCTTTAGAGCAAATCCAAATTGCTTCAAAAGATCAGGAAAATCGCGTGGGTGGGGGCCACTAATCTGTGCAAAGGCAGTGATGGGTTTTAAAACAATGAGGCTAGCCGCACCGAGTCCCATTTACAAGATGATGTGTGTTGCCCGTAAGTGGCTGTGCTTGGTCTCGGAGGTAGCAAAGTTGTCACATGGTTCTCCTGTTGCCATGGCAATAATCTGTAATTGTGCAGAAAATCCACAGAACTCTCAGAGCAACTCCTTAGTGGATTGGGCTGAGAGCAAATCAAGCCTGTGGAAGCCTGGAATTGATGGGGCTATCAAAGTGCATTGCCCAAACTGGACCTCATTTTGCAGGCTTCCTTCCCCTGGCCCTCACCTAATGATGGCAAACGCTCTCACTTGTGTGTTTGTTTCTCGCTTTTGTCTTTATAACTGGGGACAGGTGTAAATCCCGGTGTGCAAAGGGAATGCTTCCATTTGTTTCTCAGACTCAAAAGTACTTGGTTGGGAATCTGGCGTATGTGTCTGTGGGTGTGGAGTTGTACTTTCTTTGGCATGAATTTATTGAGCCCAGACCAGCATTGGGAACTGACATTGGACTTGTGTATATAGATGAAAAGCGTTAGAGCCTCTGCAAGGCCAGGTGAGTATTTTCCCCTGGCAAAGGCACCAAGTGCATGCAGGGCAAAGAAGTGGAACAGAGAGAATGTGTTGTTCCTGGAGTAGCTTGGCAACAGAGGGTATACACATGTACCACACACTCCTCTGAAAGCATGCCAAGACTCGCCTTCCTTAAGGCCAGCTAATACAAACCATGCTCGAAATGCAGCTGGGAAATGAAGGGGAGGTGGCATTTCTCCCTCCTACTTTAGACGCTCTGTGACATGTAAGCGTGTACCAGCAGTCAACCCCTAGCGTGGGGGGAGCATGAATGGGGCGGGGGTGGGCTGACAGCAGGAAGAAGAGCCAGACAAATCACTCTCATGGTCCAGAGTGCAGTGACAATCCCATGGGAATGCAGTTTCTCAGCAGATCCCATGAGAACATCTGGGGTAGAGATGCTCACGCCAGGCCCCAGATGCAGATTCATTAGTAAAAATGCCTCATTTCTTCCCATCTCTTTATTTATCTTCCCAATATACCACAAATATGGTTTTCTTTTCCTCTGCACATTTTTCTCCTGGGAGCAGGAAATTCTGCTGCTAGAAACCTCTGGAAAAGGAAAATGGAGACTATTCAGCCAGCTCTACATTGAGGTCCTTTCCCTAGGACACTAGCTTATTTGGAGCCACATAATCATAGGTAACAGAAAGATGTGCTGTTTCTATGAGCAGAGAGGAAAGTGGCCTAGGGAAATGGAAGACTTGGCCGTAGATTTGAGGGAATCTTGAGAACCAAGATGGGATTTATAGGGATTCAAAAACCGAAGGACTTAAATAGCAGAGACAAATAAATCCAACAGTTTGATTCTAGAATATTTGGCTTCAACTATTTTTGTTTGAACATTTTTTCTCAAGACTCACAGTCTCAGGAAAAATGAATCCAAGTGGCTTGCTTTGGGTCATGATTCTAGTTCTTTCTTGGCAAGGCTGAGGGTGTATAAGAGATGAGAGATTATAGCCCTTAGTGTCCGTCAGAAATTCCACAGAATAAGAAAGAGAGGATATCTCAAACATGAAGGTGCGTATGAACAAGAAAGCGGATTAGATAAGAGATGACTATGATGGGGGCAGGAAGAAGTGAGAATCCAAGAAGTGTGCTCCAACTTCAGAAGGGAAATCAAATAGTGGAGAAACCTATCATTCAATCTTCTTTAGTATGTCCGAGCTGACATGCTCAAGAATACAGAGCATCAGGACAGAAAGCCAGCGAAGGACAGAGTCTAGACAACTTTTTGTGTGACATCCTCTCTTCCTTTAAAAAAAAAGTAGAGAAGAATCAACAGCCTTATTTGACACCAGCCAGGATAATGGAGAGGACATCCTGCTAGTCAAAGCTCCTGGTTAATGTCCACTTCTCAGCATGTCTGATTACAGGCTGAAGTTGACCGATCGGCAAACTACTCAATTATAAGCCCATCTTCTCCCTGTGGTGCCACTAATTAAAATGGGAACTGTGCTGCAGCTCACACACTCCGTGAAGTTGTACCTTCCAAAAGCTGAATTAGTCACAACAATTAGCCCTTGTCACGGCCGCTCAGCTCCCTTCTTCCTCCTCCCTAGCTCCACTCCTGTTTGGTGTGAATTCATCGCTGAGAAAGCCTTCCCCGGGGATCCTTGATTCTCCTTCATTTCTTTTACTGTGAGAATGAAACACATGTGGCCGGCGCCTTGAAATACAACCCCAAAGTGCATCTACGTGGAAATCTCAATTTTCTGGAATGTTCTGACCTCTTGTCCTGCTAAGTGTCATTTTCTTTCCCCCTGAAGACATACTCTGAGTGGTATTCCTATGTGAATTTAATTTTTAAGAGGAGAGAGAGAGAGAAAGAGAGGGAGAGAGAGAGATAACAACATGGACCCAGCATCATTCTAGTCACAGGAGGTATGTTCTTCAGACAGCTGGGACAAACTGTAACCCTTTAATTATTTTTTCTCTGCCTTAATAAACATAATAGGATGTTCTGGTAATTTCATCTGCACCTGTACTTCTCTGTAACACAATGAGGATGCTACATGCAGAAGAAGAGGAAGAATGTCCAGAAGCACCATGGCAACCAGATAGGAGACCAGGAATTTGAGATGCAGTGACAGAGCACATCCTAACACTAGCTTGAAGGCCAAGGCCACAGCTTCCCGATCAAAGAGAGGAGCTTTCATAAACTGCTGAAGGGCCAGTTCATGGCTCCATTAGTATTAGAATCAATATTCACGGCTGTAAGCAAGATGAAACTCCTGGCTTCCTTCCAGAAGGCTTGCCAATTAGCCACCAGTGGAAATATGCCTGCCCACACTCTTCTTAATATCACCCCTTCCTTGGAAGGAGGAAACTCCAGACGTCTTTACCTTCTCAGACAAACTATTCCATTCAGCATTTGAAGACTCCAGTGTTTGTCCCCTCCATGAAGTATCTGCCTTGAAATACTTTTTTAGGATGTCCGTTGCGTACCTTAAATGTTTCCATGAAAACCACTTTGCATCCCCTGGCAGAATGGCTGACCACCTTGAGAATCACGACAAATTCAATTTCGTGCATTGAGGATATAATTTGGTTAAATGTTTTTTATAGTATATGGTGACTTTGTGATCAGTTTTATTTCAGCTTCAGGGTTTTAAACTAATTATTTTAAAGTTATCACACAAAGTAATTAGATTCATTATGTCATATATACACATATTTTATATATCTATACACCTATGCATGTTATATATGTGACATATATCATGTTATATATTATATATGTATGTCTTTCTTAAGCTTAGATTGTGTTTATTTGTTTAGTTCTGGGTTTCATTTGTTTGTTTTTTATCGTAGCCTAGGCTGCTCTGAAGCTTGCTAAGCAGCATAGGAATGACCTTGAATTCCTCCCCCCCCCCCGATCCTGTTCATCGTGAATGTGGAGATCATTACAGGCATGTACTACCATACCCAGTTGGTCTCCATAGTACTGAAGATCCAACCCAGAGCCTCATTCACTGTAGGCAAACAGTCTACCAACAGAGCTATAGCCTCAGTTTTAGTTTCTGAAATTACAAGTTAGTTCTACTCTTTGTGTCTGTTCCTAAATGGATAAAATGGAAATACTAATAGCAATGACTTTCTATGGTGATTAAGGGGACCAAGAAAGTGGTGTCCAGAAAGCAACAGACAGTATTCAGTGACTGTGACAGTCACCAGTGAGGGTTTGCATTTCAGACATGGCTACCAAGCAGGTGGTCAGTCAACCTGAAGGCCTGCTGCTCCAGAGACATTTTCGCCATGCTAACCTTTACTAGCACGAGGTTCCACCACCTATGTGTCTTCATCTTCCTCCGACCTTTGTAACTTTGTTCTCACCGCCCGGGTCCTGGGTATGAGCACGCCTTCTGCTTCTCATCTCTCTTCCGCCTCGAATAGGCTGTTGAGTGTGGGAACAGAGAGTTGAAGATGACTCAGAAAGCCCTATTCATTTATCAAGTTTCTTTATCTGGCATGGCTTCAGCCAAGCTTTGAAACACTATCGGTTGCATGACCAAATAGAACAGAAAACACACATACACACACCCACTCGCGTGTACAAGTTGGACTAGAATGGTCCATCCCACACCCACACAGGGCAAGTTTTTAACTCTAGACAATAATTATTCACAATGATCACCCCGTTGACGAAGCTTCTATGGAATAGAGATCAAGTTGTCAGTTTCATATGATACATTTGTGTGTAGACTGGAATACTACATGGGTACCTGCTGTAGACCGTGATGCTCAGAGCTGGCATAGGATTGACGGGTGGGTGGGTCCCTTTAATACAGTGAGTGTGTGATAGTTTTCTTTCCCAGCAGAGCATAGGAGCTAGACTAAGTGAGGATGTTAGAAATCGGTCTGAGCCATATTAGCGAGATGGTGGGTGGGGAACAGGAAATAGCATGACTGGCTCATACACAGGCTCAAGTTGCTCACTGTCATATACAATAAATCTGTTCAAAATGTTAAAAGCAATTAGATACAATGGAGAGAATATAAATGTGGAAAAAGCTATTGTAATTGGATAGCCCAGAACTTGAGACTGAGGCATAATGTTTTTATAATAGTGTATATGAGAAAGTATTCTTCCCAACAGCCTAACGAGGATTAAATAATTTAACATTATTTCAGAAATATCTTCTAGGTTGGAACTCACGCCTCAGCATCAATTATACACAGAGTTGCAGCTGGGAGAATTCAGTGTTAGCAGTGCTCGCCCACGGACTATCTGACTTCAACCAGCATTCTTGGGGTCTTGTTTTTATAGACAATAAATTTGGATGGCCAGGTTTGCAAACTTAGGCTATTGACCTCACTTGATGCCCAAATCTTGGCCACTTCTTATGGCTAGCTATCAGAGCTCCCCAGCTAATCTCTAGGTGTAGCCATGGCTCTTGGTATTCCACAATCATCTGAATGTCTTTAGCTTCCTCTCATTGGTCATGATTCAATCATCGACAAAATGCTTTTTGAAAACCAACCATGATGCAAATTCCCTGATTTCATGAGCCTTTAGCTCAATAGGAGATACCAACACTAGACTAACATATCAGTCCTGAAGCAGTTATTTAAATACCCGTGTAAAGAACTGTAGGGAAGAAAGAATCAGTTTTCCTCATGGATATGGACCATGGCTCCAAAGGCTGTCCATGTTCCAGTAGATGGCCCCACATCCATGCACATACAGGTAGCACTAAGTAGACTCAGCAGAAGAGCAAGAGTGAGAGAGAATATTCATGAAGCTGGAAGGGAAAAGTGGGGTAGTGGTGTGGATAGGAGAAGAAATTAGAGAGGGAGAGAGAAAAAGAGAGAAGAGAGAGAGAGAGAGAGAGAGAGAGAGAGAAGGTGCTTCAGGTCACAGTACATCCTATGCATACAGGAGATTCTCAAATACTAAAGAAGAGTTGGGGAGCAAGGATGGAATTCTAGGAAGTGGAACCAGCTTGTGAAAAGGTTCAGAGGCAGAAGCAAAGAAACCAATTTGAGGAACTGGAAAGAAGCAGTCTGGTAGGTGTCTAGGAAGATTGGAAGAGATGGGAACAAGGTGACAGGCAGCATTTATGCTAAGAGTGCATGGTGTTGGGAGACCTAAAATGTCCCTGATGATACCACACAGTAGGGGAGCAGGTGCTTCTCCCAAATCAGTTTGGTTCATTCAGCTCTGGGGTGAGAGAGGTGTTTAATGTGTGCTCGCTACTTGTAATTTATTTCTACTGTGAAAGAAAGAGGCATCATTAGGGATTGGGTCCCTCATGGTGTCACCTCATGGTGACTAGACACAAGGGATGCTTCAGTTCTTATACCAACATTTGCCAAATTTCCATCATTGACAACATTGGTGCATTTTGTCACAATCCACCCAATTTCTCTCTCCTAGATGACACACTTTTTTTTCAACAGACTCTTATTTTTTTTTCCTCAGAAAGATTTATTTATAATGGATACTTTAAATCATTACCACAAATGGAAAGTCAGTATTACTTGCTGAAATGTGAAGAGACTCATGGAAATAAATGCAATTATTAAAAATAAAGCAGCGGGATTACATACGTAACGGTCACTTCTGGTCTCCTGAAGTCCTGTGCTTATGACCTACTCTTTATTCTGTAAAAAGAGAGACCAACAAAAGATTAGAATTAAGCAAATGAACTAATGTCAAGCCAAGGTGTTTTCCTTGGCTGTCTGGGTTTAGAGACACTTATAAAGGAATCAGCCCACACCATGCCATCCTCCCCACCCCCCAGATATTAGTGTAGGTGACTTGACTTTAGTGTGCCACATCAAAATATCCACAAACCACTGATGACATGTGGTCTCTGCTTTAGGAAGCAAAGTTGTTTCCCAGGCAACAAGTCCAACCCCAAAGTATACAGTTTCTTACAAACAAACAATAAAACAACAACAAAACAAAGCAAAAACTCCATCATTGTTAGTTTTGTGACACAGGACCTTAATTCTGTAAGATCTTACTTGAGCCCAGGACTCACTCTGGCCCCAAGCTCATTATTTATTGTCTTGTCTCAACCTCTTGAAAGAAACTATACAAACGTGGTTGATTGACTGAGGAAGGCAGATTCTTGTTTTGCAGTGGGCATGAGAATTATTGTTTGGACACGACTTTTGATGAATAAAGGTAGTTTTTCTTAGAAACAAACATTCTTCTGGACAGAAATCTCAGAGATACTTTTGTCATATCAACATTTAGTCCAGGAGGACTGTGAGGCTAAGGTTTCCAGCCGAGAGTTCCAGGAAGGAGCTCACAGGGCTTATGCCACTGAGTTGGGATGGGGTTGGATGATCAATGTATGAATTAAGTACTGACTGAGGACAGCTCCAATCAGTCATTGGTATCATCAGAGTTAAGTTGTCACCAGGAGCTGGGAATGATGGACAAGGTCCCCATCCTGGATAGAGGGTCTTCGACAGCCTAGGAAGACATGGACTCCAGTAGAAATAGTTTATTTGGTTACTATTCAGACAGAAACAGAATCAGTGCAGCAATGGAGAGAAGGATTCAACTACTGAATGTATAGGTGGTGGTAGTCCATCAGGAAAGTGGAGAGAGAAGCAATGATGCTCAATAAAGAAGATAGGCAGACATGTATGCCTAATCTAATGTCTGAACCTGTAGCATCAACATCAACAAGGCAGCAGGCCCCACCTCCACCACTGCACCAAAGACTCAGAGCTAAGCCAAGCAAACTTTTTGCACGCTTGGCTAAGAGCAACTGGTTCAGGGTAAAGAGAGTGGAGTACTAGAGGGGCTCATTCCTGGCAGGGCTGGTCAGAGGTCCCCTTTGATCAGGATGCCAGTAAAGACACTGCTCAGCTTGTCGACCAACCTCTCCTTGCATAGTGGCTTTTCGCATTTCAGCACTTGCTCTCTCTGTCCCACTATTGATGACCACAGATAACCATCCTAAGTACAGGCAACTTGAATAGTTTTTCATTAATAACTTTATTTTTATTCTTATTTTTCTAGATAGAGACTTTTGCGAGAATTCAAATGTAGTATCTTATTTATGTGATAGGCTTGGTAATTTATCAATGACTCTAAGATTTTAGCTTGTTTGCTTTATGTATGGACTCCTTTTTATTTCATAATTAATAACATACATTCTATGATGGAGAGGAGCCATTCTGCTGTTCCTCCCTCATTATTCACCATACGGACAAGTTTTGGTGAATAGGATGGCCCTGTCATAATGACCCTGACAGACTGAGACAGCCTGGGATGTGCCATTCGAGAAACACAGACTATGGCATTGGACTTGGGTTTGAATCTGATCTCTTTATTCCAAGTCAGCTGTCTAACCTAAAGAAAACCACCTAGCATCTCTGAGTCTCTGTTTACTGACGGTAACGGTGATTTCATACAGTGTCTGGGAAATTCCAGAGAGGTTATGCATGCCTATAATGTGCCAGTTTGAAATCAGTGGCTCACTAAATGAAAGTGATTTGATTAGACTCACTCTCTCATGTTTCTCATGATTCAGAATCCAAGAACAGAGAGATTTTTCTGGATACAGTCTAAGCAATAACAGCCAACATTTCCGTAGTTCTTATCAGTTCATAATAACTCTACTACAAGTAACAAAAATCTAACTCGAACCAGGATGCATGATAAGAAATTCTGTCTCCTCTCATAGGAAATCCGAAGGAACAAGCATTTCCAGAAGAGTGATCTATCTAGGACCCCTGTAGCCGTTCTCTGATTTTGATTGCAACTTACTGCGTCTTAGTTTTCTCTGTCTACTGGTTTCCCTCAAGCTCACAAAATGACTGCCAGCAAATTGCCAATGTTAGGCACCTCCTATCTGGCAGGACTGCAGAGAGTCTCTTTCAACCAGTGTTACCGAACCAACCTGTGCTGGGTGATTGCTCCTGGAATACTAATTGTGTTGATTGGCTGTTTTTCTGAGGTCTGATTCTTTTAACTCATCACCAGCATCTGGTTCTAATAACTCATAAGTTAGACCAAGAACCTACCTAAGAACTTGGCTCACTCCTATTGTCTTAGGCTGATCGGAGAGAAAGATGAATAGCTGAAAACAAAGGACCAGGGCCTGGGGAGATAGCTCAACAGTTAAGAGTGCTTACCATTCTTGCAGAGGACCTGGGTTCAGATCCCAGCACCCTTGCTAAGTGACTCACAACCATCTGCTGCAAGTCAACCTTCTCTTGCTCTAGGAGATCTGGCACCCTCTTCTGGCCTTCCCAAAGCACTGCATGCACGTGCACATATCTGAATCTCCGCACACACACAGACACACAATTAAAACAAAAAAAATAAAAAGCTTTTAAAAACAGAAAAAGAGGTCCAAGTCCGTTCATTCAAGAAGAGTTTGTTTTTATGTTGTAAGGACAGTGCTGTGAATTTTGCGTTCACTTTTTACTTTATCTTTCCAACTGTCCTGCGAGTGAGTTGCGAGTTGCTCTGTATATTGTGAAATTCAGAGAGGCTGAGGGAGTTGTTTTCTCTATGTCACTAGCATGATTACCAGAGCCAGTATGTAGACTGCTGCCTAGGCACAGTCCTTGCTTACTCAAGCCTTTGCCTTTCTAAGTGAGCTAGCCTATTTGTGTGTGTGTGTGTGTGTGTGTGTGTGTGTGTGTGTGTGTTAGGGGTGTTATTAGCCTCATAGGCAGGAAGCTCAAGGATCCTGGCGTTAACCCATCGAGGTGTACTCAATTTTACCCCATGCTGAGGAATAATGGGAAAGTTCTGGAAAAAAAAATTAACTTGAGCTGAGCTCTCGGATTTCCAGTTATTTGTCTGTTGTTACCAACCACTAAAAACTTCAGAAATTCACTATGGTCATATAGACAGGGAGAATGACTTCATGCTTGCGACCACAAATGCAAAATGCTCTGGAATCTGTAAGATGAACTACATTTTAATTAGAAAAGAGAAAGAGAGATGAAGACAGTTGTTGGATATTTTTTTAAACTCTCCCTTGGCTTGCCCTCGGGCCAAAATGTGACAAGTGCCCTAAATCTGATAACAAACATACACTTCTGAAGTCATTGTTTGCTTTCCAAAAAAAAAAGTCCCATTAGTTTCCTGTTACCAGTTAAGAGTTCAAGAATGTCCACCCTTGAAATACAGCACAGAACACAGCCTTCCTCCGCAGAATATTAAAAAACAAAAACGAAGCTCTCAACCCACACTCCAGTCTTTTCTTTAGAAGGTTTTTCTTTTGTTTTGTTTTAGGTCAAGTCCTCAGAACCTCGAACCAAGCGATATGAAAAGACCTCGCAGTTTAGTCTAAAGTCTATCCATCACTTATTATCCATGTGTTCTTCTCAAGTCCCTGGTTAAACCTTTTAACAAATGATACAGTTTTCCCCAGTGACAACACAGAGTGGGTCACAGAGTCACCACATGTGAAGTCATAGGTAGACACTCTCGAATATTTAACAAAGAAACTGTTTAACTAAAGGATAGTGGCAAAGCAAAGACAGAGAGACCTCATGTGGTTTGTGCCTACCATGAGGGAGCACCGTATGACAGATTTATATGTACTACTTCCTTTAGCGCTTTCAGCAACTCAATGTAGTTTGTTGTGTGCATGTATGTGTATATGTATGTATGTGACCATGCGCAGGAATGTATATATCCATGTGGAGGCCACTGGACAATCTTGGTTGTCATCTCTCAGCCCCAACTACCTTTTAAAAAAGATTTATTGTATTTGTAATTGTGTGTGTATGTGTGTGTGTGCACGCACACGTATGAGTGTGGCATGCACACATGGGTGCAGGTGTTTGCAAGGGCCAGAGGAAGCCACCACATCCCCTGAAGCTGGAGTTACAGGCAGTTTTAAGCCACCTGATATGAGTACTCAAAACCAGGCTTAGGTCTTCTGCAATAGCAATACATGTTTTTAACTACTGATCCATCACTCAGAACTATACAGTTTGTTGTTTGTTTGTTTGGGGGGGGGCAGGGTCTCTCACTAACCTGGAACTTGCATGGGCCTGCGATTTCTGAGAACTCACCTGGTTCTATCTCTCAATTACTGAGATTACAAAGGTATGTTCTCAGATGATCTCTCTCTCTATCTCCCTCCCTTCCTTTATTCTTTCTTTCCTTCTCTATTTCCACCCCTCTCTTTCTTTTGCATGGATTCTGTGGGTTGAACTCAGATTCTCATGCTTGCAAGACAAACATTTTACTAACTAAACTCAAAAAAAATATAATTTTTATTTCACCCCATAGATGAGCATACTGAGGTTTAGAGAAGTGAAGTTGTCTTGTATGTTTTCAAATGACTTCACCTGTAATAGAAGAGGCAGCTGAGAATGGTCGAAGCGAGGGCCAGCAAGCTCTCTGAAAGAGACAGAGAGTACAAACTTTGGAGAGGTCTCTGTAAGATCTGCTTAGCCCTGCTATCGTAACACAATCTATTGATAAAACGTAATCGCTATGACTAAGTTTGGATGAAGCATCACCATTAGGGACAGCCATTGCACTGCACTGAACCTTTAGATTGCATTGCTCAAGTCGGGCTTTGTGAAAAGTTGCCAGTTAATTTCCTCTATGGCATGGATTGATACTTTTATAAAATATTGAAAAAGAAATGAATGAATGAATGGAAAATGACATTAAAAGGACACATGTTCACAGTTTTGTATTTTTGAAATTCAAGAGACATGAAATTATTTCATCAAACTTTAAAGCATGCCCAACATCTGTACGGACAGCTAATATACAGTCCGTGACACCGTACCCATGCCATAGCTGCACTCTAAGGATTAGCGTTATTATGACCCAGCACTAAATTCCTGAGCAGGGCAGTTCTTACTACCTTCATACCACTGAGGACTCTGTAGTCAGGGCTTTCTTTAGGCTGCTGGCTCACAAAAAAACAACCAGGAGACTTTTTATTAATTATGAAAGCTTGACATTAGCTTAGGCTTGTTTCTAGCTAGCTCTTATAGCTTAAATTAACCCCTATTTTTAAATCTACACCTTCTACGTGCTTATTACATCTCCTTTTTTCCCATCCTGTTCCTTCTGCATCAGGCTGACAACTCCACCTTTCTTCTTCCCAGAGCTCTCTCTGTCCAGGAGTGCTCGCTAAACCTCCTGCCTAGCTATTGGTCATTTAGCTTTTTATTAAACCAATCCCAGTGACATATCTTTACACAGTTTAATCAAACATCTTGCAACAGGACCCAACTGCTTCTATCTCTCCATCTTGGTTTCTCATTATTTGTCTCTGTTTCTGTAATCCCTTTGAGCTGTTGAACAATGTCATTGTAGCCTTAATTATTGGTACCCAAAGCAAGAGGGGAGGAAGAGAAGGAAAGAGAGCGTTTCTCTCTGCCTACTCTCAATAACTCTTCTGTTAGGTAGGATGAGTGTGTCCCACACAGCAGATCGCTATGAGGCTTCCTTAGCCATGGGTCATATAATTTATGCTTCCACTGGTTTCTATGAAGAACTAAGGACGCCATCATGGTCTTAGCTTAGAACTTATTCCTTTGGACAGGATGAGAACCACCTGACTGAAATTATTGTGTTAATAAAGAGGATTCAGAAATGTACATAAGGAAAGCTGCTGATTTGTTAAAGATGCAGGCTTATCATATCTGTCCAATCCTCAACCTCTACTCTTCCTGATAGGACTTTGAATGAGAGATTTCTCTCCCTGTCATGGTTCTGACTTGGTGACACTATACATTTCATCACTTGTGTGGAACTTGAAGTTTGATAGCATGCCTCCCTATTTATTGTACAACCTGAATGAGATGGCTTCCACCCTGTTTGTGCTAATATTATCTCAGAGGATAGACTTCAGCCTGGGATCTTCAGCCCAAGATCAAGAATTGTCCCCATCAGAATGTCAGTCCAGTGCTTTTGACCCACTCTAGCGTGTTCTTTTTAAGGTATTTGGCCCTTTGCTCTCAGTGGAGAACAGTTAGCCATGTGCAGATAGTTGTTCACGTGGATGCTGTTGATGTCAGTGGTCTCATATGAGGTGGACGATTCTTCTGGTATATTTGAATCTAAGGTACTTCCTGGGATGAGGGACATTCAGTTCCTGTCCATTGAAATCAGGAGAAGTCCCAGAAAAGACAGCACAAGTTGCTTTCCTTAGTCAGCCTCTATATACAGCCAAAATATTCATTCTACCCTTTGTATTGTTAAATTCCCAGCCTTGAGTTTGTGTAGCAAACCAATAAACAAGGTGCCTGATTTTGTGTTGTGAATTACATATATTTTAGCAAATAAAATATGTGACGTAAGGGCAGGGAGATAGCTCAGTCAATAAAAAAAACATACTTGCAAACATGGAGACCCGAGTTCAAACCCTATCACTTACATGAAAAGCCAGCATAGGCACAGGAAAGATGTCTTAATAGTTGGAAGTGCATGATTTTCTTGCCAGAGGAACTCCATGAGTTTGATTTCCAGCATCTACACATGGAAATTCACAACCACCCTTCACTCCAGCTTCCTCTTCTTGCTTCTATGGATGCCTGAACTCATGTGTACATCCCCACATGTGTGCAATTAAAAATTAAAAAAAAATTAAACAAACAAGCAAGCCTGGCATAGTGGCACATGCTTGTATTTCCGGTTCTGGAGAAGCAGACTCCAAGGCTATTCCAGGCCCAGGTGAGAAAACCTTAATTCCAGGTTCCAGTGTGAAAACCAGACTCAAAAATAGAGAGGTGAGTGTTTTTCTCTTGAACAGAAGAACAGTATCTGAAATTGCACACATGTACATAATCATTTGCACACAGGAATGCACACATATTTAAATTTAAGAGAACCATAAGTAAATCTTAGCTGTCCTTTGGTTCTTTAGCAGTTGAGAAGTTTCATAGTAAAACTTTTAGAAGCAGTTTCTTGCTTATAAAAATGGACATGCAGGAAGACCATGGAAACCTTACTTCTTCTTCTTCCACATTTTTTAGGAACCCCAGCATTGCTAATAGCAGCAGTACTCAGAGGTGTGGTCATTGGCTTGAACTGAAATACGTTCCAATCCCTCCACCTATTCTCTGTGCCTGGCCTTGGAAAGCCTATTTAAAAAAAAAAAAAGAGCTAGGGTGCTTTCAACTGCAGCAAGAACAAAGAAGGCCCCTGTCACACCTAAATTCGAGGTGGGGGTTGGGGAAGGGACGTAGAATGAGTTTGGAGCCCAGGGACCAGCATTTTGCACTAAGTTCCCTAGCTGCTTCTGCCAGGCTGCCAGGTTCCAAAGTCGGTGGCTAGAACATGTCGTTCAGCCCTTCTGGGTGCCAACTGAGGTTGTAAGGAAGCAGTAGGAGAGAGCCTAGTAAGAGTACACACTCTTGCTCGTCTCGATCTACCCCCCATTTCCTTCTTTTCTCTACTTGCAGCACTCACGTGAACATAGTTGAGGAGGGGGTTTAGGGAAATGCTTGAGAAATACAACCTAGCAATAGCAAATTTAAATGTAGCTCACGGAAAACTCAGAAGACTCTTTGTGGCTTTCCACCAGGAGGGACTCGGGGCTTGAACCAAAGCTCAGAAGCCACCCTTTCTCTTTTCTTGCCTCCTTGCCCCCCACTCACCTGAGAACTGGCAGGCAGATGAGACTTGATTGGCCCTGCTCATTAGATCCCAGTGTCTTGGCTGAGCCAAGCAACACTAATGGAAATCAGTGACAAACCCAGCCCTGCTTCCTGTAATATGACCGAAGTAAGCCATGTAGTGGTGAAATGACTCAGTGCTTCCTTTCACTTCTCTGTCTGGTTTGATTGTTTAAGCCATTAGAATAGTTAATACAATGTGTAGGACAACACAGTTTCCATTGGGGCACAATCAAAATGGAAGCTGGTTTCCGCACTTGGTTTCATCTCTCTTCTTACATCAGCTTGACGCAGAGAGGGAGACCCCGCTGGGATTCCTGTGCACCAGACCTGCCTCTTTCAAAAGGGAGATATTTGCCTAGATAACTCAAAGGTAAAAGAATTAGTACACATTAATCATCACAAGAATGGTACTAAAAAGTTAATCCTCTTAGAACTAGAACAAATGAAGTTAAAATAGCAATATAAAAGCAAGAAGGAACACCAGCATCCCCCCAAAATAAACAAAACAGGTTGCAAGGGAGATGAGAAGACATGGTTCTGAAATCCCAAATCATAGTTGAAGAGCATCCATACAAAATAACTCCCCAGCCTTCCTCAGCTGCCTATGACACGCAAAGCTTTGCATGCCAGGGTCATGTGACCTGCTGCTTGCAAACCCGAGAGCTCTGGGCATAACCTGAAACTTTTGTAGTACTGTCTGATCCCAAATGATTGTCTAAAGATGGCCTTCAAATTCACCTGGAATCGGGCCGTCAAGAATTTGATTGGTAGCAAAGGCAGCCTTGCCTTCCCTGCAAAGGGGAGGACTTCGGTCAACACTTCAGCCTGAGACCAAACTGGAGCCAAAGTCTGATTTAGACAGGGGATGCCAACTTCATTCGCATCCCATCCATTGTCTCTGCTCGTGTCTGAGAGTCAGTCTGTGAGGTCAGAACTGTCTGGGAGGAAAATCCATGTAACATGCTAAGTCATGCTGGTGTCACTCCTGGTAACAGTAATAGCTTGAAGGGATGTAGGACGGGGCCATTTGCAAGTGAGAATGTGCCATACCTACAACCAATGACATATTCAATAATACAGCCAATGGTGGGTAAGCCTGGACTAGAGAGGGCGGTGTTGAAGTGTCCTTACCAGTCTCCCAGGCTGCTTTTCATGGACCTCTGCTTGTTCCTCGTTGGTTTCCCTTTCTTAGGCTCCCACTCAATCCTACAGTTGCCCCGTTATAGAAACAGTCCTATTTCTGGCCAGCATCTTTCTTCCCTGAGACAATATTCCCTTTCTGTAGGTCCTGATTGAATCAGAATAAGAGCTAAGCCTAGGAAAGCCGACAGACTCCTCTCCTGGGCTCACCCAGCACAGCCAATGTTTAATTTTGCTCCAACCCCCACATCCCACAAAAAGTCACCAGGGGACGTTAAGAGGAAATGAAGGAAACAGAGAGGCCATCTTGTTGCTGAGGAGGAACTGCTTTATCATTTGCAGGATTATAAAAGAGAGGAAAGTGTTTCAACCAAAGAATTACTGCTGGGATCTCTTGTCTTTGCAGAGATAACAAGACCCACCTAAAAGACTGCTTTTAAAGCTGCAGCTCTTTCGGATATAATTGTTTTTAATTGTGTGTATATGTATGTTTGGGGAGGCAGGTGTCAGGAGGTGCCTGAAGATGCCAGGACAGGGTACTACATACCCCAGAGCTGGAGTTACAGGTCGTCGGGAACCACTGGAGACTGGGAACTGGACTTGAGTCTTTTGCAAGAAGTCTTAACTACTGTGCAGTCTCTCCAGCCTCTCTGCCCTTTTAGTATATAAGAAACTCAGTTTACAAATTCAAATTCTTTCCATGAGTTTGAAGCTAACATTGCCAGTTAAGTACCATTGTAGTTACCTTTCTGTCGATATGATAAAATAACACGACTAGGCAACTTACAGAAGAGAAAAGGTTTATGTTGGCTTATGGTTCCCGAGGGCTAAGAGTCCACCATCTTGTCAGGGAAGCGTGGCAGCAAGCGACAGCATGGCAGCTGTCACAGGAAGCTGAGAGCTCACATCTTTAACCACAATCAAAAAGCAAGAAGAAACTGGCTGCAGGCAAAGTACACCCTTCAGTGATGTACTTTCTCGAGTAAGGATATAACACCTAAACCATCCCAAACATAATCTCCAACTGGGGACCAAGTTCTTAAACCCCCAAGACTACAGAGGACATTTCTCCCTCAAAGCACTACAACTGTCCAGGATGCTAAGCTGTTTATTTTTTCTCCCTCTCTCTCTTATAAACATTATACGGCCATTGGAAATAGATGGTGTGACGTGAGGAGGAAGGCCAAGGAGTCACTGGCCTGAGTGGAGGGTCATTCTTGCAAACTCCCCAGAGTCCTTCTAGGTCCACGCTGTATGTCTGTAACATGGATTAGGGAGGTGTTTGATTTCCCCCCATAGTAGAGTTCAGGTCATGTGATTGTGAACTCTGTGCCTTTTCCAACATGGAAAATATTCAACTTTTGATGAGATTATTAGCTCTCCTCCTGTCCGGGTCCAACAAATGAAAAACAGATTTGCATGTATAAATAACAACAATGTGTTGAAATGATTTATTTAGTAAAGTTACTGTTTTGGAAACTAAACCGTCCTATCATGTCAAGATCCGATCTGCCCTCACGTGGCAAAGGAGACTTCTCTGGGGTCTACTCCTAAAGAAAATGTCGGGATCTTATTAATAGCTTACTTCCTCCATGTGAGAATTACAAGTAGAATCCAGCTATGAGAATGAAGCTCCAAGTAATGATTATGAGAACAGGCTGACAATAGTTCCTGTCGTTTTCATATTGGATTCAAGGCGCAAGACAGAGATAAAGAATTCTCTTCCAAAAGGAAAGGAATGAATGAAAAAAGAAAGATAGTTTCTTACTTTCCGTATTCTCTTCCTCATGCAGAGTTAGAATTAGAGGGTGATTCTATGGCCATTACAAATTGGGACACTGAGGAGATGACAGCCACAAATGTTTCTGCACATTCTGTGTAAGAAGGACAGTGGGCATCGAAAATTAACCATTGGGTCACAGCCTCCCATTTGGAACACCTCTAAGCTAGGATGTAGGGATGTTTTTGCATAAATTAAATGGAAGCTTCCAGGCACAGGGAGTCATAGTCTAGAAGGTTCCAGGAACCACCTATGACTCCGGATCTGACAGTTGCTGCTGGTGACCATTGTCAATACACGTATTTGCAGCATTGTTCTGACATGAAGCCAAGGATTTTTAAGTTTAAACCAACTCCATAAATGACCGGAGAACTGGTTGTGAAATCGCTCCAAAGAAAGTGAAGTTGAAGGCTGGACCATACACTGTGGAGCCAGTTTCTAATCGGAGCAGCAGAGGATAGAGCAAGTGAGCCTGAGCAGTCTGGGAATTAAACTGAACCCCAGCTCTGCTGTCAGCAAGCTGATTGGCTTTGAGAGACATTTTCGGATTTCTTTTTCTTCCCAGTATCTTCATCTGATGGTTGGAAATAGTGGTATCTAAGATGGCAGGGGCATTAAGAAAAAACAGACATCCTGTGTGGGGTTCTGAGCAAAGAGTAGGTACCGACCGAGTAAACAATATGATTTATTTGCTTGCTATAGCTCTTAGTATATCTTTTACAAGTGTTGATGGCTTTCCTAAAAGTGTCCCTTCATCTTTTAAAGTGTCCTCTACTTTTTAAACTGATGCCTGTTGCAGAGAGGAACCCACCCTTAACCCGTTAATTAAAAGTACAGGAGAAGTCTGATGCATACAGATATTTCCTGAAAAAGAGGGTGAGGAAGTTTGAAGTATGGCTTCACTTAAATCGCTCCCACGATATGGAATGAAATAAAAATATGCATAATTTGAATTTTGTGTAGCTATATCTGTACCTAGTCTTTCTCTGATATTCAAGAATCTCTCTCTTTCTCTTCCTCCCTTCCTCCCCTTCTCTTCCTCCCTTCCCTCCCTCTCTTCTTCCTCTCTTTCCTCCCCCTTCTCTTTTCCCCTCCCCTCCTCTGTGTTTGTGTGTGTGTGGTTGTTCACATGGGCATGCATACTTGTGGGTTTAGGGAATGTTAATTTCATAATGTGACATAAGTTTGCTGAGAAAAGACAGAACAATTGTGGGACCAAAAAAGTTGATGACAGATGTGCATAGGGGGTGGAGCTTGGGAAACCGTGGGAAGAGTACCCAGAGGAAGCAGGAGGGGAGTTGAAGCAAGCAGAGTGAGGTAAAGCCCAAAGCCCATTGGGCTTCATTTCTTGTCTGTTTGTTTGTTTGTTTGGAGGCTTGAGCAAAGAGGATTGCAGTGGACCGATAGGATGGTTCATGTGAAGAGGATGTGATGGGTGCTAGGTGTGGAGCCACAGATGGGAAAGAGTCGGAACAGAAGTGTGTGGTCTTTTGTGAAAGTCTTACAAGATCATGCTCTAGAAGAGGAAAAAAGCCCCCGAATTCGAGACAAATGATAAAATCAGATAGAAGAATAAACAAAGGAAGGGCAGCAACTCAAATGGATGAAGGCAGAGGACAAATTTTGGACCTGTTACTTTGCAATTCAGAGAACGGTGCATGTCTCTAGTGGCAATGACTTAAATATCTCCTGGTTGGGACTTTGCTCGGGGGGGAAGCAGAGTGAACATCTGATATGCAGGTTAAGCTTAGTAGGTGCCAGAAGGAGTCAAGAACTTTAGGTTTGTGTGGTGTGTGTGTGTGTGTGTGTGTGTGTGTGTGTGTGTGAGAGAGAGAGAGAGAGAGAGAGAGAGAGAGAGAGAGAGAGAGAAAGAGAGGAGACAATGCCTAGCTAACATACATGATGCACGGTCCTAGATTTAATCCCTAGCACGCCCTCAAAAGAGCCCTTACAGTTTGAGAAGATATGTTTAAAGAATCAAACACATGTATACACATTTAAGTTTGTATTTATATTACCAGAATTCTTTTCTAAAACTTTTTATTTTATGTGGACGAATATTAAGCCTGCATTAATGTATGTGTACCACATGCCTGCCTATAGTCCACAGAGGTCAGAAGAAAGCACCAGATCCCTTGGAACTGGAGTTAGGTATGTTAGGTATGGTCGCTAACTACCATTTGGGTGCTCAGAACTAAACCTGGGTGTCCTCTACATGGGCAACAATTACTCTGGATGGTTGTGTAGTCTCTCCGGACCTGCTCAAATTCATGATCATACTTTATGATCCGCTCCCCACGGGTTAGAGAGATGTATATGTATAGCATATACAAATGCTTCAGCAAGCACATTTTAGTAGTTAATATTAGTCTCCATGCTAAGATGTTTATTCCATTAAATTCTAAAACTAGCCCCCACAAGATGGGTGCTATTGACTCATTTTCCAGATGAGGAAAGAGATTTGACTAAGGTAGAGCGTGCCCCCAACATCACAGATTTAGCATATGGCAAGCCAACCTACGACTTCCGTCATAACAGCCCAATGTCATATCCTACAAAATAAACACTCACTCTCTATTTCTGAGCAAGATGGAGCCAGCTTAACAGAATGCCAGGGTAATACTCTTAATAACAAAGAAGGGGTGCAGGTCTTGATCTGATCTTTAAGCTGATTCGGAGTCTTTTGTGGCACCATTTCATAAAATACCCCAAAGTGGATGTAGTATGACATTTTAACCTTGTGCTGTACTCTGCCATGTTTGATTACTTCTCTGTACACCAGGCGATAGGACTCCAAACAGAGATGAGAAGTCAGCTTTAAGGAAGGATCACAAAACTCTTGAGAGCCCTTTTCTTGTTCCCTAGACAGAGGTCCCACAGGTCTGAGAAAGTCAAGGGCTTGATATTTACCATTCACTGGCTCTACACACATGGAGATCTGCACTCAGACGCCACACCAAAAGAAGAGAAATGGAGTTCAGCACCTCCCAGCAGTCCTGGGGTTTCAGGAAGATGCACTGAGGCTGTTCTTTGAGGGCTGCTGGGCGGCTCCTTAGAGCAGCAAGGCAAGCGGCAGCACTCACGGAGGGTCCTGAGCATCGCAGAATTCTTGCAAAGGGAAGGCAGAGCACACCAAGGGCACGTCTCTGAAGATGAGAAATGGGCTGAAGTTTCTTTAAGGTCACTGAAGCTTCCTAATGTTCAATAGTTCATTAGCAGCTATACAGTTCCACCTCAGTTGCTTGAACCACCCTTCTCTGTCCATGTACCATGTCCTGCCCTTCCCCACAATGCTTCTTATTCTTTCTGTCTCCTCCACTTACCATGGCAATGCTAAAGGAATGCTGTGCTGGTTACTTCACTCATGGTTCCAACAAAACATGCAACATAAGGAGGAGGAGGACTTTGTTGGTTTGCAGTCTGGATGGGGAACACGGGACAGCATCATGGGCAGGAGCAGGAGAAGAGTTAGTCACATTTCATTCATACTCAGGAAGCAGAGAAAAAACAGGAAGTGGATCCAGGCAACAAAACCTCAAGGCCTGCCCACAGGGAACTATTTCCTCTGATGAGGTTCTGTTTCCTAGGGTTCCACGAC
>JABTXL010008268.1:13301335-13320244 GCA_025134845.1 Neodon shergylaensis | reverse complement strand
TGAACCCATGAGCCTATGGGACAACCTAACAGGAGAAGAGTCGTGGAGTCGTGGAGATCAAGGACAGGGGCTGGAGAGGTGACTTGGAGGTTAAGAGCATTGATTGTTCTTCCGGAGCTCCTGAGTTCAATTCCCAGCAACCATGTGGTGGCTCACAACCATCTTTGATGAGATCTGATGCCCTCTTCTGGTTTGCAGACAGAATACTGTATATATAACAAATAAATAAATCTTTTTAAAAAATTCACATAGACAATTTTTTTCCTTGGTTTCTCTGGATCTTCTTCCCCAGGATGTCTGGTATTGTGAGATCAGTTTTTCTGCCAAATTATCCCTGCTGTACTGGAAAATATTTCTGGAATAATGAGCTTCCTTTCAACATCTGCTTTAATACAAAGTCCAATCCGGCACTGGAGATCTGGAGGCAGGGGATACTATGCTGCTCTTGTTCCAGTTCTACCATGATGGCATTATACTGCTTCAAAAAGAGTCATTTTCTGAGTCACTGTGATTCCATTTCTCTTACTGAAGAGAAAACAAGATTCACAGGGACAGAGATCAGAAGTAATCCAACCTAATTCACAGTAAAAATATTGTTTAAACATCAACCCTTTACGAGTCTTCCCTCATCATTTTAAATCAACACTTCCCCCCTTGTATGTTTGTGTGTTTGTGTGGGTGTATGTCAAGTGTGCATGGGTACCTAGGAAGGCTGGAAGAGAGCACCAGGTACCCTTGAGCTGCATTCTCTGGAAGAGCAGTAAGCATCGAACCATCTCTCCTGCCTTAAATCAGTTTTTTTTTTTTTGGTGTCTTCCCCTTTAATGAGTTCCATCTCCTTTGTGTTATTTGATGAGGAAAATCAGCCTCACTTGACAATTTGTGTTGAGCCGTTCTTTCAGCGGTCTCAGCATCTAGAGAAAACATGACCACAATATAGAGCACGCATTAGTGAAAATTTCCATATGCAAAATGGGGATCCATGATTTAGGAAATGTATGATATATCCTACACATAATGCTGAGGCCTGACATATCATTAGTTTCTTTATGTATGTATAATGTTGGATGTGCTCATCTATGGTTTGAAAGCAGTGTTTGACCAAGGGCTCTAAAGTTTAACCTGGCTCTGCCTTAAACTTTCCCTGGAGCATGGACAAATCGATCAGGTTTTCTGAACCTCCTCAATTTATACTTGTTGATATTATTGTGGTCTACAGGATAAAAGCTCTAGAGATCCAAACTCCTCTTCTGGCTTCTGTCGGGATTCTTCTACAGCCATGGAACTCATTTTAACTACTTGACAGCTATGAATACAGCCATGCACCACCGTGCCTGACTCACTCAGTGTTTTTCTTAATTGGAGAATTTTGCAAAATCTGACAGTTACCTAAAGATTAGGCTTGGGCTAAATTGAAGTATTTTTATAAGGCAACTTGTAGCTGAAGTTAGAAGTTTTGGCAGCCAAGATCCACCATGATGATCAAAAAAGTAGCAATAGAATAGTCATGTAACATTGTAATTCTACTACTGGGTATATAGCTATGGGGAAAGAATTGGTATCAGAAGAGATATCTAGGTTTTACTATAGTGAAGAGATATCTAGGTTTTACTATAGCACTCCTTATAATAACCAAGACATGGGGTCAAACTGAAGCTCAGTCTCCATTTGAACAAATGAAGAAAATGTGGTGACTATACAAGATGCCATATTACCCACCTGTAAAAGAACTCGATCCCCTCCCCCTTTTCTCTACAACACAAATGGAACCAGACAGCATTATGCTCAATGAAATAAGCTAGAACGTGCATGGTAGAAGGAGAACAGCAATACCCACAAACTGTCTTCTGACCTTCACATGCACACGGTGGGGTGTGTGGGAACACACACATACATGCTACATAAATAAATGTATCGTTTCAAAGTGTTTTGTGTGTGGAGGATTGCAAAGCAGTCTCTTATTCAGTAACATATCACATAAAGATATTCCCATGACAGACTGTGGTCAGGTTATATACACCGTATGATACCGTGGGCCTTAGCATCTAGCTTTGAACAAGTACATTGTTGCTACCCACAATGCTCGGTTCAACTAATAACTCAGTTCTCAGACTGCATCCCATCCTTAAACCGTGCTTGCCTGTGCTTTATGATTCAATTTAGTGACCTTTTTTGCTTTTCTTTCTTAATGCTGCATACACTAGTGTTGTAGCTGAGAGCTTACAATAGCCTGTATTTAGCAGAACATGCTATATTTCTGATCTTGCAAAGGCAACTTGTATTGAAGTAAAATTTGAATTAGTCTTATTTGTGATATTAAACCATAAATGCCCACAAAGCAAAAACTCTGCCCATCTTTTTATCTCTCACCCTCCCTGGAACTAGACTGGTACATTCCCACATTCAAGATTTGATTTACTGTGGGCAAATATTTTTTTCAGAAAAAGACAAGTAGAATGATATCTGGATGAAGAAAAGAAATAAAAGGAGGCTATGCCTGCTCCTGGCTATGGAGGAAAAAATGTTTATTATCGATAGGAGGAAAATATAGCCAGAGGTGTCTGGAAGTGTCTGAGGGAACATGACCCTGAGCCAGGTCATATGAGGAGACTGTGGGGGCCGGGGAGAGGACAATGCTGGACTGGTGGCCAAGAGGGCAAAAGGCAAAAGGGCCGGCTTAGCCAAAATGTCTGAATTCTACATGGGCGAGCAGCTGGGGGAAGGACAGACCAGCCCCTGAGCTGGAGAATTCAGGGTAGTGGGTGGGTTATGTTGGCCAGGAGGACCCTTTTATAAGTAGGAATGGAGGATTCAGGGAGAACCTGGCAGCCAGTGTCAGCTTTGGGGGTAATAAGCACCTCAGTTAGCCTTTTGATCATGGTTTGAGACCTGAAAAAAATCCTCCCATTTAAATTTGTTGAATGAGAAATGTCCTCCATGGCCTCTGATCTTTGAATGTTTGGTCTCCAGTTAGTGGCGCAGTGGTTTAGTGGGTGTGGCCATGTAGGAGGAGGAATGTTATGGAGGCACGATTTTTGAAAATGGCCTTGACTCACTTCCGGTTCTCTCTCTCTCTCTCTCTCTCTCTCTCTCTCTCCTTCGTTCTTGCGGTTGAAGATGTGACCTGTTAGCTTCTTGCTCCAGCTGCCAGGCCTGTGGTTTGCTGCCATACTTGCCCTTCATGGTGTACTCTTAGCACTTGGGTGCTGTGCACCCCAATAGGTTCTTTCTCCTACAGACTGTTTCTAATTTATGTCTTTAAAGAGTTAAATCTTTCTACAAATGAAATTTATTTTTAAGAACTGTAGTATAAAGAGCACATAAAATGTAGGTACATTAGTTGGGAGAGGATTGGAGTGACATCAGTTCGATGGCTCTGTTGTCTCCTTATCCTCTGTGCAGGGCTTTCAGGATGCTACTTGGGAGTCCTAGATTTCTAGCATCAGGACCAGGAGCTGATGGTTGACAGGAGACTTGCTGGACCCTCTACATTTCCTCACCTTGGCTTTAAACACAACTCGAACAAGCCTGCTTGTATGGCTGCCCGGTATATAGCACATTTATAGGCAATAAATTATGTGGAAGGAATTGCTATTAAACACTGGCATGGTGATCTCACAGGACTGATGGTGGAAGCCAGGGATGTAGCTGAAAAACTACAAAAAAGCAGCTATTAAAAAAAAAGAAACCTTTTTTCTTTCACATTTCCTTTTGAAAATCTCCAACCTATGGAACATTCAGCCTGCTGCTCAGAAGCTGCCCCCTCTTATGAAATTTGCTGGCGGCTGATGGTCACATTTTGCAGTATTTGCTTTATGTTACATTTGTAGTCATGCATTTCTCCATACAGTTTACATTTCAGATGTTTGACATAGATAAAATATTAGATAGTATATAGTACATAATAATTATCTTCACAGACATCCCAAAATGTCCCTCATGTTCCCTATCTGGCTTTTAAAATAAGGACAGCATTCAGAAATTTTTAACATGTAGACTGAGATCCAACCATCGTTATTTGTTTCTGAAGGTATCAAAGTACTATGTGCACATGGAAGAAAATTTCGGATCACAGGGACATCTTCCGCACACTCTTCTGGGTCACGTTTGTAAGGCAGTGAAGTAAATACAATAATTGCCTTCAGAGATAGTCTAAGTCACAGCTATATTATCCTCTCCAAGGCTCAGGGGTCATCTTGTGAGGAGAGCTGGAGAGAATCCAGGATTCAGAGATGTGTAGCAAGATGATGTCTTCTAGTCAAGCCATGGCCTCTGAATCTAGTCTAGGCTCACGGCAGCTGGGGTGATCTGCTCACAGCCTGCATCAGTTTGGGCCCATCAACATTTCAACATGGATGGGAAGGGAAGCATGAGGCCCCACCCTTCCAAAGCGGAATAGAAGCAATTAATGATTCCTGGGAAGGGGATGTGATTTTCTCTAGTGGTGTAACCACTGATAAGTTGCGCTTGACCTAGTATATAACCTTACCCATGCTTGGATAAGCAATTCCAATTAAACTCAGTGGGTCACACATTCAAAAAGAAGAGGAAAAGGGAAGAAAGGAACAACAACAAACAAACACATCGCCAAAGATATGGAAATAGGAAGGGGTAGATTGTTGAGAAAGGAGGCTCTGGTGAGAGGGAGGGGGACAAGAACCAGGGCTGGGAGGTGAAAGAGACTGAAATCCTTCCTGTAACTGTATGAAACTGTCAAGCAATAAAAAATAGCTTATTGCTTAGAGATGTTATTTTGTGGTAGAGCACTTGCCCGGTGTGTGCAAGGCCCTAAATTCAGTCCTCAGCACTGCAGTTCCATGAGTAGAATATTGTTCTTTCAATGTCGTTGAATAAACAATGCATCACTGCATATATCAGTATTCTTTTTTTTTTTTTTTTGAGACAAGGTTTCTCTGTAGCTTTGGTGCCTGTTCCAGAACTAGTTTTTGAAGACCAGGATGGCCTCGAACTCCCAGAGATCTGCCTGCCTCTGCCTCCCAAGTGCTGAGATTAAAGGCCTGCACCACCACCGCCAGGCCGTTTTTTTGGCCCACTTGATGCTTCCTAGTTGTGTGGCTGTTGAGATTTTTTTTCTGTTTTATAGGACAAAAGAGTCTTTCTCCCGAGAGTTTCAAGTACTGTCTCCAAAATAAGGCAGGGATCAGCTGGAGGTAGACATTTATTTCTTGATTTGGATATTTTGTTTTTAAAGATGGTAAGTAATCCCAGTTCAGGAGGGGTTACATAATGAGACCCTTTCTGAGATGTGGCAGGGAGAGGAAGAGAGAGAAAGAAAAAGGTGGGAGTGGGAAGAGAAGGAGAAAGGGAGGTTAGAAAGAAGAGGAGAGGGGAAAGAAAAACAACATAGGATTTGAAGGGGTAATGATGGGAGGGAGAAAGAGAGGACGGGAAGAAAGGAAGGAAGGGAGAGAGGGAGAAAAGGAGAGAGAGAGGGAGTGAGAGAGGGAGAGAAAAAGGAATGAAATGGGAGCAAACAAGGGAGGAGAGACCTGACTTTTGACAAGGTACATTGAGATAGTTGTTAGCCCATGACAACATTTGCTGAATGATCGCTAAGTCTATCACTGTATGTGTGTACTTGCTTTTCCTGGTGGAGCAAACATGAAACCTAACTTGTAGCTTTACAAGGGACCAAAAGTTATGAGAATGTGGATAACAAGTTATAAATCTCCCAGCTACTAGGGTGTGGATAACAGTTCCAGGCCAAATGCCTGAGTGTCCACTTCATAAGAAGAATAATAAGGCTATTTGAAAGCATGGGCCAGATCCCAGGCTATAGTTGCTGTTTTTTCTAGAGGACATTCAGACATGTTTATGTGCGCACTTTGGAATTGAATCCAAGGCGGAGGGCACAGTTGACTTTCTGACTTGGGAGTTTGTCACTGACTCTTAAGGTATTTCAAGACACGGAGCAGTAACTTCTAGATCAAGGGCATTTTCCTCAGGGACTTCATCAATTATTTCACTTTCTCTTGGCAAGGACCTCCACCCACTTCTGAAATATCAACCACTGGGCTGAATTTGTTCTGGAAAATTTTCCCATTTCTCCCTACCTTCCTGCATGCATGCTTCATGCATTAGCTTGTTTAATCACTCCAACTTTTACTATAGTTTGGCAACCGGTGCATCACTGAGCTGTGTGTTCTCAATTTAATGCCTCTAGAATGCCTTTAAATAGGTTCCAATGCACTTAGTCATTGCTATTCAAATGAGAGAACCATATTTCAAGAAACTGAGCTTGGGGAGAGGGATGAGGTGACTAATGGGCTATAAGGGAAAACCATCCATCAAGACACATTGGAGACTAAAACAGATGGTGAAGAAATGCCCCCGAGTCCACTCTCCCTGCCCCAGAGGGCCTGCCAGCTTTATTTCCAGCAAGCACATGCTTTGGCTGGCTTCCCCTCACAGCTTCTGGCTGATGTTTCCTATTTAAAGATCTTGGAGAAGCAGGAAACTCACCTGTTTCTCAGATCTCAATTTAGGAAAAAGCCTGGGAAGAGAAAGGAAGGCCGGCGTGAAGGCCCCAGGCAGGTGCTGACATTTATGGAGGATGTATTGGCACCGCATGCAAACTGAGTGCTGGGCTTTAGTAGGCACAGGAGAGGCAGCGGGGCTTCAGGCAAACAGTCAAAGAGGTGCCGCTTTTCCTCACCTCCGTTCTTCGTTCACCTCCAGATGTGCAGGGTGTGTGGCTGCCTATGTCTCAATGCCGAGGCTTCTCTTTCATGGAGAACTTAACAACTACCCCAACTTCTGAGATTGCGAGTCTTCAAACATCACACGGGTTGGCAGGTTGCTCCCAGCCTCTCAGAAATGAAGTGTAGCTTACACAGGATTACTCCCATCCCAAACCTCATCACACACGTTTCCTGCCTCACCACCTTCGTATGGCATGTTTAGGACCAGCAAGATGGTCCAGCAGGGAAAAGCACTTGCCATCCAGGCTAAGGACTCAAACTGAATCCTTACTATCCACAATGGGAAGACAGAACAGACTTCTAAAAGTTGTCCTCTTGCCTTCACATGTATGCCATGGGAATGTATACACCAATAAATAAATAAATAGATGAAATTGTGCATATATATGCACATACATCTGTAATAAGATATGTTAAGCATTTAAGATGCTATGGAAACCCTATTTTTATAGATATTGAAATATGTCCATGTTATAAAATCAACCAGATGTGTGTGATGCAGCTGTAGGGTGTGTCTACAGCCACAGTTGTGTCCATTTGTGTAGCTCTGCAAAACCGGTGGCCACATGCACGTTTATGAAGGGACTTTAAGTTGAATTTTAGCATCATTTTGTTAATCTATGGGACTGAGGTCAGGGGGAACATTTTATTTGCTTGAATTGTCTTAAAACATATTCATCCCCAACCATAAAACACTGTGTTTTATATGTCCCTTGAAAATTTCTGTGCCACTTTGAAACCCTGAGCAGGTGACCCTCTCCTAGTCTGTGCCTTACCCAGTCTCAGCTACTTGTGGTTACCCCAGTGACCAGTGGTTTACCCACTAAAGGAAAATGTCTGAGATTAGGATTTGCCTCTCTCCTAGTTACCACGTTGTCACACACCATTGCAAAAACTGAAGCTTGGAGAATTTTTTCCAGTTTTAAGTCCAAAAGTTCAGTGTTCTGGAAATTGTTCCAAATTTTTAAAAGGCTTGTATTACCATATATTAATTATACGTGATTATTAATAATGGGTTCCATTATGACATTTTCATATGTGTCGTTACTGTATCTTGATCATGTTCAATTCCTATTACATTTTTTGCCCCCTCCCCACTGAGCCTACCTTTGCTTCTTCTTCCTAATTAGATCCTTTCTGGTTTTTCCTATTTTTACTGTGTGTGTGAGTGTGTGTGTGTGTGTGTGTGTATTGTGTGTGTGTGTCCCAATGAATTTTACTAGATTGCTTGCAGCAGCATGGATCTGGTGGTCCATTGCTTGACAATGTAATTAATACTTTCTCCAGAAGGTACTTATCCTTAAAGAAAATGGAAATGTTCTCATGAGTTCTTGGTATTCTACACTTCATCATTCTAAAACTTAATTTGCCAGTCCTCATAGAGCAAGTAAGTAAGTTCACAGTGATCCACTGTATGGTGTCTAAAATGTTACAGAGGAAAATAATGTATATCTAAAATCTTAACAGGAAGACAGTCACCAGCAATAATCATGACCCACACCATGTATCAATGCTATGTAAAAAGAGAGGGAAATTCTAGTAAGATGTGAGTAGTTCTTCCTGCCCTTCACCTCTCCCCGTCCTCACCTCTGGCCTTGAATTCCTCATGGAGTTGGCACCGATACTCAGTTTGGGGATTAAAGCAGGACCTGACCTGGATTTGCTCCATGTTGCCCATGCCCTAGATTGAAATGTTAAAGGACATGGAGTGAAATAAGTTGCATTTTTCAGTGGCAGCTTCACAGTGACTAGGGAATTAATGTCAGCCAGGCAGTGATTTCCCAGTGGTTGGGTTTGTAGAAAAAGGCTTCAACTTTTATGTGTGGCCTGTTTGAAGTTGAAAATTGTTGTTAGACTCTCCAGAGCTGTTTGAGGTGTCAGTCATCTCTGTCTTTTGTGTCAGGGCAAGAATGGGGGAGCAGGGCGGCTGGGAATCATCTGTGACTTCTACCCCCCAGGCGGGTCTCTGCCAGGGCCCAATGGAGCTGTCTCCTAGGGGATTCAAAGTCTTCTCTGCAGTACCCCTCTGTATTATCAGTTGTCTTATGCCAACGACTCTCTGCTGCACTGCGAGCCCTGCATCCCAGCAAGAGAAAGGAGTGCACAGCACCGTGGTTGTTATGTGCAAATGAATATCTCTGGCATGTTTATCAAAGGTCCAATTTTCCATCCTAGGACATCATTCTCCAGAGAGGTGACAGGGCTGGGTAATCATAACAGGGACAGTGATAGGGTGGCAACAGTAACAAAGCCAGCAGCAAACATTCTCTTTAGCCCCAGTTATGGCTCACACACGCCGCATAAGATTATCACATTTGATTGTTTTGATAGCTCCATTGGAAAGATGCAAACATCTCCAGTTTATCAATTCTGCAATGGAGGTCTTAGAACCAGCAAGTTGAAATTTGAAGCCATCAGAGTCGTTTGTCATTATTGACATGTAGGAAAATGGACTAAGGAGCAGAAAATACTGCCTTCCAGGTCTGGCCCCAACTTCTCCCTACCCTTGGCTCTCTCTTCTCAGTTCTCCTTCTGGGAGCCATAGTTCCTCCATCTTAAAGTGGGACATTTCCCTTAGAAGTTACTGAGACAATAATGAATGGTCATCACTGCATTGACCTTTGGTCATTCTCACTCAACCCATATTTCTTAGCCCTATCCTTTTGAATCTGTTTCTGGCTCCTCAAAGCCAGGAGGTGCTTCCACCTACTAGAACCGTATCTCTTGCTGGAGATTTTATGTTCATTCTCAAAGCAGACAAAAGACTACAAGGAGTTCAGAGATCTAAGGCAGAAACTCCCACACTAATGAACCTGGTAGGGCTGTACATTTGAAGAACTGTGGGCCCGAGTAGCTGAAGCACACCAGGCCTCATTAAACAGCTCCTAAGGTGGGGAAGGACAGTAATTCAATATGAGGACTTTGAAGCAGGGCCTGACTTCAGGCTGGTTCATGCTCTGTGCAAAGCAAATGAACGCTTGTGTTGGATCCTGTACTCATTCATTGTCCATTGCAAAAACCTTTCTAGTGGAACTTTTCCAGTCATCAGGGCTGTCGACTGAAAGTAGCACTGCCCGGAATATTTTGCACTGGGGACATTCATGGAAGACTCAGAGGCAGTCATGGCCATTTTGAGGTGATGACTTCAGTAGGGAAAGAGGCTCTTCACTGTGATGGAACCTTCCATCACCTTCAGATAGCTGTGGTGTTATTTGTAGTGTTCAGGCTCCTGTATCACCAGTGCTGACTGACGGGCAGGGAAGCCAGTGATATGATGTGCCCTCCTCCTGGAGATCTGTGCTATCTAGGGCCCAAACCCAGCTTTCTGCCTCTCTTCCGGGAGTCCATAAACTCTCTCTTATTCTCTCTAGCTTGAACCAGCTGTAATACCTTCTGCTCTCCCCAACTTAAAGTTCTGACCTATGCCTTGAAAATATTACCATGGAATAGCTACCCTCTTTGACCATGGTTGCCTCTTCTTCACAATGCAATTAATAAACTGAGTGTCAAATTAAATAATACATCTAAAATATTTATCTTTGTATATGGAACAAGTGAGTCTCAGAACTTCTAGATAGGGATAATAGCAGACAATTGAAGAGGTTACAGTAGAGAGAGATAAAAGCAGCTATGAAATAAAAGGATAAAAACTGGAAGCATTAAGGAACATCAAGATGAAGGGAAACCTTCGGGGAGTCAATGCCAACACCCGCACACATATACACACACACAGAGGCAGGGCAGTGTTTACCCTGAGATCTTGTGTATGGCTCCAAGATAGCTAAGTGCAGGGGTCAGGGGAAACGATGATGTGTAACTGGCTCTGTTCAAAGAGGAAGGGACAAGGTTGATGAAGCCATGGAGAGAAAAGGACATAGTTCCTGTGATAAGGGAGGGAAGCTGAGTGTCACTCTAGTGGAGAATAAGATGAAGGGACCCAGAGTGGTCACACATAGGGCACGTGGTGCTGGTCTGGAGGATGATCTGGGTGCTGTCGTGACTCACTGGACTCCCCATAGCACTTTCCTTAAAAACATTCACCTTGGATATGGCTAACTTGGCTGACTTTATGCATCCTGTGCTTTGGATGGATTAGTCTTCCATGCATACCACAGGTTTTCCAGGGTCTGTGTATTACACATCCTGAACACTCTCTTGCTCATTTAGCTTCTCTGCAAATACTTGTCAGTTGTTCTTTGTGCTAAGCAAAGTTGACTGAGCATGTACTTTCGCCTGGAATATTTTGTAAAACAGCAAATAGCTTTCTATTTGAGTAAGGACGTCGGGGCTCCACCCAGTACTTACATGGAAAGTTTGTTGGTTGACTTTTGTGCAGTAAGAGTTGTTTACAACATGAACGGCTTGTGGACGGGATCCATCTCTCTTTTGACCTTGTTTGTTTTTTCTTTCCTCCTGTGACATTAATTATTTCCCAACCATGTGGGTTTTCTTTCTTTCTTCTTTTTTTTTTCTAACTTAGAATTCATGCATGAGGTTGAGAGAGTCATGTGTGTATTTTTAGTTTTGTATTATATTTTGTCCTGAGACTTCTGTTTCACAATAGGGTATTTCAGCCTTCTAGAGAACACTCTTTAGCCCAGTGGGCACTTCTGATTATAGGGTAAGAAGCTAGTCTATAATCACCATTGCTATTACTCTGTGGACTTTGCAGTATATCCTAGGGGTTTCAGATCTCTGGAGCTCAGATTTTGGATAGTTGTAGGCTGTATAAATGCGAGGACCTGAACATGGGTCTTTTGTAAGAACAACAAGTGCCCTTAACTGCTGAGTCATCTCTCTAGGCCCAGTTGCTGTCATTTTTATTCTGCTTCTGTGCATGGCCCTTTAACTTTCAAAACACTGCCTTGTGTGTCCTTCCATTTATCTTCATCGCAAACCTATCAGATAAGCAGGTATTTTTATTCATGTTTTAGCAGATAATAATACAAAAGCAAAGAAAAGTCCTAGTAATATCCTTGAGGTTACGGGCTTTAAGAGCCAAGCTGTTACAATCATGACTGTCCAAGGATTCTGAAGCAGACATGTGTAGTTGGTAGAATTGTATCATATTTTACTGACTCATTCGTTCCTTCAGGGACAGAAAAATCAATCAATAAAAGCTGACCGGAAGCACTGGGCGATAGCACAGTCAAAGATGCCCAAAATGAATTGTCCAAGCTCTTCCTTCCTCTTGAATCCTCAGAAAACATGATGGTTGCTGGGTTTCTCTGCTTTGTCACTTAAGTGTACTGAGGCTTCAAGTTGAAATTTCAAATATAAAATTACAGGAAATTAGCAACTTTTCTCTTTTGTGAATGGAATTTTCATTTTTTTCTAATCACTGAGGAACTGCCAATTTTCCATAAATATGGAAATTGCTTGATTTTTTCCCCCTAGGACTCTAACATTACAAAATGGCCACACGATTCCTGTATGGATCCTGACAAGGACATAAAACCCAGCATGATGACTGTCACGCTGCTGCTGTCAGCTCCGTGTTGTCCCCCATGAGGTGCCTTACTTCTGATGAGATCTAGGCTGCCAGAGTCCTGCTTTTCTATGAATAGAATCACCCCTTGTTTTATTAAAAACAGCAGAAACTCATGGAGACATGCCTGATGTCATTTGTGAGTGTGAGGGAAAAGAATGTCGGAAGTGGGGACTGCTTCATATTTCTGAAACTTTTTTACTCTAGTTTTTCCCTTTTGACCTTCCTGAGGATGCATGTGGGTGTTAGATTGTTAGCAAAGGGAGGGTCCCTTCACACACATACACACACACACACACACACACAGAGAGAGAGAGAGAGAGAGACTTTCCCACACACAGGTCTTGGCTCTGTGGCACTCCGGTGGAAGGCTACATGGAAAAGCTGCAGGGTGCTTTTGATCTGCAGAGAAACTCCACCAGGATCACTGCAGTCATTTTTAGATGCGCATTTGGGCTGGAAGGCAATGAGTATGGGGGAGAGGGTGTGAGTGCTGAGCCCTTTTCTTCTCTTTTTAAACCTTCTAATATTATGTTTATAAACATTAAAATATTGAAGATGAAGTAAAAAGTAAAAGCATTCCTTTGCTTATCTCCTTGTACTCCTAAGACTCGTGGAAATGTTTGGAGCTTGTCCCTTTTGAATTTTTGCTATGAATTAAAGAACTGTTTATTGCAGACCACAATTCGTATTAATTTCTCATGCAGCTGAGAACTTTCTAAGAAATGAATCTCTCATACATATCATCCTATAACTTGTTTTGCCTTTTTCACTGCTAAATGTGTTCTGTTTTGTTTAGTTCGGGTTAGAGTTCCTGGACTTGGCTTACCCTTCTTAGGGCTGTATGGTGTTTTCTTGCATTGGTTTTATGACTCTCTGTTGAGAAGTATTGTAAATACAATCGCTCACTCCTCCAGTGCCATCTGAAGTCTCTGCCTTTGTACACAAAGACAACACTTCTCAAAGATTAATTCCCACCAGTGGGATGAATAGATACATATAATTCCAGTGCCGAAGGTCTATATTTAAAAAAAGTCATGAATGCTCACAAGCTAACACTCAGTTGTGTCTAAGACAAGTTCATTCCTGTGGTAGTGTGCTAGTTACTGACACTCAACGGAAGTCAGAGGAAGGGACTTTCTCACACTGAAGAGTCTTCAGACATTATGCTTACCAATCACATTGGGATTGCTGGTGTTGGGCTCTCCATGTCTATACACATTTGCAACCCCTTAAGGCAAGTCAGGAGCCGCTGTTCTGATGGAAAAGCTCCATCATGGCAACTGATGTGCTCTCCTGGTGGGGTTCTATATATATATAAGCACGTGCATACACAGTGTCCCGTACACCTGTTTGATTTACGTAATTAAAATAACGTGGGCTTTCTGACTGTTAGAGAGCTATTTGGTACATGTGGTCTTGGCTCAGTTCTAGCCCATCAGTACACATTATGTACACGGTACACATTATGTACACGGTACACATTATGCACGGTGCTGTAAACAAGGGTCTGGAGAATGATTAGAGACAAAGGGATCCTTTTCAATAGAAACAGAATCCATATAGGTTGTTAGCTACTAACGTAAATGACCTTTTGTCTTGTCTGTTCTGGGTTGTTAGATGTTGGTAAGATGTGTGTGGGATGAGTGTTGTTTTACCTTTACCAGCAGCTACTACTTCATAGCACAAAACGTCTGTTATATACTTTACTGTGTATGGATTACATGCATGTATGTAATTTTGTATTGCCACATCATTCCTATCATGTTGGCAGAGAAAAGAAAGGTATATCTTTATTATACTAAAGGTAACAGGGGTCAGAGAGAAGGGATAAGAAGAGCATATCATAGGGCCAGCCCCCTGCATTAATTTCTCATGTTTGTCTCTGTAGACTTGGCACCTGGAGCTTCAGGCTCTAAGTTTTGTGCTCGTTTTGGTTAATATACAAATGTCTCAGGAACACACAATAGAGAGAAGGGTAGATTAGGGAAATTTTCTAGAAATGAGTGTGGGCTATACAAAGATTCTCCATGTTTTTTAAACATTGTGTGAGGGAACACACACATGCATGTACATACTTTGAACTGAATTCAGCAAACAGGCTTGAAAACTGTCATCCCAACTTTAGAAAAATTTAGTTTTGCATAATTAAAAAGCTAAAAGGAAGAATTTGATTTTAAAAATTGGCAAAACATTTTGCAAATGTTGCATTACATGATTTGTAATTATTTGTGTAGGATATTGCAAAATTTACAAAATGGCAGTGTGAGGTGAAAATTTAAGCTTAGGTGACTATGGTCTGCGAGAAGATGTCTTCAAGGGCTTTTCTGTCACAAGAGCACACATTTGAACAACCCTACGTGGATCTGTAATTCTTGGATGCTGCTTCCCTCACTATCCTCTTTGTTAGAAGACCTTGACTTTGCAAGTGTGCATTTGTCAATCCTGGTTAATTTTCAGGAACATAACTTCCATGGTGGTCCAAGCATTGCTGTTTGCTGCCTGGAGAGTGAACCATTATAACTCATTTCCTCACGAATTTGGATTGTTTTCCCAATTAGTCAGTAATCACCATGCTGAGAACATACAGGGCAATGTGTTTGGATGAGGGACTAGGAATTGGGAAAGTGCCTGCCCAAGAATGGGGCTGACTGAGGCTTGAAACAGTTTGGATATCAAAAATGAAGACAGAAACACACAAAAAAATGAAGCCACTAATATTGTTAAAAGCCAGGAAGCATGCTTAGGGCAAGAACTATGAAGTTGAATTAGACATTGTACATTTTTTAAACAATCTACATTTTCTTCTTGTCAATTTCTTCTGTTAATTTTCTTCCCATGGGAAAAGTAGAAGCAATAATTTTGAGATGTGCCCTAGCATAACATGGTTCAGGAACCTCCTAAAGATCGGTGCTTAGCCCGTATCACAAGGCTGAGACTTGACGGTCTCTCAAACAACATACTTGAATCTGGATCACCTGCTCCCAGTTCCTAACTGGACACGGCCATCTCTGTGGTGAGCGCATCTGGAAGCATCCTCTGTAATAGAGGAAGGCTGTTGTCCAGCCACAAGTTCGGGTGTGAAGTAGAAAGGGCAGGAACTGCTTCAGTTTAGTGAGTGGAAAGAAACTCAACAGAAGAACAAGAATTTGTGCGTGAGGAAATTTATTTCTCTCCAGGCCACTGTGGGAGGGAGAAGCGGGAGAACTCAAGTGTGTGGGTGTGGAAATGGATCCCATGTTATGTTGTTAAGTAAAGCTGTTTATAATCTTTGAGACTGCCTCAGGAAGGAAATCCGTGCCAGGATGCTGGAGGCAAATAAACAATTCTATGATTCTTTTTTAACAACGAATTCTGGGAACCATAGAGAGGAATTTAATTTTACTACACTTTACCAAAGTTCTAGGATAGACTGAGTGTCTAGCAAAGCTTTGGAGTCTGAGCAAAGGAGGCTGTGATGTGTAATAGCTGATGGGGGGTTATAAGGAATGAAACAGATATGACTAGCCTGTACAATCATTTGTAAAATTCTACTATTGTCTGGAAAGAGAGAGAGAGAGAAAGAGAGAGAGAGAGAAAGAGAGAGAGAGAGAGCTAGAGAGAGACATACAGAGAGAGAATGAGAGACAGAGAGGGACACAGAGAGAGGTAATCATAATGATGGAAATTTGATTGAGTTTTAGTAAAGATTTTCCCAGAATTTCTTTTGAAGGATTTGGTGGACTACACATAAAATATGAATTCTGATACATTTAAAATCTGATGATTATTCAGTGGTCTTGAATTAATCACTGGTCATGAAGCTGAATTGTGTCTTGCTTTTGGCAGCCCCCAACACCCACGTACACGGATTGTGAAACTCACACAGTCATTCTATGGGTTGCAGTGCTATTCGAGTAGAGCTGGGAGGGAAGCTAGGCACTAACGGAACTGCATGCCTTTTGGTGCTACCATTGACCCAGTTTCACAGAAAAGGATTTTTGTTTTATTTTCAGTGAGTACATAATTATTTGATTTGAAAATGTTCAGGCAACATCCCAAGAAGACAATTGCTATACTCTCTAACAGAGATAATTTTTCTTCAATTCTATGTCAAACGTTTTAGGAATAAAATTAGTAAATGAAAAAAGAAGTCCATTCCAAGCAAAGATGGAGGATGGAGGATGCTCCATGCTTCCCTCCATAAGGAGTAGGTATCACACAGCTTCACAACCGTCTCAGTGTTATTACACAGGAGAATATGGCTCCGAGGAGCAAGCTCAGCAGGAACTTTCCATTTAAGAGCGGCAGCGTTGCTGTGAAACGTGGGAAGATATTTGGGAGAAGAGCAACAGAGCGCTGAGAAGGAATTATAGATGGGCAAGATTATGAGGCATTTGTAAGCAGGATCAATTTTAACAAGCCTCCCTAAGCCAGATATTTGGAAAAGGAAGAGATTAGCTACACAAAAGTATTTTACACACTGCTTTTTTTTTTTAAAAAAAGGAAACTCACAGTAAAAAGCTCACATTGTTTGTCACGAATTTCCGAAATAATATTTTTCAAATACCTAATATTAGAGGATGTGCAATTGGAGGTCTGCATTATTATTAGAAGCAGCATGGCTAATTTCTGCAGTGATGTCAAACCTCACCATGCCGTCACAATTCTCATCTAATATGCTCTTAGTTCCCCATTTCCTGTGAGTTTAGCTACCAAGAAAAGTAAAGATGGCTTCTGAATTGCTCCATCTAATACCTTTCTTTGAACTGTGTATTATTATACTAACTGTGCATGTGGACTTCATAGCCATCTCTAACTTAGTGTATGAAACAAGGCACGCCACTCTGCATCATTGGAATGGGATCCTGTTTTTCCAGCTGTCTAAGAAACTTCCTTGTTCTTCTCAACTCTAAGATTTTCTGGGGGATAAATGTAAGGCCTGTTCTTTAATGTTCTAAAAAGCCCAGAGTGGAAGTTATAGATTTAGTTTTCACACTTACAATTTTTTTTTGTATTTGTTTGCTCAGGGGTTGGAAACTATTTTCGAGAATTGGTTCTCTCCTTCCACCTTGTGTTTGTGGGATGCATATTTATCAAAACCAGATTTCCATCCTTTGTGACAAGCCTCTTTACCCATTGAACCAACTCACTGATCCAGTATGAGACTTTCAAGGCATAGAACTTATCCCATACATCTACTTTCTGAAGGTGGCGAGTCTCCTATCTCACGAGATAGTTAATTCAGACTAATGTGGAACTAGCTACAGCTTCCTGCAGAGAAAATTGTACCAATGATGTCTGAAGCCTCCTTCACTTTCAACACACACACACACAGACACACACAGACACACACACACACAGCATATTTTGTGTAAAAAACTCAACAAGTATTTTCTCACGGAGTAAGATTAGATCAATTTTTCACAAAACCAGTCATACACGTATGGAAACGTTTATAATACCTGTTTATCTTGTTAATTAAAATTCCATTCTATCACATTTGATGCCTCAGCCTTTAAAAATCTCTTTCCAAATCTACACCACAAAGTAGTCCCTTTTAAAAAACTATGTCCCCTACTACATCCCTACCAGGAGTTACTCATGGGATTGACAATGCAAGTCCTTGCCACAGCCAACACTGGCTCTGTGAAAAGTAAGGACATCTTGCTAACTGGTTCAAGCCTGTTCCAAGTAACCTTGGTCCCAGGGTCTCATTAATCACAATATATTTTCCATAGCAACAAACTCGTACATTCAATAAAAAGCAATAGCTCTTAGCAAGAGTAAAACCCCAGGAGACAGAGCAGGAGAACATCATTTTTGATAATGGCTGGAGACATGAGTTCTATTAGAAGAAAATATAGTAGGAAAGCATAGAATAAAAATTGATACCTTCCTTAGAGAGAGTCCCAGGGGACCCTGGGCAAGTGCGAGGTGGGAGGGGCTGCACCTTGTGTGCCTTTGAAGGTAAGGAGAAGTACAAGGTTTAGAACACTGCTGATTGGTCCCGACTCTCACATGGCATTGACTTCCCCTACAAGTATGGAGGAAAGTGACCCTCATGATAACAACCACTAGCATCTATTAAATGTCTCTTTTATGCCTGACATGTCACTAAATATCGTGCATGCTTTATTTCATTTAATTTCTCAATGATGCTCTTACATAACTCATTACTATTTTAAATCTGAAGAAACCAAGGCTTCGCAGATGATCTGCTACTGACAGTTAACTGAAGGGATGCTCATCTCTGACCCTATGGCCCACATTTGTAAACAGTTGGCTCTATGGACTTCCGCAGCCCAGGCTCTAGCTTTCTCTCCAACAATGGAATGATTATTGGTCATTGGGGAAAATTGTTCTTAAAGATCATTATCTCTCTTTGCAATTCATCTGGAGGCCTCGGGCTTCCACCCAAGACCTATAAACTTGTGAAAGCGATAGATAAGAGGGAATACCCATGAACCTGAAACCATAGAGTTGCAAAGTACAGTGTGGCCTTAAAAAGTTTGGAATCTTAAGATTTTCCTCACATATAGCCTGAATAGAAACTCACGTTTTGGTCCAATTCCCAGTAATTCAGGAATAATGTAGTTCAAGTTGGATTGGATTGGAGAAATATTTGATAGGTAGGTAGATAGAATGAGGGACAGATGGATAGATAAGTAGGTAGATAGATAGATAGATAGATAGATAGATAGATAGATAGATAGATAG
>JABTXL010008268.1:13196024-13301325 GCA_025134845.1 Neodon shergylaensis | reverse complement strand
TAGATAGATAGATAGATAGATAGATAGATAGATAGATAGATAGATAGATAGATTAGTAGTTGAATAGATACAGTGATGGCTACATCTTAGGTGGTGGAGGGAAGAGATTTATGTCACAGTAATTTTTGGCTATACATGGTTAGGTGTGGAATACAAGTGAATTTTGGAGCTGCCATCTTGCATATGGTACGTGTCTTGGTTTGGCTGCTGAACTCTGTGTAACTGTGGACAAGCCATTGATTTCTTTAAGCATGACTCTCATAATTAGTAGGTTTATGATGATAATTTCACTTCTGCCTAAAGAGTCCCCGAAGCTCTCAGCAGGTATTCTCGTGGCTGCTTCCTTAACACTCTGGTGTTAGAGAAAAGGCCAGCTCCCCAGTCGAGGCTTTCCTGATCCCCCACTCAGTGCTGTCCACTCTGGGTACCTTCTGTTCTCTGCTCCATTACCCTGTGCAGGTTTTCTTTCCCCCAGACACTTGTCCCTGTCTGTAATAGTCAGTCATGCATTTATTTCGATGCTTATTGGTCTGCCTCGTTCAACAGAATGCGACCTGTTTTAAGTTGCGGGCATCTGTCTTGCTCTTCGGATGTCGATGTTCAGCTGTTAGGAGAATGGCTGATGTGGGATAGAGGCCCTGCCAGTGTTCTCTCTGCTACTTCAAGGGATGTAAATGTGATAACAATGGTTGTGTGTGTTAAAGAGGTACGTGCTGTGAGATCCATTCTGAAGATCATTCTCGAAGAGTCCCCTGAAGGAGAACCTTATATTCTTCGTATGATTCCAATGTGCATCCTTCTTTCAAAAATATTATGTTGGAGAAATTGCTCATGTTCTCAAGGCTCTTTCCATCTTAGCAGGCAGTCAGTATCCTTGCCCAGGGAAGGAAAGACAACTGTCTCTACCAGTTTGATGGCTCTAGCCCCAAATGTGGGCTCCTTTGGTCTTTCTGAATTACAAAGAGAAAAAGAAAGAGGGAAAAAAATTCCCTGAGGCGGGGAGGAGGTGGGGGGAAGGATCTAGGGATAGAGAGGGGAGGGCTAAAGCAAAGAGAGGGTGAACTGAATCGGTACACAATGAAATACCCCTCTGTAGGGGTCTGGGAGAACAATGATAAAGAAATAAGAAGGGAGAAGCCGGGGGAAACAGATGTAGCTGCCAGAAGTTAAATACACATCTGTTACGAATGCTCTTCTCATATGCAGGGTCAGAAAAATATGTACAGATGTAGCACCCCACTGATTGACAGCGAGACCTCAGTTCTGGCTCAGGGAATCTTGTTTACTTGACAGCACTTTGTTTTAAAGCTGGAGGCAGAGAAATGTCTTATGCATGTCCTTAAACTGGAAGGCCTTTTGTTCAGGATACTTATACCATTTGCAGATAATGATGTGCATAGCAGTTTCAGCTGTCTGCATATGCATTTTTATGTTTTTTATGACAGTTCTGCGTACTGAACTAAAAGGCCATTTAGAACTGTCAGCGCTGACAGGCGTCACCCTTTACATTTACAATTCTGTTAGCGTGCATTGTCAGGTGGGCTCGCCAGACTGCCGAAATGTGATTTCCTTTGAAACCTATGTATGACTTTAATTTAATACAGCAGCCTCAAAAGAGAGGGGGGAATAAGAGAGAGACAGAGAGAGCGCCCAAGAGAGCTTTATTAAGTATTCTTTTTCCATTAATCTCCTAGTTTTTTGTTTTGTAAGACCCTTCCTTTATTCCTCGGCTTCTTTCTTTTCTCTTCCTGCCTCTCTCTCGGCATTATTTCCTCTTTTCGTCTTTCTCCTCCACGGGATTCTTCATGTCAAGCCGGAGGGAAGTCAGACAAGGGGAATGACTTTACCTATCTGAGCCAAGCCAGGCTACCTCTCACTTTCCATATGGCCCAGGGTTAATTTTCAGTCAAACCAATTTTTAAAAGATGTTTGGCAGAGGGTAGTGCCGCGTGAACATTCACAATCTGGACGGTGGGGACATGGAAGGAATCCATTTACTCCGGCTAATGACTTATCATCTTGTATCATCAGAGCCACCTGTCTTTGAGAGAGCCCCTTTATTCTCCCCCTAAACATTTTATTTCAGCAGTGTGCAAGTCTGCCTTGCAGGAAAAAAAAAGACTCTGACATACGACACACCTTCAGAGAAAGGAAAGCCATGCTACCGGTAGGCGCTGCAAGGTTTGATAGTTCACCTGGGATAACTGGCCATGTGTGCAGGAGGCAGCCATACTTCAACGGCAGTGGGGCTGAAATGAAAGGCTAACGTGCCCATTCTGACCTGAGACAAATGTGCTAAGTAGCGGCGCAGCTTCAGTTCCAGGAAAGCCCTGGAACTTTTCTGACCCCAGAGCGTTTGTGGTGGGTAAGGGACGGAAAGGAAGTGGGTCACAGTTCTATGTCTGCATTTCTGATAACTCGCTGTGAAGACTCACAGGGATTAAAACGGGCTTTAAGTCATCAGCATCTCTCTTGTATTCTAATTTTGTTTTTTATCTTAATACAGGATTCCATTGGTCCCTGATAAATCAGACTAATATTTGGCTATGCGGAGAGAAAGGCAGGTTAATTATCTGCTAATGTAGGAAGTTTTGAGGAAAATGTTGGCCAATAAATAGCATTTTCAAAGCCTTAATTTTAAAACTTTATAAAACCTGGGCTATACCAGAAACATGACACGCTAATCTTCAACACACTAAGGGCGCCACAGACCTTATTGTGTATGAAATCATGGAGCCATACCCAGGTCAAAATGTAGACTATTACCAGCTTCTTGGAAGGAGTGAAAATGCCATTCAAATGCTCACCCCTACCTTCAGTATTTTCAGGAAGGTAGGGGTGAGCAAATTGGGAGTGTGGAATGAATTTTGTACCAGGTGGCATAGTTTGTGCTAACCAGTGAATGATTCAACCGATGGCGGGTGAGGATTGTATAAAACTATTTGTTTCTCTTGAGAATCAGACACCCCCATGATGATGACAATGCCCTGCTTCATGTATGGGTAGTAGAGTATGGTGGTGGGTATTTTGAGATTGTGTCTTTTCTCTTGTGTCTTTTCTCTCTTCTCCTATGGTGTAACTTCAGGTTAAGCAAAAGGATTACCCTTTGCAGGAAGGCCTTTTCCTAAAGTTCCATTTGCCTTGTTCAGGGTGTAAGGAGTGTCTTTCCAAATACCAGCATTGTTCTTCAGATCTGCTAATCAGTCGCTTTCATCTCTGGCAGAAGGGATGGGATGCAGCCCCTTGGGCTCCTGACGGCAGGTGGAGGATGGAGAGAGCGCTAAGAGGGAAACGGAGGGGATGGATGGCAGGCAGAGGCAGGCTGCAGACGAGTCCAACTCTGCCATGCATTGAGGCTGCATTTGCCAGCCCAACTGTGAGCCCAGGCTGCATAAAGCTCTTTCCCAGAGGAGAAAAACTAAGAGAGAAATCAGAAGCTACACAGTGCTGGGCCCCAGCCCCTCCTCCCTGTCTACACAGCATGCTAGCCTCCAACGCCCTGCGGGAGCCAATTACAGTATTCTAATGAGAATAGTTCTTATTAAATGCTTTGGCCAACCTGTTACCCCTTCATACACGTGCTGGCTTTGACCACCTTAGCTCAATTCACCTTCCTTGGCCCCTCTGCTACCACAGCTGGCCTGATGCTCCTTAGCTGTGCACAGCATCACTGGTGATGGGGGAACATAGGAATAGCAGTGTAAAGTCTAATGTTTGTAGAACGCAAAGAACTGTGGTCCCTCAGGCCAAAGAACAAAACGGGCAGGTGGTGGCCTGAAGGTGCCAAGCTTCCCTCATTTGTATGTCTCTGGGGACCAAAATTGATGGCCATATTTGCAGCAAATGCTCCACCACCCTGGACATGTTTCTAGTATAAAGTATAAGGGTGAAAAGCATTGATCTGAGCTTTAATGTTGCTATCAAGCACTAACTTCGCAACCTCCAGCCAATTCTTAAATCACAACAGCTAACCTCTATAAATATGGAAATACCAGTCTCTACTTTGGAAAGGTACAGATGTTTCAAGAACAGTGGATGTAAAGCTCTGAGCAGCTAAGTCTTAGTTTGATGACTAGCAAGTAGTTCTGCTTGTTCTAGCGTGGTTTGTCCTAATTAAGAGAGGATAACTATGAAAAATGGAAATTTTTGTCACTTACTGGCAAGGGCCGGTTCCTGCTTCCTAACTCTCTTCTTTGTACCATCAAGACTCACCCTAGGACTCCACTGGCATGGATTTCCATTCTGCGCAGCCATTACAAAGACTATAATAGGTGTCCTCTAGAGAAACTCTCCAAGGTATACTAAGAAAGGTTTAGTTTTTATCCATGGCATGTAGGCATTTGGGTGCAGTTGCCCATTGGTGTCCCTGAAAGGCTGGTTTCAGAACCCTCTTTAGATACCAAAGTCTTGGTATGCTTAAGTTACTTATATTAAATGTACAATTTATTATGTAATTACCCACAGACATTTCCCGTTTAAGTTGTCTCTAGCTTACTTATAATACCTAAGATAATGTAAGCACTATATAGTTAGTTTTTCTATAGTTTTATTTAAAGAATAATGCCACAAGTGTTAAAAATATTTATACATGCTCCATATATACACAAGGTAAAAATGTTTTCATCTATGACTAGTTGTGTCATTAGATGTGGAACCCAGAGATCCAGGGTTTCATTGATGTATATAGTCATAGAAACACATTAAAAAGCCATCTTTAGGCTTTCCTGGATTGTGTGTGTATAGTGCATACATGCACATGTGTGATGCATGTGCATGTGTTATATATGTGTGATATGTATGTTATGATGTGTCTGGAGGTCAGAAGATAATGTCAAATGTCAGCCCTTGCCTTCTACCTTATTTGAAACAGGGTGTTTTTGGTGTCTACTGCTGTGCACCTTAGGCTATCTGGTCCACAAGCTTCTGGGGATTCTCCTGTCTTCATCCTGCATCTGATTGCGTTAGCACTGGGGTTAGAGGCATGTACTACTGTGCCTGTCATTTCGTAGATTGTCTGGAGACATATGACTGTCTTCCCACATGCTTAGCCTGTGAATCATCTCTTAAGACTAGAACAATTTTGTGATGTGTATATGAATCAAGACACAACCAGTGACATGTGTCCAGGAGATTCGGGGTTAAAGATTCGGTGTGGGTTCTGTTTACAGCCCTAATGCTTCCCATGATCTGTGTGGTCTTCCAAATGTGTGTTCAGTTACCTCCTCCACAGTGACTCATGCATCTTTTGCCACCCTCCTGTTTATTAGGTTTTCTTGCCTGTTCATAAGAGATTGTATTGCTCAATCCCTTGACCTTTCCCTCCATGGTTGTAAGGATCACGACGCCTTAGAATCTAAGCTTTACAAAACGAATAAGAGAAAAGTTGCCTCCAAGTTGTTTAGGAAGAAAATCCAGATTTGCTACCAATCTGGAAGATGACTGTTGTGTGGAACTCTGAACATTTATCTAGACATTTTCTTAAAGACTTTGGCTCCTGTGTGCAAATGACTGCTTGCCGTTCACTAGCTGTGGAGATGGGGCAGGAAGGCAGTATTGGTTCGCATTGGTTATTCAAAAACAATACCAAATGCAGATTTGGTGCTGAGCCAAGTCCATGGGACCTGGAGCAGGACTGTGGAGACGTAATAGGCAGTTCTTTTATCATGCCTTTTTTGGTTTACAGTTACATATGTCCCAGTCATTAAACAAAGCAGCATCTGCCTAATGGTGTTTGTTCTGTCTGCCCTCTGACTGTGAGAAGAGACCTAAAGCCTCCCTAGGTTCTTGTGGTCTGGAGGGGAGACAAGGGAAAGTTCACAGGCCACAGAGCCTGGCATAGGCTGACCCATAGAATCAAAGGCCCAACCGGCACTGTAGAGAGAAGACGCTATGATTCCAGTCCTTGAAAGCTAGGTCATTTCTGCATTTTTTGCATCCCATGGTTGACTTTCTCTCCCATGTCTCTTGACTTGGTAAGTCTGCACAAGTCCCTTAACCCTGGACGTCCTGGTTTGTTGTTTCTGGAACCACAGGTGACCATCTAGTTTCACCTCTTAAGCCCCCTGCTCCGGGATGTGCTCCTTCGTGTCACTCCTCTGTTCGATATTAGCACAGTGTCTGGAGCGTAGTCGATGCTCAATAAATATTTGTTAGGCTGAAGGGATAAATTATATAAATGAATTAATTGATCATTACCACGAGTGTCTGACAGCAAATGCTCACAGTCTTCACTTCCTCTCATTATCTCTCTGTGCTCTTGCTTTATTTCTCTCTGACCCCTGTGTTTATAAGATAGTTTCTATTATTATGTGGTATTTTTTATGTGTATAACCTTATTCAGTCTTCACAGCTCTATTGCTTCCATTAGGTTTTCCAAGGCAGTCCCTCAAAGGGCTTCCTGTCACATGATGAATCAACAATCTGCATCTCAGAGCTTAGGTTTCCTAGGAGCTGTATGGTGAGCATAGTGGCCTCATCCACTGTGACTGGCACTTGGAATCTTACTGGAGTCTCCGTATTTCCAGCTGAAGGGCAGAGACAGCATCTGTGCCTCTCTTGCTTTTGTGATTCTCTGCAAGACTCTGAGGCCACTGGCTTCTGCTGAGAAGGGAAGGGTAGAGAAAGATTTGTTATTGCTTTTCTGATGTTTCAGGTTACTATGTCCCCGGGGGGCTGGGGTGGGGGCTGGATTATAAGAAGCGAGAAGCCAGAGATATACAATAGCCTGATGCTGCTGGGATGTGAGGTGGAAGATGCAGAGAGGGAGTGATGCTGTAGTAGCAAAAATTATCATCCCCACCTTTCTGCTGTGTATGCTATCTCCACTTTGCTACAAGCTCCCAGAGGACAGAAGTGAAGGGTACCAGTGTTCCAGGAAGCCAGTCTGCAGTATACCAACAGGCTGGGGCCATGACGTTCAGCGTCCACACTGAGAGTCTCAATGTCCTCCTCCGAGAGATGGATGCACAGTGATTCGCACCCTGCAGAATTCATGGGAATTCAGAGACCATAAATGAGAAACCTTGGTATAGTACCCAGGACCACATGTTATCAACAGACACTCGTGTTCTGGCTGACGCGGTGCTGAGGCTCAAACCCAGGTCCTTGCACACACACACACACCACACACACACACACACACACACACACTAGGCAAGCACTCTCCATCTCGCTCCACTCCCTGCCATAGTGATTACTTTTGTCATTGGCTTTCCGAGTGCCTGAGATTGCGCTTCAGTCCAAATGCTAATCTTTCCAGTTCCCAACTCTGGTCTTCACAGCTCACTTCCAGGCATTACACAACTATTTGCCTGGGCTAAGAACAGAGGTTGTGGGGGGGGGGGGAGAGCAGAGCGAAGATTAATTAAGAAAGAATTGTAAAAAAAAATTCAGTGAATCTCAAATGGATGTAATATTTAAATAGATAATTACTTCTCAACTTCAGTAGCTATAATATCAGAGATAAAAATCATGCCAGCTTCAATCTTTTTCTCATTGTAGATTCAGACCGCTACATTAGTGACTAACTTTCCGAGCTGTGTCATTTTCTCTTGGAAATGTACCTTTTCAGAGCTAAGCACAGAAGCCCTTCCAGGGCACACCCTGGAAACTCCCTGCTGGGGCCTCTCCACTCCCACCCACCCACTGCTTTGGTCATCGGGGTATCTGATACTCTGTCTGCTCTCTCCCTCAGAAAGAAACAGAGACAATTCATCTTGCAGAGTCTCTTCTTGCCTTGTGTTTGGCCCAGGTGAAGAGCTGGCTCACACCAGCATCAGTGGGAAGTGGCTACTTGTGGTAATGTTGTGGGTGTCTGTAATTCTGAGACTCCTCTGCTCATAACCCGAACCACTACTTCCACCTTGACCTTGATCCTAGACAAAAGGTACCCAAACCCTTGCTTATTTTAAAAGGGAGTAATATTCTCTCCCAACCCCGGTCCCTTGGCACTGTGATCTGGACCCTCCATAGATGTGAGGGAGAACAGACCGTGAAGGCCTCTGCCTATTTCTCCCTGGAGTTTAGTCTTCTGTGCCTCCTCCAGACAGATGAGAAAGGAAAGATCCTGCCTGGAGGGTTTTGTCACACATTGTGTAAGGGTAGCATTTTTCTAAGTTCTCTTCTCTTATCAGCATCTCAACGAGGACAAGGAATAGCATCCATTTCTCAGCCTTTCCCAAGATCAAACGTGCTATGGAACGGGACAAAGGTCTAGAGTCCTCGCTCGTTTTACAGAATGGGAGGGAAAGAAAGTGGTTGATGTTTTTCCTTCTCTTCCCCTCTAGATTTTTCCCGGCCCTTCGCTTGTTTGTCTTGGTACTCATATCTTTCCTTCCAGCACGTCTTACTCCAGCTTCCTCTCTGTAGTCCCTAGGTGGGCAAGCCCATCAGACTAGCTGCCCAGAGACCCTGTTTCCCTACATACCATCTTTTATCTCTCCTGTTTTATTCCTTTATTTCCTTCAGTTATCCCAGGCTCAGCCAACTCATAAACAGACTTCTCTCGTTGCTCACTCTTGCGGCATTGCGTGAAAATCTTAGGCTTGGGCTGATTTTTCAATGCATAAATGCAGTTGTCCAAATATATGCCAGAATCTTGGAGAGAACAAAGCAGAAGAGAGCTGTGGAGTTGTCTATGTTACCCTACATAGGAAACATGGGTCCTCAGTCCCAAGAAAGGCCTTGAGTCCCCTCACAGAGAAGGTAACAGTATTTGTTTATCTATTTTGTTTGAATTATCTTTCCTTCCTAAATCACTTGGAGCAAGCACAAAACCAGCAATCTATACATTAAGCTATAGCTTCAAGTACTTGTTAATGTCCTCTCTCTTCTATCCATATTCATTGCATCCTACAAGGCTAGTAATGTCTAAACTCTGATCTTTAAATACATGAGATTATGAGTAAGAAGAGAGAGATGACCCATGGTCTCTAGCCTCAGTCTGCTTCTTTCCCTTCCTGTATACTTGCAATGGCTTTCTGGCGCCACATCCATCCCTGCAGCTGCCTGTGGTCAGCCTTGTGATGCATATCTCCATTTATTTGTTCTCTACAGAACACACCAAAACAAGAGGCTTATTCAGGGTTTGGAGATGCTCACAGAAATGTCGGCCACTCAGAATGAATGTGGCATACAGTAAGGAGTGACACAGCATTCAGATCACTGTGCCCCCATGGGTGGGCCTGAGGACAAGATCTCAGGGCAGGACATCTTCTAAAACTCAGCATGCATGGCAAGGATCCTCTTGTTCAGGTCGAGTGACAGTACCAATTTAAAGGTCAGGACTATGTTATAAGTATGTGTTTGCAACCAAGATGCTTCTCATAAGGAAAACTGTACATCAGATCCTCTAGGTTGCTTAAATGCTTAAATGATGACCAATGAGTAGCCCTGGTGCAAAGGGCAGTAGAGGAAAGGTAAATACTGCATGTGAAGACTGTCCTGGCCCATACAGGATAATTAATATGTGCAGTATGTAAACAAAGAAGAAACCTACTAGTATTTTATGAAGAATTCCTCTTTAGAAGGAAGAGATCACTGGTGGATATTTCAGAACCTCACAGTAGATGAAAGAAACTGTGATTGGCTGGCCAACTTCAAGAAACTGCTTCCTAGAAATGAACCCTCTATATCAGCAGAAAGCCAAAGTTATTTCTGCCAATAAAGTGTTATTTATGGTTTCACCCAAAGCCCAGAGAACATGTGAGTAAAGCTACTGAACTCTCTGTGTGTGTGTGGGGGGGTATGTACAGGTATACACACACACACACACACACACACACACACACATATATATATATATGTACATGAAGACACCAAAGGCCCATCATGGCTGTTACTTCTTCAGCTCCTTCTAACTTGTGTTTTGAGACAAGGTGTTACACTGGTCTGGAGTTCACAAAGACACCTGAGTAAGAGACCCAGCAAGCCTCAGCATGAGCCCATGTCTGCCCTCCCCCGTGCTGGGGTCACAGGTGTGCACAATCACACCTAGATTTTGAAAACACGCATGCTATTAGGTTGAAATTCAGATCCTTCCTCTCTCAACTCAGGTGCTTTACCAACTGACCTATCTCCTGAGATCCCGAATCAAGTATTTTTAGAGGAAGATTTTTCAAACTATCTTTTCTGTTGACAATTTTTGATTAGGTGATTTCCTTGTTATCTTTGCAGGGGAACTGTTCTCTGTGCCACAGGGTATTTGGCAATATCCTTTATCCTTGCCCACTAGATATCAGTGCCATCCACTCCTAGTAGTGATAAACAAAAATGTGTCCAGTTGCGTCTACCGTGATGACTCTCTGCTCTTACAGAGAACACAGGTTTGGTTCCCAGCACTCCTTCCCAGTGTCTCTCAACCCCCTTTAACTTCAGTTCTCAGCACATCCAATGCCCTCTTCTGGCCTCTGCAGGCATCAGATACATACATGGTGCACACAATGTACTTACAGGTGCTTGCACATCCACATAAATTACGAATAGATAAATCCTTTTTAAAGAGAATCACCCTGTTCTCAGAGGAAATATTCTAGGCAGCTTGGTATCCTCTCTAACCAGCCAGACTCAATACTGAGTCCAAATCGAAGCAGCCTGTAGTTGCATCCAGACTTATTGTCAAAGGAAACTGAGGGGGAAGGGACGCCAGATGAGTGTTGGGGCTTGCTTTGTTTCCTGGGTGCCTGTGCAAACACAGTAGTGGCTGTTTTAGACTGAGGAAGAAAAAATGAAGTGATGATGTTTAAGTATCTATGACATTAGCACTATTAGTCTCTGTCCTTCAAAGTTTTGAATGCTGGTGAATGAGCTAGAGTGAATGAATTGAAAATTCAGACGTAGAAGGAGATAAAGGGCCTGAAAAAGTATCTGCCAAGACATTCCTGTTCCAGTCTTGACTCTCCAGGAACCAAGCTTCTCGTTTGGCAAATTCAGGAAAGGGTCCTGTGGTAGAGAAGCAGCACCCACTTCATGGACCATTTCTCTGGGCCTTTTCATTCCCTTTGGTCCTCCCTCTGCCACTTCCTGTGTCAAGCAGGAAGTTATGACTTAGTAACTCCACGTGTGCATGTGTGTCTGCTGGGGCTTGCTAGCACTAGGATGTCATGAGGTTTCAGCATGTGTGGCTGTAGATGTTGTTTTCAATAATAATAATAAAAAATCCCTGGGATGCAATTAGGCCTGTTTACTTGTATTTGTTACGAAGGAGAAATCCCTTTTATGCATGAAAACACATTCGCCTCATTCTCATTTTTTTTCCCAAGCAAGAAAGGACCATTTCTTGCAATGTTAACTTCCAGGATCTTTTTCCTGTGGAAAAATCTAGTTAGTAGAATTAAAGACAGAGCTAATTTAAACATTATACTAAAGAGGAAGATTGGGTCAGGAATGGAAAAGCTGCATTCTCGCTGCCTCTTAGAAAGGAGAGCTGTTTGGTGAAATAGCAGCCACCAGACATGCTAAACACCCTATTGATGGTCAAAAAAAAAATCACAGATTTGTTTTTATTTTAGAATATTTAAAAAGATTTCCCACACGCTTAGTGCACTGCGTACATAGGGAAAGTATTCTGAACTCCAAGGAAGCTGTAGACTTGGGTCTTCTAATTTTCAATTTAAATAACACAGTGTTGAGGCCTTGCAAGCATGAGGACCCGAGCTCTTTCTAAGAAAATGAGGGGTCAGCAAGATGGCTCAGTGGGTAAAGGTGTCTGTCGCTAAGGCTGATGACCTGAATTTTATCCCTGGTTCATACGGTGGAAGAAAGGAACTGATCCTGTAGGGTGTCCCTCTGATCCCCACGCTAAAGAAAGAAATGTAATAATAATGAACACTAATAAAAGGCCAGGCCAATGAGATGGCTTAGCCTGACAGCCTGAGTCCAATCCCCAGCCCCACGTGTAGAAAGAGATCACCAGTCCAGTGGGTTCTGACCTCTACATAATATGCTACTCACCACCCATGTGATGTGCCCTTACCCCACCCCCAAACAATCAATCAATCATTCAGTCAGTCAATCAGTCAATTAAAACATTTTAAGGAAGAATAAAAAGAGGCTGATCATGGCGTCACGCACTGCAGTCCCAATGCTTTGTTCACAAGGAGATCTCTGGGTCTCACTGGTCAGGTAGCCTAGCCCCCTTGCCGAGCTCCAGGTCAGTGAGAGACTCTGACCCAGATACATAAAATAAAAATGGTTGATGTCAGAGGAGGGACGGCTAAAGTTGTGCCTTTACTTGCGCGTGCATGTGCACACCCGTTCACACATAAAAGTGCACACACACACACATAAAACAATAACAATCCAAAGCCTGGACTGAGCCATGCCATCCCTGGGCTAACTCATAAGCTACGTTTGATGCCATCGCTTCCCTGCCAGGATCAGCTTCATGAGGATGGTGAGGCCAGCACTTTCTATCGAATTTCTTCTTTAATTTGTTACTTTGGGCAGGAGAACCGGGGGAAGACTTTTCAGTCAATACGTAATTCTCCTGATCATTTGTTAATGGGTGACTTTGGGACAATACTGTATGAGTGGCTGGTTATATGAAGAAAGGTGACACAGAAAAGCCCACACCATCATAAAACTTACTTATTATCCACAAATACATATTGGGGTCACATATAAGCTGAAGATGTAGCCAAATGGGCATGCTATTTTTCAAAGTGATTGACCCTATCACAGGGTTGTACATAGCCTTTCACAGAATCATTGATTTATAGAGCTTTCCAACCAAATTACCTTAGTGCAAACAACACGGACACATCCTTACGGTTCTTTTTGTCCTCATGATTTCTGAAAACCCCTGAAATGATGGTATTCCAAAAGATGTTTATTACAAACCTATTACACTCTGTACTTTCCTTGTTAAATCTGATACAGGCCTAGCAATGAATAACAGATCTTTCTAGCACCATGACTCAGCCTCAACTTCCACAGGATTTTAAGACCAGGGCTCACTGATGACAACACACCCCACGCTCATGCCCCGTCCACTGGGCTTCGGCGGATACCTCCTCAGACTCAGCTGAGCTTCGCACTGATCCCAGGAAGAGCCTTTTGCCTCTTTGCCCCTGAGTCTGGGGGCACAGTATGTCCCATCAGCAGCTCCACTGCTCTTTTGGCTAAAGCCCTTCCCCTTGCCTTGGATACTGGCTAACATTTTCCACTGGTCAGAAACCTTGTTTATACAGCTGATCGAGTTAACAGTCCATCTCCTCTGCTCTTGTAGACACTCCAAGTCCATCGTCATCGTAACAGGGGTTGGTTGTTTAGCTTGGCAGAATCACTCCAGTCACATGTGATAACCAAATTGGATAGATGATCAATTCATTTTCCTCGGCACTTACTCCACGAAGTAAAGCCACGGAGCCTCGTGATGGAGCTGCTGCCTCAATGGAGGCACTCAATGCGGACCCATGTCTGCAGATGCAGGGACTTTTAGACATCCTGATTGACAACAGAGGATTGCCCTATAACGTGTATAAAAACTCCACACGCTTCACCTTTCTCAGGAGCCTTAGCTCAGTATTCTGAACTGCATATATTAGAAGTACTAGGTTCAGAAAAGCTTCTTTTGAAAAGTTACTGAGTTCGAGGAGTCCAAAACGCCTAACCGTTGGCATCTCAAATTGACTCTCATTGTTCTACTCCCACTTCCATCTGTTTAAGCACTGATGTGCATGAGATTCGGTGAGCCATGGCAGTCTTTATATTGATGGACAAGTCAACTAAGTGTATAATCAAAAGTAGCTGAACCTCATTTAAAATATTTTCCCCTTTTTTGAAGGAGAAAAATGAATTCCCTGAATGAAAATGGATAAGACACAGTGGAGAATGTAGCAATAGGATTAAAACTCATAGAGATCCTCCTGCCTCTGCCTCTCCATTGCTGACTGGAGGGGTGCACCACCATTCTTGGCAGTAGACTGCACAGTGTAATTTTGAATAAAAATGTTTCTAACCACCGGAGCAAGCTTTCTCATTGACTTGCCATATGGCCCAAGAACATCATACATCCCACCCATAGCTGCAGTAGAATGAAAGTAAGGATTATGCCTCTTTCCTGATGGCCAATTGGCAGGAGGACCAAGAGGAGCACTGTGCGAGGGAGCACTCTTTAAAGTCTAAGACAGTGTTAGACAACATGAATAGCTCAGTCAGGAAAGCCTTTCCTTTCAAGCATGAGAACCTGTGTTCAATCATCCAGAACCCATTAAAGCAAAAGCAAGCATGATGTAATAATAGCCAGTACTGGAAGATGGAGAAAGGTGAGTGGCTTGCTGGACATTTGGCCTAGCTACTCAGCAAGACTCAGACCAGTGAGAGATCCTGTCTCTAAAGAAAAAGATATATGGTCACCAAGGAGAACATCCAACGTTGACCTCTGGTTAACACACACACACACACACACACACACACACTCGCAAACACACACTCACACCCCTCCATTCAAACAAAGGCATAGACAGCTAGCAGAATAGTCCCAAAATTGCTGAATGGCAAAAGGCACATGTAAGAGTCCAGAGATCTCATTCAAAGTGGATATTAAGGAGTGTTGACTCCGTAGTGCTGCTTGTCCCTCAGGTCTCAGTGTTCCTTTCTAATGTCCCTAAGGAGAGCATCTCTTTGTGACACTAGCTTGCCTCCAGCACCTCCCTGATGCTTACTCAGCTCCCTTGCCTGAGGCAGAGGGAACTGGCTGTCCATGGTGCCTTGGCCAAAGTGTATATAACTAGATCATTAAGCGAGTATTTTAGTTTTCTTTGTTCGTGTTTTTGTAGCAAATGCCTTCATGACCAGTAGAAATATTCTTCTGTTAATAGCAGTAATATAAAATTTCACTTCTATGCAAATGGATGTGGGGGAAAGGGCATTTTAAAGAAAAATAAGCAAAAAAATGAGTGATGCATAATTTGACAAATTGTGGACATGATATGAGTGTGATTGGAGGAAGAAATCATACATCCTAATTTGTCCGACAGAGGCCAAGGCCTGGGAGTGCTTGTTTTGGAAGCAGCTAAGATTTTCTTTTTAGATGTGGTGTTTTAACACTTGCACAACCCTCAAACAACCCTGTAAGAAAGCGGAAATGAAGGAAGGAAGGAAGGAAGGAAGGAAGGAAGGAAGGAAGGAAGGAAGGAAGGAAGGAAGGAAGGAATTTGGAATTTTCAGTTGTCATTTTAGCCTCCACAGACAAACCTATTTGTTTAGGGAATGTAGGCATGGGAGTCCCACTTAAACCTCTGAACACAAGGATGTAAGTAGTCATCAACTATGTTCAAAACGGACTCCAACCTGTGAAAAAAGATATTTTGCCTGGTCTCTGGAGAACACAGGATCCCACAAATAGTTACAGTTTCTTAAAAGTTGCAAACAAATGAATCCCTTTTAATCCTACTCCCCCCCCACCCACCTACACACACACTCACACACATACACACACACACTCATACACACACACACAGCTTTTAACTTGTGTCAGAGCAAGCACCCTGAAATATTTGGGAGTGTTTTTTTTTAATGCTGCTTCTGGAAGTTTCTGTGCAAGATGACATTCAGGCAGCTTGGAAGGTTGTTTGGTTGCATATAGCGTTGGGTGAAACGAAATACCCAAGTTAATGATTTCTACTTGTTCATACATAAGTCTGGCTTCAAGTAAGGGAAACTTGGAGAAGAAACGGCAGTAAAAACATGACTAGAATTATCTTCGTTCCTTCCTAATACATTCAACTCCAACCCTGGAAACCTTAACCAGCCTCATTGTAGTCTCTCATGTTGCCTCTCCCGGGAGTTTTACTGTCTTGAAGACTGATACAGCTTCCTCGCCCCCTCACAGCCTCGTAGTCTGTGTTTATATAATTATTGTCACAAATTTAGATGTGTGACACTTTAGCACCATATTATTGCACTTTAAGGAAAGCACGCCCTCCGTACTGTTCTCCTGGCCCGGGTGTAGGGCTCTGTCCCCAGCAGATGTTCTGTGGTGTTGTGAAATGGCTTCAGAATGCTGGAGTCAGATGGAGCTGGGAGGCGAAAGCCAATTATGTCATATGGTGTCAATGCCCAGTTACAACACTAATATAACCAACGTTTTATTATTTTTAATTTTTTTTTGCTCCTAATGACTCCCATGGATCCTTCAGGGCTTTTTACAAAAAAAAAAAAAAAGAAAGCCAGCTTGGACCTGTCCGTATGCTTTTTAACCTAACAAGGACAAGACATTGTTCGTGGTTTGAGTTTTAGGTGTATCGGAGGTGTATGCAAGAAGTGAAATGAAACAAAATTAAAAACCAAACCTCTCCTGCAGTGGGGGTCGCTACTGACTGAAATTGTGTCTCGAATGTGGGCGGCTAGTAAGCGAGGATGGAATGGCTCACTTGAACACTGCCTTCTATTGGGTATAATTGTCTGCCACTTTTCCTGTTTGTGACCCCTCCCCCAAAGCACATGAACCCGGGCCTCTTTCACTCCTTTAATTCCGACCCTGGTTCTGAATACATAACTGTTTTGAATCTACCTTAGGTTGAGATAACAAAGATGAGTTTGTAAGGAGTTTATATCTTTTCCTGATATTTTCTTGGCTGTTGTTTATTAGACGAGAGGAGATGTTAGTTGAAAGGGACCCCGCAAACCAAAACTGGTTGCATGGTCTCATTTGTTTGTTTCGGGGACACGGTCTCGTGTAGCCCAGGCTGGTCTGAAGTCACTGACCTAGCTGAGAGTGGTTTCGAACGTCTGATCCTCCTGTCTCCACTTCCTGAATGCTGGAATTACAGGTATGTGCCACGACACCTGGCTTTCCGTGGTGCCGAAGATCAAACCCTGGGCACGCTAAGCAAGCGTTCTATCGACTGAACTACATCCCAGTCCCAGTGCGTGGCCTTTGTAAACAATGTCTCACTGGGATACAACCACACTGGTTGGTTACTGAATCATTTGAGACTGCTTTAATAGACTAGGGGCAAAGTTGAGATGTTGTATTCCCTAAGTCGAAAGTCATTATTCTGTGGTTTCTGCCTAATACATTTGCTGGTCCCTAGCACATGGCTGAGGGGATTTTAGGGATAGGTAAGTCTCAAAAAATTTCTGTTGTTCTCGTTTCTAGGTAAAATGTTTGCTAGTTCCACGTTTGACTTTCTGTTGCTCACATATGGACAGGCTTGTCTTTATAAAAGTCCTAATGTAGCCCGGGAGATAATATGTGAGTCATTAATATTAATTTTCACTCCCACTGTTTTATTGGTAATGAAAGTAACTATAATTGTAACACGGTGCTGCCCTTTCTCATTCAGCAAGAGGATAATCTTTCCCAGGACTGCCCAAGTCAAATACAAAGAAGATGCAACCCTTTGCATCAAGATTTGGCCAGATGTATGAATGTCACACAGTAAAGCAATTTGTACCGTTCTCTCCACCCTCCCCAAGTAGTTCAGTTTCAAATAACAGCATCAAAGGACCGCAGAGGGGATTTTTTAATGTACTTGTGTTCTGGGCTCGGGACAACTATACCTAGTAAGTGCCAGGGTGTCTCCCAGCAGGGGTAGCAAAACATGGTACCATGTCATGGGAAAGTGACCTTTGGAGATCTGGCTCACTCAGGGCTCTACTGCTGCAGGAATAAGTCATGAGCTCAGGAGAACTTTTTTTTTGTCCTTTTAATTCTGCTTCTTCCCAGATAAGTCATCCAGATTCCCTGTCTCCAGTACCCTTATGGCGCTCAGCTCTTAGGCTAGGCATTAGCTTTAGGGGCAACTGTACTCAGCACACTAGGCAGCCTGAAACACACACAGCACTGGGAAGAAAGGAAAGGACATTAGTCCAAGCCGTCAGTCACCTCACTGAAGAAAGGGAGCAATTATTAACCATCACTGTACTGTTCACACGTCAGGTTCTTGGTTAATTCTTCCTTTTAATTTAGAACAGTTGGCCACCCTATCTACATACCCACAACCCAGGTGTATACTGTGATCCCCCACTATGCTATACAACTGGTATGGATTCCATCGACAGTATTCTTTCAACTTTTAGGAGGTCTTTTGGGAAGGATTGGGTTTCCTAAGTAATGTAACCTGACCCATGGCATAGAGGTACTCTCTTGGTGGATGTTGCTTACCCCTCCAGGGTCCTTGGGAGGGCATGGGTCGTGTCTCATTCCTTAAATACCATGCTTTACTGCCAAACCTCTTGCTTCTGTTCTACATCTCAGGAGAAGTAATTTCCAAAGAGCCAGCAGAATGCTTCTGGGATCCTGAAAGCAGTGACCAAGGGAGCCATGGGAGCTTGGGAAAGGCCTCTGTTCCCCAAGACTAAGAATTTCTATGTAAAAGAGAGAGACACTCATCTCTGCCCTCCATTCGTCGTTACTATCTTTGCATTTCAGGATGGTTCTTATTGGCAATGGCAATCTGATAGGATGCTCCCAGACACACAGCACCTTCCACACATCTCCCTGAATCATCCTAGGGACGATACCGATTGAGTTGCATGGCTATGCTTATTTTGGAAACAATTTCCCTTTCCAAAATGCATGCTTGTCATGGGTGGTTTTTTTTACACCTGAGATCTGCTGTGATTGTACAATTCAAAGAGGAATCCAAAGCATAGTACAAAAACACAAGAAAGCATTCAGAGTGGCTTCCTATCAAGTTTTACTACTAATTATATACGGAAAGGCAAGTATATTGAATCTGTCAGATTAAACAAACTGTTACCAGAATTACTCATCTGTGGTTTTCATGCCCCGTTCAACTACTAAAGAATATTGAATTATGGGGCATGGGTGATAGCTCAGTGGATAAAAGACCTTGGTCTGCAAGTGTAAGCGGCTTGACATAGAATTCTCAGTCCCATCTATTGTGAACTTCCTGACATAAGACAAATTATAGATTTTTTTAAAAAAAGCATCAGCTGAGATATAGACAAATTATAGATTGTTTTTTTTAAGCATCAGCTTGCTTGTCTTGTAAATAAAGACAGCAGTGCTTCTTTTAGAATCTGGGCATGGTTACTGGGGCCTGTGACCCCAGTTTTAGGGGGTGAGATAGGCAGAGCCTGAATTTCCTTGGCCAGTCAATTTAGCCAATTCACAAGCTTCTAGGTGAGTGAGAACCACTATCCCAAACTATGTGAGTCATAATGTAAAGACCAATGAGGAAAGACACCCAGTGTCCTCCTCTGGCCTCTGTAAGCATGTTCATGGACATGTGTACCTGCGTGCATGCTCATGTGCATGCATCATACACATACAAACAGTGTTGTTTGTATACACATGAGAGAAAGAGACAAAGACAGAGACAAAGAGATACACAGAGAGAATTAAAATCGCATTGCCTGTGTGCCCCAGGACATGCTTAGCATTCTCTGTTGAATAGATTGGAGGTCAGCAAACCACAGCCCTCAGGCCAGATATGGCTTGCAGCTTGGTTTCGTATGGCTTATAAACTAAAAACGATGCAGCGACTTTTACATTTTTAAAGAGGTATGGCTTTTAGAGACTAATGTGTCTCTGGCCATATGGGACTCACAGTTAGAAAATGGGCAGAGAAGATCTCAAACCCAGGGCCATCAGCCCTCAAATCTGTGCCTCATTCCTTCTGAACTAAAGCTGGCCACTGGATGCCAGACATCCATGGAACTTTTATGTAATGTCTCCCTGAATCCTGAGGTTAAATAATATCAATTACTCACATTCATGAGTGATGTTATAATATTGCCTAAGACTGGAAGTATGACTGTCTTTATTTTAAAGATGAACAATCTGAGGCTTATAAAAAAAATCTGTAATTTGTCTAAAGCCACATAACTTACAATGCACTGGAATTAGAACCCGGTCCTCCCTGAAAACTGTTATGATGGGCCCTCGTCACTGAATTCTTCTACGTTCTATCACAGCCAACCTACCTTGACCAGCACTGAGTGTGGAATGGAATTTTTTGGTCTAATTTAATCTAAGATTTAGCAAACAATAAGCTTAAGTCAAATTTGGCTCCCATTCCTTTAAAAAATATACACTTAATATATATGCATAAGATAATCATTATTTGTTAAAATATAAAATAAACTGTATATTTTTATATATGAATACACATAACATTGCATGTATAAATAAACAGATATAAATTAGATCACATTTGTGATGGTTCATCTTGTCTTCCAGTTGGATTAGGTCAAGAAACACCTAGAAGATTGGTAAAGCATACCTTTGGGTGTCTGTGAGTACATTTCCAGAGAGGGTTAACTACAAATGGTACAGGGGGCAAGGGACCTGAGCGGAGAACATTTTGTCATAGCAACCGAAGTCCCCCCCCCAAAAAAAACAAATTAAAAAATAAACAAAAAACCAAAACCCTGGCATTTTCTTATACACTCAAAGCCTATGGATGCTTTCACACAACCATAGAGTTGATGGATTACAGCAGAAGCCACACCCCAGCAGACCAAAGAGCATCCTGTCTGGGCCCTTCCTTGGGTCCTTGGCTGATCATTCATCTAATTCATTTGGGGATCACATTTGTTTTTTATGGCTCTCAGTGCCTAGAACAGTGTGAAGTCCTTAAACGTGGAGTACGTGTTTGTGTCTAGAATCTGCTCATGGAGCCCACACCCTCAGTCAGTGAATCTCTCAAGACTTCATTTCTCTTCTCCCCACTTTTCTCCTACTTCCTTCTCTATTGTTGCATGTGGGTTTTATTTCACTTAAAATATACAGGGACTTTTTTTATTAGGGGAAAACAAGTTTGTCAAAAAAAGAAAGAAACTAAAGGCTTAGTGAACATCTGGGATGTTCTGTTGTTTGTGCTGGAGTGGGGTGTCCTTACTTTCCACGTAGAGATGATCCCCACAAAACCCACATGGGTTTCAGGACAATGGGGCTCTTGGCACTTAAGCAAAACCAATAGCAGTGTGTGGTGTTGGCCTCACTGTAGCTTGAGGAAGAAACTGACAACAAAATCCATGTTAAAATAAAGGTGGCAACCCAAGGACACCTTGAGGCATCTTACTGCAAGAATCATTTAGTGAGGCAGCCTGCTGACACTTCTTAACAGTCTGACAGTAGCCACTGTACTGAGCATCTCTGATGTTCTAGAAGCTTTTCAAAGCACCCTTTACCTTTAATATCAATTAATCTGCCCTTTACTCCCCCCAAAAAAACACTGGAGATGGTTCCTAGTATTGTCTAAGTTTCCATTTGAGTAAGGTAAGAATTAAACAATTTAAATGATTTTCCCTCAGGTCATACGACTGGTGGGCAGCAGAGAGAGTAAGTAAAGAGCCTAGGCCCAGGAGTAGCCAACTCCAAGGCCTGTGCCTCTTGCATGGGATGCCCCATAAATTTGATGAGTGACATAACCAACACCACATGACCTACGGGAATGTTGGGCACACAGTAAACATTCAATAATTACTCATTTCCTAGGGGGCATATTTTAAAATATGTCTGAAAACCTACTTTGTTATAGGCACCATGATGCGAACTCAGTGGTGATTCAGGATAAGTGGATTCCGGATAAATACCATTTCTTAATTTTCAAAAAGCATGATGTGATTCTGAACCATCATCTCCATTTTCTAGACTTCTTGTTTTTAATCTGTAGTTGCAACCCCACTGAGGGTTGAATGGCCCTTAGGCAGGGGTCACCTAAGACCATCAGAAAACACAGGCTTCTGCTTCATCTTTCATAACAGAAGCAAAACTGAAGTTAGGAAGGAGCAACAAAAATACTTTTATGCTTGGGGTCACCACAACAAGAGGAACTGTATTAAAATATCCTGGTATTAGGAAGGCTGAGAACGCTGTTCTGGAAGAGTTCAATCTCATGGAAGTTCTACCCATGCTGTTCAATTTGCTTACCCATTCTTTATTGCTTGGAGGAAAATTTATATTTTGTCTTACACTTCCGTTCTTTTTACTTTGCTCTCTTTTCTTTTTCTCAAATCCCAACCCTCACAAAGCGTATACATACTGTGGAAACGATTTCTTAAACCACAAGGGTGATGTAATTCAATGCCTCTTCTTTCCCTCTCTCACACATCGAATATTGGCTAGGAGTGCGATTTTAAAATATTGCTTTGCAAATGTGATGAAAAGTGTGTCCTTTTCACCAGAACAAAACCAGTCCCTAGTGTGGAAGCTCCTTCCTGGTGTGCCTCCCTCCCAAAGATGAGGAAATCTGTGCAATGGGCCATAACCACCCAACAAGTAGGGGACAAGAGGGAGCTGTGGATTAGAAAGGCCTTCCTTGCGTGCATAGGATGGAGTAGTCACTCTGCTTAGTCTCCCAGGACTACAGTTTAGGAAATGGCTTGTCTTTAAATGTGCAGTAGTCCAGCAAGGCTTGCCTGCCATGCAGCTGATACGGGGGGCTTTTGCCATGGTAAGTGTTTGTGTTGGAACATTCTCAGCTAGTTGCCATCAATTACTCAGGGTTATTTCTTGGCCAGAGGTTCCCTGTTCCACAAAGTATGTCATTCTATGTTCACAGAAATGGGGTTTACAGTCCTACCACTAAATTAAAACGAGTTCCTCCAAATTAGAAGCAGACCGGACAGATGTGGAGGGAAGAAACGGAGACGCACATCTTTCGTGAATCAGCTCATCACGGTGCCAGGACTTGAAATCAGTTTTTCCTGCAGCGGCCTCAACTGTGCCACACCTATGTAAGCTATGCTAAACAAGAGGGGAATTCACATTTTACCACGTACTTCTTTCCCTTTGCCCTGTGCAGAAGGATAAAGAGCTACGTTCGGCCCGGACTCCAAAGCACTTGGTGTGTGCATGTGTGTGGTGTTGGTGGCTATATATGTGTTGTGATAGGCTCTGTATGTGTGGATGTGTGTGCAATTAGGAACGCATGTGTGTATGGAAGTCAGGGACTGACATCAGCCTTCTTGCTCTTTATTTTGTTGAGACAGGTTTTCTGATTGAACATGGAGCTCACAGATGCAGGGGTCTTCCTATCTCCACCTCTGCAGTTCTGGGCTTGTAAGAGCTTGAAGCTGCACCTGATTTTATATCTGGGTACTAGGACAGGTTCTCATGCTTATTCAAGCAGTTTACCAAGAAGGGCCTCTCTCTAGCTGCCAAACTGTCTTAACAGGGTAATATGATGCTTGCATTTGAGCATGGCCAAGTCTAGCTTGTGTCCCCATTGAACTGTAGGGGTCTATTTAGGACATCAGAGAGTAGACAAACAGTATATGATCCTCTTCCCCAATCTCTAGCACCTATGTTCTTTGGGGATGGGGGACGGTGGTTGACTTTTATAAAATAAGGATTTTTAGTATTCGTACTAAAAATCTTAGTTTTAATTTCTTGGGCAATTTTTAAACATGACTACTGATTCCCGGCTGGAATGTCTTCAAAGGACTCCATTACCATAATGAGAAATTCTTCACAGGGTCACCTGCAGGCCCATCCTCTGTCTCTTCTGGTCTGTTTTGCTGCCCAACCCTGTGCTCGGGCATTCTATTTTGCCTTTCATTCCTTCATACTCTGTATTCTGTTCACGACAGTCCCTCTGCTGCAGGGGTTTGGAAGTGATTTTTGTTTTGCAGTGAGACTTTTTTGTAAGATTTATTTTTTATACACATGTGTGTGTCTGAGTGTATGTATGTGTACCACCTGCATGCAGATACCTGCAGAGGCCAAAAGAGGGCTAGATATACACACTTTTAGACAGTGATGGATTGAGGTGATGTGGGAGCAAAAGAAACCACCTCCATAGAAGCAAATTGTCTAGAACAACGAAAAGCAGTAGGGTCTCTGCAGGAGCCGAGACCACACCAAGGTAGTTGGCACTTCAACATTTCCTGGGATAGAAGAGGGAAATCAGGGGTGGAGTTTTATCCATAGATGTGTTCACTGTAGCCCTCGGGTGAATTCTCTTATCACATGTGGACCGCTTGTTGGGAGTCTCCTGGCTTCTAAACTGACCACAGACATTTTTATTACTCTGTTGGCTTTCTTGACAGGCCTGTGTTTTTATCAGTATATGAGTCCATTCGGGAGTTGCTTGTTTGCAGCTCTTTTCTTTAGGTCATTAACCCTTCACAAACAGTCATGAGATACTCGCTGTGGAGTCCGAACCAAACCCAGGTCTTCTGCAAGAGTCACAAGGGCTCTTCACCATGGAAATAAATTTTTCATCCTGTCTTTTTAACATATATTTTCATAATATGTATTTATTTGTTTATTTATTTATTCATGTGTATGGAGTGTGTGTGTGTGTGTGTGTGTGTGTTTGTGTGTGTGTATGTATGTATGTAGTAGGAGCTCCGGGCCTCTTCCCACAGCCCGGCTCCTGGCTGCCTGGATAGCTTATGCCCCGAAATAACAACACACAAAATGTATTCTTTTTAAACACTGCTTGGCCCATTAGTTCCAGCCTCTTATTGGCTAGCTCTTACATATTGATCTAACCCATTTCTAATAATCTGTGTAACCCATGAGGTGGCTTACCAGGGACGATCTTAACTTGCGTCTGTCTGGAGTGGGGGAATCATGGCCACTGCCTGAATCTTCTTCTTTCTCCCAGCATTCTGTTCTATTTACTCTGCCCACCTAAGGGTTGGCCTATCAAATGGGCCTAGGCAGTTTCTTTATTAATTAACCAATGAAAGCAACAGATTAGAAAGAAATCACTCCCACATCACTTTTTCTCCATCATGTCAATCCCAAGCATTGAATTCAGGTCATCAGACATGGTGGCAGCCACACTTACCCATTAAATGATGATGGCTTTCAAGTATCACTGAAACATAGTTCCCATGCCACACAATTTATGTTATCTTCAATAGTTCCTAGCACATTCAGTGTTGTGTGATTATTGGTACAGTTTACTTCAAATATTTTTTTTTTTACTTCTAAACAAGTACTGTCGTGCTCAGACCAGCACTCAGTTGTAAAAGTACTTGCCCCAAAAGCATAGGAACTGTGTTCCATCCCTCAAACTCAAGTTCAAAAGAAGTTTAAAAACAAAAAGCTAGGTAAGTTGTCTTGGGCTTGTAATCCTACTTCTTTCTGAAAAGGGAGACAGTAGATTCCTGTAGCTGGCTCCTGGCCATTCTAATCTACTTGCCAAGATGCAGGCTAATAAAAGATTATGAATACCAAGGCAAACAAATAAAGAAATAAATAAACAAAAAGGTGACAGCACCTACAATAGTGCCTGACGTTCACCTTTGACCTCCACACACCACACACGCATGCACCTCTGACCTCCACTTACAGACACACACGCATGCATGCTTTCCCTCCCCCCACTTTCTGTCATTTTCCGGAACTTCCTTATACCCCTACATTCCCTTCCTGGGACAATAATTAATCTCCCTAGATAGCCTCTCCTACTGTGGACATTTTATGCAGATGGATTTAGGTAACGAGTGGCCTTTTGTACCTGATTTCTTTGATTTATCATCCTGTGTTTGGAGTTCCTCTGTGTTGGACCATGCATCAACACTTAGTTCCTTTTAATCAAGCAATATTCCATTTTATGAGTATGCCATAATCTATTTGTCCATTCACAAACTGATGAATATTTGAGTTACTTCTGCTTTATTGCAGTAGTGTTACTTGGGTTATGAGATGTTGCATACATAACTTCTCATTTTTCTGAGGAACAAGCCTAGTGGTAGAACGGCTTATTAATATGAAAATTCTATGTTTAATATTTCAAGGTAACCATCATATTTTTGACTGAACATTACCCAACAGTTATCCTTTAGCTCTCAGCTAAAATGCAGATTCCTAAGAAGTGTTTTTCTGCCACTCTACCCTCTTGATTCAAGTACCTCAGTTAAATGGCTCTCATAACCTACTCTGCCATGTCCTTCAGTGCTGTATCCCAGCAAGTTGTTATGCTTTTATATACATAGTACTTTGATATATTCCTGTTCCCTGATAGGCTTTCCAATTAAATGCCCTCTGCCTCATCACTGGCTCAACAGAACTCATGCTGATAAGGTACTATGGTAACCACTCTTAATTTAAGAGTGCCCAGTGAATCCACTTCTCAATAACAAACCCTTTTATGTGATACCATCTCCATAGTGTGAGCTCGACTTATCAGTAACTAAGTGATTTGGACCCTATGATCATCTTTTCTGTCTTTTTTTCTCATGACTTACTTTTGGGGGAGACCAATGATTGTCTCATAGTGATGTTATTCCCTTGTCAAGGAAGCCAGGCTTCTTTTCAACAGCCATACCAGAGAGTTGGTCCATAAACTGAGCTCTCAGATGATGACAGCTTTAGTACAAGTATCAATAGCTGCCTTATTAGGGGATTCTGGTTGTGTGATAATAGATGCTAATTGTTTTAAGTGACTAAATTTTGAGAGAAATATGTTCTGGAGTAGAAAACAAGTTATGTTGTGTAAAATTCACTAGTAGAAAATGATAAGTTAAAAGAAAAAAACAGCAACAGGTAAAGACTACATGCTGTAGGCTTGTCATGAATGAAGATATCAACCTATATTTTCGGATAATTATTATGTAATACGTGTTGTGTGGACTTAATGTTCGCATTTTCTTCAACTCGTATGCTGAAGTTCTATCTTCCAATATGGTGGTGTTTACAGCTCAAGTCTTCATAAGGTAACCTGGTTTGCATCGTTTCATGAAGGTGAATCCCTCCTGGTGGAATGGATATCTTTACAGGAAGAGAATGGCAGCGTTCTTTCCTTTTTCTACACATATTCACCAAGGAAAGGCTGTGTTGCACAACAAACCATATGTCTATGAAATCCACCATCAGGGCCCCACCAGGAACCACATCTGCTACCTCCTTGACCATGGGTCTAGAACTGTGAGGTTAATATCTGTAAGAGCCCCACCCCACTTTATCTCCCACCCAATTTCTAGCATTTCCTTAAGAGGCTCAAGGAGACTAAGACTAAATCTCTTTGAATGCTCCCAACCCCAGCAGATACAGCATGACCTGTGTTTTGCTGGTGGGGAAACTCAGATCCAAAGACAATAGAGATTAAGAGGAAACCTGTGTAATTCTGAAGCAGGAAAAATAGACAAATAAAATTGGCACGTGGCTGTGCCAAAAATTTGCTCATCTGCTCAAGGGAAACCAAAGCAAGAAGTAACATAGTAAATCAGCTTTATGGAGGAGCCATGCCATATCAGTTATAAGGTGTTCAGGAGTTTAACTACTGGTGCATACTAAAAATTTAACTGAAGTGACATTCGCATATAAAATTAACCACTTTTCAATGTGTACCGATTAGTAGCATTTGGTGACTTTGTCTACAGTGTCATCTGTCATGTCCAATTATTTCCAAAGTACATTAATTTGGGAAGGGGGGTTCAGAGTTATGTTTTTTCAAACTCCCAGTCCTCAACACATTGATGTCATCATCAGGGCACCGTCCTTGTGTCAAGTTCCATTAATTGTTTTGTTCTCTTTGGCAGGGCTAGAAATCAATCCCAGGACCTTGCACATGCTAGGCACACCACTAAGCTGCATATCTACCCTCAACTTACTTTTGCTTCCTCTCTGTCCATCCTCCTGAATCTCTTCCCCAACCACACAAACACACAATATCTCCTTTCTTGTTTCTATGAGCTTTGGTTTATAAAATCCTCAAGTACTTCCCAACTAGCATCTTTTATCTCTCCCTCAGTGGAAGAGGTTTACCCAGCCATCTGTCCTTCAGAAGGCACCTTTGCTCCTGTAGAAAAGTCACAAACTGGCAGAGAGCACTGCTTCTAAACCAGAGCTCCGCGCAGAGCAGGCAGTGTGTTCCATAATCACAACCAAAGCGTATTGGGCTCATCCACACACATTTGCTTACATACTGAGTGTGTCTGTTGTCTCGATGTGCTGGCCAAGCTAAAGAGCTGTGGCAGAGCCTGTATGGTCGGCTGAGCTCCAGATATGTACTAGTTTGTTTCTTCCCAAAAGAGTTACTGAACCCAGCTCAAGACTGTGGTGATCTGTCATCTTTCTCGCCACAAGGCCCTTTGCAAATCCCTTCACCTTCTGAGCCTTAAAATCTGCTTCCTGACTTGAGTCCATCATACTGAAATAGAGTTTTGACACGGTGGAAGGACAGAATCAACTCCTACAAGTTGTCTTCTGATGACCACTCTTGTGGTGTGGCACACGCATGTCTCTCTTCCATACGTATATGCAATAAAGTTTTGATTTCTGTGGGGTTTTCCCTTTCTTTTCATCTGCCTAGTGCAAGATGCTGCAGTTTTGACATAAAATATTTATGGGCAAGCCTGGTGTCAGAGATACAACAGTGAAGATTCTTTTGTAGAGACAGACTGTGTACTGTGGCAGCCTTCTGCCCGCTGGCTCAGACTGACTGTGCCGCTGCATTAGCCACGGAGATGCCATATTGATCTGCCCTGGAAACTCTGGGACAGACAACATGCCCCTTAGACACTGTCAGGACCTCCCCCTCCTGGAGCAGCTTGTTATTTGGTAGTGTAAGAAGGATAGATCTTGGGATTAGTTTGAATTCCAGCTCTGACATTTGCTGTGTGACCTGTTTTAGATACTTAGCCTATATAAACCCCAGTGTCATCTTATGAGATGTATTTATCCTGATATTCCATGATGCATGCGAGGAAAAAAGATGAGTGGAGAAACCCTGGTCAGAAATGCTTGGTATCAGCTGTGAATTAACGTTATTTATTTTATTTTATTTTAATGATATTATGATAGAATTACATCATTCTCACCCTTTATTTTCTCCCTTTACAACCTCTCATAAACCCCTATTTCTTTTTCAAATTCATCATGCCTTTTTCTCATTTGTTGCTGTTGTATACATATTTCTAGATCCCTATGCACAACCTGCTCATCCTCTATTATGTTACTCTTATGTATCTTTCCCCAGCATGACTGTCTAAATATGAGGTGAACAGGAAAAAGCAATCAGTATAATAGTGTGGGTGGGGGAATCCTGGAAGATCTCAACCCCACACAAAGAGCTATAGGTAACCAAGTGATGTTAAGAGGAAGAGAAAGAAATAATCTTCCCCAGAGGAGAGCACACTTGTAGGCTCTTCAAAACCAAATGGTCAGATTTTACTTTATTTTTGCTTAGATTTAGGAGACTTTTGCAACTACATAGTGAGAAATCTTGGAAATGGGGCCGGCTAATTTGTGTTTCATGGCTGTTTTACACACGTAGCCTGGGGGCAATTTTAACGCAGGCTGTGGAGTGGAGGTGCTTTTTGTCCATGATCCCAGGCCATGAGGTCAGGTGTGGAATTTTCTACTTGGTGACCTCATGTCAAGCTCAAGGAGTTTCAGGTTTGGAATTTCGGGTTTTGACTTTTTTTTAACTAGAGCAGTTATACCTGTTTTTTTAAATCCCTGACATTGCATCCAGCAAGTAGGAACTACACAAGAAGTAATATAATGGATATGCCTTAGAACTTACCAGAGTTCACAGGCCGGGAACACAAGAGAGTTTGATTCAAGTCAGAGGTGTGCTGAATCAATTAGGCAGGGATAGTGTCCGAAGCATGACATTGACCGTGGTTCTCAATCAACACTGACCAGGGGCCAAGCACAGTACTGAGCACTTTCGACACACCCTAGACTACCAGCATGAATTGGGCGGTCTATCTTGTTTACAGTAACAACAGCTGCTCTGTATTGGGATGCAGCCTTAGAATCAGCTCTAGCTGATAGACAATGAATAGACCTGCTAGGAGCTGAAGCTACGTCAAGAGCGAAGTCAGCCATGTTGCCTCCTCCAGCCTGCTCTTTCCCTACTGTGGCTAACTTCAAAGGCACAGGTTGATTGATACAGTGATGTCAGAAGAGGTAAAGATCCCAACTCTCTGATGGAAGAGAAATCTCTCCTCCTACATGAACGAGAAACCAACTATCATTGTACTAATTCACTGAGGAGTCAAGGTTTCTTTCTCACTAGAATACAGCTCAGGCAATCCTTACAAACATGATTATACTCGCTGACATCAGTTTAATGCTTGCTACTACAGATTTCACATAATTTTAAAAAATTTCCTTTCATCCTGTTTTTTTTCCATATAAAGTAATGGGGATTACTTAAAACAGTAATCACAGAAAGGAGTTGGGACGTAGGATTTGAACCTTAACTCTGCCCTCTGAGACAATGCACTGAGTTGCTTCTTTCCAAAAGGAAATATAATGGATAAGTTAAGATCTTGGAGTCCCTAAACTCAAAAATGACAGAACAATGGTTCAAAGTCAGGTCTATCTAGGCTCACATTCTGTGAATTCCTTACAGTTTTGGTCCAGGTTAGTCCAAAGAATGTGCAAATCTCCCGTTTCAATTCACAGCATCCTCCCTCCATCCCTACCCCCCGCATACCATGAAGGATGGGAAAGTCTTTGGAAAAATGCAGAGTGGCGTTTGGAGCCTCAGTGTGGGCACGGGTGGGCAATGGGCTGTCTGGTTTGCCTTGTGTTTAAATTCCTTTCCAGGGATTACCGCATATACGCAAGCCTGTCAGTGACACAGACCTGGTGCCCGCGCAGCGCTTTCACCTCGCAGAGGTTCTCTGTGCTCTCTGCTGGGGTGCAGAGCTCAGCTACTCACTGTAGGCTCTCCCTGGAGAGGCTGCAAGAGCCACTTTGGACAGTCGTACTGATTTTCAAAGCCACGGCCCTGGAGCCTCAGGGCTCTCTTTGACTCGTATTTCCCCTTTCAGTTTGTAATGCTGGAAAGGTCCAGAGAGGCAGCTGGAGAGGCAGGCACAGATCCCCCTGAGAGGGTAAGGAGGAGGAAGCCATGGCTCAGAGGGAAAGACAAGAAAGGAATGGTGAGGGGAGCTGACGTACAGGGGCACAGGTGCCGGGCAGTATGCAAGCCACTCTGTGAACACACTATTATGGGGTGATCTGGAGATGCCGAGAGGTAAGTGTTCAGCTGGCTCAACAGCGCAGGAGGCTGGGATTCAGAGGGATTCCATGCCTCATCAAAGACACACATCTTGGAGTAAGAAGTGCTATCAGAACCCGAGACTCTTTCTCTGCACAGCTTCATTGTGCTTTTCTGCATGGGGTCACTAGAACGAAGAGTTCATAGGAGTTCTTAATCTTGCCAAGAACATTTGAGTATGACAATATCCGATTCTTAGGAAAGCTCTGTGAGGTGGGAAGGGCTTGTCTAATTCATAGTTAAGGACTCTGAGACCCAGGAAGCCAGCATCTCATGGGAACTTTCATACACAGGCAGGGACCAAGACCCAGGTGTTCTAAAACCTGATTGGACATCTTCCCATGAGACTCTTGACTCTCTTCATGGAACTGTAGGATTTATAGGGAGCAAAGAGCACAGACTCTAGCATCGGGACCATCAAAGACTTAAGTTGTTGCTCTCCAGCTCAAGATGAGCCTGGCCTATACCACACAGTACTGCGAGCCCAGCTTTCCTTAGCCATAAAGTAAGGAGAATATTCACACCTCCCTCCTAGCCATTAGAAGCATCTAGTACAAGTCTGAGTACAGCCCGAGCTCCATGGGTAGAAGCAGCTAAGGTTCTTAACCTATAAAATCTCTTTACCTGACTTTTACTGCCTAAGAGAAATCACACTGAAGAAAATCTGTTATGGCTAAGACAGTGCCAGGGACTGCTGGCAGTTCCTGTGTGTTAGAGATTTCTAGGGGACTTTGGCCAGTGCTGGCTTTGTGAACTGGTGGAACATAACAACCTTTAGTGCCTCTCCCTGGCCTTGCGAAAGTGATGTTGGGGTATAAAAGACCCTGCAGGCACACGGTTCTCCAGTCCCACAATCGCTAGGTCCCTAGGAGCTGTGGTCCCTCTCCGTGGCATCAGCTGCCTTTCTGTTAAGTGTTATTCTCTTTGGTCTTCTGGGAGCCCCACCAGCATCATTAATCAAAGCCCTGCATTGCTGCCGCGTACTGAAGCATCCTCCCCGCCTCATCAATCATAAAAGCAGTAAAGAGTGAGTTTTGGATTGCTAAGGAAAGCTCCAGACAGCACCAAAAGAAAGAAGGGGAAAAAAAACCTCAGTGCGGGGGCTGGGGAAGAGCTTAATTATCAGCTGGTCCTTGGCCCATCACTCACGCTGGAAATGTCTTTACAGCTTTATTTGGGTTGTGTCTCTTTTTAAATCCTAGTAAACAGCCGTTACACTAAAAACCCTCATTGCTTGGCACAGGGAGCCCCACTGGTTTTCAAGCTATTATTTTAATAAGACCTATTTTACAATTAAGGCACCATGGGCTTTAAATTACATATAAAATAAAATGTGGAAATTGAAGCATTAAGTGTGTGATTGCAGTTAGAGAAACAGCAGCCGCTCTTTGTGGTGAAATGCTGTCTGGTATAAAAAACGAATAGAACAGAAGGCTGGGATTGTGCATTGCCATGATGCAAATGAGAGAATAGTGCACATGTACCATACACACACACACACACACACCACTCACACAACCATCAGAAAGGCATAGAAGACCTATGCACCACTCAATTAAGATTTAAGGTCATGTGTAGGTGAACCACAATGATGATGACAATGATGATGATGATGTCACCAATAATCAAACCCAATATTTTAAAAATATTGTCTCATAGCCGGGCGGTGGTGGCACACACCTTTAATCCCAGCATTCAGGAGGCAGAGGCAGGTGGATCTCTGTGAGTTCGAGGCCAGCCTGGTTTACAAGAGCTAGTTCCAGGACAGGAACCAAAAGCTATGGAGAAACCCTGTCTCGAAAATCCAATAAATAAATAAATAAATAAATAAATAAATAAATAAATAAATAAATAAAATATTGTCTCGTGTACCCTAAGCTGACCTCATAGTCACTAAGTAGCCAAAGATGACCTTCTGATCTTCTTGTTTCAACCCCCAAGTCCTGTGATAATGGACATGCATTACCACACCTGGTATTTGGGGGGGTGTTTCAGGCTAGAACACATAGCTTTGTGAATGCTAGGCAAGCACTCTAACAAATGGTGCAATATCTTCAGCCCCATCACCTAAACTCTTGGAATACTTGTTCCCAGCTAGGCACCAACTGAGAATTGTTTATTGTACAGTATCATCTTGTCGAGTTTAAGACGAATGTGCATTTTCGTCCCCAGAGCAAAAGGGAAATGGGGACTTGAAAAGGAGATCATTTGTCAGTCTTTTGTCAGTGCCAAGAGCTGTGTTGGGTAGAGGTGAGTCCATGAGCAAGAAGAATGCCATGGCCTTCCCTTTATGGCAGTTATAAGCCATCAGGGGGTTGAAATGCTAGAAGAAAACTCTTCCCAGATGGAGTCTATCCAAGGCAAGGCTTGATGGAGAAGCAGAGGTGTGGTAGTTGACATGAATATCAACTTGACCTGGTCCTGAGCCATGCCCTGGGTGTACATGTGAGTGAGTTTCTAGATTGTATTAGCTGATGTGGGAAGACCCACCCTAAGTGTGGATGGCCCTATTCCATTGGCTGGGCTGCTAGCCTATATAAAAAGATGCAAGCCAGCTGAGTACCATCATCTTCTCTTTCTGCTTTTTGGTTGTGGATGCAATGTGGCCAATTGCCTTATCTTACAGCTGACACACCTTTCCCTGAACCCTGGAACTATGGCCAGAATGATCTCTTCCTTCTTCAATTTATGCCAGGTATATTGCTGCAAGAGCAAGGAGAGCAAGTGAGGAGGGACGGCCGGTTTCTTTTAATCAGGATGGCCAGGGAATACCTCTTTGATAAGGTGATGCTGAAGCTAAAGGGAAGGAATGAGGAGAGAGAACCCAACTGTGAGATGAGAGCCAGCAGGGGCCATAGGCTGGCAGAAGGGAAGCCCTGGGTGGCTTCAAACACAGGGAGACAACAAGGTCGGGGTAACAAATGAAAGAAAATGGAACAAAATGAGGGCAGAGAGGCAAGCAGGGGTCAGTGCCTTCATGACCACAGCAGGTAACTGACTTTTTTCTCCGTCTTGAGAGAGCTGTGGCCAAGAAAGATGAATGTGCCAGTTCCAAGTCAATGACTTGAGCTGCCAGTGAAGAGTGGATTGGAAATGGGTCAGGGTAAAAATAGGGAGACAAGTCAGGCTGACAGCAGCCAAGAAAGACCCAGAGGGTGGGCCATGAAGAGAGAAGCTGGGCGTGTTTCAGATATATTTTGGATGCAGACATAACAAGCATCCACCTTCCGTGGCCTTCTATCAGAATCCCCCCATCGTACTATCACCTGGTCACTGTCCTCGCAGAGAGGAGTTCGTTGGTTCCCTGAAGAAAAGGTTGCATGTTCCAGACTCTTCTGTTTAAGCTGCCACCAATTCCTTTGTGGTTGGAATTTCAGTTCAGAGGAGGGAAGAAGGTTTGGAAGGTCCTTTTACAAGCAAATGAGCTGAGTGCCAACCAGACCTATTAGCTTCTGTGGACAGCAGCCTGTAAAGGGTAACACTGGAAGCATCCTTTATGGAGCATGGCCACCTCAGGGGCACAAGTCTTAAAGAAACTGCTCTGGAGAAAGTATAGAGCTTGCGTCTGGCCTGGTGACTGAGGACAGACAGCATTGAGGCAAGTCTTTCTTCTCCGTCAGCTCATGAACCTCCTCTATGAGCAACAGTAGGGTATGACTAGTTGTGTCATAAACTTGGAAGCTTCCCATGTTTTGTCCACAGAGTTCTGCTCCTGGGTGGTACTGAGTCAAGCTTACCAATATCTGCTGGCTGCTCAGTGGCTTATGGAAAATGAATTACAGCTTTAGAGGTTGAGTCCTGCTTTATATGCTTTCCTGATAACCACAATGGAGATCCTGGGATGGAGCGATGAGGTGGAAGGTCCTTCCTAAAGGAATGGTCATTTTGAGCTCCTTTGCTCTTCAGTAACAAGAAATCTGCAGGCAGGTGTTGGAAGAGGGCAGCTTGGGACCTTCGGGAGATGCTCAGGGCAGATTCCCCCCCCCTTAGTCTTCCCTGAGAAGATACTGGTGTTATCTACTTGTTTGTTATTTCCATCCTTTGTAGAATGTATCTTAAAACCGATTCTCCTACCTACTTTTTTTTCATACTTCCTGGTACAAAAACTGCCTTTTGCAATGTGACCACTGTTGTGAATTCTGCTGATGGGACACAAACCAGACTCATTCTACTAGAACAGTAAAACTGGGATTAAAGTCTCAGAGGGGATGGTTTCTTGAAAAGAGAAAATAAAATCTTACTAGAAAGAACCATATTTCCCATAGGTGGGATCAGAGAAATAAATGCCATTCACACACTTGGAAAGGTCATTGACCTGCATTGTAGAAGTGTGTCTCTCATGACTGCTTATGTAATACCACAGGAACACATGTCTGTCGGGTACCATAAAGGCAGAGACTCGGAGAAGATGATTTAAGGACTAGTTCTATCGTGTTGGTCAGAATTAAATGAGGTGAATCAAGCCCTGTAAGAGCTTCAAGGAAAAGGGTCTCTCTGAAAGCTGAAGAGAAATGGTATAGTGTGTGTATAGCCTTGCATCACCACACACACCACAAACCAAGAGGGTCAGTCTCCAGAGGGACCAGAAAGGAAGTAGACGTGTGCCACAAGCAGCTTCCCCAGGACAGCCTCACTTTGCAACCTAAGTCAGTTAGTGGCATCTCTGAACACTGACAATGAGCAGGACGTAGACCGCAGCCCTGCATGATGAGTCTTGGGAACACTTGAAGTCTTGGTTTTAAGTCCAATTCCTTTTGCTTATACGGACACGAAGTTCCACAAACTTACACGGCACTTCCTGCCACCAACTGTCCTGCAGACACCAGTGCAATGGTGCAGTAGAGGTTGGTTGGATCAAGTTTAAAGACAAAATTTTGCATGCCACTCACCAAGAAGAAAACTCCCAATAGAGTATTTTATTTATTTATCTTTGGTATGTACTGTGCCTTTGGAAAGATTATATTTTGTTGCAGTTGAGACAAAGAGCCATGGACAAGAGAGGAATCTAACATTGAAGCTCAGAACAAGGGAAATGAGGATGATTTGTCTGAACAGATGAAATGGGTAGCATTGGAGGACCCTTCAGTGGGAGGAGGATCCTGCGCTCATAAATATTTTCCCACACCTATGCTGACCTTTGAATGTCCAGCCTAGACCTTTCTGATGACCATGGACCATACTTTTACAGAGTGTCCTGACCTCATCTTTTATCTCATCTTTGCCAAGTTGCCAAACTGCACCCAATGCTCCAGACACTGTCTATTACAGGGTGGAGGCTCCTTCTGCCTTTGAGTGCTCAGCTTTCTCTTCCTCAGGAAAACTTCTTTTCACTCGTCAGCACTCCTTAGTTTCCCCTGTGCCACCAAAGGTAATCAGCCCTTCCTCTGTGGCACCACTGTCATGACATTTCTGTCTTGTAATTGTATTTTTTTGTCTCTCTTCTTTGTCCTTATCTGGCCCCTGACCCCAACCTGGGAACTATTTGAAGGGGGGGGAATTCCTATTACATTGAGGCTCCCTTTAATTGTCTTTTATCTGATACATAGTAAGTGCTCGGTGAATAACTGAATAATGAAAAATATGCTAGTGAATAGATCAAGAAGGATGTCATCATCAAGACTTAGAAGGCATCTAATCTGATCAATCGATTTCATGATTGGCGTGAATAAAGACAGGTTGGCTACTGTGACTGGACTTCTTTTATTTTTCTCTATGGCGCCATCCAGGGATGGTTTGGGTTCTTGGCTCTTTCTCTGGGCTTTCAAGTCCGTATTCTCCAGTTTAAGTTTAGTCTTCTCTATCGTCTAATATAATTTATTTTTCTTTCTTACCTTCAGAATTCCACACTCACATAAACATACTTATGTAATAGCCTGAGAATGTTGGTTCTGTTGAAGAAAGAAACCTTCCTTCCTTTGTCTCCCAGCATCCTCTGCTCCACAGTAGTACCTAGACTAAGTCAGTGCTCATCTTAGTTATATTTGTTTTTTTAAAGGATGAAATTGAGTCATTATGTATCCTATTGCTATGTTGCTTATTTGCTCAGAAATACTCCTCATCTTAAATACCCCACCCAGAACGTGGTTAACTTTCATTTTAAAACTGATCATGTGACATTAGCTAACTGGAACACTAAATTGTGAGGATTCAAACTGGGACTAATGAAAAAAGCGATCCATGGTGGATTAGTGATGTTTGTCAGGAGCACAAGAAGAGAGGGTGGTGCTGCAGCCATAAACTAGAAAAATTCAAGAGGAACACTAAAACAATGCTTGATCATATTGTTCAATCCATAAACATCAGTGCAGAGCAGTAAAAAAATAAAAGCCAGAAGGGTGAGAATACCTGATGTACCAAGAATTTAATTTTGAAACTAAATGTAAGAGGTTCCATGGTAAATCTATTTTAAACCTTCATTCCAGCATATAAATAAATTTGATTATCAGCTTCACCTGCCAAAACATCAAAGTAAAAACTACTTACTGAATTGTAATTCACATAAATTCAAGTACTTATTTGTATTGTTATGATTTGGATATTGTCTTTGTATGCACCCCCAAGAATTCATGTGCTAGAAGATTGGTCCCCAGTGTGTTGAGTTAAAAGGTGCCAGCAACACTAGGAGGGGGAGTAGTTGGGACACCAAGATGTTGCCCAGGGAGGGGATAAATGCTGGTCAAGCTGGGAAATTCCCAGCAGAGTAGATTACTGTTCTCTTTCAGCATTCTGCCTTCCCATTACTCATACCCCCACCCATAGGGATGTGATTTACCATGGGAACATCATCCAAACTGAGCAGAGGCTGGTGCCAAAACTGTGAGCTAAAGCTTTCTTCTTTACAAACGCCCATCCTCGGGTGTTTTGTTATAGGAAATGATAAGGTTGCCTTAGAACAAATTGACTTGAGCTACTCTATAATATTCATCATGGCCATCCATTAGTTGGCAATATTCCCAGCATCACTTCTACTAGCAATATGGCAACTATGTCTTCCCAGCCTGCTGAGTTTCCTCATAAGATTTTTATTGGCCAATGAGACTGTGAATAGAGGTGACCTGGATTCCCTTTGGGCCAAAGCTTCTAGGAGACAGGTGCATAGCTGCTCTTTTTCTTTTCGTCTCTGAATGCTACCAGCAGAGCTCCAGATGGTAGGCTTGTTGAGCCTGGATCCCTAGCTGAAGGTAGCCTGGAGTGAAACAGAGCCCTGGCTGATTTGCTTTGGGTGTACAGCACAGACGGTAAATAAACCTTGTTAACATTTTTTAAGCCAGTGAAATGTGGAAATTGTTTATCTCTGCCATATGACTCGACCCTGCTTTGACTGACAGTCTCTACACTGGGAATCACGATACATCACAGTGTAAGACAGAGATAAGATTGTCCCCGAGGACCAGTTCCTTGGTTCAGCCTGCCGTTCTCCAAACTGTGGCTTCTGTTCTTCTGAAATATTTAGGAAAAGAATCGATAGAGGGAGAAATGAAAGTGCTACCACCCACTGCTCTTCCTCCAGAGCCTGTTCTCCAGTGGAATAAAGCTCAACATTCGTCTTTATAATCCTCCCCAGGTTTTCTTATTTCACACCTTCATCCCCACTGTCTTCTCCCATCTGTAGAAGGAGCTGCGGGCCTGCTTTTCATCCTGCCCTGCTCCTGCATGGCTAGCTTTACACCCGAAATAACAACACACAAATTGTATTCATTTAAACACTGCTTGGGCCATTAGCTCTAGCCTCTTACTGGCTAACTCTCATATCTTGCTTTAACCCATACCTAATAATCTGTAGCACCATGAGGTGGTGGCTTACCAAGAAGATTCTAGAGTACGTCCATCTTGGGCCGGAGCTTCATTGCGTCTGACCTCAATTCCTTTTACCCAGCATTCTGTTCTGTCTACTCCACCCACCTAAGGGCTGGCAAATCAAATGGGCCAAGGCAGTTTCTTTATTAACCAATGAAATTAACTTTTCCATCACCCATCAGAAAACCTTTCTGTCGCCTTATGTCTGAGATAGTCCCCCCTCCCAAGGACCAATGACAATACCAGCTCTTCCAAATATCTTCTCACCAACTGGGAGGGTTGTCTCCCTCTTGTGAATGCTCAGAGGACTTTGTCGTCTTCTCTATTCTCACATATCCCATTGTGTCCCACCAAGGTTTACTGAATGAATATGTGAAGGCAAATCCAGAAAGACCTGGGCAACAGCATGGAAATGACATTCACCAATCCTGGCAATTGGTATACCTCTGTTTTCTCTTTTTAGGTTTCCTTCATAAACTTCTCCTTATCCTAGACAGCTTTTCAGTGATAATCCCACACACGTGCCCCCCACATGAACTCTTTTTCATGATTTCTTTTATTAATTTTCCCCTTTGTGTTCAGATAAATGTATCCTTGTTGACAGGTGCACTTTAATCATGTATCCTGATTGAAGTCATGCATTCAGATTCATCTCTTGCTCAAGATCCTTTCTAGGCCTCTAAGATACACATAGAATTTGATAGATAGTAACTTCAACTACATTAATGGATCTTCTGAAAGATACACCAAACTCTGGGACTTAGTATAAAATAAAAATTCCAGGTTTCTTGTTGAAGAATTACGGAGAATTTCAAGATGGCAAGAGATGGGAATGAAACCATCACTTCCATCACATACACTGCATAGGTCACATGCACAGTAAGTCAGCCAGGCCAGGTGATATGAGTGCAGTGTCTTTTATGATGTTTGCATGTGCACACATGTGCCATAGCATGTGAAAGCCAGAGGACAGCTTGTAGGAGTTGGGTTTCTCCTTTTGCCTCATAGTCCCAGAAACCAAACTCAAGTGGTCAGGCTTGACAGCAAGTACGTTTACCCACTGTAGCATCTCAGTGATTCTGCAATCTCTTTAAACCAGACTGTGGGACATGATCAACTCTAAATATATATTTGATTCCCTCCAAACTGGGAACACTTCCATCTGCCTACCCCAATATACTGGGCATGTGCTAACCACTGTGTGAGGATAGATAGACATGCAGCTATTCAAAGAATTTTATGACCTACAAGAAAGTTCCCTGTGGAATCTCTGTCCTCTGCAGAGAGTATTGGAGGCATCCTAGCACCCAACCAGCAGAGTCACTCAGTGTCCCCCATGCACCCTTCAAGATGCCAAGGAAAGGCTCTAATTTGTCAGCATTCTCCTTTAGCTGGTGTGTTCATCTACCAGAAGTACTAGCTATTTCTCAAATAGAGTTAAATATCTGGCCACATCTTCTAAGAATTGGAGTCTTGATGACCTACTTTTCTCTCACCTTAAATTTTCTTTTTCGACCCCAATCAAAAGAAAGCCGGGGTTTCCTTTTGCTTGTGTTGTCTAACTCCTCTGCAGTTCACTTCCACGTCAAGGTAACAGAGAAGCTGTGGAACATTCTCCAGGAGGGCAGGCCTGCAGGAGTTACCAGCATGGATCTGAAATGTTCTGTGATCTGCTCATAGCTCTGCGACAATGCACAATCCACAGGGAATAACTAGTCTACCCCACTCAGGATTCCACAGAAGAGCACTAAATGGTTGCTGTGAGGTCTGGAGACCATACTGCTGACTTGGTTTACCCCACAGCTGATGGATTACAGAAGTTTGTGAAGTACAGAAGAGATAGGTCAAAGTGTGGTGGCTTTGATCTCTATGGGATCGAGGTTATATCATGCTCTAGTTGGATATCATGGCCTTTTGTAATCCCTGTTTTCTGATATTTAGACAAGTTTCCATTCTGGTTTTGCTATATCAGTTATACCATGCTGTATTTATTAGTAATCATCCATGGATTAAACTATAGGCCCATTTCAATGATGTGGTGCTACCAGCTGTACTAGCTCATAGTCTCCTCCCAAGTCTTATTCATCAATAGGATGTTGACATTTACAGCAGGCCACAATATCTCATGATATTCATCGTAGTCTTCAAATCGGTGCACTTTTGATTGTTTATTTTTTTAAAGACTTATTTTTGTTTTCACTTATGTGTATGTTGTATATGTTGTATACCAGTACATATGTTCTGGTACCCACAGAAACCAGAAGAAAACACCAGATCTCCCTAAACTGAAGTGACAGACCATTGTGAGCCACCCGGTATAGACGCTGGGAACTGAACTCAGGTTCTTTGGAGAAGTAGCACATTTTCTTAATCACTGTGAAATCTCTCCAACCTTTTTGTTTCTTTCCAGAGAATTTATCAGTTCATCACACATCTTCGATGGTGCTAGAGGCAGGAGTCATCTCTTTCCCAATTCATTCATGGTATTAGTTGAATATATCTGTTATTAGAGCATTTATCTCCAAACTTGGAACACTTCAAGAGTAAAAGGCCATGAAGAACTCCAAGATTATACACAGCAAATAGAAACTGTCTTGAGAAAGCTAGAATGCACACCCATCATACTGCCTTGCTCTAGGCAGCTGTTTTTGCTAGGGCTACAGCAGTCACAGGGATGGGTGTGAGCCCAACATTCTGACATGATAACCTAGTGTACTGGAAAGAAAACTTATCAATAGGAATCGTTATTTGCTCATGAGTGATATCAAGATGTTTGTGCCAAATACTCCAAGAACAATTAAATAAAAGCTGTTTTTACATCAATCAAGACATCTTGAATTTTGACTATATAAAGTAATTTGAGTGTCCTTTTCTTAAATTTATTTTGTTGTTGTTGTTTTTACATCCCAACCACAGTTTGCCTTCCCTTCTCTCCTCCTAGTCTCTCCCTCCATCTCCCAACTTCCCCCATCATCCTCTCCTCCTCCCCCATTTCTCTTCAGAAAAGAGAAGACCTCCTATGGGTATCAACCAGCTATGTTGTATCGAGTTGCAGTGAGACTAGGCACCTCTTTTTCTGTTAAGACTGAACAAGGCAGTCTGGTATCAACAAAGGGTCCCAAAGGCAGGTGACAGGGTCAGAGACAATCCCTGTTCCACTGTTAGGAAGCCCACAAGAAGACCAAGCTGCACAACTATAACATACATGCAGAGGGCCTAGGTCAGTTCCATGCAGGCTCCCTTCTAGTCGGTTCAGTCTCTGTGAGTCCCTATGAGCCCTTGTGGTATCTTAGACTCCTCTGGCTCCTAAAATCCTTCCTCCCCATCTTTCACAGGATTCTCTGAGCTCTGCCTACTGTTTGACTGTCGGTCTCTGCATCTATTTCTTTCAGTTGCTGGGTCAAGTCTCTCTGATGATCATTGAGCAAGTCACCAATCTATGGTTATAGCAGAATATCATTAGGAATCATTTCACAGACTTATTTTTTTTTCCTTTTTGCCAGTTGTGTTTGGTTCAGTCCTAGGTCTCTGGGCTATTCTGCCTCTGGGTCCTGGCCCTCCAGACAGTGTCAGTCACAGCCTCCTCTCATAGCAAGGAACTCAAGGGGAACCAGTCACTGGCTGGCCACTTTCACAGTTTCTGTACCTCCTTTACCCCAGCACATCCAGTTGGCAAGACAAATTGTAGGTCTAAGGTTTTGTACTTGTATGGTGTCTAAATAACTCCACTCAAAGTCTTATCTGGTTACAAGAGATGACCAGTTCAATCTCTAAATCCCCCATTGCTAGGGGTCTTAGCTAGGGTCAACCTCCTAGCTTCCTGAGAGTTTCTATTGCACTAGGGTTTCTAGCTCTTCTCAGAAATGAGCCTGCCCCACTGGTCCCAGTTACCTCTCTCAGTAATATCTTCTTCAATTTCTTTCTTCAAAAACTTGAAGTTCTTGCCATACAAGTCTTTCTCTTGCTTGGTTAGGGTTACACCAAACTATTTTATAATGTTTGTGGCTATTGTGAAGGGTGTTGTTTCCCTGATTTTTTTTTTCCTTTACCTGTTTATCCTTTGTATCTACTGATTTTTGGAGTTAATTTTGAGTGTCTTATGACAATAAAACACTTACATGTTGTCATGTCTAAACTAGTCACCATGAGAGTGTGTGTTCTTCTCCAGAGAGACAAGCATTGCTAGCATTCAAGTCCAAGGGTATTTTGATTAACACTGGCTGTTGTCAGTCATCCGTGGAACAAGGATTGAACTCTTGAAGTGGGTCAAAAGGTTTTGACCTTGAGTCTGCTGAAGAAAGAAGCCACACTGGGTTGCAAATGCACCCTCTCAAGCAATATTACCAAGTGAATTTACACTCAGTCATCTGAATATGCAGTCTTGATTTTTTTTTCTTAATCACTTTGGAAGCTTTTGACTACATCTGACACAGAATAAGGATAGAAGAAAAATAAGCCTGCTGTGGACTGAGGACCTCATAAAGATCTGATATTAATGTGATGGAGTCACACCAGCTTTCTGATCATATGTTTTATAGTTTGCTACCAGCCTTGAAGCATCACTACGGGGAGAGACAGGTATATACGGGACTATATCTCATGCATAGATCCCAATGTAAACTGAAGCTGAGCCTAGCTCTTAGCTCTGCTCCGCCTCCATTAACCCCATATAGAATGAGGAACACCTGCATTGCTTCAGGGCAGGGAAGACCCTGGGTCTCAGGAAGCAGGGAAAAAAAATCAAATAACTCCTATTTCTTGAGAAATGATGCCAAGCAGGATAGACAGACTTAGAACAAGCAACATTCAGATAAAGGGATGGTTTTTAACTGCTGTGCTAAATCCAATCTAAGACAAGTGCAGGGTGCTGTGAGAGGAGACACCGCCCGAGGAAGTTTAAGCTAGGCAGTGAGGAATGAACCTGTCAGGGAAGAGAAGCCAGCTGTTGTGGGGGAGAGAACAGTCTGTGCGGAGACCTGGAGGTCCTGCAGGCATTGGCCACTCTGCTTAGCAGCAGATCGCATGACACAGCTCTTCTTTTGCAAAGTGAAGAAAGCGAAAAGGTCAAGTCTAGAGACCAGATATCCTGACTCACATGTTGCGAGGGTGTTTCTCAGGACCCTCCTGATGCTTTGGAATTCCAGATGTGTCTGGAACAGGTAGAGAAGCTCATGCCTGAGGTGAACAGCCGGGTATTGCTTTCTAGATTTGATTGTGAGCTTGTGCATAGCACACACACATGCACACATGCACACACACACTGGGGAAGACTTCTGCATGGGACAATGTGACTCGCTTTGCCTTCTGTTAATCTTGAAATTCTTCACCTCTCCTAGGCTACTTGTTCCTTGAAAACTGTCTCACCACACCAAGCTCAAAGCCCTTCCAAGTTGGGCTAAGGGTCAGTAGTCTTGGGATCAGGAAAGCCCAGTTTACTCCACTTCTCCATTACTTTCCAATTCTTTTGCTCTGGGGGAAAATATTTAAAAAGGAACCCCACTTTCCTCATCTGTAAAGTTTGGATAGTTACATCTACTTCATAGACTTTTACTAAACAGAGCCTATTTTTGGAATCCTTGGGCACTGTCTGGTGCACTGGAAGCCTCAGGAGTATACATTTGGCCAGTCAAGTGATTTTCTTCCAGCCCCAACCCCAAGCATTGCTAGGAACCCAGACATTTGGGGTGTCTGTTGCACCCCTTTGGTCTGCTGCTCTGTAAACTTTAGAAAGTCTGCTGGGCAGCTATTGTATTTTTCATTTCCCCCAAATTCTGAGATTTATACATTAATTTTTTAATGAACAAATATTTGCTGGTCTCCTATACTAAGCATTTATACATCAGAATTATTTTTAAAAAAAACTCACCATTCTCCTGGCAGGAGAAGACAAATACTTTAGCTAAAGCAGATTAGCAGTTTCTGACGTATGCTAGAAAGTGATTAGTGTTATTAAGAATGAAGCATCAGATAGCAGAACTGACTAGAGTAGTTGGGCTAATGCCTCTGGAAAGAGGTCATGTCAGCAACACTCTGCAGGATGACAGAGGAAGTCAATGGTATCTGTGGAGTAGTGTGAGAGAGGACATCCCAGGCAGGGGGGGACAGGAACGTGGTTGCCAGAGAGGAAAAATACCGGGAAAACTTTAGCAAGATGAAAGATCATGGTAGAAAGAGACAGCAAGCACAGGAAAAGACTGTACTATTTATGATCCCCTAGGCATTTCTCTGTCTGGATTTGACAATGACTTCATTAATTTGATAAATGCCTTAGTTTGCCTTCTATTGCTGTGATAAAACACTGTCCCAAACTGATTTGGGGAAGAAAGAGTTAATTTCCTTATAATTCATTTTGCAATTCCCAGGTTACAGTCCAACATTGAGGACAGTCAAGACAGACACTGGAGCTGAGGCCATAGAAGAATGGTGTTTACCGGCTTGCTCAGCTTGCTTTTTTATACCACTAGCACTACCCATTCAGGGATGCAAACCACATGTAGTAGGTGGATCCTCCCAGGTCGCTCATTAATCAAGAAATCTGATTGGCTACAGGCAGTCTGATGAAGGCAATCCCTTCATTGAGGTTCCCTCTTCCAAGATGACTTTAGATGTGTGTTGAGTGGACAAAATCTAACCAGTCTATTAACAATGTGTTAGATTTCTGCTTCCTTCATGGCAATATGTTATAAGCCGTGATGGCCAGGAATAACTCAGGAGTCAAATGAGATTACATACTATTGATCTCTCTGCCATTAATCTAGTGGGTTGTTAAGGATATATATATATATATATATATATATATATATATATATACACTCCTTGAGTAGCTGTCAAGACACAAAACTGTACAAGTCGAGACAATGTTCCTACTTGTGTGACACATCCATTGTAACCCAGGGCCCCACTACTTTGGTTGTAGTAGCATCCTAGGCCATTTTCGTGTGTGTACCCACTAGGTGGTATTGTTGGACGCTTGCCAGCAACTCTGTCCTCTACCCACTAGATTTTAGTAACACTTTCCCCAGTTCTCCACACACTATGAATGGCTCTGAGGAGAGGCAGGAAAAGTCATTCTCAGAGTATCACTGATCCAACTGCAAAGATATGAAGTATTCCTGTCATAATTTTTGGCCGGTGGCAGTGAACACTGACGCTGTGGTTCTTGGAAGCTTTTCCTTGTGAGATATGAGAGTACACAGAGACCACGGCTGTTGCGTCCTCGGTGTTTGTGCCTGTTTGAAAATGGAGATGTTCTGCCCCCACCCAATAAAATGGTATTTGGAAAAGGGGTTTTAAGGAACAATTAGGCTCACTGAGGTCATATAAGTGGACATCCAAAATGGGGTTGGTGTCTTTAAAAGAAAAGAAAGACTGGGGAAACAGACGATCATTTGAAGGCTAGGAAGATGGCCATGACTAGGAACTGGATGTACCAAGTCTTGGTCTTAGACCTCTGTCCTCCACAACTGTGAGAAATACGGTCTGTTATCTAAGCCACCCAGTCCTTGGTATTTACTTATAGTATCCCATGGTAACCAAGGAAGCCTTCTGCCTACAAAATCTGAGGATGAAAGAAACTTACTTTAAGAGCTGTCCTGTCAGGGTGTATGTAGGCCCGAACTGGATAATCATGGCCGTTGACTCCAGGTTTTGTGTCCAGAGGTGGAGCAACAGAGCCAGGCGAAAGACTTTGGCACTGATCATGGTTCCTGCATTGCACTGTTTTCTGGAAGAGAACGAAGGTCTCCGAAGCAGTGTGATCCAGAGAGAGATGATCTCTAACATCAATGCCCCCACGCCAGCAGTCACCTGCTTGTCCCATTTTGTGGCAGACTGGACAGGGGGGTGGGGTTTGTCTTTCAATCTAATGCATCCAAGCTTAGTCTCACTAGTGTTTCACTCCATGACTTTTGATAAATTCCTTTTCTGTACCAGCCAGCTCTGTTGCTTGCCACTGGGAACCATGCCTGAGACTGGAGATAAAACCTCAAGAAAACAACATCTGATTTCAAAAGACAGAGATGGAAAGGGGTTGGTGCCCATGCTTTGGGCAGAGTGGGCTGTTACTAAGTAGTTGGAATTCAAGGCTTTTATACTGTTTGATATTTGACATCCAGTCATCATGGCCTTTAGGATATATTTGTTTGAAAGATAGAAACCTCAAGAGCATGACATTGTCGAAAGCACTACTCAAATCTTCCCTGAAGACAAAAAATTGGGAGCATGCTGGTGAGCGCAGTGCGAAGCAGAATGTGCCGACAGAGGGTGCAGCGTGGAGCCTCAGGACCTGACCTCCATCGTACTGGGTTCCCCTAATCTCATACAGTGCTTGAATTACCAAGAGACAGAAGTACCTTGTTTTTTTCCTAGAGTAATCTGTGGAAAGGGAGTAGATATTTTGTGGCCCACTTTCAAGACCTAAGACTGTCTGGGTATCTCTGCTAGTTGGAATCTACGCTTGTCTAAGGCAGCTCTTCCTCAGTGAAGGTCCCGGGAGAGCTGCTCTGTGATGTCTTCATGCATCTCTTGTTTTTAATGAGAGAGAGAGAAGAGACTTTTTAAGTGACCCCCATAATGAACAATAAGGTATATTTTAAACATGGACTGTGCAAACTGTGACCTCTGGTTGTGTATCCTTGTCCTCCATCTTTATCCCTGTGCTATGGAAAAGGAAGTGGAATTTCTACCCATTTTACAGATGAGAAAAAGAAAGCACCGTGCAGTTAACTAACTTGCCCAAGGCCAGCAGACAACAGCGAAGAGCAGATGTGAGAGAGGGATGGCTGATTCAGAGTAGCCAGTCCTTTCAGCCCACAGGTTAAAGCCACTAGCTTTGAAGCCAATGGGACACTTGTTAATGCCACCCTCATTAGGCGGGAGCATTTACCCGCAACTTCAGTTTTCTCATGCTTCCATTAAATAGCATCTATCGCTACTGGGGTATGAGAAGACTAAATGCTTTTAACGCATGAAAATCTAGGATGGTGTCTAGCATCAGGCAATTGGTTGATAAAAAATAGCCAGTGTTAGTAACATTATTATTATAACTTAAGGAACAGAACATCAGGCATTTACAGTTTTTTTCCTTCTTAATAGAGTCTAGGCCCTCTGTTGAAGAGTTGAGATATATTAAGTAGTTATTAAATTTCTGATAAGTAAATGAATGAATGGTACCAGAATTTTTTATTTTAAAGTTTTAAAGTTTCTCTCTCTCTCTCTCTCTCTCTCTCTCTCTCTCTCTCTCTCTGTGTGTGTGTGTGTGTGCGTGTGTGTGTGTGTGAGAGAGAGAGAGAGAGAGACGATTTGTGTCTATATGTAATATGTAAGCACCGAGCCCACAGGGGCCAGAAGAGTGCATTGGATTTCACGGCGCTGAATCTATACGTGGTTGTGAGCCATCTGATGTAGTTGCTAAGAACTGATCTTGGGTTCTTTCGGGATTTCATATCATCCATTTTTTTCATACCCACCTCCCCTCCTCATGACCTTTCCTAGATCAAGTCTCCTTTCCTTAGCTCCCCAACTTTGTGCCCCACACGAGCTCTTCATCCCCAGCACATCTCTCCAGTCCTGGTACCTGAGCTCCTGAATGCGTTAGTGAGGGCTGGAAGAAAATAACTGAACTTGGTCTCACTGGGTGGGGTGTAGGAGGAGAAACAAACATTGGTATTTCTTCCAGAGCAAACAAGCATCTTATCCACCTTGCAGGGAACCACAGCCCTTTGGACTTCCCTGTCCCGGCTCCTCCTCTTGCTTTGTCTTTGCTTTCCAATTTGCTCTCAAGCCTTCTCTGAGCCTATGCTGCGAATGTCACGACTGTAGCTTATGCCAGGAAAAAGCCTTTCATGCTCGGCTAATGTGGCATTTGTTTGGTAATATGTAGGAGAGAGCGTTAAAAATAAATCTAGAAATGGCATCTTATAAATTTGGATTTCCTGTTCTTGTAATTTATAGGGCTCACATTGGAGCACACTGTCTTATGCATAAATACAATTTCTTTGTGAGCTGATGATGGGATTTATATCAAAGGGGGTCGAACATGCACTTCATGAACTCAGCATCCGCTATTATGAGCCATTTCATGTATAACTGGAGAAAAATGAGCTTCCCCCTGTTTGCCTTAACTTAAAATTCTGTGGGTTTGCCTGAATTCATTTCCAAGGCCAAGGAGTGGGGGGAAGGGGAATGAGATTTATACACCTTTAATATAATCAATTCTGAATGTATCTGTAGACAAATAATTTTAAAACGTATGCACAAGGAAATACCTCTATTAATTTCAGTGCACAGGGTTGGGTGAATTTCTATGTGATTGAAGGTTTGTGTGTTTAAGGAGTTGTGCTTCTTTTTTTTTAATTTCACCTTCTCTTTCCTTCCTCTTCAGGAAAAAAAAAGTGTTTTGAAATAAAATCCCACAAGGAAACAATCCCCCAGACAATTAAACTGGGAGAAATTCCCCCAAGGGGAAAAATTCGTAAAAATAATTGCCGTGCTGGGTTTCTGCTGCATTTTAGCTTGGTGCAAGCCAGGCTCTGTGCATAAGCCTAGGAAACCTACACACAAGCATGCAGAGTGAGTGTGTCATCCGCAGAGCAGGCATGGGACCCTGCCGTATGTAACGACCCAGCCAGACATGGGGACTTTCTGGCAAGAGGTGGTAATGCGGAGGTTGCTGCCTATATAAAATAACAATCGGGTCATTTATAAGGCTCTGCCCAATATTAACCTCATATCCAATTCTCTCCCAACCTCTCAGAGTCCTAATGAAGCAGGCCAGCTCCCCATCGCTTTATGATGCACTGGGAGAGAGGTGGGGGTTGTGGGCCAGCAAAAGAGACAGTGCACACTTGTTTAAAGGGTTTTAAGGGTGACGTGTTTATTTCATGGCAATGATGTCATTTTTCTGCCGGCCCCCATCTTAAATGCTAGAAACGTTGTTTAATTGCCCTCTTCTTCCTCAGGGGGAACTCAACGGTTAATTTGTCCAGGAAAGTGGGGTTTGCATTTGTCTCGAAGATTACAGGATTACGTGAGCTGTGGTGACTGGTAGAGGAAAGTGCGGCTTAAGGTGAGGTGGCTGGGCATATTTTGACAGAAAGGACCAAAGATATGGTTGTGTGTCTGTGTTGGGGCATCCTCTGATGGAGAAGCATCGTATGTGCTTCCTGCCATGCTTAGGAAATGGGTAGATGCTAAATACTGCATTAATATCTACTCGTAGCCATCCCTTCAATATTGCTCTTGATGTTTCAAAGATGGGCACTCATTTGGATGGTGGCTTCTGGTTCTCCACTTTTCTTTTTAATTTCACCAATACTTTGGGAAGTCTTTGCCTGTGCCAGACCACAGTCCGCACGCATTACCACCCTCTTGGATCTTTGGAGCAATCCTTAGAGATGGATGCCCCTAATATTTCTGTTTTAGTTACAAGGTGAAAGAGGCTCCCCGGAGGGGAATTTCCGAGGCCAAGTGGCTGCCTAATATGAAATAAGATACAAGCCCCAGTCCAGCTCATGTCCTGGGGACTGGGAGTCTTTTGTTTTTATTAGAAGTCATTATTAGCCCAGATCTCTTTCTACAGTTATTTCCAGACATTGCCTTCAAAAGCCAACGAGATAAGTCTAAGGGGCGAGCGTGAGTGGGGTGAGACTTAGAACAACTTCTGCAGCCACAAGCCACCCATGATCACCGAGATCCAATAGAAAGATAATTCTGAGTAGGTCCTCCTGTTCAAAGACCAGATTGTATCCCCTTTCCCAGCTGTGCAAATCCTCGCCAAGTTTCCTTCGCTCTTGGCTGGCCCATCACACCTTCCTACCGAAGGCCTTGGAGTGCGGAGTGCAATTTCCAGGTTGAAATTAAGCCAGGTGCGAAGGTGTCACAATAACAAGAGAGCAGGTTGAGTCTAGAAATTGGACTTCTCCCTATATCATTGAAAACAGAGGTGATGTTCCTTGCTCGTTGGCCCAAACCCTACATCATTTAGTGGGTCTTCTTTGAGAGTTGGTGAGAGTATGTTGGGTGGGAGGCAAACCTCTCTGCAAATGGGGTGTTAGGATCACCAGCTTGCCGCAAATGCCGAGGTGACGTTTTTAAAGCACGTAACAGCCTCCTGCAGCCAGGAGATGCAGCTTTAACAGAACTGTTATTTTAACAATAGGTTACCAGATCCAATGGGCAATCTGACTAAGGGCCCCATATTTATTTCCCTAATTTTATAAACATTTAATAGGTTCTTATTAAACACATCAGCCAGCATGATTTAATAACACAATCAGTCCTCGAAGTTTAAGAAAATTGAAAACAGGGTTTGAATGTAATGCAGCCACAATTACTGGAGATTATAGGGAATCACTCCCAGATGTCTGCAGGGGAGAACTGCTAATCTCTGTTTGCATGGAGGTGATTTCCTTTGGAACCCTGCCCAGCCTTCAACAGTACTAGGGTTGAACAAATTAGATTTGAAAGTCCCCAATTTTATGACTAAGGTAATATACTCTGTGTATTTCAAGAAACACTAAGTTCCTATTTGCACTGGCTCTAGGATGCTGGGCAGAGATGTTGGCTCCATTTAGTTTGGCTCCATTGTGGAATCTGGCCATAGGTTTTCAAAGGGTCAGCATGTGTTTCTGTGGATCTTTCAGAGGTACTGTGACTCCTCTCCACCCACCATGCTGAGGCATTTGCATTGTGGTGTGCTGACGGCAGATCCCAAGAATGTGCTGCAATTAGACCGGGAAAGCAGTGTGCTATGGAGACCCCACCTCCTCCGCTAAACTTTTGAGCCCTCAACTCATGTCTGCCTCTGCTCACGGAGTCATCTCTGTGGCTGCTCTTGTGCTCAGAGGGTGGCAACCCGGTAGACTGGGCTCCTCTTCTTTCTCTTAGGAAGCTTCTGGAAAAGGAGGACTCAGTGCAAGGAGACACAATTTCTTGACTCTGTATGAAGCACTAAGAGCCTGGAGGCATAGGGATGAAGTCTTGGTGGCTGAAAGAAACTCATGGCAGCTCTTAGCAGCTTCGGTGTCCTCCCATCTTGTATGCTATCTCTTTAAGAATTGCATCAACATGTTGACAATGGCTCACAATTACTAAGCACTGACTCCAGGCCAACGTAGTATAGGCTAAGCAGCTGTAAGCCTCACCAGGATCCAGTAACATCACTGCCACTTCCTGCAGTTTATGGAGGAACCAGAGATGCTCTGAACATTTTAACTTGTTGAATTCCTTCAGAGAGTAAGGACACAAAACTGCAGAGCTTCTGTTTCTGAAAGCTCTTGTTCTTTGTATATTTGTGTGCGCGCATACATGCATGCATGAATGCGTGTGTGTGTGTGTCTGTTTTCTATGTGTGTGTGTGTGGTATGTGTACATGCACAGACATTCATGTGTCTGAGCACAGAGTTACAGTTGCCATTATGCACACGTGGAGGTCAGAGGACACCCTTGGGCTTTTATGTCTCCTTTCTATCTCATTTGAGTCAGGGTCTCTCTTTTGTTATTGGTCGATGCTTAAGCCAAGCTAGCAGGCCCCAGGAGCTTGCAGGAGTTCTGTCTCTGCTTTCCATCCTATAGAGACACTGGGATTACAGGTGTGTACTGCCCCCATGACTCTTCATGGGCTCTGGGGATTCCAACTCCCATCCTCACACTTGCATGGAAAGTGCTTTATACACTGTCATCTCCCCAGTCCTATGGATCTTATTCTCTATGCCTTTTAGCAAACCTTATGTGTCTGAAAAGAATGGAGGCCTTCCTAGGAGCCGTTCCATCCACCCTCAAAGTCCTGGTCCTGCCCACTCATTTTATCCTGACACTATGTGTCTTCTTAGTGGCTGTTTGGAGCTTTAATACAGGGAAGCAGTAAAAAGGGGAAGACTCAAAGGAGGAAGAACTTTGGGTAACATGGAGGAAAAATGTTGGTCCCCTTGGCAGAGCACAAGAGGCTATGAGAGACCGAGCGGAAGCTCACTGCCACCCCCCAGGCACTATCCTCAGCACTTCCCTTTATTTTAGCTGTCCCCATAATCCTAGGAAGCTGTTATACCCTAAAAGAGCCTTATTTTACCCCATTATGTAACATGTTCAGTTTTACCCAGCTAGCAAATAGCACACTAGAGATACGTACCGATCTTTCTTTGTGGCTGGTGCCTACCCTTGTCACCAGGCTGTAGCTCTGTGCGTGAGGTAGTCTTTCTCTCTGAGAAATGCAGCCAAGAATTTCATGCTCTTTTTAGGCTACGTTGATTGGCTGAACTGTGTTTCCTTGACCCACACTGAACCTTTGCCCAGAGTCCTCGGTATGTTTATCACACTCAGCATGTTTATCAAAACCCTTCATTTTTTGCTCTGACTTTGCAACCCAAGCTACACCCTTGTCCCACCACACCCTCACCCCACCACACCCTCACCCTGCCACACCCATGAGCCCCACTCATATGTGGCCAACTCGCAGCCACAAACACATCCATTGAAGAAGTGTACCGAAGCTATGTGTGCTGGATATGGAAGCAAAGTTTCTTTGATCCTTTAGAAAAAGAAGAAAAGCAAAGATCTCTACTCACCTTCCATCCTAGCCAGGGATTTGATGGTTCTCCTATAACAGAAAGTTGGAGCATCCCGACACTTGGGTGAAGGCTTTTGTTCATTCTTTCTTATGAGAACAATTGTTGTCAGCTCTATCATGTATAAAAATTGCTATAGATAATTTCATGAGCTGGAGAGATGGCTCAGGAGTTAAATAAAGGCTAGGCTCACAACCAAAAATATTTCATACAGAGCCTTTCATGTCCCAAAGCAGAGGTTACCTATGAGCTTGACGGATTCTAAGGGCGATTCTGTCTCTTCTGAGAGTCTTGCAGATTGGAACCCCAGATGAGAACATTCCAGGGGAGCAAACACAGATGAGAACATCTCAGATAACTACCAGAGGAATAGCCATTATGTAGGAATCCCTCAAGTGAAAACACCCCAAAGGGAAGATGATTCTTGTACCTGGGGAAGAGATGACTTAGTGTCCCAATGTCATGAGGAATTTGAAGTGAACCAGCTACCTCCTTCTCCAGTGTCCTTTATGCCAACTCTGAAACAGGCAGCCTAGATCCTGACCCCATAAGGTTGGTACAGTAACAAAACAGAGAGCAGACCAGGAGAATCCCTAAGCAGGTAACACCCATTTTTACCCTTGCATGATGCACAAACGTTAGAAACACAAATTGAGTCATTGTGGTAAATGCCTATATTATAATTTTTTTGAAAAGCCTAGCTAATCAGAAGGAGTCAAAAAGTTAAATAACCAGGGACTTTCTAATGGAAGTTAAGCACATAACTATAACCACTCAACTATTTTCTTTGTTTTCCTTCCTTGATCAGGCTAGAAACGTCTCCTGGGGCTGGGGAGATTGCTCAGTGGATAAAATGGATGTTCTGTTAACATTGCCATCCATGTTCCATCCATGGAACCCAAGTAAAATTCCAGGCACACTACCATCTTAACTTCAAGGTTGGGAAAGCTGAGACAGGAGGATCTATGTGGTTTGTGGAAAGGCTGTTTAGCCAAATGGCTTTCTCCAAGTTCAGCGAGAGATCCTCTCTCAAAGTGTAAGGTGGAACATTATTAAAAAAGACACCTGAGGTCATCCTCTGTCATCTACATACACGCATCATGTACATCTGCACATAAGCACACATCAACACACACACACATACACACGCATGCACACACAGCCTCCTACTTGCATTCCATGAAGGATATGAAGGACTTAATCAGACCCATACCACTTCTGTATCACTGTTTACTTAGATTAAACTCTTCATTTTTTCTGTGCCTCAGTTTATCTCCTTTGCACACATCCTGATTGTGCCACATGTCATATGTGGCCACTGCACCACGGGAAGCAGTGTTATGTGAAGTAGGACATGCTGGACTCTAACCTCAGCTCATACATGCCCTGAAGTTCAGCTGCTGAGCCACCAGGAGCAGACAGCACTTTGATCACTGTTTAGTGTTTACCTTGAGTGACTCAGATGGCCTCATTGATCACGACAGCCCGAGGACTTACTGACATCTAGAAGGAAACACACAGAAGCTCAATTAAAATGCAAGAGAACAAATCCAACTAAAGAAATAGGCCTTTTGGTTTCTAAAATGGGCATCATCCCATTCCATCCTTAAATATCTCATTTAATCAAAGTTGGTCGATGCAAGCTTCCCACCAAATCCTCGGGGCCAGTTTTAATTGCGTGATAATTAGTAGCTGAGTGTTTATAGAGCATGTCCTTCCTGGAGCCTGTCTGCCTGGTTTTGTATCCTTATGCCACCAACCATTAGCTTTGTATCTATGGTCAAGTTTACCCAGTCTCTTAAGAGCCTAAGAATCTTCACCTCAGGGCTGGAGAAGTGGCTCAGCTGTTAAAAGCACTGTCTGGCTCTCCCAGAACCTGGGATTTGACTCCCAGTACACAGTGGTGACTCAGGACAGTCTGTAACCCCAGGTCTAGAGAATCTGACACCCTCTTCTGGCCTCTACGGGTACTGCAAGCACATAGAACCGCCCAGACACACAAAATAGATTTTCACTGGAAAAAAAACATGCCTTACCTCTTCTAAAATGGGAACAAAATGAAATATACCTTCTGACTCACCAAGTAAAGATGGAAGTCTCTGAGAAAACAACACATTTTCTCTCTAAATTAAGAATACAAACAATAGAGCAGCTTGTGGTAGAAATGGATTGTAGATTTACAGTCACAAATTTGAGTTGCGGGCTGGAGAGATGGTTCAGTGGTTAAGAGCACTGGCTGCTCTTCCAGAGGTCCTGAGTTCAATTCCCAGCAACCACATGGTGGCTCACAGCCATCTACAATGAGATCTGGTGCCCTCTTCTGGCCTGCAGGCACACATGGAAGGAATGTTGTATACATAATAAACAAATTTGAGTTGCAACCTGTCCCCACCTCTTTCCACAGCCATCATAGATGTAACTTCTTCATCTTGCTTCAGTCTCTTTCTACATAACGTGGGGTCATATTTCTAGTTATGAGGTTTGGTGGATGAAGGCTACAGCTCCACGAGATCGCATGCGCTCACGCAGTTCTGAATCCAACCCTAAAGTGCCTGCTACACTTTAGACCTTGAATGTCTCTCAAAGACTCGTATGCTAAAGGTTTAGTCCCGAGGACGGTGCTTAGGGAAGGGGCAGATCTTTAAGTGGTGGGGTGCATTGTGAGGTTTTAGTTCATCAGGGTTGTGCCCTCCAAGTATATTTTAGGACTGTGGTCTAGTCTGCTCCTTCCCTTCTTGCTCACTTCCTGACCACGAGGTGAACAATTTTGCTCGATGCCATGCTCCCCCCATCATGCACTGCTCCATCAGAGGTTCCAAGGAACAAACAAAATCCTCCCCATCAGAATTTGGAGCTCCTAAAACTGCATTGTGTGTGGTTGTTTCAGGTATTCACCTCCATGATGTCTAGCTTGCTAACACAATGGATGAAAAATAAATGTTTACTCTCTCTGAATTTGGTCCCTCTTCTGAAACAAAGAATGATTATACCTAGCTTAGGGGTTCAGGTGAGATGAGACTCCTGTGTAGTTCCTAGTGTAGCAGCAACACTGGATAAAGGGGCAACAGTATTTATCATCCATCTTTTTAAATCACTGGGCAGCTATGACCTCCAAGCAGTACTTCCTCCTTTGAAAGACATTTGATTAAATACATAAAAATTAAAGTGAAAACATGGTATATTCGTCCACTTCCCCCACAATCATCCCATATTTACTCTGTTTTCATATGCACCATTCTTTTTAACAATCCCATTAAAACCAATTGGTGTTCCCCACATATTCTTGTACGTATGGTCTTCCATGGGAGTATGATTAACTTACCAGGGATTTCATTGTAAGGGTTTTTCTGGCTAGAGCATCTTGACAGCCAGAAACCAAGGAATCACACAAAGTCACCCCATCCAACAAATAACACACAATAATAGATTTATTAGGGAGAAGGTCAAAATGGCAGCTGCCTCTGACTAGAAACAGAGACAGCAGTGGCCTGAGTGGAAGAGCCGTGTTTTACAGAACATCAGGGGCATGCATCCCTAACTCTGAAACACTGAGTCTTGGGGGCCAGGGATTTCCAAGTTTCAGAATACAGGATGGGCAGGTCAGGGGTAGGGTGATTCTCCCTTGACCCATTTACCCTACATGCATTATTAAAGAAAACTGCCTCCCCCTCTTACAAGCTAACAATTACAATAGCTCCACGGTGGGATTTCTTGTCCAGCTCCAGTCTCCTTGCCGAGGGTCAGTCTGTCCTCTGTTAGCACAGGTCTCATGCATGGTGTGCCCACTTCTGTGAGTCCAGGAAGACACTGTTTCCTTGTAGCCTTCACACCTTTTCTGCCGACTCTTTCTCAATGACCCCTGAGCCTTGAGAGAATTGAGTGCTTGGTATATACATTCCATTTAGGATTAACCATTCTGCAGCCTTTTATAATCTACCTCTTGGTCAGTTATTGGTCTCTGTGTCAATCACTGTATACTTTATAGATGAGGGAATGAAAGATGCAATGATCTATGGATATAACACTAAATCATTAGGAGTTAGTTTAATATATCCATTTAGCAGTATGATAGCAGTTGGCTCTACCCTAAGGTCTAGAACTTTCTGAGCTTATTAGTGATGCTAGGTATGGGTTTAATCTTGTGGAGTAGGACTGAAATCCAACCAGAAAGTGGTTGTTTACTCCCTTGATGTTTGTGCCACTGTTGCAGTAGTGGGCATGCCACAGCAGGCCAGTTCTTATTGTAAGTATGATTGATGATTACTTTTCTCCTCTAGTAGCATGCATCGAACCTTCCAGCACTGTGAAAGCTAGCCAGTAAAGATGAAACTTCTAAGCCAGTACCAGCCTGACTTTGCCACATTCTGTGACTCAAGTATATGATGTCTTCAGCCATAAAGTCTTACCATGTGTGTGAATGTGAATATTGGAAATAGACTGTAGTGTTTGATGGTGATGTTGAGACCTCACTGATCAGCAGCCCTATAGAAAAATCCCATTCTTGGCACTGGGCTTTTTAATTTGTTCGCTCTGTTTTCTCTCTTTTCGTGTATGTGAACTTATAGTTTTTAAAGGAAGCTTCTACAGTAGCAGGTTCTCTTGTGTCATTTTTGGAAAGATATTTAGTATTGGTCATCATTAAGATCTATTCTTTCATTTGTTCTTAGATACCTACCATTTAACCAATTAGCTATGCTAAATAGACATTTAATGACATTCAGGGAATTTCTGATGTCCCATACCCAGCACACCAAACATCTCGAGAGCTCTTCATCCTGAAAACCTGGAACTCTGCACCCAGGAAGCAATAACTTCCCACTGCCCATTCTTATGGCTTCTCACGGAAGCCATTCAAGCTCTGTCTATGAACTGATCCGTTCTAAATCATACAGTGTCAGATTATTCACAGCTGAAGTATTTATCATAACATCCCACATTGTAACATGTCCCAAAATTTTGCTCCTTCATTAAGGTTGGCTATTATTAACATGTCTTTTACTTTCTTGTTTAAGACAGGTTCTCCTGTAGCTCAGGCTGGCCTCAAACTCACCATGTAACTGAAAATGACCCTGATCTACTGATCCTCTTGTTTCTACCTATTGAGTTCTGGAATTATGGGGATATATTACCATATCCAATTTTATGCATTCCTGGGGAATTAAACCAGGGCTTCATGTATGCTGGGCTAGGACCATAGGGTCCTACATTTGAGCTACATATTTGACCCCATATTGTATACACACACACACACACTTGAGAAAGAATAAAATATAAAATGGCAGGACATTTCACTCTTTTTTAACTTTTCCTACAATATATTTTGATTATGTTTGCTCCTCCTCCTACTCAGCCCCACTCAAAAAAAACTCACAAAATACTAACACAAAATAAATAAATAAATACAAGCAAAAGACAAGACCAAAAAAGCCAAAATAAAACAAAAACATCCACAAGAACCCACAGAGTTGGTTTTGTGTTGGTCAACTACTCCTGGGCCTGGGACCTGCCCTGGAATGCAGTTGCTAACACTCTGTGACATATATATTTTCACTCCTTCGTCCATCAAAAGCAATTTGCTTCCACACTTAACTGACAAGACAGAGGTAGGAATACAGCCCTTTAAGACTCCGTTGTGTGTTCTTAGGGTATCCATCCAGAAGTAAAGCAGCCGGGTTGGGAGATAGTTTTCATTTCCATATTCTGAGTGTCCACCATGCTGACAGCCAGGGCACTCACACCATCCTCTAGCTCATCCTCACCCACACTTGGTACTACCTGGAAATTTTGACAGTGTTCAGCCTAATGTGCACACTGTAACATGTCGCTGTGGTGTAGAGTTGCATTTCCCGATGAGTATTGTTACTCAACATGATCTGCGGGTTGATTACTGACATAGAACTTTTGAAAAATGCCCAATTTTCAATCATGATGTTTTGGGTTTTTTTTTTTTGGTGTGAAATGCAGAGGAAAACATTTTTAGGACCCTTCTAGAGATTGGTTTCCTGAAAAACTGTCTATGTTCTTTTAATCGAAAAGAAAGGACACGCTCCTAATAAAAACAAAGGCAGGAAATGTATTGTTATATTATAATGAAGTCAACAGGAAAACTCCTTTCTCTAGGAAGGGTGGCATGAATTGAGGGGCTCAGGTTGTGGGGATTCAAGGAGGGCTTCCTCGGTGCAGACAACCCAGCCCAATCCCAAGCTACGAGGCAGATATGTTGGGATCTGGATCTTTAGGGTGTGCACCTGGACCCCATTAAAAGGAATCCTTTGAAATCAAACTAAAGCACTCCATCTGTTTATGCAGTGCTAACAAGCTGCTCAACAAGGGGCAGTTCATATTCAATAAAGGTCCGAGAGTCCAAGAGGATGGTCTGGTGAAGGATGCTCTCTCTTTCTCTGTGTCAAGGTGGTGCCCTGAGCTCTGTGCCATCACAGGAAGCACTATAGGAAACAGAGCAAAATATACCCAAATTAGCTCCCCTCACACCTGGGTAAAACCCCACGGTTTCATCATTTCCCAGTAGGCTTTTCATCCTTCTGTCTCCACAGCAGAGGTTAGGATTCCCTATGATGTGAAGAAAACATTGAAACCATAGCAGCTAGTTAGGTACGGGAAGATGAACTCTTCTGTAATTCTGCTTGCATCAAGTGTCGGGAGAATGCTGGAGAAGGGAACGGGAGGGTTCTGTAAATGAGGAGTTGCTGGGTACAATATTCCTATACAAGATAGACATGTTTGAGAGACCTGGTGGACCACACTTAGGCCATAAATAATAATGCTGTGATGTACACTTAAAATTCCATTCAAAGAAGAGATCATATTCAGCTTTCCAAGCAAAATATTGATGACTCAATAGTCATCCCTAGGCGTACCTGAGCTGGCATCTGGCTGCTGGATGATCTCAATGGAAGAGCGTGTCTCACAGATATCTGGACCACAGCCACACCCTTCCTCTCTCCACGTCTTACTCCTCCGAGGGTCAGAGCCAACAGCCTTCTCTGACAGCGTCCAAAAAAATGCCCCCTAAGGACTCTGCTGGGTCTCTGAAAGTAGTGCCCGCATGCAGCCCACTTTCCTCAGCTCAGCTCTGTCATCGGAAGCCAGAAGAAGCAAAAGACAGAGTTGAGGAAAGTCTAAACACTTCAGTTCCTTGTGTGCTTTCCCTGATGATACCAGTGTCCCCAAGCCCCAGGCCTGTCTGCCACCATCTCCTGCCTCCATCCTTGGGGAGTTGTGGGATTGTCTTGCTTTGCCCTAAACAGAGTTTGTGACTTTGAATCCCCTGCCTTTTGGCTCTTTTACTTAACACTATTTAATTCTAATTTTACCCACAATTCAACTTTAATTTGATGCACACATATGGTCCATCGCTGCAGTGGACACCCAATTGCCTGCCACAGAAAAAGGAAGCCAGGAGATAGTGTGAGAATACCCAGGGGTGGCTCTTTTTATTTATTTATTCTTCAGTGAGGATGACGGTGTCCAGTGGTGCTATCACACATGTAGCGTGTAACGGGGACCTGTGAAAACAGCATTCCTTTGATAACGCCTTCTAACACCCAGGAAGCTGAGGACGTTTGCAGCATTTTCTTCTCGCACATGCTTTAATAACTGAAAACAATCTAAAGAAGCAAAAATATCAGGGCCAACAAATTTCAAAGAGATTAGTTTATTTTTTCACCTCTCACTTAAAAGCAAATTATAACTTTCTAAGCAAGCAAACCAAAAGGCTTTTTATGCATATTTGATTAGCTCATTTCCTTTGATTTGCTGGAGTGATGTCATCGGAGCCCAGCTGTTGGTCTGTTTAAGTGATTTCCCTTCCTCGGGTTTCAGCCAGTCATTTCTACCCCTAATGGAATTGCTTTGAATGGAATCCAGAATTTTTTTTTATGGCTCACCTCTCCCATCAGCTGATACCCAGCACTCCTTGGGAAAATGAGGAATGGCCACAAAGGCATTTCAATGTCCAGCAAGGAGGAGTCTCTTTGAAGTCAGTCTGTCTCAAGTGCCTTAGATCCTCCTCTGTCCATCCTAGAAAATAATTGTGAGAGTCTGACGTAGATAGGGGGTTCTGAATGTTTCTCCAGAAACAGGCATGGCCTGCCCTTCTCTATCCCGCATGTAGTTCTAATGTAACATGAACAAGTTGTACAATGCACAAGCGCCACAGATTTCAGATTATACAGACCATTCTGCAATGGAAAACCACACAGGACTAGAGAGACATGTAGGAAATCTCTGAGCTCACTCGGTTTTGTTGCAAACTTAGTATTGCTGTATATATATATTTTAAATCTATGCTTAAAAATGTAACAAATGGGTGCCGGGAGAACAGACAGTCTAGTACTTTAGAGCAACATAGTGTAGCCACTGTTACATGCTGCATGTCTGTGAGGTCAAGATTTTGCAGCCTAGACAACTGTTGATAGCCTGGGTCATCTAATGGTTTGTGCGAGTCCTGGGCATTGCAGGTGATTTGGCAGTCGTGAGATACTGCCGAACCCACCTATCTCCCACCGCTTTAGACAGAAGTAAAAATTAAACTATCTCCCCAAATGCCCAAGGTTTTCTGAGAGGTAGAATTGGCCTTGGTTGAATGTCAGTCACTAAAGTAGATTCAAGGAAATACAGCCATCAGTATAAGGGGTTGGAACACTTCAAAGTCAAGGAGCAAAGCTCTTTGCTAGCGTTCACATCATGGTCTCTGTGGTACCTATACCCTGCCTGTGTCTGCTTAGGATGCCTGGATTCTACCCTCTCATCCCTGATCTCAAGTTCTCTAATCTAAAATGCCTTCCTTCCCTCTTTCTTTCAGGGATGCTGGTAGGAGTTTATTCCCGACTGCATCCTCTTTGGTTGCAAGCCAGAGATGGAGGATGAGTATTTTGATCTTATTTCTTTCTAGTGTCTATATATCTTACCTTCCAGACAGCCACCATGTCACTCAAACTCCAGCAACCGCCTCCCTTTTCTCATCTATCTGTATTACCCACATGGTGCTGAGCTACAAACAGATCACTTTAAACTAAGCCTGCCTAGTGAGCTGTCTCCACATCTCTTTTCTCCAGTGAGAGGAAGCATTCCTGCAGTAAGGGAATGACTTTCTCTGTTTCTTTTCTCATGCTTGCTGTCTATTCTCATTGCTATCAATCTGTAAACACATGTCCAAGAAATGTGCATTTGCTGGTTTGCTAGAATTATTATCAAAACTTTAGAATAGGATGGGAGAATCATTTCCTTTGGGATGGCGTCCTACTCATATTTTAGGTTAGTTCTGGTTTCAGCTCTAGTGCTGTGAGTAGACAATCTGACCGAAAGAACAACTTTAGAGAATGAAAGAGCTTGTTTCATCTTACACTTCCAGGTCATAGTCCATCACTGGGAGGAGTCAGAGCAGGACCCTAAAATAGAAAGCTGGGGCTGGGCAGAGCTCAATGCGTTCCTGCTTAACTAGCTTTCCTATGGAGTGCAGGACCATCTGCGTAGGGAGTGGCTCTACCTATGGTGGACTTAGTCTTCATTCATCAATAAAAAAAATCAAGACAATCCCACCCAAACATGTCACAGGCCAGTCTCATCTGGGCATTTCATCAGCTAAGAAGCCCTTCTCAGGAGACTCTAGGCAGGTCAAGTTGTCAATAGAAGTTAAGTAAGAAAAGATCTCCTCCTCTTTCAGGTTGCTGGTACTTAAATGAAATGAATTGGTCCCTGACAGACTCCTAACTAAGAAGAATAGCTCTTCGAATGAACCCTCTATATGACAGCTGCCTCTGATACTACATTAACAAAGTTATTTGGGCGAGGGATCACAGCTTAGGAAAACGAAGCACGCTTGTCTTGCCAATGTCATATCACTCGGTGATTGAGATTATAAAAGCATTATGCTGAGTGAGTTACATGGCCTTCTCCATTTAAATGGACAAATATTAACCTCTTAAGATAATAAAGCCCTGAGAGTAATGGAAAGTGTAGCAGAAAGGAGGGAGTTGAAAACGGAGATGGAGCCTGCCAGGCTTGGCTTTGCTCGTTAGTGCTCCACTTAAGCCTTGTCGTGAGATGAATAGTGTACCAGCTGGAGCACACGTGATTTACTTCCTTCTCAAGTACATCTTGTGTCAGTAGAGCCCTGGCTCCAACCCATGACAGGTTCCCCAGGACTGAGCTATGACCACAGCAGTGTTCAGTCAGTGTAAAAGCATGTGGCGCCCATGCGAGGATTATGTGATGCTTATTGCGGAGCGTGGAGAGATAGCTCAGCAGCTAAAAGCAGGATCTACTAGCTCAGAGGCCCTGAGTTGGTTCCCAGCTAATGGAATAGCTCTAGCTCAGAGGCCCTGAGTTGGTTCCCAGCTAATGGAATAGCTCTGGCTCAGAGGACCTGAGTTGGTACCCAGCTAATGGAATAGCTCTAGCTCAGAGGACCTGAGTTGGTTCCCAGCTAATGGAATAGCTCTAGCTCAGAGGACCTGAGTTGGTTCCCAGCTAATAGAATAGCTCTAAAACCATAATTCCAGCTCCATGGAATCTGACGCCCTTTATGGCCACTGTGGGCAATGTACTGCCATGGATTGCACCAATGCATAATTGTAAAAAAAAAATATATCTTTATAAAAGAACTTGTTGCTTTAGGAAAACTGTCCTACCTCTGTGAACTGTTTCCTGTTTACTTGCATAAAGAGAACCAAGGTATGTTGGTTCCATTTTATTAGGAATTATGAAGACTGACTTTAGTTAGAAAAGACTGATCCATAGAGGATTCTGGCTGGTGATGATGGAACTGGAGAGAGTCGACATGAATTTCCCATGTTGATCTTTAGTTGCCAATGGCAGTCAACCTTCCTAATGTTGTGACCCTTTAATGCAGTTCTTCATGTTGTGGTGACCCCCCAAGCGTAAAATTTTGTTGCTACTTAATAACAGTGATTTTGCTAGCTATGAATCATAATGTAAATATCTAATATTCAGGACCTCTCATATGCGACCCCTGCGAAAGTTTGTTTGATGCCATGACCCACAGGTTGAGGGCCACTGATTCAGACCAATGACCCTCAACCAGCATTTGGTATATATTCGTATGTGGTTTGTTGTGTAGCGGGTTCCTCTGAGATGGAAACATTCCATCCTGTAGAGGAGCTCCTTAAGCAGGAAGGTAAACAACTCAAAATAACTTCAAGAACTCTCTAAAATTGACCAGACTCACGAGGCCCCTCCCTGCCAGAGTAAGCAATAAAAACTGAGAATCCCTCTGAGACCCAGAGAAGCCAAGCTGCAAAGAAGACTCTGAGACCAGACCAACTGCCTGGAGGAAGCAGAGATGAGCCAAGCTGCCCAGAAGAGGTTTAGACAATTGAGGCACCTGGAAAGGCCACTCCCCGGACTGTTCAGCTCTCTCTGCAGGCTGTGCAGTGTGCTCCAGGCTCCCAGCTTTTGTGAACTGCCACCCATGCTGGGGTGGACCTTGGTGATGCAGCTGTCTCTGGGTTGTTCCTGTTCCTGTAAGTATCTCCTCACCCATACTTCTGTAAATAACCACAATAAAGCTCATGGTTCACCAAGTTGGGCTTTGGTAGTATTGGTAGTATCCGACTTTAGTCTGCCGTGGGTTCCCTTTCTGGGGTGAGTACACGTGTGTGCTGCATCTCCCCAGGAAAAGTTATGTCACCCAACATGATGTCACAAATAATGTGTTCTGAAGCACAGTACAGCAATAGTTAATAACTTCCTATCCAATGGAAACCAATGCTCTTAAGGGTTTAAGTCATTCCTAGTGTGGAGTTTGACCTTTGCTCCTAGGTGTGCCCATGGGAGTCAACAGTGATAGTTTTAAGGTGAAAATGGTTTGAAACATTTGTGACACGTCTCTCTCAACACAGTGACCAAAGTATATGTAATCTAGTGAGCAAGATGCAGTTATAGAGGGAATTCTTTTCTGCCAACTTCCCAGCTTTGTGGACTCTGAAAAAGCTACATAACGTTCGAGAATCTTGGCTTTCCCATCTGCAAAATGAGGAATATAAGAGAGAGGATTGAGAGAGGTGAGTAAGCAGTAAGTGACCAAACATTGCCAACTGTCAACATTATCACTTACTGCGCACATGAGACTGCCCCTGTTTTATTAGACGTTTTCAAACAATGTGCCAAACAGGACACATGTTCAGACCATGCCAGGATGTGTGGTTGTAGCATTATTTCCTATCTACTCTCTATATAGTCCTGAAATATCAGTTACTTTTCTCATGACTGTGACCAAATACCTGACAAGCTGCAATTTAAGAAAAGCAGGGTTTATTTTGGCTCACAGTTTGAAGGGGGTCCATTTCCCCTCAGGAAAATGGAAACGTTATACTGAGGACTTGCAGGTGTTTGATATTAAATTTTGTTGTTTTGGCAATGGGGCAAATATCAAGACTCCTTCTTGAGGTTGAGGTGGCTCACTGTTACCAGGACCAAAACAAACAAGCTTTGGGAGGGGCTTACTTAATCAGTAAGTTCAAGGTGGAAATGACCTTACCAGCTGCTTGATACAGAATTTATTGTTGTGGTCAGCATGGTGTTCACCTCACTTTGCACTGTGCCCTGTCCCTTGGCACGACCTCCTATATCGTGGGCCACATGCTCACAGGATGGCTTCAGTAGCTATAGATGGACATTCTTACTGATGCTCTCTTTTCAGAACCCCTAGCCAACATCTCATTGCTTTGATGAGGTCATCGTTCCATCTCTAAGCCAAACCAGGGTGATGCTGGATATGACTATGACTTAAGCTTAGCAACATGTTTTGCTTTGCTTCAAAAGCCAATGGTTTAGCAGTTACCAAAGCAGATATCCACAATAAAATCAACACTGGCATTGTTCTATGTAGTGAGCATTAGTTGTCGGGTAGCTCGTTTTGTTTCCACACCTTTTCATTCATTCGGAAAACACACTGAGGACCCTACACAGTGAATCAAAGCAAACATAGCCTCTGCTCATAGAGAGGGGTAATATACCATGAGTTAGGTCTTACCATCTGCATTTTAGGGCAACTGATGCTTCCTAATGTCACTTCAGTTATCCACCATGTTTTTGTTGCTGAATGATAAACAGAAATTCAAACACAAGGCACGTTGAATGCGGGGAATTCAGAGAATAAGCTATCCAAGACTAATCTGTTTCTCTGTGACCACAGGGTCCCATTGTGACGACGTCACATGATAAAGAAGAGAGAGACAGAGTGTGAAAGTTGTGGGGCACCATTCCATGTCAACGGGTCGCTATTAATTTTGTTGGGTTCTTCGTGAGAAATGACCACAAACCGACCAGCTGATTGGTAGAGGTGTATTTTTACTTAACCTTATTTCTTCTCAATACTTTATAGCACCCAATTTGGTCTCAGATCTTTGGGCCTTGGAGAGCGACTCTTTGGAGTGACTTTATGGAGGCCATTGACGCCTTTGGCCAACCTCAGGAAATGGCAGCTAAGAGGGCATAAAGAATGCCCCAAATCACCCCTGGAAGGAGAGCTAAAACCTGGCTTGGAAGCACTTAGCTTAAGTCTGCTACTTGTGTCTCCTGCTCCTATCATGTTTTGTGATTTCTTTTGGCATTTATTTACCAATTTTCTTAAGTCTACACTCATTTTTAGCAGCAATGTTTATCACATGTGTAATTGAGAATATATGTGTTTTCAAATAAATATAAAACTAGGTCCAGGAATGTAACTCAGTTGATAAAAGGCTTGCTTATCGCACATACACAGAGGCTTGGATTTGAACCCCAAGAGCTGCATAAACCAGACATATTGGCACGTGCCTATAATCCAGCACTCAGGAGGTGAGAGATGGAAGACTAGAAGTTAGAGGCCATCCTTGCCTCATAGTAAGTTTGAGGTCAGCCTGGGATATATGATATCCTATGTTGGTATGTACAATCATGCATACATTCATACATACAGATACTTAAAATTTGAAACTTCACTCATCAGCCCTTTGTAAATACCTCATCACACACCAAGCCTCTGAGCAGCTTGTTCTATGCTCGGGACATGTTTTACCAGCTAGTTGGCCACAAGAACCGAGGCAAACAGATAATTTTCTTGAAAAACATTTTTGTTGTTCAGAAGGGGAAGGGTCCACTGAATGGGGATGTAGTCATTTTCAGTTCCCCAGGTGTGGCCCCGATGTCAGAGTCTCACCCTGCCCCGAACTCACTTCCTGCCAAGGCTTGTGAGGGAGATAGTCCTGCCATTTGAAGGCTAATTGAACTTTTCAAGCCTTCCTAAGGCTTAATACCTTTTGTTGTTTTGCAACTTGGGTGAGCTTTTGTATTGTGCCTCTGTTGTGGCTGTCAACATGCCTACTGTTCAAATTGAGCAATGCCTATTTTGGGAGAGCAATGTGAACCGTTTTAATGAAGCCAGTGCCACCTTCATTTTACTCTGGTATAATTATGCTTGCTTCTCCAGGTGACGGGTACAATTGTTACCCACCCCAGGCACTAAAGGATGAAATTCCCATCCCCAAGTGCATTTTTGTGTCTACTTAGTTGGGAGGAAGGATTAGGGACACCACCTAATTTTTCTGCTTTGGAGCAGGAGAGGAGAGAGACACACGGGTCTTTCCTCTTTCCCTCTGCAGAACACTCTGCCTCTCAGAGGTGGCTCATTTCTTTCCCTACTTAGTGGCAAGATTAAAAAAATCTTTGTTCCCCCTTATACCCATTCTCAGTTGCCACGGTGCTCAGGGAGTTTGGGGTGCTGGCTGCTGGCAGGCTTTCTTGGGAGAAAGAGTGTTCACTTACGGGTTTGGTTTTATTATTTTTTTTTCATGAATGAATCCACCAAATTTGCAAATTAACATGATTTCTGACCCCCAACTCTGCATAACACAGGTAAGCCAAGTATTCATGGCCATTGATCATTCCAGTCGAAGTTTAGATCCTTTTTCCTACAGCACTAATTAGTGTTCAAATCAGCTGCACACTTAAAGGACCCAAGGTGTGTTGGAAATGAACACATGTCTCCCAGGTCGGAGACAGATCCCTTAAATCAAGATCTCTAGGAATCAAAGTCAGACATTCTCTTGGAAGCTCACAACAGCATGGATGCTGTCTTCTCTGTAGGACTCCTGCTTCTGGATCCCCCATGATGTCCTGGTGAAGGTCACTGAGATGGATGTAAGGTTTGATCTCCACCTTACTTGCTAGCTCTGACAGACAACTACGTCTTTACAGACCTGTCCTCAGCCTGGTCTCTTGTGATGAAACCAGGATAGTCATGGTCTCTATTTGTGTGGTGGTTTTCAGGTCCCATGCTCTAATGTTTGGCGGTATAGTTACTTCCTCTGCAGAGGTGAACTCACACCTTCTTAAGCTGGGGTCATGATGACCATCATGACTGAATGTGGGGGTCCTGCAAATGTCGGCAATAGTAAATAGTTTCAGAATGTGCAACCACCAAATTAATTCACAATTAGATGTGCAATACATCCAAGGTGTTTCTGGCAATATCTGGCTATGAGGGATCTTGGACCTTCCCTGCAGACTTTGTTCTGCACACACAGCATGTGCCCTTTGTACTGTACACACACTCATGCCATGCACACCAATCCACGTTGCCTGAAACCTCAGCTCAGAATAGAGACTGTAGGCTGCTGTGAACTGTAGCGTTTCTACTACAAAGTTTTTTTTGCTCATCTAGAACCCTGATTGTTTAATTAAAGGAAACAAAGACCTTTAATACTTTTCAGGTGTTATTCCTCAGTGTACAGATATCAAATTAGGACATCTTTTGATTATATTATGTTAGTATATTTAGGGTTATTTTCTATTTTTAATTGTTTGTTGACTCACCAGTTAACTTGTTGCTCTTGTAGAAGAACAGGTTAAACTTCCAGTACCCACATAGTGGCTTTCAGCCATCCATAACCTCAGTTCCAGGGAATCCCACTCTCATTCCTAACCTTGTGTTGGGTGGAAGCAGGATTGCATGGGGCACACATATGTATATACAAGTGAGACACTCATACATATAAAATAAAATGACCAAATCTAAAAGACATTCAAAAATTGCTCTTTGAGTTGCAGACTGGAGTTTCATCACAAATCATTTAATGCATTTAGACTTGTAATCAGGGCCTAATTCCCATCAATTTCTTTAATGGCCCTAAACATACTTCTGTCATTTTGTATTATGTATTTATGCAAAGGAGTATTCTTAGCATTGATGATTATATAATCAAAACATTGACCAGTCTGAAAAATGGTAAAGATACTCTATATCCTGAGTATTCAATATTCATTCAGGTTTTAATTCTTTTATAAAAATAAATCAGCATATCCATATGGATATTTGCTTTTGTCTTTAACAATGATAAAATTATTTATACATATATATATATATTTATCTGTGCTTTTAAGTTGTGTTTTAAGATAAATTATTTCATGATTTATAAGTATTTTATATCTATTTTATATTCATTTATTTGGGGTTATGTAAAATTTTTTCTCATGAAAGGGGTCATGTGTGGGAGAAGTTTTGGAATCTAGCTGAGTTCTCTGCTTCTGGACATCATTGAGTCTTGCCTTATTTTATATCCAGTAGAATAACTTTCTTATTAGTATTTTTTATAAAAGTACCTAAGAAAAGCAACGTAAGGAGCAGAGGGTTATTTTTGGCTCCTGGTTTCAGTGGGTATAGCCCATTTGGGTTGGAAAGTGGCAACCAGAGCTATTCATTCATAGTCGGAGGAGCTTGAGGTGGCAGCATCTCACATCCCAGTGGATCAAGAAGCAGGGCTATATTAGAACAGGAACTAGGATAGCCTTCAAGGCCAACCCTTGGGGGCCAATGGCATTTAACTATGCCTCCGACGTCTCATAGTCCACTAAAATAATGCCACCAGCTAGGGAGCAAGTATTCAGACATTCAAGCATGACCCCACAACTCATGTTTCTAAAGAGGGTGCACAGTACCCAGTAAGAGAGAAAAAGATTGATACACCAATAGGTGCCTCATTGGTATTAGCAACTGACCTGGAACACGGAGCTAAACCATGGTGTCTTCCTATTGGAACCAGTCTCACCTGACATCACCATTTACGTCCACTCCGTGACTACAATAAAGTACAGTGAGAGCCAAGATCTCTCTGAAGTTTTGTCTAAACCTAAAAACATATTATGAAACAAACTATAGAAATACTCATAAGCATCCTGCCCAGTGACTGGTATGAGAGATGACTATTTCTTTACTTACAGATTTAGCCTTAAGTCTTCTCTAGATAAACTTATTGTACTAGTTATAATAATAGTGCCCATTTTCTGACAGCGTTGAACAAGACCTATATAATGTCCTCCTAACTCCACTATGGCTAAGCTTCCCTGTAGTTCCCTAGTGTGTTCTTCTACCTCTGCCACCATAAAAAACCCACTTAGTTCAACAGCAGTTGTTTTCCTGTCTTTGTCTAGAAGGCATTGGTACCTTTTCTACACAAAGTCCTGCAGCCCCACTATAATATGATAACCTAAGGGATCTTAATATTATCCATTCACCTTCACATTGCTCCAACCAATCTCTTATGCCCTTTCCATTCAGCCTTTGTGTTACCCATACACCTCATTTCCCATCATACTCTGGTATGACCTTCTAGAATCCATGCTCTCTTTGTCTCTCTCATTCACAGTTGCCTATTTTCCTTTTTGTCATGTCTGAATCCTTCTTCCTGACTCTTTCCTCTCCCATACAGCCTGGTGTTTGACAATTGAACACTTGCCATACACTAGCTGCCATCCTCAGAGGTAGCCATAAATTGATGAGTTTGAACAGTCTTTGAAGTGGGTACCATTATGATGGCCATCCTACATCATATCACAGGTGAGAAAACATCACAGGGATGTACACAGGTTTCTAGTAGATGGCTAAACCACATTAAGATACAGTGGTTCGCCTTGACAGCAAAGTGCTGCTAAGATTAATAAAATAAAACGCAAGTCTGTGGGATTTTTTTAAAAGGACTTTTGAAGATTGATGAGATATATCTCAGCAAGTAAAGGCACTTGCTCCACAAGCCTGAGGACCTCAGTTTGATTCCCAGATCTCACAGAGTGAAAGGAGAGAGTCATCTCCACAGAGCCGTCCTCTGAACTCCACATATGAGCACCCTCCAACACACACTTATTTACAAATACAATAGTAATGATGATGATAAATAAAATTTAGAGAAAAAAAAGAGTATTTATTGGTGGACTTGGTTTTTGAATCTCGATTTTGCTCCTCAAATCTTTTCTGTTGCAGCCCGCCCTCAACGTGAAGCCCCACTGAATATTGTGTACGCTCAAGTGAATCTCACCACGAGTGACTCATAACAAGGGTCTGTTTAGCCCTGATTTCAAGCGGTCATTTGATATTTCTGACTCATGGTTTCCTTCAAAATAACTAATCTGCTTATTAATCAAAAGTGAACATAGCCTTGCTTGAATCTAGCATGCTTTATTAAAGGCTTGCAGATTCATATGCTAACTTTTGATTATCAAAAAATTGAATTAAGGCTGTATTACATGCTGAGTGTGTTCCAGGACAGCGAAGACTCTAGAGGGAACTGAAAACACATTGAGAAGCCATGGAATTTTAGGGTAGCAAGTGGTGGGTTTTAAAATTAATTTTATTTATGTGTATGTGTGCATGTGTGTGTGCGTGTGTGTGTGTGCATCTTTGTGAGTGTGTATGCGGGGTGATGGTGCCTACTGATGCCAGAAGGTATCCGGGCATTCTTGGAGCTACAGTTAAATGCAGTTCTGAGCTGTCTGATATAAGTGCTAGTAACTAAAACCAGGTCCTCTAGGAGAGCAGCAAGTACTCTTAACATCTGAGCCATCTCTCTAGTCCCCTAAGATAGCTACATGTTAGCAGATCAGGAATGTGTTTGGGCCATATTTATAAGCTTCTATGCTACACACTTGCTATAGATTCATTGTTTTCTTTAAATACATGTTTAGGGATTCCTTTCTAATATTTGTCTTAGGAGAACACCACTCCACAATTAGGACCTTCTATCACAGAGTCTAGCATATATCCTAAAGGATAAAACTTTTTCCATGAGCTCAAGATAAAAACGACTTAGAAAGTATTCCTGTGGGGGTATGTGTGGGTCCCTGCTTTCCCCACAGTCTGATGGCCACCAGGTCATGAGGGCAGAAGTGACAAGCAGAGCCTTCTCTGGCCTGTGGTAAAATGGAAATACCCTTCTGGGAGACCAGTTCAGTGTTGCAGCTGAACTTTATTCCAGAGTAAGGAAAAGTATAAAGACTAAGGACAGTGGCTAGGCCATTACCTAATTTGCATTAAGCGCCATGCTCCTAGCATAAGGCTTCTGATGTGGCAGCAGGATCCTAGAGCAAAGCTCCTGACATAATGTCAGATTACCATATGGGCAACAAGGGAAAGCGCTAGCCAGGACCTGTATTAAGGGTCACAGCAGGCATCTGGGCCTAGATACATTCCCTAAATAAGGTCAGGTAGAGAGCATGAAGCTTCTGCTGGAAGACAGGGAAGAATCCATGTTGCACCAAACTCAGAGAGAGCTGCCAGACCATGGTAGACTGCAACCTCTAACTGGCAGGGCCTCCCAACAGATATAAAGTAAGGAAAAGGAAAAGTACTTGGCACACCAGCAGAGGCTCTGGACACAAAGATCTATCTGAAGACTGAGCAACCTGTGACCTCAGGGTCTCAGAGAAACTGACGCGCCCTCCTGTATTAAACGTCCCCATGACTTCTCACTCTGACGTGACAGGAGCAAGGCAGTATTTTCGCTTATAATGTTCCCTGTCCGTCACTCACGGCAGAGAATTCTCTTTATATCCTCCATCTCTCTCACCCTGCTATATAGGGAATTTTATAGTTTCCAACTGGGGCTTCTGCAGTGCTTCAGCTGTGTGGAGAGAAGAGCTAGAAATTATAAAACATTGAAGACCAAGTGAGAGAGAAAAACTTCAATCAACACAAAAGAGGGAAAATGATGAAAAGATCTGCAAGAAAAGAGTGAGGTCCATCTTTGCTCCCACAACCAACTCCACAAAAGGCAGTTTGGAGTTGATGATGGAAAAGAGCCTTGAGGAGATTGGGGTCGTCAGTGTGTGGAAGATGGGTTGCAGACACACGTGTTTATTTTTGCTGATGTCTTTCCATGCTATTAAAGCTTTGAATCGTTTTTCCCGACGCAGAGGCTGGCCTGTGTTTCTTCGTGTGTATTGTTTGCTACACAACGACTTGAGTTCTTAGAGCCCGTTAACTGGGAATTGTGTGTGCTAGGTTGTGCCCATGCTGTAAGGGTCAGATTCGGAAGACTTTCAGAATTGGTTTAAGGGTACCATATGTGAAGGGGCCTATAGCTTGGTTTGGGTGCTGTGAAGAGGGGAAAGTTCAAAACCATTTAACATATAAGCACTTGTGAGAATAAAGACTGCAGGGCTGGGGAGATGATTCAATGGGAAAACTGCATGCCATAAAAGTGTGAGAGTCTGAACATGGATCCCTATCAACCACATGCTACCCCAGTATTAGGGGATCAGAGGCAAGTGAGTCCGAGGGGTGCACTGTCCAGGAGGCTAATGAAATGGATTAGACAGAGACGCTAACTCAAAATCATGGTGGAAATGGGGTTGGAGCGATGACTCAGTAGTTAAGAGTTCACACAGTTCTCTTCTCAGAATTGCTATCAGTCGCCCACTAACACTAGCTCCATGCAGGGCTTTCACACACTGGCCTCTTCAAGTACTTGTTCCCACACAGACATGCATGTGCAATTAAAAATGAACATAAAAATACTTTTAAAATTAAAAATAAGGTGAAGATTGATAGAGCTAGGCCTGACCTTAACTTTTGTCCTCCATGGCACACTGTGCACAACAATACCCAAAGGATGAAAGACTTGTAATCATCCTCAAAACTTGTGCAAAATTTCTGATGAGAGATGATCATTTACATGTGTGGTTTTGCAGGAGAACCCAAGAGCAAGGTCTCTTATTTTTCTTAGCAGAAAAGATTTTAATTCTAAGCCAATGGAGAACTTTCTCTGAGTTCTGGCTAGAAATGGTATAATCACTAAAGAATAATAACTTCTTTGGGGAAGATATTCAAGCAAAATATTTTGGGAGAACCAAAAATGTGCTCAGTGTGTGAATATGAATTCAGTTTCCCCATGTTTGGGCCATGGCTGAAATACCTGCTTCTAGTCACAAAGATTCTTATAAAGCAGGACGGAGAAAGGTGTAATTTAAAAAAAAATGTGAAAATAATCAAAGTGTGGCCTATCACTCTGAGGGGATATTGCTCAGCCACCAAGAAGGAAGGAACCTGATGAGCCTTGGGTTCATGTTAAGTGGAAAAAGTCAGCAACAGTGGCTGCATTCCCAGAGTCCGGATTCTGTCTACTTTACAAGTGTTTCTGGGGATTGAGTGACATTTGTAAATTACTTAGTTCAAGGCCTGGACTGAATGAGAAAGTAGTAAGAGCTTAAAGATGATGGTGGTGATGATGGTGATGATGGTTGGTGCTGATGGAGATAATGGTCCTATAAGGAGAAAAAAACTATGAACTGGGATTCTATAGGGCCCCACATGTCTAATAGAAACATGCTCAAAATATGGATTAAGATCATATTTCCTGGGATTTGTGGGTAAGGATTATGATTTTAGAAAGTAAATAAAATTAACATTCCTAGTAGAGAATTAAAAGTCAAATGGATTCTCTGACATTTCTAGGATATGCAATCTTATGAAATCTCAAAAACATAGCTGCTTATGCAAAACCTGAACAAGGATGGCACCTGAGAACATGCTAATATGTAAGGGATAAAATCATCTCATGGAGCCCTAACCCTGAATAAAGAACTGTGGGAACTAAGGAATGATGAGAGAAGTAGTCTTCCCTATGGAGGAGCCCCAGATTGACTGCACTCAGCCCTGAAATCAGATACATACAATGAGCTCTATACAGACTGAGCAGGTTGTATTTACACGTTTAGGAACATATATATATATATATATATATATATATATATATATATATATGCAAAGAAACCATGTATATATATATATATATATGTTTTACACAGACACACACACACACTCACACGCACACACACACACACACACACACATATATACATGTATATACAAAGAAAACTAGGCCAGAAGCCATAAATTTCAAAGAAAGTAGTAGTTGTATTATAAGAGAGGACTTGAAGGGATGAAAAGAAAAAAGGAAAATGATAATGATATAATTATATGTTAATTTAAAAAACTTTTAAAAAAATCAAATCACTACAGGTCTCTTATCTTTCTGGTCCTCTCATAAGATGCCGTTTAGGTCAGTTCTACCTAAATTCGGTAGCGCTGTAAGAACGTAAAACAAAGGAGTGTCTTCCTGACATTGGGCACAGATGGGCTGTGCCTAAGAGAGCTCTCCCTTAAACGCAGGTGTATTTTTAGCCTGGCCATGTTGTATATATTCTACAATCAGCAAAACTGCACTGGAAGCCACCAAGCTTGAGGAAGACCATGCATGGAGCCTTCTGGGAGATCCAATCTCTATCAAATACATAAGAGAATAGTGTGGCATATGTTTCCCAAGATTGTATAACTATGGAAAATGAGAAAGATTGATGATGCTTATCCTGCCAGAGGACCAGCTCACGGCTGTTGCTTGCTTTGTTGTAATCCCCTACCCACCCCCTCCACTTCAAAACAAAAGTCCAAGTCTAATTAAAATCAGAACCCAGTGTCCTATTAGCGCTCCGCTGGCAGACCTTGGCTTTGGCATTGTCTTTCTGACCAGATCACTGATTAGTGTTTATTGCTAGTCATCTGTGGCTGGAAACATGACCCAGGGAGCAGAGAGACCAGGGCAACGGCATGTAGTGTCATTGTTAGAATTATTCACAGTGTTTGCAGCAGGATTCACTCAGCCCTAATCCACAACCACAACAGACGCCCGAGCACGCCAAGTCCCATGTGTTGGCAGTCAGGCAAAGCTGCCTCCCCTCAGCACTTGGCAGGACTCCTCCCCGATGTCTCGAGCTGAGGTCCAGCCTAGAGAGGTAGGACACAAGAGGCGGACGGAATAAGATTTTGCCATCTCACACAGCAACGCTCTCTTGTCCTGTGCCTTCTCAGTATCTCAGTGAAAATTAAAAGTCTTGTTGAGTGAGGATGGGGCACCTTGTGGAACATGGTACTCAGAGCCTGATGGCCTTTTTTGCCTTTATCCAACCAGCTGGAACTACTCACAAGTGATGCTCCAGATTGGGTCCCTTGTATCAAAGTCCCTTGTAGAAGAAGGAGTCAGGAAGGTTCATTAGGCCTTCACCCAAGAAGGCCATATGTCATCCCTTCGTTCCTTCCTATGCCTCCCTACCATCTTTCTGTCACTTGTCACAGTTTTACATGGGTTGGGAAGCCAAGGGTACATGGGGTAAGAGGACACTGAAGGAAACATAGCACAGCTGTGGAGAGGTGGTTGCTTATGTTCTGTTGAGATTTTCATTAATGGAGCCACTTAAGTTTTATATGGAATATAATTTTCAAAATATTAATCGCCCATCATCTTCAACCCCAAAATGGCCATTCGTAGCACTTTATAGAATACAGGCTTTTAAAATCATGGGAGGAGGGGGAATGCCTCTGTAGTTGAGGCTAATGCTTAATGTGTCCCAAATTCAGGTGTAGGCAGATATGAATATTCCCCTCAAAGCTCTCCCATTATAGCCTCACACTGCTATAGGAAATATTCATGTCTGCCTGGGATAGAATTTCCTAAATTGACCAACATAGTTTTGTTTTTGTTTTACTTTGCTTTTGTGTAGAGAGGTATCTGCCTGCATGTATGTCTCTTTGCTGTGTAAATGCCTGGTGCCCACAGAGGCCAGAAGAGGATTTAAGATCCCCTGGAACTGGCATTGCAGATAGTTCTGAGCCTCCATGTCTGGGAATTGAAAGCAGATCCTCTGGAAGAGTAGCCAGTGCTCTTAACTGCTGAGCCACCTCTCTGGCTCCTAACTAGGGAAGGTTTGGAAGGCAACAGAGAACGGAGTGTCCATTGTCTCTTATAAGCACATTTGCTTAAGGGTTAATAGACATCTTTCTGTGAACACCCCACCAAGATAATGCTAATGTCTAAGAGACCAGTGGCTATTCAGTGAGACCAGAAATATATGTTAAGTAAACCCATTTTTATCCTGTCCTTTGTGTTTCAGTAAATTTAGGCAAAAGAATTGGGAAGGGGAGGTATAGGACTTCTTAGTCTCAAAGGACACAAGGAATATATAATGATACGAGGCTAGTAATGCAGTTCAAATGCAGTACCATGGTAGAGTATGATGTGGTTGGTGACACCGTGAGATCCTTTGGAAGGACCCTAGGTTACTGTGGAGAATGAGGGACTCTTTCATCATGACATACTCACAGGATCTACCTGTGAGAAGACAGTGGCTTCATTCTGGTCCATAGAGGCGAGCACTGAAGCAACAGTGGTCAAGGAGCGCCTGTAGGCAACTACTCAAAATAATCACCCTGCACTAGGGCCATTGTCCCCTAACTAAGACGTGATGTTCTAAATGTATAGTAAATACGGAGCACAAGCATAGGCTATGGATGTGATCAACCCACTTCCTACCTGCCCTTCCTTAGAGGAGAATGTGGCTTCCGGGAGACTGTTTTCTTAGCCCCACCCTTCAGCATGTGATATATGGCCCCACTTTACATGAAGGGATACCGGGAATCCTAGGCTCTATGCATAAATGGATACAAAAAGCATCAGATTGGTTCTTTGAGTGCCTGTGGCAAAAAGATTGGCCCTGATTTATGGTCCTCACATTGGGAAATGTCTGACGTGAAGTCAACAACTGAAATCAGATGAATAATTCAGAATGCCGATCAATGGCCTCATCTCTCTTACCATGTTCCTGCTATTTTTACGTAATTGCAAAGTGAGGAATAAATTGAGGTCATAAATAAACAACTGTCATTTGGTGTGATATAGACCCCTGCATCTTGGGGATTTTCCATTTTCAGGTTCTGCTCTAACACTTTTTACACAATTAAAAACGTGCACTCATTAAATCGTGGTGAGACAATCTCTCTGCGTGCTACTTCGACGTCAGTGTTGAAAGAAACACAATGTGAAATGGCGAGGCATCCGATTCTCTCCTTGAAGGCCAATTCTTCTTTGCTGGACTTGCTTTCAAGTCTCTCTCCTGTCTTTGAGTCCTGCTGTGAAAGGTAGCAGCAGTGACCTTGTACTCTCGTGTGTGTGTCTCTTTACACGTGTGTGAGTATCTGCATGCCATGGTAGAGGTCAAGGGCAGCTTCCGGTGTTGGGCTTTGCCTTCTACTTTGTCTGAGACAGTTTTTGTCTTTCCTGGCCCATGACCTTCCAGAGACTTTTCTGTCTCTTCCTTCTGTCTTCCCGTAAGTGTGCTGAGTGTGCTGCTCCATCTTCCCTTAGTATGGGGCTCGGAATCTGAGCGCCGATAAGCAGGGTTACCCAGAAAGCACTTCACCCACCGAGATGTGCCCAGCCTACACTTTATGACTTCTCAAAGAAAAAAACGCAACCTGTATCACCTGATGTCTTACTTAGGCAGAGACTGTCATGTTATTAGTATAGTTAATTTTATAACAAGCATTTTTTATAAGCAAACAGCAGTAATGATCACTTTCAATGACTGTACAGTTACTGACCTTTTCTCAACTTGGTATACCATTTTCAGGGATTGTTTTTAAATCAAAATCTTGGCTTCCTTATCCCGGACTATTATTATTTAAAGTGATCACTGAACTTGTTCTCCGTGAAGGAAATTTTAAAATTTCAGAGTTTAAATTGATTATAAAAACTAGAAACTTGTCTGTATGTATGAGCCATGGACGAAAGACAAAGTATAACTTTTATGTTCAATGTTGAATGAATATGTGATCAATAAAATATACGGGACTTTGAGGATATTATCAACTACAGCTCGTCTTCGCAGGAGAGTTTTAGATCTTTGAAGGTCTTCTATCCTCAACCCTTTGAATGCCATTTGAACAGCAAACATCTCTGTCCCCGTTCGCTTGTTTAAAGATGAAAATTCCCTTGGGTCCCACAGGGTATCTGGCTCATATATCTTGTTCAAGGGTAAACTGGGTACCATTCGCAGCCATAATCAAACAACGGCAGATGAGAGCATAATTTAGAGAAAGCCTGGGTCTTTCTTTTCAGATATCCATACTTCATCATTTCCAGTGCTTAAAACACAGTGAGTTTTAAAAAGCCAAATATAATTTAAAATAAACCCCTACATTCCTCTTCCTCAGCTCAGTTCTGGGAATGGACAGAATCCAAGTGGGAAAGAATGAGGACCTTTTGAACCCTTTCGGGGGAACCATAGGACACTTGAGGGCTTCTGATGTTTGTCTTCTGAGCTGGACTTGTGTCACAGAAATGCTGGTGTTCTTGGCTCTGTCTTTTAATATGGTCAAGCGTGTTAGCTTGGCCAAATGTCATTTCATAAGAAAAAAATTGTATGTGATTGAGTGAGTTTTCTGGAGAAGAACGAAGAAGGCAGGCTGGGTGGGATTGCAGAGGCACCCCAATTAAGACACTCTGCAGGATGCTGTGAGTGCCTCCTGGTATCTGAGGATGATTGCTTTTAGAGAGACACACAGTTTCACCTCAAAGATGACAAAATGTATTTGCTCTCCCCTTTCTCTTGGTGAGGGGAAATAATTTTGTTATGTCCTTGCCAAAGCCAAGCAATGAGAGGGTAGGCAGTGTGTAGCAGGCAAATGGATTCATAGGGCTGATAAACCAGATGCTGGCTGTTGAGAGGGCTATCACGACTTTGTCGTGCGCAGGTCTCTCTGGTTCTCTACTAAAGCTGGGTACTAGTTTAGGTCTCTCTGGTTCTCTACTAAAGCTGGGTACTAGTTTAGCAGCACTGCTATGGTGTGGATATTGTTTGAGAGGGGCCCCCAAAGTTTATGCGTTGGAAACTTGGTCTCTGGTGTGGTGATGTAAGACGGGCTTCTTTAATGTCTTCCTCTCATGAATTTTGTTTTGTTTTTTAAATGAAACCAGGTATATAGGTATACAAAATATACATATAAGTCATATATGTATTGATGATAAGTGATAAATTTTATTTTGGTACAATTCTTTGGTATGCATATAGTTTTACCATCCATTTTCTTTTAGATTGATTTTTCACTTATCACAGCAGCAGAACAGTAACTCAGGTACCACAGAAGCATCAGAACTGGAGTTTGATCTCAGTGTCCACACAAAAACCCAGGTATGGAGGCATGTACTTTCAGTCCTCGGACTAGGAAGTTGGAGTTAGACAGATACCTGGGCTTGCTGCGTAGCAACTAAAAACCAAGTCAGTGATCCCCAGGTCCCAGAGAGACTCTTATCTCCAAAGCATAAGGCAGCCTGCTCTGAGAAATGGCACTTAACGCTGTCCTCTGACCTCCACATGTGCACACACACTAAGAAAAATTATCAGTAATTCTACATGATCCATTTCATTAGAGAAATTATTAATATATCCATTGCACCACAGTGCCTCACCCTTTGTAGATGCCTGACAAATACTGTTGAATGACAGATGGTCTTTGCACATAGATGTACCTCCTTATCCTCAGCTAAATTATCCTTCCACGGCAACAAATGCCAAAGTTGTCATGTTGATCTCAGTGACTGTGGTGGTTTATATAGGTATGGCCTCCATAGACTCATGCGTTTGAATGCTTGGCCTCCAGAGAGTAGGACTGTTAGGAGGTGTGCCCTTGTTGGAGGAAGTGTTTCACTGTGGGGGCAGATTTGGAAGTCTCATGTATGTTCAAGCTATGCATGGTGCACATTCTCCTACTGCTGCCTGTTGATTGAGATGTGGAACTCGCAGCCATCTCTCCAGCACCGTGTCTGCCTGCATGCCTCCATGTGTCCCACCACATTAATCGACTAAACTTCTGAACTGTAGGCTAGCCCCAATTAAATGTTTTCATTTTGAAGAGGTGCCGTGGTCATGGTGTCTCTTCACAGCAGTAGAGACCCTAAGACAGTGACCAGCATTAAGAAAGGATCCATGTGTGCTTATTGAGGCATTGAAATATTACAAACCATTGCCCTACAAGACGTGTGCTATTAACCTTCACCCCTACACACATAGAAACTCAATTGTAAAGATGAATGTGAGGAGCCATGTCCCCCAGAGGACGGATCACTTCCATTGAGTCAGACCTTCGATTGCCTGACTTTTGCTTCATGAAAAGTCCATTGCTTTTTCAAGATTTCTTTTCATTGTGTGTGGGTACATATCACATGAGTGTGCTGCCCAAGGAGGCCAGAGGTGTTGGGTCCCTGGGAGATAGAGTCACAAATGGTTGTGAATGAGCCAGTGTGGCTGCTGGGAACCGAACTTGGGTTCTCTGAAAGAGCAACAGGTACTCTTAGCAACTGAGTCATGACTGCAGTCTCTTCATCACTTTCCGGTTTAATCTTTCTTTCCATCGATGACTAAGACCTCTGCACGTTGTCTCTGATAAGCAACCCCTGCCTCACTTCCTATCCTCCCGAGCCCCTACTAACCGCCGTTCTCCTCGCATTTCTATCCTATCAATGCACTTTGATTCCAGCTGAGTGAGAATGACCAACAGCTGTTCTTCTGGGCCTGGCTTATTTGTTTAGCATCTTGACTCCTGGGCACTACCCATGGAGTGAGGTGTCTCCTCAGCATACTGGTTTAGTTTTCTTTGGATATACACAGCAAAGGAATTGCTGGATCATAACGTAGTTCTGTTTTTAGCTTTTTCTGCCCCCATACACTATCCCCATAATAATCACAATAATGAAGTGTGTGTGTGTGTTGTGCATGCATGTGAGTGTGTGGTGCACATGCTCATTTGTGTGCACGCAGAGGCCAGAGCAGGATGCTGGCTGTCTTCCCCTTATTTTGTGGCTACCTTGAGACAAAGTCTCCCACTGAATCAGAAAACTCATCATTTTGGCCAGAGTGGCTAGCCAGAGCTCCTTAGGATCTGCCTGTCTCTGCTGCCCCCACAAAGCTAGGCTTATAAACACATGCAGCTGTGCCTGATTGTTTGTCTGTGTGCTGAGGATCCAAACGCAAGTCCTTACCACAGACCCATCTCTTCCACGTGATTGCACTCACATACACATGCGCCCAATACCAGGGAATAAGATAGTAGTCCCTCTTCTTCCAAAACCTCTCCAGGGCTTGGTTTTTATCTGTAATAGCATCATTCTAAATAGAGTGAGATAATCTTATTGTCGTTTTTAATTTATGATGCCTATTAATGGTTTTCACTTCAATTTGTATTTACCTTTGCATTTAATAATTTTCTATGGTTTCTTTTACATATTAGGCATTTATAGACCTTCCTATGAGGAATGTCTACCCAGATCCTGTGTTAACATTTTCCATTCTTGTTGGCTATTGGGTTTTAGGGGCTGATCTATCTGAGCTCTTTATTATCCTGGGTATTAATCTCTATTCAGAAAAGTATTTTTCAGCTTCCTCAAGATTTTAGTTTGATATAATCATGGTTTGGATGTTTTCTACAAAGAAGAAAATTGTTTGCCTAGAGCCACTTCTTAGTGTTTTCTATTTTCTTGTAGTATTTTTATAGCTTCTAGTTTAAGCCTTTGCTTTATTTTGGATTGATTTTTGCATCTGATGGAAATTATTAATTGGTTTGCATTTTTCTACACTTGCATGGAGATACACATTTCTATATAGAGAGAGCTAGATCCAGGCCATTTGTTAAAGATGCAATACCATTTCCAATGTGTGTTCTCATGCTTTTGCAAAACATGTGTCTTCTATAAGCATGTGGGCTTACCTGGGGTACCTTTGTTTTACTACATTGAACTCAGTGGCTGTTTTAGTGCCTATATGTGCTGTTTTTGTTATTATAGTTTTGTGGTATATTTTGAGGGCAGGTCCATTTCAATTTTGTCCACTGTGCTCAGGATTGCTCTGGCTCTGGCTGTTGTGGCTTCTTGCAAATGTCCTTGTTGTTTGACTGTGTATTTCTGCAAACAATGCCATTGTGTGTTTTCCTAGTAATTGTACTGATCCTGTAGTATAGGCATTTTAACAATATCTCCCTGAACACAGAGTATATGTTCACATTTGCGTGTTGTTTTCAACATTTTCAATTTTTATAGCTTTCATTGTTGAGATCTTTAACCTTCTTGATTAAATGCATTCATGGAAATTTTAAAGCCATCATTCATAGCCAGCTCTTCTGGATGAATCTTGCACTGAGGGATGCTGAGCAAACAGACCCATGACTTTACTTATTATAGTGATGTCCCTGAGGATGCAGGAAAGGATCTGTTGATGGAGACACTTAGACGATGCCTCTCTCAGTCCTCTAGCCTGGGTATATTAAATAGACCTGAAATGGTCACTGCAATTTCTTTTTCACCTTGGAGTTTCTTTTCCTTTTGGAAAAGCAAAGCCAGCTTGGAGGTCCCACCTCAGCCATTGTAAGCCTGCTTGTTCCTCATCCCAGGCAGCATTTTATGATTCTGCTCCTCACTTCCCATCTCAATGCCTTTGGTGCTTGCTTTAACTTTCATGCTTTTTCGCATGCCCTGACATGCTGCCCTTAATTTTATTAATTGGAAAGAAGAGCCTGTTAAGCTCCAGTAGGAACAAAGCTTGTGGTGATGGTTAATCGTTTAAATGACCTTAGGTTCAAATGTCAGTGTTACTATTCATACACCCCGACTTTAAGCATATGTATTACTTAACCTTAGTTCCTGTATCCATAACATAATATTTATCATGATGGTTTGTTGCCTTTATTAAAGGGCATGTTCTTTGTAAAGCATGTATTTCTGAGCCAGTCCAGCTAGGGGTATTTATTTATGTTATTATTTGTTTTAACTCTGACTCCCATTGTTCAACCACCCTCATGTGCACACCTACTCCTCAGTGCCCTAGAGCAGGCTTCTCAGTCTTGGCACTACTGATGCTTCAGGGCCAGATGATGCGTGGTTGGGAGGGTCCACTCAGAGCAGCACAGGGTGCTAGGCAACGTGCAGGCCTCCTTTCACCAGATGTTAGTTGTACTTCCTTCTTTGAAAACCACAAACTCAAGACTTGCCCCAGTGTCTGTGGGTGAAGGACCAGTGATCCTGAGAACTGCTTTGTTGCCATTCTCTTGGTATCTGTTATAGCTGGGACTCTGCATTTCCCACATTTTCTCTTAGATCCCCATTCTCCAGACTAGTGTATACACTTTGACATCAGTTTTTGTATTTGTGTGTGGAGGGTATGTAGTATGGGAATGCATGTATGTGCATGTCTTAATATTGGTGTGTGTGTGATCCTTGCATGCATATGCATGAATGTGAGTGTATGGATGCAAAATCCTATGCAAATGTATACAGAGGCCAGAACAGTACAGCAGGTGCCATCCCTTAGAGCAGCTTTCTGCCTTACTGTCTGTTGTTAGAGGACGCTTGTTTATTTCCTGGCCCATCAGCAGCTCGACACAATATAATCACACAGAAACTATACTATTTAAAACATTGCTTGGCCCATTAGCTCTAGCTTCTTATTGGCTAACTTTTACCTCTTAATTTAACCAGTTTCTAGTAATCTGTGTATCACCACATGGCTGTGGCTTACCGAGTAAAGTTCTATCTGGCTCCAGTGGGGCTACATGGCTTCTCCCTAACTCCTCCTTCTAGGATTCAGTTTAGTTTTCCACACCTAACTCTATTCCCTGTACAGGCCCAAGACAGCCAGTTTCTTTATTAACCAATGGTATTCATAGCATACAGAGGGGAATCCCACATCACCTCCCCTTTTCTGTTTAAATAAAAAAGAAGGTTTTAACTTTAACACAGAAAAAATTACTTATATCAAAGCAGGTATCAATCAAGAATTACAGTTATAATATTTATATATAATTTATCTTTTATCATATCCAAGGAAAACTATAACTATAACCATTTATTCTTCAACTCCATCAAAGACTCCAGAAGGACATAATTATACCTAAGGAAACAGAAAATGCATTATAAGCAGCTTCCAAAACTCTAGAAATGACAGAGATATCTTGGTGCCTGGATAGTCACTCTAAGTTTCTCTGTACCAGTGGGGCATCCATCTTCAGTCTACAAGCCCATAGTACCCAGAAGACTTTTCCATGAAGCAGGAAATTTCAAAGACAGTTCCACGTATATTGGCAGTTTGTCAGTCACTTTCTTCTGTTTCTTGCAGAATGTCTGGCATACTCTTTCATGAAGCAGAAACCCCAAAGGACAGTCTCACCGTTAGGCAAGTTCAGCAGTCATTTCTCTGTGGGTCCTGCATGTCCAGTTCATCAAGCAGCCCAGGCAAGAGCAGTTACTTGCCCAAATGGCTAGCAAACTCCATGAGGAGCCTCTTCGATGCCCATCTTCCTCTTGAAGTAATTGGTGCGACCAGGAACAGGTGTGTCTCAGTGTCACCTCTATTTTCTGTGCAGGCCCAAGACAGATTCTTTATTAATCAATGGTATTCACAGCATTCAGAGGGGAATCCCACATCAACTGTCTTGAATTGGATGCTCTTCAGCTGGGCTAGGCTTCAGACAAGCAAGCTTTCAAGATCTACCTCTCTCTACCCCTTAATGCTGGTATTCCAGATACCTACAGTCATACCCACCTTTGTACACAGAGACAAAGACTCAGCTCCCTTTGCTTAGGCAGCAAGTGTTGTTACCTATTCAACCATCTCTTTACTGCAATATTTTATACAAACTATTATAAATGCATACAAATAAAACCATAAATAAGTAACAGTTTTCTGAATTACCCTTTTCAGGTGAGAAAATAGATAAAGATTAGGAATTGCTTTAAAACATTAGAATATATGAAGACCAACCAATGAGTGAATAATTAATAATTTAGGTACAGACAGTCCAATATACTGAGGGAGAGATAATTGCTAAGAGGTTAGCATGGGGTCCCCATCCAGTGCCATTTACATGTGAATGAAAGACTAGCCTGTGCTCAGTGTCAGTGTAGACAATCCAAGGATGACACTTGCAAGAATAGAACCTCAACACTGTCTGGAAATTAACAAAGGAAAATCTATCAAGACAAGGAGTGCTCCATTTAATAAATATGAGGAAAAGCAAGCACATATCCTAAAAACAAACATCCCATTCTGAGTTCTTTGTGATCTTGGGATGTTAGCCATGACAAGACAGTAAGCCCTGAAACAAAAATAGCTTGAAAAGAAGTAAAAAAGATGTAGAGGTCAATTCCCACAATTGAGGCCGGTGATAGGAAATGATACAAGTGAATAATAGATTAGGGAATCTTGGCACGATTTCCTTGAGTTATATTAAAAAACAAACCAATGAAATTCAACTGTTGAGGGAGTCTGTTCATTCTTTCCCAGCTGCCCAGACACAAAATAATAACACAGAAACTAAATTAATTACAATACTGTTTGGCCAATAGCTCAAGTGTATTTCTAGCTAGCTCTTATATACTAAAATAATCCATCTCCATGAATCTGAGCATCACCATGAGGTTGTAGCCTACCAGCAAAGTTTCGGCAGGCTCTGGTGGATGCATCTATCTCCTATGGTGGCTACATGGCTTCCCCTGACTTCACCTACTCTCTCTCTCTCTCTCTCTCTTTTCCAGCCTGGCTATATTCTGTCAAGTCACTGGCCAAAAGCAGCTTCTTTCTTTATTAACCAATAAAAGCAGCACATATACAGAAGAACTTCCCACACCATAGAACATTGACAGACTTTCCTCTCCCACTTTCCTCTTTATTGGTGACTATTCATCCACAGATTAATAAAGTCAGCCCTAAAGTGTACACTTAGAAACATTGGAGAGTTTGTAATTTTTATAGTAGGATTTTAAGTACTAATCACAAGATTGTCTTATGGTAATCATCTCTTCCTAATAGCCTCTGTGCTTACAGAATTGCTTCATTTCCAGAGGCGAGCATCTCCAGACCCAGTATTCATCAATTTGGATGTGTAGTTCATCTTCCTTTTCTTGGTGAGAGATGGTGGTAGGTTTTAAGGATGGAGGGAGGGGAAGAGGGAAGGAAGGAGATGAGAGAGAGTTGTCTGAGAAAGGTCTTGCTATGTCAGCTTCCTATGTCAGAAGATGGGTTGAGACAATAGGAATTATACTGGTACCAGTCTGCCTTCAGGTCTACCTGGAGCTATGTGATCCAATTCATAACCTAGGTGAGGCGATGCTAATGCCAAGTAGAAAGTTGTTTTCATTGTGATTTCCAATGCTCAGAGTTGTACTGTGTCTGTGCCTGGAGGCCCTAAGATGCTTCCCCTGTGTGTACAACAGGGTCATTTTAAGGACAGGGCTGTTGGGCTTGGCTCTCTTGGCATCTGTTCAGGACAGCTAACAAAAGTCAGTTGTCTCTTACCTTGGGATCACCTCCCCCCAACAAATTACTAACAAATTCCACTTGCTGAGTGGCCTCTTATTAGCATAATGTGTGTTTTAATTCGGAGAAGAACCATGTGTTTCCTATAAGAAAGTTGTTTTAGGTCTTTAAACGTCTCTGTCAAACACTTTCTTTTTGTTTGGAGAAATAATTACAGATCAGTCCTGTTGAAGCCAAAACATCAGAGAAATTGCCTGTCCCAATGTTTCTCATTTGGGGGATGTCTGCTCTATGAGTGACACAAGTTTGGCTTGTCCATGCCAAGAAAAACAGACCTGGTTTGACCACTGCAAATGCTGGCTTGGTGATGAGGCTTGACAGTCACTGTGATTCAGTTAGTGTCCTCACATCTGAGGACAATAGATCTTCTATGAGAGTCCATCACTTCCTGCAACTCCAGTTGTGGTATGTGCCTGGTAGAACTGGGCAGTTGACTTTTGATACCATCCTCCCTCCTTTTAGGATGTGTTGGCCCATGAGTGTTCAGAATTGCCATGCTGATGGTAAAACTTTAACCGTAGTCTCTTCCCTGCAAATATCTCCCTGTAAACTTTTCCCACCTCCAGACCTCGATGTGTTTTGAGTATACCCATGATGGCTGCTATGGGAAACTCTACATAGACAGCAAAGAGATAAACACAAACTTAAAAAAGACATAATCACCTAGGAGCGAGATAGCATATAATATGTATGTATTTATCTGAATTTGGTAAATTTTAAATCTGGATCATGCATTATTTTTTATAGAGAAAATGTGGTTTTGTTTTTAAATAAGAGACATTCAATCTGGGAAAGGAAAACAAAGTATAAAAGGAATACTGTGAATTCCAGGGAATATGTAAGAGCTGAGTATAGCAATCACTGACTTTAAATCTGGTGCGCACTGGAGGAGAGACCACAAATACCACAAGTCATCAGAGGCAAGGGGGCTACAGCTAACATGATCCCTCCTGTCTGTGACTGAGAGCTCTCCCACCATGTTTGCCCTCTGCCCAGAGCTGCTCCAGTTTATGATCCATGCATTATCTCACAATAACCCCACAATGGATGCCACGATATTGTTCTACTTTTTTTAAAAGATGAGACTACGTGCTATAGAGAAAAGCACTTATCCTAGCTCCTATGGCAATTCTGTTTCCCAGCCAAAATTAGGAACTCATGGGCCATGTGCTGTGCCTTCTTTAGGAGTTTCAAAGCATATTTATTTGTCGTGTGTGTGTGTATGTGTGTGTGTGTGTGTGTGTGTGTGTGTGTGTGAAGCTGTGGTGGGCAGAGTAGGGGTAAGGTAAGTGTAATAAAAATGGAATCACTCTCGACAAAGAGTGTCTCCTCCACCTAAAACCTTTTTTCCTGATATTAAGGTATTGATCATGAAAAGTAGAAAAGTTCTTTCTCTGTGTAAGACAGCACAGGAAATCATTATGCAGAGATCCTATCTACCATTTTAGGATAAAATGTGCCATGACACTTGGACTCAACTTTTGATACACATGTCTTTGCATGTGTGTGTGTGTGTACATGCATGTGAGTAAATGGAGAGATGCTGTTGCGTCTTATTTGGTTGTTGTCATAAGATGCAAGGAAAGTTCTATAGGACCAGTTGTCGGCTGAAGGTAGGGCATTGATAGGTCAATATATAGACGATATAGATAAAATTATTTCCAGGGTGCATATATATGTATGCAAATGCATATATACATATACATACACATATATACATAGATATGCACCCTGGAAATAATTTTGTCTATATCATTTATACATGCATACATGTGTATGTATGTGTATAGACATAGAATTCCATAAAGAGTGCTATGAGGGGTTGGAGAGATAGTTTAACAGTGAACAGCATTTTCTGCTTTATCAGAGGATCAGAGTTTGGTTTTGAGCACATACAGTACTGGGGATGGCAGTGGGGGTGGGGTGCATGACCACCTGTAACTCCTGCTCCATGAGGTCCAGCACTCTCTTCTGAACTCTTCAGGCAACTGCAGTCATGTGCACATACTCCCATACAGAGACTCATGGTTATACATAAGTTTAAAACAAAAGGAAAAAAATTGATGCAATATTTCTCCATTTCTATACACACAGACACACACACATGCTTGTACATGCACGTGCTCATGCACACGTATCTGTAATTATCCCTTCTATTGAAAGCAGTTCTGGGAGAGTTTTCCATTCATTAACTCTCAACGCAACCCATAGGAATCTAATGGTATTTCCCACTTATGTGTGCATGTGTCCCAAATTCAGGTCTTATTTGGTGATAATAAATATAATCAAAGACTCGCCCTTGCATTGCTTGCCTTTGAGCACCACATTTGGAGATGGCTTCCAAGTGTGTGAACTTCCTTCTTCAAGCTTCCAGAAGAGTCTCGGGCCTACTGATCATAACCTTTGGTAATGCTACCTACTGAATGGCTTCTAAGGAGATGCAATGACCTTGTACAGGTAGACAGTTTAAACCATCAAAGTAAGTCCTCTGCCTGGCTGATGAGTTGGATAAAGAGAGTGTGAGGCATATCAAATGTATCTCGTCATACATATCACTCAGCTGTCAAATCATTAAAATTTTGAGACTTTCTCTGCATGGAGAGGGTGATATTGTGTCATCTGACGTCTATTAGGGCAGTTCAGATATGAGAGATCAGTGTGTGCTTGAGAATTAGTTTTCAGGTTTATTGCATTTTGAAAGAACACCCTCTGTGTGTGACTATCAAAGGTAGACCAGAAGGATAATTCTTGCACCTTTTGTGGACTAAATCGCCGTGTCAGGATAATAAATGCTGTGTGTGGAATCCGTGTGTGTTTTATTTCTCTTAGGGAATTCGGTTTTTCAAGGGCTTTCCTCTTCAACATTGCAGATAAAACACCACATCGCACTCTTTAGTGAAAGAGACACTTTCTCCTTCAAGATGCCTGTTCAGCTGTTCCACAGCTGAAGAGCTGGGAAGACTTAAATTACATTCTTTTTCCTGCCATTAAAAGGGAGCGTGGGGGAGGGGGATGAGAAACTTGCATCTGGTTCGATTTCTTTGCCAAATTCTTCATTTAATTGTTTTGTAATTTGAAGAAAACCACAAATGACAAGATGAAATTGCTAGGAATATAAATAAGAAATTTAATTGTTCGTGTCAGGATTTCAAGTTCCGAACCATTGGTACTGCGAGTTAGTTTTATGACCAACAAAAGAGCACTGGAGGCTACAGTTAAACTTGCTGCAGTTCCATCATCTGCACCCCCACTTGGCCACCAAGCTCACAAAGCTTCAACCAGAAAGAGGGAAACTGACCCCCTTAATTTCTATGGATTTTTATCTCAACAGCTGGGATCTGAGACTGATCTTCTCAAGAGAAACCATCACTTTCATGTCCAAAATCCCATATAAACCACCATCCAAGTGCTGAACATTTAACTGCCGGGCTTCTACAGAATTAGAGACTCCGCAAGAAATATGAACTTGGCCTAAAAATGTGCCTGCTGTTTTAGTTATAGTTTAGAAGGCCACCTGGCCTAGTTGGGGTTAAGATAGAAGTGAACTGTTCTCAGCCACCAAACTGGATATGCCTCACCCTGCTGCCAGGAATCGTCATGTGCAGACAGGCTCAATTAGTAACTGTTGGATATGTTTATTTGAAGAAAAACTGGACAATAGAAAGATCCTTAAAAGTCTGTAGAGGTAAGGATATTCTTGGTGGGTAAAGTGTCATGCACAAGGAAGTGAACCTGAGTTCCAATCCCTAGGGCTCACATTAAAAACCAGGCATGGCTATGCATACCTGTGAACCCAAGTACGGGAGGAAGAGATAGAGCAGGATTGCAGGTGCTCATGGGAAAACCAGCTTAGAAAGTCAGTGAGTGCCAAGGTTCAGGGAGAAGGCTAAAATGAAATAAGGTGAGTAGTGAACATGGGAGGCAGCTGGCACCAGCCTCTAGCATATATACCCATGTGTGTACATGCATGTGCTCTCACACACAATGTTATGTAGATAAGTAGATGGACTTTTTCTTCTCTGTAGTGTGTTCTTTTTAATTCTTTGATGCCTCCTGGGTCCTTCAAAGAGCCACCAATTGGAATGGGTCTCTTTCCTGTCCTGAATCTTTTTTTCATTTGGTTTCTTTTCATTAAAACTTGCAAGATCTGGGCCCAACCAGATGTTTCAGTGAGTATAGATGCTTGCTGCCTAGTGTGACAGCCTGGGTATGGATACCTGGGACTCACATGGTAGAAGGAGAAAACCAACTCTTGCATGTTGGCCAGATCCACATCGGGTTCTGTTACAACCCTGGTTTGTGTTGTGTTAAATGCTAGCAAAGTAGTAGGGACTGAGATGTTATTGCTTTTGAATGCTTTAATCGTCTAGCCAATCTAGACATTTTTCTCTTTTCAACTTTAATGCTGTTGATTTGTGATCAGAAACTATTTGACTCCAGCATCACGTAACATAAGTAATAGAGGTTATCAGAGTCTATTAACGAGCCAAAGGGAGTTATGTTGTGGAAAAGATGAACATCTGTGCAGCTGTGAGTCAATGGTTGCTGTCACTGTTGGCTTTTGAGACTAAACTTAGAAATGGAGGACTATTCTCTAATCAAAATGTAATGTGCTATTCCATAAAATAGCTTATAAAAGTGATTGATCATGCTGTAGAGGCAGGTAATTTGGATGTCTTTTGTGTAGACATACTCATAAAGGTTAAAGAAACCTGAGTGTCACTAGAGGAAAAAGAGTTACTCAAATTATGTGCATAATTCGGTAAATATGGTGGGAAAAATATTATTCAGAAAGTCTCTGTGAGATTTGAGAAGAAAATAAATATGTATGCATGCCTCAGAATACATTTTATCTAACCAGGGATCAAAAATGGGGGTATTACTTAACAATATATAAGATTCTGAAAAATTATAAAAATTTTCACTTTTTAAAATGGAAATAGTTACATCACTTTCTCCACTTCTTTTCTCCCTCCATCCCTTCCCAACAATCCCCCCCTTTCAAGTTGGTAACTTCTCAAGGTCATAACATTGTTTTCTTTGATTATGATCGTTATATGCATGCCTATATATACATATATACATATGTGTACACACATAAATAGATACATACTATAGAAATATCCAACCTTCTGAGTCTATTTTTGCACAAATGCTCTCAAGACTGTGCATTGGCTTGTCAAATGGAGAGGCTAATTCTCTTCCTCCCACTGGTCATTAGTTGCCTGTAGTTGTTTGTTTAGGGGTATGACCCGGTGAAATCTTCCCCCTTCCACATTAGCCTGTCTATTGATATCGCCATACATTATAAATTTAGGTAAATAAAAATAACATAATTCCTTGAGACTTTATCAAAAACTCTTGGTGTTATTTGTCCCTCCTTCTCATTCTCTATTGCCCTCTCTCCCTTTTCCCCAGTTGGAAGCTCTGCCTTCTCTTCCCATCTCCTTCTTCACATCACCTGTATCCAGTCATTCCTCTCTCAACCACCCCCATGTGCCTATGGTCCCTTTAGGCTTTCCTGATTCCTGAAGTTATTCCATGTTGTGTATTCACGTCTGAGGATTTGGATGGAAGAGATGGGTCAGTCATTAAAGGCTAGGCTTGCAACCAAAAGGATAAGAAATACTTTTTGGCCTAACAATACTAAAATCATCATTTTTCTTCTTTCTGATAGTAGTAGAAAATTCAGAAATAAAAGGGTCAGCATATCTTAAGTGTCTCAAGTATTCTGTCCCAGCGGCTTTCACTCAACTTTATATCCAACACCACTCGCTGTCTTTTGAGAAGTGGTTCTTGGTTCTATCATAGTATGCACAGGCATATATATACACACCTGCAGACACACACATGCACATACATATTTTTCTCAGTAAGAGAACCCTATTAGGATTCTGCACACATGTGGCACACCTAAACTCCGACAACCACACATACATGCACATAAATGCATACAACCAAATACATATATGCATAGAATATCAAGTCCTTTAACATTTGATTATTTATAGAGACTAGCACAATTAAAGTATTATAAGTTGGTAACATGTTATTCTGGTCTTAAAACTCAAAATAAATAAAGGCTTTGTGTATTCTTGAGTTTCATCTTATTAGTTCCCGAAGACTAGTTTTCATTTCTTTGGGCAGATTTTATTCCATTAATTCAGGGTTGACTTGAACAAAGATTGCAAAGTTTAGTGAGAGAACATTTATTTGCTCTTCGTTTCATCTTAATGCATCATCATATAGACAACTCTCGACAGAGTGTAGGATGTGACAGAAAGAATTCTCCATGTGCCCCAGTTTCTTGGGCAACCACTTCAGCTCTTCAAAGCTGCCCAGCTTTCTTGGGGGAGGATCCAAGAACTCTGCCCTACTGGGTGTTCTCACGCTTCTCAGTAACGAGTTTACACATGAGTGTATTATATGTAATTTTTAACTAGCACGTTGGTTGGTGGGAATCCCTGAGAAGGCATCTTCTGATGCTTTCAGTGCCAGCTGACAATTACCAGAGCTTTGTTTTGAATAGATTTAGTTACAGTATTGTAGACGTTAGCTTTCCTTTATTATAGTTCATATTCTGTAATTTGACTTTTTGATTTGCTTCAGTCTTGAATTTGGAGAAATTGAAACCATGGTTTTAGAAGGCTTACAGCCTACTTAAGCCTCCTGACTATTGACTGCTTTGTGTGTGTGTGTGTGTGTGTGTTAACTACATTTTCTTCCATGTCTTTGTGTGTTGGAAATCAAGGGCCCAGAATTTTATTGATTTGCAAGTTTATGATAATTCTTCCCATTGTATGCCAATATGTTGACATTTTAGAAAAATAGTACTTCTAATCTTCCTCAACCCCTAATCCAACATGACTATACAGAACCTACCTGAAGAATTTTATTTAAAATCCTTGGAGGGCTGGTGACATGAGCTTGCTGCTCAGCTGCTCAGTCCCAGTGAATTGTGTTCCTCAACCCCTGGAGCCCTTATAAATATAGAAAGAGAGAATGAACTCCATACAGTCATCCTCTGATCTTGTAGGCATGTTGTGGCTTGCTTGATCACACATATCATTTATACACACACACACACACACACACACACATACACACCACATAAAATAATAACTAAAAATGTTAAATCGCTTACAAAGATTATCAGTGTCACTCATAAGGAGCCATTGTTTTAATATATTGAAAACCAGGACTAAACTATTCATTCTAAAAAGTACATCCTATTAAATTATTTAACATACTTAAAATTAAGAGTCATTAGAGATGGTCCTTAACTCACACAGTTCTTGTATCAGAAAGCTACGAGCCACGCTGATTCCTCTCTCCCTCTCTAGCCCCACAGCCGTTCCAATTATAAGCCTCATCAACTCTATGCTAAGATGTAGTTCTAGACTTTGCCATTTTCCATGATGTGCTTTGCCTTAGCTCAGCTCACCATTTAGGCCACCACCAGGGGACAAGCCTTTCCTGGTCACTTCAAGTAACCTCTGCCCTCCCACAATCAAGGCTATCCCACGACTTGATCTCATTCTATGATAGGCTTGCCATATTCTGACTTTCTTACTTATATTGCTTTTTGATCTGTTTCTCTGCGCGCGTACTCCTGCAGAATATAAGATTCCTAAAGACTAACTACAATTAATTACTCTTGCAATTATAAAGTTATCTAGTATTTACTGATTAGGACTGAAATGATTTATTGACATTTTGCGGCTCAGAATGTTACAATAGAGGCCCAATAATTCTCCTCCCACCTCCACAGACAAACGAAAGTCTACACCAGATGGAGATCGTAATGAGTAGGAAGGTGGGTAGATTCTATGTCCAGGACCACAATTGAACTATGCCCTTAAGAACTGAGCACACTTCATGTGGACAGATGTTTCTCATTAATACCATATTTAAAAGAATAGAGCTCTTCCAATCCAAGGAGCTATATTTTAATCTGATCTACATGTTTTATTTTCTGTGCTGTGTTTCATTAAAAAAAAATGCCACCTACCTTGCAATACAAAAAGGCATAGGATGAAGCAGGGTACATGATGGGTGTTGTGTAATCCAGAGTGGGCATGGCAGTGGTAACGATGGTCGTCATGACTAAAGTTCTAATACTATGCCTCGCATCATCAACTTTTCCATTTGCTCATGTATTTTTTTCCTTCTTGACTTCTGTTTGTCATTTCATGCCCCACCTTTCCACCAGAATTCTATTGCAGACTTTCTGTTTCTGGTCCCTCACTGTTCTATTCCAAACTTTCTCTACTACATGGAGATCGTATGTATTCATTTGTTCACGTCATCAAATATCATCAAATATTTATTGAGCTTTTCCTTTAGGATACGTTTTCAGCTCTACAAAATGCACTAAGCCACTTAAAACTCCAACCATTATGTTTTTATATAAATAAGGGTCAGGACTGGTACTTTCAACATATAGATGCCATAAACATAAAGACCAGTTTTCATCCATACCACCAACATAAAATGCCAGACCTGGTGACTCACACATGTAATCTTTACCCTGGGGAGATGGTAACAAGAGGATCCCTTGGATTTGCTGGTATAGACAGCCTAGCCATAGTAATCTGTAGTCCCATCAACAGATGTTGTATTAAAAATAAGGTGGGTGGCTCCTAAAGGATTTTATCTGAGGTTACCTTGTATATGTGCACCTACACATGTATGAACAGACACACAGACCATTGATAAATTAATTTAAAAATAAAACATAGAAGTTAGAACTAAAACATAGCACATACACATAGTAAAATGCAATGTATATTTCATAATTTGGAAGGTTGCCTGGTAGCGTGGAAAATATCAGAAATGTTTGCCCTCAGGTAGATCCTAGCATTATTCTTTTGCTTGCTCGCTTTTGTCTTTTTGTTATTGTCGTTTTTGCTTTTGTTTTCTTTTCTAGACAGGGTTTCTCTGTGTAGCAGCCTGGAACTTGATTTGTGGACCAGGCTGGCCATGAACTTTGTAAGCCAGAGCTCCACTTGTCTCTTCCTCCCAAGTGCTGGGATTAAAGGTGTGAGCCGCTAGTCCTCACTCAACATTATTTTTATTCCCCAAAACTATAGCCTCTCTACTTCCCTCCCACCCCAGCATTAGACCCATCACTGGCACTACTCCTCTGTTCTAAGAGTCACCCTCACCCCCTAAACTGTCCTCCTCCTCTGGATTTCTAGCATCAAGTCTGCTTCTACTTTAGTACTTAGCCCGTCTGTGGTTGCTTGTGAAGAATCAACTTTGTGTCTTACCCAACAGCACACCCAGTGAGCTGCGAATCTCAACAGTAGCCCCACTGCAATGGGGCCACTGTCCTTTACAGTCTGGTCCAGGCGGCTTACACACTTTTTTTTCCCCTGATGTGTTTGTTGTTTGGAAAGATTGGTCAACGTGAGTGTTTGGCCTTCTACACTAAGTTATCAGCTCCCTAAGAACAAGGGCCCCGTCTCCTCCTTGTTTATCCCCCTTGACGACCTATGTTCCACTCTGCTCTGTGTAAATGTTCCCTGTCCATCTTGTTGACTAAGTGTTGAGCAAGTAACTCTCCAAATGTTAAATCCTTTCAGGAATATTTGCGCTCAGCAAAATCCCTATTTTGCCATTTTCCCTCTTGTTCTGGGATGAAAGACTCTCCCAAGAGTTTCTTCTTCTATGCTGTTCACTTGCCATCGGCCCCAAATGACCTCCTCAGAGGCCCAACTTCTGTAGGTAAAAGGTATTTGTTCATCTTTATGAATGTCAGTCTCTTGACATTCATGGTAAATAGACAAGATCTCAGTCTCTTGACATTCATAGCAAACAGACAAATCCTTCAGCAAATGACAGTGGTCCCCAGCATCGCATTAAAGCTCTAGGGGATAAACACTCGAGGGAAGTTGTGGCTCAGGCTCAACTTTCAAAGGCTTTGTAATATGCTTACCTGCACACACAGAAAGCACACTGTCACCTGCTGCAGCCCCGGCAGCTGCAATTTCACAGCACTCATCTATATTTAAACTTGGTCTTGCTTAGTCAGACACTGCCGGGGAGTATTTCCAAATGGCTTCCAGACAGCTATGGAGCACAGCTCTTGGGGCTGCTCTGGTTTCCACAAACACATTGCTCTATAGGATGGTACCACTCTTACTGTTGGAATTGCCGTTTTAGTGGCTTCTTCTTCAATCCGGAACAAATTCTTAGCCCTTCCAGTGAGTTATTTTGGTAGCCTCCTACTCATTTATTCATTGAGGAATTAACAACTCCTCATTGGATGGTTACTATGACTTAAATACCCATTACTACCAGAGAAATGATTAGCCGCAATGGTTCACATCATGGACTTGAAAACCAAATCCCCAAATATTTCATTTATTAGCCGTGGAGCTTTGAGGCAGCTTATTTAACCTCTGCCTTTCCATAATAGCGCAGCAAGGATAATGCTATCCATCTTCTTTGTGGTAACACTTAGGAGTTCACTGCTGAACTGCTTAGAACTGGTTATCAGCAGCTCTTGTCAAAAACACTCTGTGTCTCTGAACCTGGGAAGACATAGATATGAGTGATTTTAAAATGTATTAAGGATTTTGCTTATGGTTTAGTGAAAGAGTAATAAAATAATTGCACCAGATATTATATACAGCAATTACAAAGTAAAATAAGCACTATAAACTATGTAGAAAATGAGTCTGGCAAACTAGTGTAAGAGAAAAGGGGAAAACTCCCGACAGAATCTGTCCTATGTCTGTGTTGTGCACCATCTCTAAGTGACTAAGCAGCAGGAGAGAGGGATATCCCCAACAGAGAAACAAAGCTATGTAGAAGCTGAGTGGGCTGGGGAAAAGAGAAGTACTAGAATGTTCTTTCAAATCTCATTAAAGAGTTTAGTCTTTGTTTATTTAGCTATGGGAATCCACTGAGTGATTCTGAAGAGGCGGGGACTGTTGTTTGGTTTGTGTCTGGAAGAAGTCCTTTGCCTACACCTGGGAAAGAACATTAGGATGATCCCAGAAAATAGATATGGTGGGTGGTAGGTGGCCACTGTAGTGATCAAAGCAATAGAGAAAGTAGCTTTGCTAGCAATGGTGTCAGGAGAGGTGGAGTCACTCTAGACTCTTGTATATTACCCTGGAGCCCCCACCTTAGAATACTAGCTTTAACCTTTCTCATGGCAATGAAGTGATCTATTTTCATAAACCACATGTTCAAGCCCAGATATTACCACTCTTATTGGGAATGATAGTCTTGGATTAATATCTTAATATCAAAAATTATTTGCTAGAAACATGAAATTTTCTATTAATTAAAACATATGTCAGAAGGATTAGCAAGATGGTTCAGTAAGTAAAGGTGCTTGTCACCAATTCTAAAGACCTGTGCCATTCCCAGGGTTCATGTAGTGAAAGGTGAGACCCGACGCCTGCAGGTTGTCCTGTATGTGCGCGTGTGCTCACATGCATGCACGTGTGCAACTGTGCAGGAGTATACGTGCACACACACATAGCTACAAAAACCACAGGAAAAAGTAATAAATATAACTTAAAACTTTAAAAAAAATTAAAAACTGAAAGAGACTTGTATTCAGGACTCAAAGAAGAAAGGGAATTATTGAAAGAGTTGCTAAATTCTGTTTTAACAACGTGAGAATAAAAGTGATATAAGTGTGTAGACTGTGTCTTATCTAGGGACGGATGGCTGGTTTTTATGGGCGATGCAGAGCCCTTTGGCATCCTCCGTGGAAAAGGTCATCTCTCTGAATCTGACCTAGACTTTGTTCTCGCACGAAGGCAGATCTTGGCTAATGTTGCACAGGCCTGTGCTGACAGTTTACAGATAGGGAACTTTCAAAGACAAGCTTGGAAAATAGGTCTTGGCCAGAATGTGCAATGCAGGAAGAAAACATTTGGAATGAGATTAGAGTCTTCCTGTTTATTGCCAGGAAATGGAGATAGGATGCAAGACACTGAAATGGCAGGAGGAAGAAAAATCACCCACATCGTGTCAGGCTCTGTTTTCCTACCTCGCCAAGCTCTTTACCTACCTAGAAAGTGCTTAAGTCTTCCTGGAACATTCGGTGTTTGGATGAGATGCTTATGTTTACGGAAGGAAGATTTAAAAAAAAAGCTAAATAACTCCTTCAAGGTAATACAGTCTGAACATTTAGAGATAAGGGTTGGGCTTGAACAGATTATAGTCTGGGCCCCAGACTTGCCCTCTTTCTATCACATGAGATCTTAATAGTTGTTGAGCTGCATTGTATCCTTAGTCTTAGCATTGGCCAAACTGGGCTCCTTTCAGGGGTCCTTCATCACCCTCACTCCTCTCTTGTGTAGATAATCTCTTTGGGGAGTACTGAGAAAAGAAGGCCCGTGGGCTGAGAAAATCATCAGCTGTCCTATTTTTCCCTCTCTTCGGTGTGGGAGCTTACACCTTCATGACAAAATACTGGAAGGAGGCAGAAAAGACTCTTCTATAGGGAGGAACAATGAGATGAGTTTTTAAACATCAGCATCCGCAGATAATATTTCGTGTCAATGAAGCTAGAACCAGGGCCTACTTTTCAAGAGTCTAAAGGATTCATCAATGGGAACATTGTGATTGCAATGGGCGTACCATCCATTCATTTTCTACTCAGATAGTCTCTACCTGTGTCTTCAGTATGCTCACTAGGGCCAGATCACCCTAACATTCTTCTGGATTATCAGCAGTCGTTTTCCCACTGGGGGTGTTACTTGAGGTATGTAGAGGATCGACATTCTCTGGAGGGCACTAATTGCTTGAGTTCTAGAAATGCCGTAGTCAGGTATGTTGGTAGTAAATGATTCAGACTCTGGAATGAATCATACACACACATGTGCACATGTATGTACGTGCATACACATTTGTGCACATGTATATATGCATGCACACTTCTGTCTCTTCAATAAATCATAGTACCTTGATAGTTTTTATTTAGCTTCATCTGTATACATTAACCATAAGACTGATAGTAACTGTGTGTCTGCTGATACATAAATGCATCTCTGTATGCATATTACTATCAATATACAGCTGTGGTTCCTGTGTGCTCTCCAATTCAGACTTCCTTAGACCAGCTAGTTGCATATGGCGTTGGAGAAATGTTATTCATTGGTAAAATTCTGCAGCTTGTGGATCAAGTGACTTCAGGCACGTTCTTTCCTCTTCCTGCTGTCAGCCTTCCTATCACAGGAATCACAGGAGTCAGTGACAGAACCAGGAGCAGGGACAATTTGTTTAACTCCTACTGTGTGCCAGGCACCCTTCCATTCCCTTGCCTGCTCTGTTTCCCTACTTAATCCCATTGATTGACCTATGAGGAGATCAATGCAGTCCTGAGTATTTTAACAATGATGCTTCTAAGGCAGAATTAGAATTTGACCCTTTCTGCTTTACTCGTAATGCCCAGCAACATGCCAACACTAGCCCAGTTCAGTCATGCATCCCACACTCTCAAGGAATTTTCTAGCTGTATTCTGCTGTGTACCTTCTCCAGGTGAATCAGAAAACCCCAGGTTATATTTTCATAGTGAAGTGGAGAAAGATTACATTTGTATAAACAGTGGCTGGAAGATTAAGGCCAATATTGAGTTGAGGAAAGGGCATGCTAGACGGGAGCCTTGATGCCTTCCTAATTCCATGTAGACCTCTTCCATATTCTGGTTATCTTTACTCTCTTTGACATAAATGGATATTAACCTTTTATGTTTAATGACTAACTTCGAAGATATGATGGAAGCTATTGGTCCTTTGTTTAGCAAAGTGAATTTGTGTACACACACACACACACACACGCACATCTGCAAACAATTGCAAGGACTAAACAGAGCCACCTAACAGTCTATGACTATCTTCTCATTCCCTATCATAGATGGATAGCTTCCCGGGTTCTGCAGATTTGGTCAGACCTCGTCTCCAGGCAACAGTAGGAACTCTTTGGGGATGTCTTATGTGAGATATAAAACTACTGTTTGTTTCTTAAGAATGATAGGTTTTACAGAGCAGGACGGAACTCAGAGAACATACGCCATACTCTGAGTTCCAAAATTCAGCACTATATAAAATAGGTGGGGAAGAAAACACCATAGTCCGTCCACTTGGGAGGTGGCCACAGGAGTATCAAAAGTTCAAGGTCATGAGACCTTGTCTTAAAAATAAAAACTAAATAGCAGTTCAAATCAAATCTTCAAATACTGATACTATTTTTGCTTCAAGCAAAATACTAATATCCCATCATGGTATTTAAACAAAAAATAAAGGAAAGGTAAAGTAGAGACATATGGTATATTCATTTTTGCAATTAAACACAAAAACCTGTCCATGTCAAAATAATTCTTATCTTCATATTAACTGTGATATAGAAATAATAACTATGATGAAATGTACTAAGGTTCTATAGCTCTTACTACATGTGGGCATTGTTCTGCATGTCTGAATAAGAATGGTTTTGTTACCCATTCTTCCATGAACACTCTAAGAAATAGAGGATGCTCTTCTTAGATGGATGGGCACTGCAGTACAATGGAAGTGCGAGTTGTGGCAGTGAACGAGGCATTGGAATTACTTCATGGCTCTGGCAATTACTTTGGGAAACCTTCATTTTTCCAAGAGTATAAGGATCCTGTCAACTAACTGCCCACTCAGTCTGGGGATCCAATGGTCCCTAGCCCTCTAAAGTTCATCTGGTAGAAGCCAGTGGTTTAATTGCACAATGCCCAAGGTCCCCCAGAGGAGCCCAGAGAAGCTTAGTATGCCTTGCGTACCCCATTGTTCTATAGAAAAGCTCATGTTTTCCACCTCAATTGGTATGTTGCAAACACTTTATCCCAGAGACAGTGGGGACCATGGAGGATGGAATGTTGCCCACAGCCAGATGTTTGTAAACCTTAGCTCTGAAATGTGGCAGAATACCATAAACTGTCAAGTCGTGTAAAAACTACAGCGAAGACAAAAACAGAATGTAATATTTACCAGATGAGATTTCTTTATGTGTGTAATCTTGTTGGAATTTTGGGAATATCCAGCTCTCGTCCATTTCAAAATGGGGTTTGGGTCCCACCCCGTTTTACCCCCTACTCTGTACCCTAGTCTCTCCCTCCTGCCAAAGAAAGAAAACTTATTGGAAGTGAAAGGTTCTGTCCTAATAAAAAGAGAAGCTGAGATAGCCTGGGCACTCAGCTATACTTTTAAAGATGCACAGGACATTTGTGCCACCAACATAGGGGAAGAATCCCGAAAATGGTATTTCTGGGACCTTTCCTGAATTTGTGCTACACAATAGGATGGTGTGTGTTTTGACAATTGTAACTCTGCATGAGCAGTTAAACAGTAGCAGAAGCCCTTGATCAGTCTATGGCAAAATGAAACTTGATTCAAATGGCAATCATCAGTCACTTAAGGGAAATGATTTACTCTGTATGTGTACGCATGTGATTTCATTCTGACAGAAGCCAGGAGACCATACCTGCTTAAAAGACTTGGTGATGAGTCAACATGAGAACAGATAATATTTTAAACCTGTTTGAGATGCAATTCTTATAAACAAAAAACATGTTATTCCAGTGTTTTTAATTTCTTAAAATTGTTTATTTTATGTATATGTGTATGTGTCTATGTACCACAGCCTGCAGTACCTGTAGAAGCCAGAAGAGGGTGCTGTATACTTTGGGACCAGAATTACAAATGGTTGTGAGCTACCATATGGGTGATGGAAATTGAACCTGGGTCTTCTAGACTAGCAATCAGTGCTCTTAACTGCTGAGTCATCTCTCTACTCCTGTTATTCCAGTTTTAATTTTAAAAAGCAAATAGAATGTTCATTTAGAAATGTATCACAAGGTATTAGATGCCTTTTCTTAAAAGACAAGAAATGAAACTTTTGATCCAGTGGCTTCAGTGGGGTGTTTTATTCAGCCTTGATGCAGCGGGGAGGAGCGTGGCCTTGCCTCAGCTTGATGTGCCATGCTTTCTTGATTCCTATGGGAGGCCTTACCCCATCTAAGTGGAGATGGAGGAGGAGTGGGGGGATAGAGGGAGGAGGGAGAGGGATTAAAGGAGGGAGGGGAATCTGTGGTTGGTATGTAAAATAAATAAAAAAATTTAAAAAGTGATTGATACAAAAAACCAATGCATCTGCGAGAGGTAAGCCTGGATTTAGTTAACTATTTTGTTGCTGTGATAAAATACTTTCTTTTCCTGGAGCTACCTCATGTAAGACAAAAAACACTTTGATGATAAGTGGGTCCCAGAAACTTAAAATCCAATACAAAAAATTGTGATCTTCTGCACTTGAGTTTTATAAGCATCATATTTAAATCTTGATTTAAAGATATAGGAATATTGAAAATTATTTTTTTCCAGTTAATTTTGTACTGGGGAAGTAGCTTAGTCGGTAGACTGCTTGGCTAGCATATACAAAGCTAGGAGCACAGTTTCAAGCCCTTCAGAAACCTTGCATGGTGCTGCATGTCTGTAATCTCAGCCCTGGGGAGGTGAAGGTAGGAGAATCAGAAGCCTAAGGTCGTCCAGAGCTACACTAAAATGTTTGAGGTAGCCTGGGCTACAGGAGACCCTATCTCAGCCCCTTCTCCCTTTAAAAATATAGAAAATAAAAATTATCGTTTAGCTGTTGTTTCTTTTTTTAACAAGACTGTTTTATGCACAATGGTAATACAGGAAATCAGAATAAGGGGTGGGCTTCCTGGGAAAACACGGCAACTGTGTGTATCATAAAGCTGTATTTAATAATTGTGTGCTGCTGGATGGAATTTACGGCATGACACGGGGTAGGTGAGCGAAGGGTGGATTTGCAAATAAAACCGCTAATAGCCGCATTCCAATTCCACCATAGATGGTTGATTTCAATTCTTTTTATCCAGCTGTGTTGAAGTAAGTGAAACTGGAAGTGTTAATAGCGAATTAAATGAAATAGATACTGTACATGTGCATTATGGGAACCATAAACTCTGTAACCTTAGCAGAAGATTCCAGAGGAGGAGAAAAGATCCCCCTGGTGTGCTGGGAGATAATTGGAAAGAAATTTCCTTTCTTTCCCAGCCCACTTGTGACTAATGGAGGCTCTGATGACAGAAGACCCAGCCTGCGCTTTGAGAGGTCAAGATGGTAGTTTCAAATTGCAATTAAAATGGATTTCTGTATCCCTCACCTTCCCCTTGAACCCCTTGCCCAGCAACTCCCCTCCCTAGCCAGGTCCCTGGGCTTCTTTCTGATGAGAGCTTCCTAAACACAGAGCTGAAAAGTCATTCGTTTCTGCCCAACAGTATACATATTACCCACCAATAGCTAATAATGTTGATTGGCAAAGCCATTCCGGGATCTTTGATAAACACACAGACACAGTACTTTGATAAACACACAGACACAACACACACACACGTAATCGCTTCAAGAAAAGGCCTGACAGCTCTAAATGATTAACGTAATTTTTAATTGTATGGTGTTTGTGTGTGAGAAGGGGGAAGTGAGGGAAGGAGGGGAAGGGAGAGAGAAAGAGAGAGAGAGAGAGAGAGAGAGAGAGAGAGAGAGAGAGAGAGA